>CM064497.1:1428316-2104846 GCA_032716605.1 Paralithodes platypus
TAAGCTGGAGGCTAAATATTTTGTACTGGAATGAACACATATAGGGTCTGAAAAAGGAGCTTAAGCATAGAGGAGAAAAGGGAAAAGTTGAGAGAAGTTCAAGCAATGGGCTGATGATTGAAAATCAAAAATAAATTGTCAGATGAGGAGGCAAAGGATTTTTTTGTTTGGGAGAGGTAAAGGAAGGGAAACTAAAGGGGAAGTGGTTACACTCCAGAGTCAGAAAGAACAGAAAATACGAGGAGAAAGAAAATTATAAGGAGTGACTGAGTCAGGTAGTGGATCAAATCGGGCGACAGGAGATAGTGAGGGAGGAGCAGGAGATAGAGCACAGTGAGTCAGGTACCGTGGATCAAAACCGAAGACAGAGAGATGTGAGGGCAGGAGCAGGGGATGGGAGACGCGGTTGAGTCAGGTAGTGGATCAGGCCGAGGACGGGAGAGATGGTGAGGGAGGGCGCGGTGAGGCGGGATTGTGGAGAGGGGGGGGGGAGAGGGGGTGGGGGGGGGGGGAGTATAGAACTAGCAGGGAATGTGGAGGTAGGTCAGGGAAGGGATGGAGGAGGAGGTGAACCTAATGGGAGGGAAGAGAAACAAGGAGGAGGATTCCAATATACTGTGCTACTACACTAATATAGATGGAATAAACAGTAAAAAGGTAGAATTGGATGATATATTAAGAAAGGATCGACCACAGATAGTCTGTTTGACGGAGACAAAGCTGAACCAGGACTTTGACAGCAATATAGTGTTTAGTGAAGGATATAATATATGGAGATATGATAGAAAGGGAAAAAGGGGAGGTGGAGTGGCAGTATTAGTTAAGAACCCTATGACAGCAAAGCAAGTGGAGTTAAATAATGACAAGGCAGATATAATGGCAGTTGAACTCAATGATATAGAAGGAAAAAAGCTAGACATAGCAGTAGCTTACATGCCACCAAAGACCAGAGCATGGAGGGAGTTGGAGTTTGAGGAGATGGTCGAGGACATGATTACAGTTGTTGAGAAGATTGCTTTTAAGGAAGAATCGATTGATCTTGGTAGGAGATTTCAACTGTAGTGAGGTTGATTGGGAATCGGGAGATGCAGGGCCAGGAGGTGTGGTGGAGTGGTCTTGCCACTGGCCTGGTAATCCAAAGGTCCCGGGTTCAAATCCCGATGTATCAATGGGAAGATATTATTGGGATGGAATTTGTGCTGTACCTAGTATCAGTGCATTACCACAAGCCCACCGAAATGTCAATAAAATACCCTCATTGTTCCCTGATTAAATAGCACTGTATGAATATTCCCATATTCAAAATATGCTATAGGGGTGCAATGCCTGGTGAGTTATCTGCTCAACAGGTGGCGTTGTGTGTGTGTGTGTAAGTGTGAGAGTCCGAGTGTAGGGGGTGAGACAGTGAAGCACGGGAACGAGGTGGCTTCAGAGATGGGGTCGTTTCGGGCCATGAGTGAGCACCGTGCCTCATGTGAAGGCAAGATGGCAGGTGCTCGTTGTACTCTACATGCTTCACATGTCTCACTCCCTAGACTGGAACACGGGCTTCACTGTTCATTGTAAAGCGGTGAATGTTAACCCTCCCGCCCCGGCTACGCATTACATAAATATTCCCCGAAATCCGGGTGTTTTGGCCGAAAAACGTCTAGGCTAGGCTACCGTATCATTGTTATGCTGACTGCTTCCCGCATTCCCGCGCATCCCCAAGCGTAGCTGTGTTATTTACCTGTAGAATGGCGTTAAGTAGAGCTCTCTAAGTCAAGTGCTTGATTTGTGATGATGATTTCATTGGAGATAACTTTATGGCCAAAACAGCCACTTTACACTACTTTTCGATACTTAACAACAACATACAGGCACACACGAACAAGTGACGCTCTCCTTCTTGTGGGCGGAGATGCGGGGCGTCGGTCCAGCCGGCTGTTGTTTACATGCGTCGGACCGACGCCTCGCACACGAAGCTCACAGGCTTTCAAGCAATGGTACAATGTTGTACCACCCGGGTTCCTGGGGGCAAAACATAATGGTACACACGTGTACCATCCAAGTTTGAAGGGTTAAGGCTCTCAGCCTATGCCCGAGAGGAAGTAAGTTGGAATATAGAAAAAAAAAAAAAAAAAAAAAAAAAAAAAAAAATCAGAGATCTTGGGGAAGTCGGCTAGTGGAGTTGGTTACGGAAAATGTACTTGCACAACATGTGAAGGAAAATACAAGAATGAGGGGTAATAACGAACCTTCTAAACTCGATCTGATTTTTACAAAAGATCCTCACGAAATTAGTGATATAAACTATCTATGTCCTGTAGGTAAAAGTGATCACCTATTACTAAAATGGAAGTTGACCTCGAGTAATGCCAATAGATTAGACAATAGCTACATAAATGACAGATTAAATTATAGTAAAGCTGATTATGTATCCTTGAAAAGATATTTAGAGGGAGTAGATTGGGATCTTATTTTGAAGGAACAGGACGTACAAGGTAAATATAGTAGATTCCTCGAAATTTATAGAGTAGGAACCAATCTGTTTGTCCCAAGATATAAAACGGGAAATTTTACTAAGCAGAAAGATTGGTTTAATTTGAAATGCAAAAGAGCTTTGGGTAGGCGTGATGCAGCTTGGGCTAGATTAAGAAGAAGGAACACTGAGAGTAATCGGAATAAATATAAACAGGAGAGGAATAGATATGTTAACATAATTAGGCAAGTTAAAATGAACTATGAGAAGAACATAGTAAATAAATGTGAAAGTGACCCTAGATTATTTTATAAATATGTAAACAGTAAGTTGAAGGTAAAGAAACAAATTACTAAATTAAGAGTTGATGCTAGGACGTATGAAAATGTATCGGACATGTGCGAGGTAATGAATAACAAATTGGGGTCAGTTTTTACTAGAGAGGAAGGTTTTGACGAACCACAGGCGGGAGTACTGGAGAGTGGTCTTAGTAAGATTGAAATAACTAGAGATGAGCTGTTATCTGCGATGAGAGGACTTGAAGTAAGGAAAGCTATGGGACCGGATGAAGTGTCTGCCTGGGTTTTAAAGGAGTGTGCAGAGCAATTAGTGGAGCCAGTGAGGGACATAATTCAAGCTTCCTTAGATAAAGGACAGGTTCCTGTTGAATGGAAAAGAGCTAATATCATTCCGATATACAAGAATGGAAACCCTGAGGACCCTCTAAACTATAGACCAGTTTCACTTACTAGTATTGTATGCAAGATTTGTGAAAAGCTAATTAGGAAGAGATGGATGAAAATGTTGGAGAGAAAGAAGATAATAACCCCAAAGCAATTTGGATTCAGAGAAGGGACATCTTGTGTTACCAGTTTGCTATGTTATTACAGTAGGGTGATAGATGTACTCCAAGAAAGAGGCGGATGTGTGGACTGCGTCTACTTAGACCTTTCCAAAGCATTCGATAAGGTACCACATAAGAGATTGTTATCTAAGCTTGAGACGCTAGGATGTGTCAGGGGGAGTTTGCTGAAATGGATGGAGAGCTATTTAACAGATAGGGAAATGAGGACCAACATTAGAGGAACTTACTCATCGTGGCGGAAAGTTGAGAGTGGCGTGCCGCAGGGATCTGTGTTGGCACCTCTCATGTTCCTTATGTACGTGAATGACCTGCCGATAGGCATAAACTCCTACTTGTCAATGTTTGCAGATGACGTAAAAATTATGAGATAAATAACAAATAAAAGTAGTTGTGAGGAGCTGCAAGGGGATTTAGATAAAATATACGAATGGAGCACCAAGTGGAAAATGAAATTTAATATAAGTAAATACCATATGTTAAATATGGGAAGAAGTGTGAATAGACCAAATTGGGAGTACAGGATGGGAGATAATATAATTAGCAAGGCCGAAAAAGAAAAGGATTTAGGGTTGATTATACAAGATAATTTGTCGCCAGAGAAACATATTAACAAGCTCTTTAGCGGAATGTATGCAATGGCCGGGAATATGAAGTTGCTCTGAACTACTTGGATGAGGACCATGGTAGCGAAAATTATGAAGAGTATGATTAGACCAAGATTGGAGTATGCAGCAGTGGTGTGGTCCCCGCATCTAAAGAAGCATATTCACAAGTTAGAAAGAATCCAGAGAGCAGTTACTAGATTGGTTCCAAGTCTCAGAGAACTGCCATATGAAGGGAGGCTAGACAAATTAAATCTACCGAGTCTAAAAGAGAGGAGAGAGAGGGGAGACATGATAATGATGTACAAATGCACCCGGGGGGCTGGATAGGGAGGATATATTAATTATGGATACAGGAATAACTAGAGGCCACAGCTACAAAGTAAAAAGACCTACCTGCAAGAATGATATCAGGAAGTTTAGCTTCCCCTATAGATGTATTGACAAATGGAATGGGCTGGAGGAGGAGGTGGTAGGGGCAAGGAATATCCATATTTTCAAGAAAAAATTGGATAAAAAGTAGACTTAGAGTCGGGACAACACGAGCTTAGCTCAACTCCTGTAAACTACAATTAGGTAAATACAATTAGGTAAATACAGTGTAATATACATTTAGCTACGTAGTAGAGTATGGCGAGAATGAAACAAAAACTAACCTATTATTTACTTTCACAGGTTTTCTCTGCTGCCATCCGATGGATTGGACAAGATATAACAACAAGACGGCGGTACGTGTTTGACATCCTGAACCAAGTGAGACTACCCCTGATTCCCAGTAAGTTACTGGAGAAATCCATCAACGACTGCTGTGATATCAGTCTCAAGGTGGCTCTTCGGAGTATACAGAAGGACCTAACCAGCAAGAGAGGCAGCCTAGTGCCCTTGTATGTGCAGCCCAGAATCTGTGCTCGTAAGAAAATATATGTGATTGGTGGGTCTAAGCGAGAACTGATTAGCTCCTGGACACGGTCAGAGTGCACCTTCGAGAGTGTGGAGTGCTTTGACACCTTCCGTAAAGAGTGGCAGAAAGTGTGTCCCATGGAGATTGGTAGAATTCTGCCGGGTATCTCGGTGCTCAATGGACGGATATATGTGGTGGGCGGGGGAGCAGGAATCTCAGATCTTGGCCAATGGGGAAGTATACGACCCCCAGGAGGATATGTGGACCATATTTCCTCCATGGTGATTCCGCGGTGTGAGTTTGGGCTGTGTGCGCACAATGGATACCTGTATGCCTTTGGTGTTGGGTTGGGGAGGATATCGGTGGTTCCATCGAGAGATATGACCCTATTGCCGACGAGTGGAGACTGGAGTCCAACATGCCGAGGCCAGATTCAGGTAGGTTATTCTTACAATTTATGACTATTTTTAGGCAAAATGAAGTAAAATAAAAGTGATATAACTTACTATTGAGTATGGTAACTAAATGATGATTATAATGAACTGTTTCTTATATACTGTAGTAAAGAGTGTATTTATGTTTTGCTAAACAGAATACAGTCGCTGGAGATTATATATACCTACATTTTAGAAAATGCCTGTACAATAAACACATTTATAATTTTGCATAAATGATACTGTAAATACATTATCCAATATTATAAAGTATTTAATGTTTTTTTTATAGTACCGGTAGGCCTATGGATGAATATAACGTTATTTGCTGTAAAGAAAGTATAATGTTTAATATTATGTGACATATGCATAAGACACAAGATTATACCTAAATTTGGGAGAATGTAATACTTAGTATTGTTGAAAGCATGGATGTAGAGAGTACAATATACTGGATTCCACTGATTGAGCCTGAAGGAGACACCAGTTTATAACGAATCTGGAGAGAGCCACATACAATCTACAGTATGTTGTTTTATTATCAGCATGGGAGTAGTGGAGCACCATGGATTGATCTACGTGGTTGGAGGCTGCACCCACAGTCAGCGGCACCTGCACGACCTACTGTGTTACAACCCAGTGACGGGAGAGTGGCACACCCTGGCCCCCATGTTGACACCACGCAGTCAGATGGGTGTGGCGGTACTTGATGGATTCCTCTATGTTGTTGGTGGTACCAATAGGCACAATGTTCTTACTTCTGTGGAACGATACTCCTTTGATCAGGTAGGTCTATCTTATCTTTGTTTGTAACATACAGTAAAACCCATCTCTGACAGCCCATGAGGGTCTTCCGTACAAGATATTCAGTCTGGACTTTAACTCTCTTTGGCTATGGGCTGTATTCTCACTTTAACTCTCTTTTGGGCTATGGGCTGTATTCTCACTTTAACTCTCTTTGGGCTATGGGTCGTATTCTCGGTTACCTCCCTACACACTTCACGATAGTGATTACAATCCATCGTATTGACAGTTCAATGAGATGGTATAATTATAGAGGGGTGTCGTTTTGATTAGTCAGTATTTAAGCTGCTAACAAGTTTGCCAATATATACAAATTGAGAAGATGACACAGCCGATGCATTTTATCTATCAAGTGGTTGTAAATTCATCAATACGACAATGTTCTTGATCGGTTGGTTTAATTGTCAACTGAGAAATTGGCCCTATATCCAAGCACCCAATATCTGGTTTGGACCATCAGGCAGTTTTGCCTTTTATCTCCCTTATCCACATAGAAAAAAAAATAAAAAAAATATTATTTTATTCACTTCAATCTTGATAATCACTGTAGCTGCATAAACAATTTTTTTTTTTAAATTTAATGGTATTATATAGCTTGTTTGTTTTCCCCTAACAGAACAAATGGTTTGAGTGTCCGTCAATGAGTGTAGGTCGAGCCAGTCCTGCCGTGGCCGCTACAAACTCTTTACTCTATGTCATCGGAGGGGACCAGACCAGTGAACTAAATGACTTCTACAGAGCACAGGTTAGATCAGTAGTAATTACATAATTATTTAGTTCTTTCCCATAATATATCTAACCAATCCTACTTTATTATGAAATACCCAGACATATGCTATTCTAGATTTGACCATTATTATTGAAGTAAAAGGGCGAAAACCAATCACCGGCTGCCGTTTGAGCAAGAAATTGCTGAAAGAGATTACCAGGAATGTCACAAAAACACCTGGCAACCAACCAATCACCAGCCAATATTTCTAGTTACCGCAGATCAAAGCAAGCCGCGCGTTGATTGATCAACATTCCTAACCTATTATTACAGTATAAGTAAATTTGAAGTGGGAAAAAGAAAAGAAAAAAAAAACAATAGGAAAAGTGGGGATTGGGCCTGAGTAAATAGATACCCGGTAGCTAGATATATCTATTTATCTATCTACTCAGGCCCAATCCCCACTTTTCCTTTTTTTTTTGGGGGGGGGGGGGGGGCAACACATAACACAACAGAAAACAATGAATACACAAATACATATTCACACACATCTAGGTCATCCAGGAGAAGACCCAGAGACCAGGGTCACCAAGGTCCCTCCAGCACTCCCCCGGCCCCCGACCACTCGGAGAGGTTCCGATCTCGGCAGGCAGACATGCAGCGGAGCCAAAGCCACAAGCCCGACCACCACACTTCAAGGCGCACCCTTCATATTATAAACCGTCTCCCCGGGCCAGGCGCCTGATGGACTATTATCTAGTCCAACTTGCGCCCGACCCCTTCCCCCAAATGACCACGTGTTCACTCATCTGTTCACAAGCATTCTCCATTCATTCCTGTTTATTACCACTTCCCTTGCCTGATCTATAGTCATTCCTCTATCATCCAAAGCTTGTCTTAAGCCGGAGTCACACCAGCCGTTTTTCGAGCAATTTTTACAGGCAATTATGATCTGGCAGCTTAAAAAATTATACTGTATCAGAAATCAGCCGCCCAACATACTCTACCTTCAGTCTAGTTATCGATATCAGTGCAAAAAAGTCCCGAAATATAACGAGAAAAAACTTGCTCATAGAAAATTGACGGAAAAATTGCTCGTGTGACAGCGGATTTACACAGTCTCTCCATCTCAATGGGGGTCTTCCTGCCCTTCTATCTCCCCTTGTATCAGACTCACATATTCTCTTTGTAAGCCTTTCATCTTCCATTTGTTCAACATGACCATACCAGCTGAGCACCCTTCTGTCCACTCCGGCTGACAAATGTTCCTGCTGCCCCACTCTCCTACGTATCTCGTCATTCCTCAATCTGCCTCTACGAGTAACTCCACACATACTCCTCAAGCAGTTCATCTCCACCACATCCAGCTTTCTTCTCTCCTTTTCCTTCAGAGCCCATGTCTCAGCCCCATACAACAATTCCTTGATACATTGCACTTTTTACTTTCATTCCAAGATTTCTCGTCTTCCACATACAGTACTTCCCATTGCTCCGAAAACCTTCCTTCCTTCCTTCCTTCACACACTCTGTTTTACCTCCATTTCCGTACCTCCACTCCTGCTTGTCGTTCCTCCTAGATATTTAAAACACTCTACTTGTTCTAATATTTCCCCATCCATCCTCACATCTAGATTCACCCTACGATCACCCCTATTGCACACCATTACTTTATAGACCTATGAGAGTTCCGTATGGAGCTCAGTGGTTAATCTGCTCTACATAACTAACCATTACTTTACTTTTATTGATGTTCATCTTCAGTTTCCTCCTCCCACAAACCACACCAAACTCTTTGACAACCCGCTGCAGTTTCTCCTCAGAATCCGCCACCAATGCTGTGTCATCAGCGAACAGCAACTGATTCAACTCCCAATCTTCAGAACAACAGTACACCCATCACTAACATCAACAATGCTGTACACATACTCAATAAAACTATCCAAAACGCTGACAAGAAACACATTCCAAGAGGTAACAGAAAAAGACAAAACCCCAACTTCACACCAGAAATTCAAAACCTCATCAGACAACGCGACATACTGAAACACTCCCCAGCACCCCACACACAAGACATCACACAACAAATTCAAGCACTCAACACCCAAACTAACAACAAAATACAAGAACAACAAAAACTAAATTGGAATAACTTCCTACAAACACTTGATCACAAAACAAACCCTAAAAAACTCTACAAAACACTAAACAGCATCACACTTTCCAACAGCAACACAACACAATCACATGCTGCAATCACAACAACAGACTCTACTCCTTCATGTAAACAACAAGCAAACACTCTCATCAATCACTTCTCACATGTCAGCCACCTAAACCCTCACAAAGACGACCGACGTGTCATCCGACGTAAGAGACAATTCCCCACAGACCCTGACTATACACCCTTCACCAATCACCAGACAAAGCATATCATCAACAATCTCAAGCACTCACCCGCCTGTGACCTAGACAACATAAGCAACATACACCTCAGACACCTGGGACCACAAGGCATACAAGCACTCACTAACATATCAAACTACAGCTATTCACACAACACAATTAAAAATTGGTGATGGGCTGGTCTATCAGAGTGAGAACTGAGCGATCTCTGCCATACCCATAGCTTACTCTGACTGTTCCTTCTACTTATATATTTTCTAGATCTCAAGTGACGGCGTCTCTTCCGTG
The DNA here is from genome assembly GCA_032716605.1 of Paralithodes platypus. Taxonomy (NCBI): domain Eukaryota; kingdom Metazoa; phylum Arthropoda; class Malacostraca; order Decapoda; family Lithodidae; genus Paralithodes; species Paralithodes platypus. The sequence goes on from CM064497.1 coordinate 1,437,784, forward strand.
GATTGACCTCCCAATATACCAAGATTGGAAGCCAAAGTGTCACATTTTTCCTTTGCCCCTCAACTTTCTCTTCATAATTGCTGAGGGGCACAGGGCCCTGGGTGGGGCTTTGGTTTCCCGGGCGTTTCCTCACCCTCCCCAGCTCCCTGCCATGGAGTGGCTTCGGTCACCCAGGCTTTATTGTGGTCGGCAGGGAGCGTTCTGTGGGGGCGCTCGGTTATGGCCTTGGCCTTGCTCAGGGCCTTGGGGCTGTTCGGCCAGGCAGCTTAGGGAACAGCAACAACAACAACAACACAATTAAAATTAATATGTAAAACTTGCAAACCAGACATTTGGAAGCATGGTATCATCACATTCCCCAAACCCAACAAAGACCCCACGCTACCCTCCTCGTACCGCCCCATCACACTCCTTTGCTCCCCCTCCAAAGTCATGGAATGCCCAGTATTACAACTAATTACACCCGACCTACCCCTAGCTCCAACACAACATGGCTTTAGGCCACTGCACTCCACAAACACTCTTCTCACAGACCTTACACAAAGAGCTTTTGACGGCATCAACTCAGCTAGACCACCACACAGATCACTATTAGCCACACTCGACATTAGTAAAGCCTTCGATGCCATCCCCCGCCACAACCTAACAAACAAAATCTACAACACAAACATGCACAACAACACAAAAAGGTGGCTGGCCAACTTCCTAGCAGGCAGATGTGCACACGTATCTTTTGCCGGTCAGTCATCTAAAATCAGAAACTTTCCAAACGGAGTCCCACAAGGATCCGTCCTATCGCCCGCACTCTTCAATCTGTACATGCACGATATAACTACACCCAATACGCCCCAAATAAACTTAGCCTCCTATGCAGATGACATAACACTCACATGCACACACCATGACCCAAAAAGAGCAACATATCTCCTTCAACCCTATCTCAACACACTACATGGCTGGTGCACTACAAACAGACTTAATCTAGCCCCAGCCAAATCCACCGCAACCCTGCTCACAAGCTGGACAGGAGAACACGAATACATCCCTCAACTCGCCATAAACAACACACCCCTAACACATACACACACACCCAAAATCCTAGGAGTAACATATGATACTCATATGACATTCAAACAGCACACCACAAACATTAAAAAGAAACTGACACCCAGACTTAATGCCCTCAGGTCACTTGCTCACACATAATTTGGACACAACAAAGAAACTACCACCACAGTATATAAACAATACATAAGATCAGTGATGGAATACGCAAGCCCAGCCTGGGCTTCTAACCTAGCTGAAACACATCATAAGACCTTACAGACTATTCAAAACAATGCATCATTACAGGCTGCACAGCTACTGCACCCACAGATCACCTACATCAAGAAACCAAAATCCTCAAAGTCAAAGACCATCTGGACATGAGAGGCACTCAATTCCTGGCAGCAGCCTCCACGAACCAAGACCACCCACTAAACTACATGGCAACACACCCACAGACACCAAGAAATATCAAAACAACACCCAGCACACGGTATCACACACAATTATTGTCCTTTCTCCCTCCCTGCCCACCCCAAACCAACTTCCAGAAGCACATCCATACTCATATCTCTCGCCGATCCATCCACTCACTCACAGACAACACGCAGCTGCATGCACGACCTCCCGAAATCCATCCTTCCGAATCCTCCCTTCCTCGCGAGGACAGAGTCCACCTGGCCAGGCTGAGATGCGGACACCATCCAGCTCTCCTGAGCTATCAGAAGAGACTGGATGACTCCGTTGTCGACGCCTGCCCGGGATGTAACACAGCACCCCATACCATTAAACACATCATAGAAGACTGCATTTCACACAACCACTTATGCCAACAACACAATCTACACTCAATGAGAGTTCTGTGGGAAAGCCCGATTGTGGCCATGGCCTTCCTCAGGGACTCGGGGCTGTTCGGCCAGGCAGCTTAGGGAACAACAACTCCCAATCTCTACCATTCTTTCCTTCTAAACCCAATCCTCTTCCCATAGTTCTCATTTTCACTTCCCTCACCACACCATCCATAAACATATTAAACAGCCATGGTGACATTACACAACCCTGTCGCAAACCTACCTTTACCTCAAACCATTCACTCAACTCACCATTTCCTTCTCTAACACATGCTCTGCTCCCTTCATAAAAATTTGTAACTGCTTTTAACAAATTTCCTCCAATTTCATAAATCCTTAACACCTTCCACATAGCTTCACGATCCACACGATCATACGCTTTTTCCAAATCCATAAAAGCCCAAAATATCTCTTTATGCTTCTCTAAATACTTCTCGCATAACTGTCTTACTGCAAACATCTGATCCACGCACCCTCTTCCTTTCCTAAAACCGCACTGTTCTTTTCCTATTGCAACTTCTGTACACTTTATTATCCTCTCTATCAACACCCTGCCATACAGCTTTCCAACCACTGATAATAAACTAATACCTCCATAACTTAAACACTCCTGCCGATTTCCCTTCCCTTTGTACAACGGCACAATACTGTACATGCACTCTTCCAGTCTATTGGTACCATTGACACAACAAAGCACACATTGAAAAGTCTCACCAACCAATCTATTATCACATCTCCACCCTTCTTTATACACTCCACAGCAATACCATCCAAATCTTCTGTTTTTCCCGCTCTCGTTTGTTTCACTGCTTCTTTCACCTCATTTTCCTCAATCCTTTCATTCATTCCCTGCCACCTGGATAACCTATCTCCATCGACCACTGCTTCAATCACTGCTTCTCATCCATCTCTTGCATTTAGCAAAGATTCAAAATACTTGGCATATCTTTTCCTCACTTCAACTCCTGCCACTAGTAATTCTCCATTTGCATCTTTCACTGACTCTTCCCTCTTTTGTCCTCCTTTCCTTACTCTATTTACCTCCTTCCAGAACATCTTCTTTCTTTCTTCAAAATTCTCACTCAACCTTTGACCCCACCTTTCGTTTGCATCTTTTTTCGCTTCTCTAATTTTCCATTTTGCCTCTTTCCTTCTCCTTGTACCTCTCCTAGCCTATACCTCAACACTACCATCCTGTAAAACCCTCTCAAAAGACTGTCTCTTCTCCTCAACTGCCTTTCTCACCGTATCATTCTACCACTCGCTTTGATTCATGATACCTTTGCCTCCTACTTTCCTTTTACCGCATACTACCTCTGCACTTGCGCTTTCCCTTCACTAGGTAATGATCCGACATAACCTCCGCCTCACCTTTCAGCACATTCACATCCAGCAGTCGGGTTAGGGACGTTTTGGCGCGGCCGTTTTGACACGGCCTTTTAGGCGCCAACCGATTTGGCCTAAGACTATTTGGCGCCAGACGTTTGGGCGCCAGTATTCTTCTATCTGCATCTCTATACTTCTTTAGTTTTTGTGGTGGTTCATGACCAGCTAGTAATCTTTCATAATATGCATCTCTTCCTTTCTGTACTTTTATGTAAGCCATCAATTAATTTCCATATGGTGGGATGCTGCATACCAAGTTCATTTTGCAATTGGCAGTGGGCTGCTTCAGCATGATTGTGCGGTCTTCCCCATTTAATGTTCGCTGATGAAGGTTCCAAATCTCGGGGTGAAATAGAGGAGGTCGTCTTCCATTCCCACGTCTGTTTTGACGGCCAACATATGTATCTTCAAACCAATTTAGTAAATCTTGAAGTTCTTGCGGGAGCTCGGTCGCTAGAGTATCCAGATATTCGTCGATCTTGTTTAAAGGTACAAAGGCTAGGGCATAGACTACAGTAGATCTGGACTGGACACGAAAATGGAACTTTGCAGTAAGGGACCCAAAATCGGAGAACGAACTCAAAAGTTCGAACCTCGAAACCGCGAAAATGTGATATTTTCGCGGTTTCTAGGTTCGAACTTGGGGGTTCTTTCTCCGATTTTGGGTCCCTTACTGCAAAGTTCCATTTTCGTGTCCAGTCCAGATCTACTGTAGTCTATGGCTAGGGCAATAATAAGTTTAGCCTTTAGCACAAACTCTGGATCAGTGTTATACAAATTAGTGAAACCAAATCTAGCTAGATGTTTGTGCATATTTTAGGCTAGATGGAAAATACAGTTGGTCCTCCAATAACGTGGCCAATGTGTTCTGGTTACCGCCCGTGTTAGCCAAATCCGCGTTACCGAACCCATATGTTTACATGTTAAAGGTACCTTGGTGTTCTGGGGATTTCCACAAAGTCCACTTTTTCTCCATAGAAGCCTATGTTATAATAATTAAATCAATTATAAAGGTTATTTGACATGTGCAATGAGTTGATTTGCCCATTGCAACAACTCTTACCTCTGAATAAATATTTCGTTTAGGCTAGGCAGCTAGGCTAATGAGAGAGAGTCACAGTAGTAGCCAACATTTTTCGATCGAAGCTCTGAAATCCCTCCATATTTCTCACCTCACACAATAACTACACATTGTAGGGTGTTCTAGTCTTCACCCAACGCACAACAACGATGATATCTACCTCTGGTATGCATAAACACTTGGTTAGGCCATTTATTTGCAGAGATATGAGCATCGGTAAATTACGAAAATCGTAGCTTCGGAATTCCCGCCTAACTCGATGTCTTATTATTTCTCACCTCACACAATAACTACACAATGTAGGGTGTTCTAGTCTTCACCCAACGCACAACAACGATCATATCTACCTCTGGTAGGCATAAACACTTGGTTAGGCCATTTTTTGCAGAGATATGAGCATCGGTAAATTACGAAAGTCGTAAGTAAAGATTCGGCGACCGAGATAGCATAGCCATGTAGTCCACACAATGACAACACACACACTCACTCGACAGCCAAACAATAACATAAGTGTGTTTCGGCAATTATTCTCACCTCACACATTAACTTCACAATGTGGAGTGTGCTAGTATTCACCCAATGCATGGGAACGATCATATCTACCTCCGGTATGCATAAAAACTTGGTTAGGCCATATATTTGAAGAGATATGAGCTACGAAAGTCGGGAGTAAAGGTTCGGAGCCCAGCTGGACCCCGCGCCAGTCTAAGTATTGACCGCGTTAGTAACATTTTGGATATTTGGGGTGTACCGCGTGCCACCAAATCCGCGTTTCTAAAACTCGCGTTACCGGAGGACCAACTGTACATCCTTTTATATGAACAAAAGAGTACTGTATACTAAGCCAATATTTATCCCGAACTGGATCGAATGTTCTCTTTAATTATTTGCTATTACTTCCATTTCGGAGGTTCATTGTGGATATTTCGAACAAAATATAATTTTATCATCAACTCTTTACCTATTATTTACTTTTTGGAGGGTCATTTTGCGGTCCGAAAGTTGATACTAAGCCAGTTATTTATCCCGAACTGGATCGAATGTTCTCATTAATGATTTAGCTATGTGTACTGGCATAGACTACAGTGGTACTGGCTTTGTTACACTATTCCGAGCCTTTAAACTGGACCACTGGTTCCTATCTTTAGAAAATTCCTGTGCTTGGTATGCTTCCAGCCAGGGCCCCACTGGAGTAAATAAAATAGCAAAACAGTGGTGGAACTGCCATCCGGGTGAGGGACTGCTCTGGGTCTGCTCCTTGAGTGTTCATGGTCATAATCCACTTAGTGGAAATGGCACTGTGGAGTGGGTCAGTCGGGGCATGTCTGGGAGCCTGGAGGCAGTTTCTGCCATGGCCATCCCTTTTGGGGTGCTTCCTCTGAAAGCGGGGCGTCAGATTTGATGATGATGAATAAATTGATTTTGGCGCCAAAATGTCCATCACCAAATGGGCTGGCGCCAAATAAGCTTGGCGCCCAAACGGCCACGCCTAAACGCTGGCGCCCAAATGGCAGCGCCCAATCGTCCCATTCCGCCAGCAGTCTACACATATATACTGTACTACAATTATTATTAATATTTATGTTAATGAATGCACGTAATGGTAACTATTACAAGAGTGAAATGAGGGTTTGATTGGAAGAGGGACACTAATTGTTAAGGTAGACCAACACAGTAATGGATTTGTGAACAGGAAGATTGTAAGAGGTGTTGTTGTTGTTGTTGTTGTTGTTCCCTATGCTGCATGGCCGAACAGCCCCGAGTAAGGCCATGGCCACGATCGGGCTTTCCCACAGAGCTCTCATTGAGTGTAGATTGTGTTGTTGGCGTAAGTGGTTGTGTGAAATGCAGTCTTCTATGATGTGTTTAATGGTATGGGGTGCTGTGTTACATCCCGGGCAGGCGTCGACAACGGAGTCATCCAGTCTCTTCTGATAGCTCAGGAGAGCTGGATGGTGTCCGCATCTCAGCCTGGCCAGGTGGACTCTGTCCTCGCGAGGAAGGGAGGATTCGGAAGGATGGATTTCGGGAGGTCGTGCATGCAGCTGCGTGTTGTCTGTGAGTGAGTGGATGGATCGGTGAGAGATATGAGTATGGATGTGCTTCTGGAAGTTGGTTCGGGGTGGGCAGGGAGGGAGAGAGGACAATAATTGTGTGTGATACCGTGTGCTGGGTGTTGTTTTGATATTTCTTGGTGTCTGTGGGTGTGTTGCCATGTAGTTTAGTGGGTGGTCTTGGTTCGTGGAGGCTGCTGCCAGGAATTGAGTGCCTCTCATGTCCAGATGGTCTTTGACTTTGAGAATTTTGGTTTCTTGATGTAGGTGATCTGTGGGTGAAGTAGCAGTGCAGCCTGTAATGATCTTCAGGGCTTTGTTTTGAATAGTCTGTAAGGTCTTATGATGTGTTTCAGCTAGGTTAGAAGCCCAGGCTGGGCTTGCGTATTCCATCACTGATCTTATGTATTGTTTATATACTGTGGTGGTAGTTTCTTTGTTGTGTCCAAATTTTGTGTGAGCAAGAGACCTGAGGGTGTTAAGTCTGGGTGTCAGTTTCTTTTTAATGTTTGTGGTGTGCTGTTTGAATGTCATATGAGTATCATATGTTACTCCTAGGATTTTGGGTGTGTGTGTATGTGTTAGGGGTGTGTTGTTTATGGTGAGTTGAGGGATGTATTCGTGTTCTCCTGTCCAACTTGTGAGCAGGGTTGCGGTGGATTTGGCCGGGGCTAGATTAAGTCTGTTTGTAGTGCACCAACGATGTAGTGTGTTGAGATAGGGTTGAAGGAGATCTGTTGCTCTTTATGGGTCATGGTGTGTGCATGTGAGTGTTATGTCATCTGCATAGGAGGCTAAGTTTATTTGGGGCGTATTGGGTGTAGTTATATCGTGCATGTACAGATTGAAGAGTGCGGGCGATAGGACGGATCCTTGTAAGAGGTGTTAAATTAATTGCTTAAAATACCGTCAACTGGGCCGAATTCGGACCTTACGTCAATTAAAAGTTAATTAAATTGATAAATAGATAACGAATAAACATAATAGAAATCTGTTTTCACTCAATTGTTCGAAATGCTTTTATCTAACTTTCTTGCTTAAATAGTTTTAATGTATAATGCGATATGTACCGATTACAAATTAAAAAACGAAAAAATAAAAAATAAAAAATTGTAACATCGGCAAACTTTCTTGGGCCCACGTGTTGATCAGTAGATGCAGGAGAGTCTACGGTGCCAAGATGTACTTTCGTAATTAGTGTGAAAGTACAAATAAATTGATTAATTGATAATTTTTTAAATTTCCGTAAAAATGGGGCGAATTTGGACTGGATAAAAATTAATTAAATAAATAATATTATTTAATCTAACTTTAACTATAACCTGTCAGATTCGGATATTGAGTGTAATTTGGGTTTATAGCTGTCATTACACGTGGTATTTCAGAGTTATGTCACAGTAATCCTTAGTTTTACATTATTAACCCTTGTGTATAGCGGCGCGCGACTTATGTCGAGTTAAAGAAACTGGCAAAAAACGGGTGAAAAATGGGTGAAAATCGAGTGAAAATGGGTGGAACAGTAATGAACCATACGTCAGACATCTGTGGCCTCCCGGCCCACACTAACTCCAGTTCCCCCACCGCACGGGAGGATGACAGTGTGACCAATAGTTCGCGAAAAGTGAACAATGTAGCAAAATCCGCTAAACTTCCATCTTTGAGGTAACACTGTCAGGGCTCCACGAGTGCTACGTAGCTGTATGTGGTGTCATTGTGTAGCGATTTCCGCCTAGTTTTCGGCACAATACAGTTCCTTTCATGCTGATGGTTGATATAGCAGTCAGAATGGCCTGAAAAAGTCCAAAACGGCCACAGACCACCCGCTAGACAAGGGTTAAGGTCATACTGCTGGTAAATAAATAAAGATTTGTCCGAAATTGCACCAAAAGTATCGTATCTTACGATATGGTTTTTATGGTCTTTATGTTTTCAGGGAGTGTGATCTATCTATTCTATCTATCTATGATAAGACCCTTTTAAGATGTTCAATGACGTCCGAATTGACCCCTGAAAGGTCCAAATCTATACTGTACTGTGATCACTGGTTAATCCTATGAATGTATTTTAAATCCATGTCCGAATTCAGGCCAGGTGTCCGAAATCGCCCCAAATCGTGTCCGAAATCGGACACCTTTATTATATTTATAATAAATATATGCAATGCATTTTAATTGTTTTAATGTTATGATTGTATAGCCCAATGTACCAGCTACACATACAATGCTTAAGATCTTACATTGAGATAAAAACAAGACTACATGCTACGGAAATACGCAAAAATCTTCCGAATTCGCCCCGGTTGACGGTACAGTAAAAGTCCTTTAATCCGACGACTGATGATTCGAATCTCCCAATAGTCCGAATTTTTCAATTTGAGGCCAAATCCGAATTCACCCGATGGTCCGAATTTCAAGAAGTCCCAAAGTCCCCTTTTTGAGGCATTAGTCCACTCAAATGACACATAATGGAGCACACACATATCATATGTTGTTATTGTTGTTCCCCAAGCTGCCTGGCCGAACAGCCCCAAGGCCCCAAGCAAGGCCAAGGCCATAACCGAGCGCCCCCACAGAACCCTCCCCGCCGACCACAATAAAGCCTGGGTGACCGAAGCCACTCCATGGCGGGGAGCTGAGGAGGGTGCGGAAATGCCCGGGAAACCAAAGCCCCACCCAGGGCCCTGTGTCCCTCAGCAATTACGAAGAGAAAGTTGAGGGGCAAGAGAAAAATGTGACGCTTTGGCTTCCAATTTTGGTAGATTGGGAGGTCAATCCACGTTAGAGACGCCGTCACTTGAGATCTAGAAAATATATAAGTAAAAGGAACAGTCAGAGTAAGCTATGGGTATGGCAGAGATTGCTCAGTTCTCACTCTGATAGACCAGCCCATCACCACATATCATATGTTCATGAATTCACTTTAAAAGTTTACCATTGTCATTATTACCTATTACCTACTTCAAAACATTCAGATTAATGGTCAAAGGAAGCTACTGATATAAACGTAAACACCACATCGTCTGCTAGAGAGTTTGTTTTGCTCTTGAACGCATCCTTGGGACGCTCCGATGCGCTACTGGCTTGCACCGCATTTTCTGCAAGCGCATTCAGTCTTAAGCTTGAAAACGCACCTTTGGACGTTCCGATACGCTACTATTTATAGTTCAGTGATCGGAGCGTCCCAAGGGTGCTTTCAAGACAACAAGACAAGGGTGCTTTCAATACAATATAATATAACAGAGCACGTCACAAAAGGAAAATCATAAAAGGAAAATTACAAGAACCTCTCAGGGAAGTGCCGTTGTTAAGGCATTACTTCCCGAACCACATCTGATCTGATCTTCAAGAGCAAGACAAACTCGCTAGTAGACGATGCGGACATATGGTGTTTACGTTTATATCAGCAGATTCCTTTGACCATTAATCTGAATGTTTTGAAGTAGGTAATAGGCTACAATGACAATGGTAAACTTTTGAAGTGATTTCATGAACATATGATATGTGTGTGTGTCATTTGGGTGGCCTAATGCCTCAATGTTTTCGTCAGGCCATTAATACACAGGTTCATAGGGGTAAAGTCCGATAATCCGAAAAATCCACTAATCCGAACGAGGGCCGGTCCGCTGCCCTTCGGATTAACGGAAGTTTACTGTACATTAAAAGTACTCGTAAAAGATATTGTAATACTGTACCATCATGAGAAGAACTGGTATTAACTACTATTGGAGTGTTCACAATTCGTTAGAAGTTATTGATAAAATAAATACCATGCCGAAAGTTACCTCGGTACATAGCTTCAACTTTTCAACTTTGTATACCAATTTGCCTTTAGATTTAGTATATTCAGAGCTTTGCTTTATTATAGATTTGCACTTTGACAGATTCGTTAAGAATGGTAATTATTTCATAAATGTTTATACATATTTTAATAATGCATCACTTAGGTCTACTCCCACTAGTTCAGTATATTTTGATAGAACTAAACTTAAAGATGCCCTTAAATTCCTCCTTTTCAATACTTATGTTAGATTCGGGCCTTACATTTTCAAACAAACATTAGGAATTCCTATGGGTGGAAATGCTAGCCCTTTAATTGCAGATTTATTCTTGCTTGCTTTAGAATTTAAATATATAAAAGACTTAGTCGACAGTAGCAAGAAAAATAAAATCCCAGAAAAATTAGCACTTGCTAAATTGTTAAGTAATAATAGTAGATATATTGATGATATTCTCGTTTGCAATTTATTAAATTTTAATCAAGTTGCTAAACTTATTTGTCCTAATTCCATCTCCCTCACACATTGTAACTTAAATGATAAAGTTGAAAATTTTCTTGATATAAATATAGAGATTGTTAATGAACAGTGCATACTTAAAGTATATATATCACAAAGTTGATGATTTTAATTTTAACATCATAAACTTTCCTTTCCCTAGTACAGTAGTAATATCGATAGTAAAATAACTTTAATTGTTTTTATTCCCAGTTAACCCGGGAGCTGCGGGGAGACTCTTAAGAGTTCCCCCGGCGCACTGCGGGAAGACTCTTAAGAGTCAGAGAAAATAAAAATCAACTTTTGACATCGGAAAAAAAAAAAAATTTTATATTTTTTTTTTTTTATTTTTTTATTTTTTTTTGGCCCCTGGGCCATGCAAAATCTCAGTCCTCTACCTCCCCTCCTTCCCCACTTTCCTCCTCTCCTTCAGTTATCACCTATTTTCTCTGTTATTCCCTTATTCTGAGGTATATTTTCGTGCTAACATTAGAAATCCGATTGGAGGGTGTGGTCATCACTGATAGCAAGCGAGTGCAAGAGAGAGAGAGAGAGTATCGATCGACTGTGTCTCAGTGGCCTTGGGGGAAATTGGCGGGAAAGCAGATTGCCTCACCCATACATTATACAACTCGCGGGCTATATCTCCGATTTTGACCATCCAAACGCTGTTTTCACTCGTTTTATTGTTGTTTCAGGTTAATACCTTTATAATCAACCCATAATAGGCGCATATGGATAAATATTAATGCTATTAATGGCACAATGAATATTTTAGTGACGGAAACACCTCAAATACGTCAGCACAGGGGGACGTTTCCAATTACCCCCATGCGCACTTCAGAGGTTAATAAGATTTTGTAAAATGTGTAAAAGTAGATGACTTTTGGGCTAGAGCTAGGTTACTATACAGAGGTTTTGAGGCAAGTAAATTGTTACATTAATTTAATCTTTTTAGGGTCAATTATTGTGACTGTATTCTAAAATTTGACATCAATAATTTTAATCAAGCATTTTTAACTTGAAGTTTCTTGTATAACATCTGCTTACTTTTTGTTTGTTTGTATTTATTGTTTTTCTTTTTCTATTGTTATTATTGATGATTTTTTTAAATTAATTGTTCTTGTTAAAAGAGTACTCTTTGTTTAAATCTGTTGTTGCTACTTCATATTTTGCAATTATTTGTATTTATATTATATCTATTCATTGTCGAAAGTATCAATTGCTTGCTTTTGCGATTTCCTTAGTTTATTTGTACGATATATGTAGGTTATTTGTAGGGTAGTGATTGATAGGGGTCACTTGAGGCATGCTATGCTTACAGGTACCTACCCGATAGCACTATCGTTAGTGAGTGCTGTAATTTTGTTTTTTTTAATATTATAGATATCATATCAATATTTGTATTTTGTACTATTATTATTGTCTTGTCATGTTGCATATTTGATTTTAAATGGACATTTTGACATTTGACATGTAGTTTCTTTATTCATGCAGAGTTTAGTAAAATTTACCAGAACGTCCCGGACTTCTCAAATTTACTAATTCCTTGAACGTGACGATAGTGCGTTGTTATGTGTGCGATTAGTTTGCTTGGGACCCAGATTAACTTGCTCATATAGTAATGTACACCCTATGTGGTGGATTGTGTTCTTTTATTTCATAAATTTAATTTTAGTAAGCGTTGTTTCCACATAGCGATTTTGATAAGTTAATTTGACTTTATATTATCTTTGTCCCAGTTTTGGTTTGCTTTGTTTGCAAGTTTTACATTTTAATTTAACCATGACTATCCCAGGGGCAGCAGAGTTTTTTAAGATTATGTTGATGATAAACATACAGTATAAGTAAACACGATATACTTTATATCCTGTAACTTTAATTACCGTTATGAAGAATGTGTAGTATAGACAACTTTTACTTTCAGCTTACCACTGACTCCACCCATCTGCATGGATGGAACTCGTCAGCCTTGGTCGACAACCTGTCTAGGAGAGTAAACATTATACAAATCCGTACTGCTTACCTAAGGGTGAAGCAAGTTAGTGGAAGGACTAGCCGCACACCACTGTACAAAAATAGTGCTAAAAAGATACATAGAAGGCCTCGTAGTCGGACGGACCTTAAATTACGTGGTCATTCGTCTTTCAATTCTGGGGAGGCACTCGCTACAGGCAGTTCTGCCTTTTGTCTCCCTCATTCACATAGAAAAAAAATAAAAAATCTTCAGTAAACTGGCATGGGTTGTCCCTCTAACAGGGGATAGGTCCGCTTGGGGGCATTTAGTGTATGGCCACCCTCATTGATGGGAGTAAGGCATCCGGCAATAGATAGATAGATAGATTCCAAACTAATACAATGGTGTACTTGCAGGTAACGATTGACCACGTAGAATACTTTGACCCCAACACGAACCGTTGGCTGGACTGCACCTCCCTGCCTGAGAGTCGGTCGGAAGCCGGTGCGGTCGTCATTTGACCCCCCCCGCCCTCCCTGCCCAGGTCCCAACCAACCCGCAGCCGCATTCTCCGCCCCACAGACCGCAGCGCCGGGACTCCCCAGTGTTGTGTAGTAAGAAAACGTAGCATCAGCAGACATGTGCAGCACAGCCCCCGGCAGCCAGCATAGCCCCGCGCCTCCCTAGCCATACACCGATTGGTAAGAGGATTCAACGCACACTTACTCTCGCTCTCTAAAGGCGGATTTACAAGAGCGCTTTTCCCTGCCACAGTTGCCCGCAATTCTGATCTGGCACCTTCTGAAATATACTTTTATAAGAATTCTGTCACCTATGATACTCTACCTTCATTCTAATTGCCAATTCCAGTGCAATTTAGCCTCAAATTGTTATCAGAATATAGTTGTAGATTCAAACTTTGCGGAAATCACTAATGTAAATCCGCCTCAATACCCACAGGAAGAAGAGGTTGATCATGCCGGATGATCAGTGCTATATGGTCTGGGGGAGGCCGGGGGGTGGGGGATTTATTACTATGAATTATAAACAAACATAGTAAAAAAAAAACTGTATCTAAATCACTTATATTCATAGTGAAGAAATGGACTTGACCTAAATTATTAATAATTATAGTGAAGAAATGGACTTGACCTAAATGATCAAATATCATGTATACTAATTCACAACCATTAAAACAATATGGTATAGATTAATCTGTATAGAAAATATATCTCGCCAATACAATCAGGTACTAATTAATATAAACAAATATATATAATTTGATGGTTTCTAAGCCAGCCTATAAATCTAACCAATACTATCTAATACTGGTACTAATTTCTTAACCCTTTCAATTACATGATGCCATTTTGGGTTTTAGTCTAGCTAAGGTTGTCAAACGATAGGCTTTTCATGTCCTATCTTAAAAGTCATTACAGTACTAATAAATATACAAGATTAAAGTTAAGTGGTTAAAACAATGCAACTTTCATTCACATTTTCCTATATTTCCTTCCACACTTAACTCAGCCTTGAAACAAAATTGCCCCTAGCTAGGCTACTTCCAGATGTTTTTATTCAGTTTATAAAGGACCTGTCAGAGTTGGACAATTAAGATAGTTTTAAACATGTTGGTCCTGGAGTTTCTTCCAAAGCTGATCAAAATCATCCGACAATTGCATTTACAGTATATATAAAAAGAGTTATGTGATTGAAGGTGTTAAGCTAATACCAGTCTTGGCTAAGAACACTTTGAAGATCCGAAATATAAATGACATGTAGCTTACACCTATATATACCGGCGAGGCGATCTGTGGCCAGTTGGCAAGTTTATATTTCCGAGTCAAGCATATCACTATAACCTAAACAAGAGAGTGTGGATGTTCCGTAGTGTAGTGACAAGTGCTCCGTAGCTTGTAGTTCTAGGTGCAAGTGTCTGTCAGTAGAGGATGATGGTGAGTGAGGTATGGAAGCAACTCTACAGTGGTCAGGACTTTTGGCCATGTATGAAGCGGTTCCGTGTGGACCCAACCCCTTGTCAATTCAACCTTCTCGTCTTACCTATGCCTTTCCTAACTCATTTCAATTTTGCGCTGTGTTTCAACTGAACATCTGAATCTAATTTATCCCAAATTAACCTTGACTTTCTGTAAAATGTGTCTATCTGAACCTTCTTTAAACAAACCCAACTCAACCCAATAGGCCCAAACCTGGCAACCCATTAGTGCTCTTCCCTAAGTGGACCTAACCTATAATTGATGAGAGTAGGTTTATGTATCTAACTTGACCTAACCATATATAACCTAATCTAACATATAATTAATGGGGGGTGGATTTATAATCCTAATATGACCTAACTTTACCTATCCTATAATTGATGGAAGTGGGTTTGCAATACTCACATGACCTAACCTTCAAGTGATGGGGATGGGTTTACGACACCTAGCCTTACCTATCCTGGCCTAACATATTATTGTTGGGGGGTTGCGTTGAGCGGTAACCGACTAGTTTGACTAGCCTGTGAATCATATCAGTCCTGCATGCACTGGAAAGATTGGGGGGTCGGTCAAGCGGTTTACGTTGGTGATGGATGTCAGCCTCTTACAATTTCTTTGCCTTATTAGTAGTAATAGCAACTTGTCCTAAGTACCAAACAGCTTTAATATCAGTATTTTTTTTTCTGTCATAGATATATTTCTGCTTTTATAACAGAATTTTATCATCCATATAATTAGTGTAGCTTTCTATTGGTAGGTGTATACTTAAAGGGCAGAGCTATTTTCCAATTTGGGTCCCTTAATTAGGGAGAAATTGAAACATTCCGACCTGTTCGTTTGTGAAGCGTGAGGCTTTTCATTACGCCTTGCTAGTTTTGAATAATTTTGGACAAATTTTGGATATAGTTGTGGCTTTACATGTTATTGCCTACCAAACACACCGGTATATATGCAGATATATATACAGGTTTTCAGCAGTGCTATTTATTCTAGGTAATGCTTAGTTAGTAAATAGATAACACATTTTCTCCAGGTATTGTAATTGTACTTCACCAAAGATACCGGTGAAGGGGTTACCACGCTTTATGTTGCTCTCCCTTATGCGAGTCCATAAACTAGACACTTTTAAGTAGTAACATAATAATTTGACCAAATCTTGACAGTTTGAGAATATAACAGTGTAGTAAATCTGTCCCTGCACAAAATTAGTGCTGGGTAAAGTTGTATTAAATTGGTACGTCAAATTTTACCGTATTAAGGTACGTATGGTAAATCTTGCTGTAGAATAGACTATGGTAATTATGTGGTAGGAAGATCATATTTAAGTGAAGTCAAGTGTGGTAACCCCTTTATATCAATCATCTGTAGGCAGAGTTACACAACCTTGGTCTAAAGTAACACCATGTTTTATACCTCCTGCGGTGTTTAGTCTCTACTCCATTCACATTAACTTGGCAGCATATCCTCACTCTACTATGTATATTATAAACGTGATTGGTGGGTTGTAACGTATGGAGTGGCCCCTGAAGTTAAATAATGTTATGTCTATCCTATCTATTTACTGGTCTGGTTAATCTGCTCTACATAACTATCTATTTACTCAGGCCCAATCCCCACTTTTCTCATTTTTTTGTTCTTTTCTACAATGCATAAATACACTTAAAAACGAGTAGAGTACGCTTTCAGGCTCAAGTTTTAATGGCTGCCTCATTAGTCAAGATTTTTAATTTGAGATCAGATCACAGAACCTGATCCCATGTTTTTCTAGGTGTACCCATCCATGCAGTTCCTTCCACGGTCACAGACTTGCAAGACTAAGCATGAACAAAATTGCCCCTATCCGGAGCAACTGTCAGGAAAATTGTGCAACAAGCTGCCAAGTTAGTATGAACATTGTACTGTAGTACCTTACTTGGTTATACTTACATTTCAAGATTGGGCAGTCACTGGCAGGGCTAATGTGTAACGGATAACCCTCAGATCATAGACACACAATATACTGTATAGGTGGGAAAGATAACATTAACTTTTACAATATACTGTATAGGTGGGAAAGATAACATTAACTTTTACTTGAAGTATAGTCGACAGCTAAAGTTTAAACTCACCTCTATTACTTTATTTCAATGTTCTCTGTAGTTTTAGGTAAATGGTAACCTTTTTACTTTTGGAGAAAACAAATTATATCCACGCTTTGCTCAGGTGTGTCAGAGGAATATTTGTTTGAATTTGGAGAAAAACTAGAATTCAATTTATCAAATTAAGACAGGACTTACCTTGTCAACTGTATGCAGTGGTTTACAGCACTGGGTATGCAACATGGTGGCTACAGTTAACAAGTTAGTGTTACCTCCCTACAAATGACTGCTTTATGCTCTCTGGCAGTAACTATTGCTGGTAAAATGGACTAACTTCTGACAGGGAGGTAACAGCGGATATTTGTGGATAATGTGATGAGTCGACTCATTTTCCCATAAGTGTGGCTCATTACATTTTATCCACAAATGTCCAAAGTATACCTTCCTGTACAAAATTAGTTAATTTTATAGTATATTTCAACAGTTCAGGATAAGCCTTGGTTGGTTGGTAGCACATTTATAATTCATGTTCAGGAATTCAAATCTACAGTTCCATTGATTTTATTTAGAGATAGATAAACTGAAAACTTTGTACCGTACAGTACTTGATATAAAATGGAACATTGGTCACTGGTCTATAACAGAACTAAAACTATCCCACAGTCCTTTGATCCAGTCTTACAAGTTGAATAAAATCTTAAGCCATTAGATTTATTGAAATTGTAAAATTTTACTATTCCACCGAAAGTTATATTTATAATAAACCGTTACACCTATAATAATTAATTGAAACATACTGTATATCAAAGATAAAGAAAAATAATTAGAATTTAATTGTATGGACTTAGAAAAATGGACAAAATCCCCATAACACAATAATTTTAAAACTAAATGCAAAGGCTGGATTACAATATGTACTAAATGTTATTTAAGGATATTTCATTATACATTATACTATTAAGAGGTACAGTTTATCACTTTCTGTAACTGGACTTTAGAAAGAAATAGTGTGGAACTCTGCTAATAATTTAGTAGCTTAAAACTTAATATAGACTTTGACAGCTAATATTTAGGTTTTGGAGAAAACTGTAAAACATCTATTATCTCAACGTTGTGTAGAAGGAATGGTAGAAAGATTAAGGATTATGTTTAGTAATGTTGATGTGTTTACCCAGGACAAGAAAAGAGAACTGACATGTAGGTTGCAGGATGAAGAGGAAAAACCTGATGTCATAGCCTTACAGGAAGTAAGACCAAAAAATGCTAGAATTGAAAGGGAACTGGTGGAGTATAGTTTGGAGGGTTTTGAGTTATATGAGAGAAATGCTATTAGAGCAGAGGTCGGAAGAGGACTGTTTATTATGTAAGAAAAGAGCTCAAGGTAAATGAGGTGGATATGAGACAGCAGTATTGTGAGTATTTGTGTATTGAAGTAAAATGTGCAAGAGGGTCAATTCTAATTGCCTCTATATATAGGAGCCCAAATAATAGTAGGGAAGAGGATGATAACCTACTGAAAGCAATGGAGGAAATAGATAATAGAGAGAACAAATATAAGATTTTGATTGGAGATTTCAATTTGCCAAGGATCAACTGGGCAAATTGTACTACTCCAGCGGGACAGTGTAGCCTGGAAAACAAGTTTATAGAGAAAGTGAGAGATTGTTTTTTAACGCAACATATTACAGAGATGACAAGATATAGAGATGGGACGCAGGGGAGTGTACTTGATTTGATATTTAGCAATGAGGAGGATATAGTGGAACATGTCAATGTGGATAGGCCTATAGGTCGTAGTGACCATGCCTGTATAAGTTTTAGTTGCAATATTAAAACAGAGAGGGATAATAGAAGCAATAGAAAAATATATATGTATGATAGAGCAGATTATGAGCTGCTGAGACGGTGTTTGGACATTGACTGGGGGGAATACTTGAACGGTGAAGACGCTGAAGGAATGTGGAGGAAGATTAGAGTCAAACTGGAGAATGCTATATCCAAATGTGTACCAGTAAGGGAATATAAGGATAAAACAAAATTGAGGAAAACAACGAACCCAGAATTACCAATGAAAAGCAAGCTTTGGACACTGATAAGAAGAAAGAAATTATTGTGGGAAAGACTAAAATTTGTAAAAAAGAACAGGGGGTCTAGTATAGAAGCTAAAGAAGTGGATTTGGAACGCAGACAAATAAACAATAACATAAGGTGGGAGACAAGGAGGGGGGTGAAGGAGAGGGAAAGAGAGATTGCAAGAAATGTGAAGGATAATCCAAAAATATTCTGGAAGTATATTCAAGAAGAGTAGGTATCCCAGAACTGATAGGAGACTTGGATGATAGGAATAGAGCAGAAACTGATAAGGAGAAAGCAGAGGTGCTGGGGAAATACTTTGGGGAGGTACTAACAGTGGAGTTGGATGATGCAGTGCCTACTATTCCCATCAAACAGGCACCAGCACTAGAACTAATAGTTTTCCCATGCTAGAATAAGGAGGGCTATAGAAAAAATGAACAGAAGTAAGTCCCCGGGACCAGATGGGATACATCCAAGAATCATAAAGGAAGGAGGTGAGATGTTAGTAGAGCCATTAAATTTTTTATTTGAGGTATCTTTTAATACAGGACAAATCCCGACGGACTGGAGAGAGGCGAACATAACAGCTATATTTAAGAAGGGAAAGAGAAATGACCCAGGAAATTATAGACCAGTCAGTTTGACATGTGTTGTGTGTAAACTAATGGAAACGGTAATTAGAGAAGGAATAATGGAGCATATGAAATCAAACCAACTTTTCAGTGGGAGACAGTTCGGATTCTTGCCGGGAAGGTCGACGGTACTACAGCTAATTAAGGTGGTAGATGATTGGATGCAAATTCTGGAGGATGGTGATGTTATAGACGTGGTATACTGCGATTTTATGAAGGCCTTCGATAAGGTCCCACATAAAAGGTTAATAGAGAAAGTTAGAAGCTATAGTATAGGAGATAAATGTGTGAAATGGATAGAAGCCTTCCTGAAAGATCGGAGGCAGAGGGTACTGGTGAATGGAATAGGCTCGGGTGGAGGGAAATTACAAGTGGGGTACCTCAGGGATCTGTGTTGGGACCACTAGTGTTCGTTATATTTATCAACGACTTACCTGAAGTTATAACTAATGGAAGTGAGATATACCTGTATGCGGATGACACTAAGCTGTATAGAAGAGTGAGGAGTAAGGAAGATGTGGGTTTGCTTCAAGGAGATGTGGAGGGCATGAAGGGATGGTCTGAGCATTGGTTAATGCCTTTTCAACCAAAAATATGCAAGTACATGCGGATTGGGACAAGCAAGATAGACAAGGTAGGATACAGTATGTATGAAGCGATGGAGGAAGTGAATGCAGAAAAGGATGTGGGAGTAGTGATAGACAATAAGTTAAATTTTTCAGAACATTTAGCAGAAAAGATAAACAAAGCCAATAGAATTGTAGGGCTGATAAGGAGGACATTTGTGTCACTTGACGAAGAAATCTTCAGGAATCTCTATACAGCGCTGGTTAAGCCGCACCCGGAATATGCAAACCAGGTGTGGGCTCCATATATGGTAAAGGATATAGAAGCAGTGGAGAAAGTGCAGAGGAGAGCTAGCAAGCTAGTACCAACGTTGAGGAACGTGGGCTATGAGCAGAGGTTGAGGACACTGGGACTTCCGACATTGGCATATAGAAGAAAGAGAGGGGATATGATAGAGATTTTTAAGATAGTGTCAGGAAAGTATGATGAGGATGTGTTTGAAGGTATCTTCTTGATGCGGGAGGGAACAAGAACGAGAGGACACTCTAAGAAAATTTACAAAGAAAGAAATAGGCTTGAAAAGGCAAAGAACTAATTTTGTGATAGTGGTAAATGAGTGGAACGCACTGCCCCAGTATGTAGTCGATTCCGAATCAATAAGGAAGTTTGAAAGTAATCTTGATAAAGCATGGGGAAGACAAGATTTGAAGTTTGATTATAAAGCAAAAATACAGAATAGTAAAAATGTTCCGTCTGCTGCCGCCGCCGCCAACACCGTGAACGACCGCAGTAGTGCAAGTACTGGCACTGAGCTGGATACACAGGCCTAGTTTGCCTTTTTCCAGAGGATCTACTGTAAGAAACTGTAAGTAGAGGATCACTATCTAAATAATGGACTAATTAGGAACCATATATAAATGGACCTGATATTTGTTAATTTGATTAACTAAGTATATTACAGTATTTTGTTACCTGTTATCATATAGATTTGAAAGTTTTTATTTATTGTGTTAAATGATATGGACGGGATTACTTGAAATGGTTCCCAGACAATTCAACCAATAGATGTTAACCAGTGCCAGATCAGCCAAAGCCTACCAGTTTTAACCTAACATGGCAGTATTGGTTGAGTTGCCACAGGTCGAGAGGTACTGGTTAAATGGTCTACTGGTCCAGTTGGTTGGTACTGATTCGAGGGGTTTCAAGTGAAACCATAGCTAATAACTTTAAATTGAATTATATATATGTATGAAAGAATATTTTGTTTTCTAAACTATATTGTATAATACTGTACTGTATAACCTATAATATTTAAATTCTTCTTTATTAATGCAAATTTCTCAGTGTGAGGTACAGTATATTAAAGTCACATCCAACATAATTTCAATTAATAATTGATATGGAACACATTTCAGTGGTCAATTTGGTGGATAAGATACACTGTACCTGTATCCTAAATCATGTTAGTGAATGTATGTATGTATGTGATGAGAAACATAAGCAGTGTACAGTAAGATGGAAGTGTTAGATCAAGGAGGAGTTTGAAATATGATCAGACAAAATGTAATTAAGTGTTCATATTTGAGATAAGTAAAGAAAACAAAGGAAAAGTGGATAGAGAAATTGAAAAAGGCTTTGAATTGTACAGGCCTGAATGAAATATAATCAAGTTTTTGTATGTTGGTTAAGGAAAGAAAACTGATAAAGCAAATAGTAAGCAAAATTGAAGACTTTCAATTACAATAAATGAAAGTGTTCGCTTTGGAGGTGAGGGAAGAATGTACAGTATATAGGAAGTAAGGGAAAAGCTGCTTATATAAGTTGAATGAGGTGTGTAGTCCTTCTTCACTGACTGTGTCACACAAGTGATTTTTCATAATTTTGTTTACAGGCAATTGTAATCTATTTAAATGTAAAACTTGCAAACTAAACAAACCAAAACTTGGACAAAGACAATATAAAGGCAAAAAACTTTTATCAAAATCGCTATGTGGAAACAACGCTTACTAAAATAAAATTTATAAAATAAAAGAACACAATCCACCACATACGGTGTACATTACTACATGAGCAAGTTAATCTGTTTCCCAAGCAAACTAATCGCACACATAACCGCACAATCGTTACGTTCAAGGAATTAGTCAATTTGGGAAGTCTGACAGTTTCAAAATATAAGTTCCATAAGAAATAAACTACCTAACATAGGCTAATCTACCTTTGATCTAGTTTTTGGTTCCAATGTGAAAGACACACATAATACAAGAAAAAACTTGCGTTTCGAAAATTGGATGAAAATTCCCTCGTGTGATACCACCTTAATATGATAAAGTGTGTTTTTGAGTTGGCGTACTGATATTTGCTTATGGGACATTTTACTTATGCATACAGTACATACATACCTCAGGAAATTGGGAATAGGTCGAGTCGTAAAAATGATACAGTAGTTCGCTCATGGGATTGTTACACTACACTAAAGAAAGATATATACAGTATAGCTTTTATGAAGACAAGTACAAGTTTTATGTACAGTATTAAAAAAATCTGAGCTACTTACATTCTGTCACCTTACTTACCCATAAGTATTTATATACTGTACTGTATATATATTTTTGTTTTACATATTTCATGATAAATTAAATCTGTTGCATGAATTATAATAATGATTACAATGATCACTTCAATTACTGCAGTTGTAACATTACAAATTATGGGCAAAAAGTATTATTAATTTAATGTGTAAATGTTAAGTATGTTGAAATTTATCAAGAGTTACAATATTGTTAAGAGGTTGTAATATTCTTGATTTATTTACATTTTATATTTTTCTATGTGTTTGAGGGAGACAAAAGGCAAAACTGCCTGTAATGAGTGCCTCCCCCAGAGTTGATAGAGTGACAGGGCCAAAATCCCCCCTGGTACTACTCTCCTTGCCGCGGTTGGGGGGCTTCGGGGCCGGCGACTGGGTTAGTTAGTTATGTAGAGCAGATTAACCAGACCACGGGTGGGTGCCCAACCCCGAAAGGGGTTGAAATAGGGGAGCTATCCCCCTGCCAAAGGCGGCTTTCTAGGGCCTTTCCTAGCTGATGCTGAGAGGATTGGGTTCTAGTCATGTGGTGATGGGCTGGTCTATCAGAGTGAGAGCTGAGCAATCTCTGCCATACCCATAGCTTACTCTGACTGTTCCTTTAACTTATATATTTTCTAGATCTCAAGTGCGGCGTCTCTTCCGTGGATTGACCTCCCAATCTACCAAGATTGGAAGCCAAAGCGTCACATTTTTCCCTTGCCCCTCAACTTTCTCTTCATAATTGCTGAGGGGCACAGGGCCCTGGGTGGGGCTTTGGTTTCCCGGGCGTTTCCGCACCCTCCTCAGCTCCCCGCCATGGAGTGGCTTCGGTCACCCAGGCTTTATTGTGGTCGGCGGGGAGGGTTCTGTGGGGGCACTCGGTTATGGCCTTGGAATTGCTCGGGGCCTTGGGGCTGTTCGGCCAGGCAGCTTGGGGAACAACAACAACAACAACAACCAGACCACTGAGCTCCATACGGAACTCTCATAGGTCCGGCGACTGGGGCTTGATAGGGGAGGGCTAGGGTTATTTCCCTCCCTCGAGCTTTCGTCATCAGCTTGACTAATTTTGAGTAGTTTTTCTTAACTCATTCTATGTTTTTCCCTCCAGTTTTAGTTTGTTTAGTTTGCAAGTTTTACATTTTAATTTTAACTTATTCTGTCCCATTCGGCTGTCCTCGGACAGCCTATATCTCATGTCTCCCTGGCCTGGCTAGGTAGTTGACTCCTGACCCGTTTTGTCTCTTCGGTTGCTGATGTGGCCGAACCGACTTGATTCCCTCGGTAATGCATTTTTTGCTTCTCGATATGAGTTTTTTCTACCTTCGACCTGATCTCTCATTCTTCGCCCTGATCACTGCTTGGTTGGTGTTGCGGTGTAGCAGTTCTTGCCTCCTCCTTCGGCCCTGCCCTATAAGAGCTCATGTGGTTCGGCTGAACTGGTGAAATGACGAGAAATGTCTGCATGACTTCACCTCCCTTGATTTGTTCCCCTCCTGCCCTTTCCTATCTATCTTGACTTGTTTAGTTATATATCTTGATCGAATCCTTCAGGCCAGCCCTATGTGAGTTCTTTTGTGGAGCTCAGTGGTCTGGTTAAACTAATATTTAAAAAAAGGGCCAAAATCAAGGAATGTTCGAGCCAAATTGTCTGGACACAGAATTTGAAGCAATTTAAGTCATGGGATGAGAGAAAGATGGATTCCAGGAGAGAGTTCCAGAGCTCAGCTGTTGAAATAAGAAAGATTGGGAGTATCATTTCACTCTTGAGTTGGAGAGTTGCACAGAGTAGGGGTGGGATTGTATTGCAAGACAGGTACTATGTACAGGGGGTGGTATATACTGAGAGAACTCTGAGAGGAACATTGATTATTGTAATAGCGGTAGAATAGCGAGAGATGCAACATTGCGGCGAAGAGAGAAAGATTGCAGAGAGTCGGTGAGTGGACGGGAGTTAGTGATACGAAAGGCTTTCCTTTCTACTTTATCTAGAAGTGCTGTGTGAGAGGATCCTCCCCACACATGTGAACAATACTCAATACAAGGACGCACTGTGCCCCTGTACAGAGCAAGAAGCTGTGCAGGGGTAAAGAACCCCTTGAGGCGGTTGAGCACACCCAGCTTCTGGGTGTTATCAAGACTGGTGAGAGAGCAGAAGAAAAAGAGACACCGAGAATACTGAGAGAAGATGAAGGGTTGATTTTTGTATTAAGTAACACCCCATTCTTAAAATTAATCATCAACTACAAACCCCAATGCACTCGAATAAACTAATGAAAGCATATGGTCCTCCCGGGATTCGAACTCGGTACACCACACCCAGAACATAAGCATCTAAACTATTACACCATTATAAGGGATAGTACAAATTATTGTATGCAATTTCTGAAATGGGAAGAGATAATTTTATGATGAATGCTGTAAAGTAGGATAATTAATTGACAGCCTAGATATTTTAGTGTCAAGAAATAAAAATCATAGTAATAGAGTATTAAGTGCACTTTTGTCTTTATATTGTGCCATTACTGTTTTGGTTTGTTTGTTTTGCAAGTTTTAATTTTGTATATTCATATATTTGTTTAAAAAAACTCATTAGTTTAAAAATAGCAGATACTGTAATATACAGTATAACAAAATATAAAAATAATTTTAAAAAGTATTTTTTACTAAAGACACTTTAGTTTATCATTCAAATATTTTTGCACAAAAACTGCAGATATTTTGCAATGTCTGTCTGTAGCATGCCAGATCTTTCCTCTGTACCCATGGCCAAGAGTAGCTGCTGTAGCATGAAAAGCAATTTGTTTTCACATTACCGGTACACTCTTGAGCATTAATTATGTTACACCATTTGAATTATTGAACCTTTATAGCCGAATTCTGAATCATCCGAGATATAATCAAGCATTGTATGGTCTTATTTGTGTTTAATACAGATTCAATTGGATGCATAGCTATAAATGCTCATGACTACGTACACTGAAAGAGTATGCTTTTTAAAGACTTGCTTAGCAGTAATTTTCATACCATATGTATGATTCTGAATGAACTACTGTATATTGGTTGTCAGTAATTGTGGAGTGGTTCTTGATGTTGAATAATGAAGAACTTAATTATGTATAAAAGAGGAAAATAACTAATCAATGAGAAGCACTTTTGAGAGAAGAAGGGTGAAACATAATGCCATGTTAATTGAAAAGAATATAAAGTAACTCTTCAGGAGTTTGTATGATATGGTTTAATGTTAGACTTGGTGTAGTGTATAATGATGAAAACAGTAGTTCTAAATGGTAGCGAATGCACAGTAATTCCCTTATAATTGGACTCTTGCTGCATTACTGGGTCGTGTTTTATGTAATATTTTTAACATCGTTCTTAACACCACTAACCAATAACATAGGTGTTAAGTAGAGTCGTGAGCTATAATACGTATACACTCATTTGAAGCTTTGTATGTACCTTTAAATTAAAAGCCATGATTTTAACCATGGCCCTTGCGCCATTAAATTTTCGCGAAAGTCCTGGATCCGGCTGAATCGGCTAATTCTCAAGATTTTGGCGCGCTTATAAATATGCCAAAAAATTGCCTAGCCTAGGTTATATATATATATATATATATATATATATATATATATATATATATATATATAAATATATATATATATTATATATATACTGTATATATAATATATATACCGTATATATATATATATATATATATATATATATATATATATATATATCCAGCGACAGTTGTCGTTATCTTGCGATAGGTGAACACTAGAAGTCTCTAGAGCAAGTACTTCAGTTTTTATGATAAAAATAAGTAGGTCAGTATGGCGGACGAAAGCCTAGGAATCGGTGTTTACTCCTGTTTTTCGTCGTTACAGATACTTTTATCTCTGCAAATAAATGGCCTAACCAAGTTTGTATACATACCAGAGGCAGATATGGGCGTTGCCTTGCGATGGGTGAAGACTAGAATACTGTACATTGAGTGGTTATTGTGCGAGGTGGGAATTATTTCCAAGAGTTTAAGGGAAATTCCGAGTAGCGTCCGAATGCGGCGACGCCGTATTGGCGGCCGTGGCTACGGTCTGTTTATATTCGTTCAACAATTTTTGATTTATTATGTAATATGAAATAATATTGATAATATTGATTACTGATTAATTTCCCCATTGTAACCATTCCTAAGTCACTGTCGTCTGCTTCCATGCATCGTTTGGGACTCAGGAAAATCAATACAAGCAGGAGTCACATGACTGGCTAGTTGTGCGTTCTTTTTCTTATTGGTTATATAGACAACAAAACTTTCTCTAGTGCAGTTGTAAGTGGTTTTAAGTCTTAGAAAAGCCCTTCGGCCAAGAGGCCACCCGGGGCCCACGGGAAAAGTGGCTAATATTGCCATCCATGCTACGAAGGTTAGGCATTGGGATATATTAAAGCATTCAAACATCTCATTTAGGTTTGATATAGATTGAAGTGGGTGCATAGCTATTTTGACTCTAAACTTCTATTGTGCATTATATTTCGCTTTCATTATTATACTGTATTGTTTACTGTTTTAGAATACTGTATTTATATGCCATTAATGACTATCTCTACAGTGCACTTCAGTTTGAAACACTATTCATTAGCATAGAAGAATGAAAGAGTCAACTTAACATGGATAAAATAATGCAGGACCAGAAAATATTATGACCATAAAAACGTATAGATGTTAATTATGAAGCTTTACCTTGCAAGATAGTGCAGTTTAAAATGATAAAGAAAACATTATTATTAAAAAACTATTTGTCAACAGCCTACTGGGCAAAAATCCTGTTATGACTGGAGACTAAAAAGAAAAAATATATGAGTATACTTTTCTTAAGTTGTTGTTTTTAATAACAAACTCCAATTGAATGTTTGCTTACTGGATATTTATGCAGCTGTAGAATTATATGTTTCATTAATCATATGCCAGCCAAGATTGTATATTGTAGATTATGCAGTATAAGTAATTTACGGCAATTAAGTTATCTATTTTTCACAATGACTTGTATAGTAATGCTCATAGTGACAGATCTTCCAGTTTATAGTACTGTAGTTCAAGCCCCATACAACACAGACTACCTATGCCAACCTGGAAGGTTTTAATATGACCTGTATAATTTATTTAGGCATAAGAGATTTAACTGTTCTGTTGCATCAATTTACTGGGTGTAGGACAATGAAGTTTGTGTGTACATAGTGTATGTTGTTGCCTAGTATGTTGTGGTTGTGTCTAAGCCAAAGAGATAAGTGTTGGTGAGGACTGGTAGAGTTGTGTAAGTGTTTCGGTCAGATGTGTTTTATAATACTTGGTGTAGGGTGAGTTAGGGAGTGTTGGGGCAACACCTCCACCTCCTCCTGGGGGTGCTCACCACTGGCACACCACTCACTTACAAATGCTCTACTTCACTCTTCTCCTCTGATGGTCAGATAAATGTTTCCCTTTTATTAGAATATTTAAACACATAATTTCAATACAGTACTCTTGTTGACATCTAAACACATAATTTCAATACTCTTGTTGAACATTGAAATAGGTTGTTAGTCATTGTTTGGCAAAATAGAAATCCCATCTCTTTCTCAGTTTGCATTATACTTATCATCCTCTGATTTACTGAATTGAGGGGATCACTGGTCAATTTGTTTCATGAATTGTACCAGTTTTAAACTTTGCATTTTTGGAGTAAAACTAACTCAATACACTTTTTAAGGCCATAAGCAAAAGATGAATACAAAGTTCTTCAGAATAAGTCAAAGGCAGTGAATTGTGAGTGACTGGAACTTTATATGCTGTAGTAGTGAGCTGATCTCGTATGTAATCTAGACAAGACTTAATAAACTGGTGTGAGCATTTCATACGGCTCAGATTTTTTTGAGTAACCTCCAAGAAAGGCGTATAGACAATCAGAAAAGATCATAATATCCAACAGACACTGTCTTCTGTAATCAGTATCTTGATAGTTAAATTAACAAAGTAAATGCTACTACTATACTAAAGAAACCTCATCACAGGAGACGTGTTTACCTGAGCATTTGTCAGTAAGGGGTGGCAATATTGAATACAGTCATCTTGTCATTGCCTTACACCAATATCATGTGCTTTACTGTACATAACTAGAGCTCTATGTCGTGCACTGGATGTTTACATTTTTTTTCAATGAATACTGTAAGATTATCATTTAATGTATGAAATATAAATATGATAAGCTTGTATTTTGTCAGTGGCAAACTTGATATTCTTTGAAATGTGGACACGCATTGTCTGTTATAATTAAAGGTGGATGGTTTCATTATGATCTGTTCTAGCCCAATACCTACACAGACCAGACTAGATTATATCGAATTAGAGTCCCACTCTGTCCAGTTTCTTACAGAAATCTTTGCACAACTATATCAGTTCCTCATAAAACTAAAATAAAAAGAGAACACAAAAAAATTACTGTATTAAGTTCAATGACATTGCATCTAATAAGTAGGGTAAGACGGGGTAATTTCGCCGAAAATCGCGTATTTTGACGAATAGAAACTGCCACAAATGGATTTTTGTTTTTTGTTTTTTTTTAGCTACACATTCAGCCTTTCTGTTATAGATGCCCAAAAAAATATATGTTTTGGTCATGCTGCCGATTTTTTTTTTAAAGTTACTCTCGCGGCGAAATTACCCCGCCGGGCGGGGTAATTTCGCCGCGACCTATTTTTTTACGCATCATCTAGCTAGTAAACTAAATAACATTATATGATTAATGGCCAGACAAAACACTAGCGCGCAGGTAAAATAATGAAAACATTCACAAACCCAAACTGCCACTAAACATGCCAATAGAAAAATGTTGCACGCACGCACACACACAACTGAACAGGGCAGGCAGAGATGCAGGTGTGTCACACGTGGTGGCCTAGGCGCCACTGTGTCTAGTGCGGGTGTGGAGTTCTGGACATGTAGTGCAGGTGTGGACGTGTCTAGTGCGGTTGTGGACGTATTTATTAGGCCTACGGATGTGGAAGTATTTAGTGCGGGTGTGGACGTGTCTCGTGTGGGTACGGCGTGTAGGTTGCTAGTGCAAAGTACCAGGCAGCAGCTGACGGCTACTGCCAACACTGTGTCACACGCAAATATACAAACAAACACCCCCACACACACCCGACCATACCGTCAGATGCGCCGCTAGCCCCGGCTCCAGGCCCCGCGAAACTGTAACAAAACCTAAGCCAAACTAGATCTACAACCAAAGCCAAACTAGTTATACAACCTACGCCAAACTTGCTCTACACCCTAAACCAAAACTGCTCTACAACCTAAGCTAAACTGCAGCCGAATCCATGCAATAGTTTCGGAGATATCGGCATTTGAATGCAAATTATTAGCGCCGCGGCAAAATTACCCCGTCTTACCCTATACAAAATAGTTTTATATTTTTTCTTCAATGTTGCAAAAACCAAAAAGTTGTAGTTTGCTTAAGAGTGAAATGCGAGGGACAGCATCATGAGTTTATTAGTATTATCTCTTCAAAGGTGTTAAAGTATCACCAGTCTCCTTCACCCTCTTACATGGATCCAGATCATTTGGCCCTACTTGCACACAGACAAAAATTGGGTCCCCGAAGTATATTCCAACTCTGCCGTAAAAAGTAATAACTTTTTCCTTTAGTAAATTATTAGTGTTCTTATTCTAAAGAAGTGTATTTCCAAACTAGTTAATACTAGGTATACTAGTATAATCTGTTTCCATGTCAGGTCTGTGAGGCAGCTAAGAGGGTTGTCATAAAACAAACATTTATTGAGAACCAGCTACACTGGTATAAATTTGGCTAAGAAAGAAATATGTACTGTACAGTATGAAGCGAAGTAATATTGTGAAACTTCTATATTATTTAGCACTAATACCACAGCAAGTGATTAATCTTGGGTCACTATGTTAATATACAGTATACAGTATATTTTTTTAAATGTAAGCTCTAAAGCTCCTTGGTGTTCAAATGTTGGAGGATAAAGCATTGAATTTTCGTAATTTCAGTGGTTATGATAAATCAATGAGAAGTCTTTACTCTGCCAACATAATATTATGTAATATATATATTCCTCAGTACATTTTTTGTTGATACAATATAGTTTTCTTTTATATGGTGAATTTGGGTAAGCTAGTCTGTAACCCGCAATGGATTGGAAGGCTACCGTATGATGCTAACACAGTAGATTATAAATGTGTAACTAATTATACGATTATTATTATTTATATGTAAATTTGTGGTTAATATTTCGGCAACTACTATATATACATTTATTATTCATTCTTTAAAATATATACAGTATATAAAGATGATAATTATATTCACATAAAACTGAAGAGCTAAATGTATCTAATAATTTTTAGTGAATGCCAAGTGTCACTTAGTCAGTTTTACTACAGTCCAATTTTGAATAGTCCGTTTAGCACTAGCTGCACAGTTTTCTAGAATATATTTTTATCACGTTGCATACAAGTATCAACAGTTTAATTGTACTGTAATTTGTATAAGTTTTTTAGTTGGCTCTATAAAAGAGGAGTGTGTGGTAACCACCAAGGAATATGTCTTCTAAGCGTAGTAGGGAAGGTATACAGTAGGGTAGTGATTGAGAGAGTGAGAGTGAGAACGGAGAAATGGATAGGCGACGAGCAGGGAGGTTTTAGGAAGGGAAGAGGATGTGTAGATCAGATTTTTACCCTGAATTGTGTTGTGGAGAAATATCTGGAGAAGAAACAAAAGGTGTATGTTGCCTTTATGGACTTGGAGAAGGCCTATGACAGAGTGGATAGAGAAGGTTTGTGGAAAGTACTTAGAATATACGGAGTAGATGGCAAGTTGCTGAAAGCAGTGAAGAGCATGTATGAGGGTGCAAAGGCGGCAGTACGTGTGGAGAATGAGCAGAGCGAGTTCTTTGACCTGAATGTTGGTTTGAAACGGGTGTGTGATGTCCCCGTGGTTGTTTACTGTATATATGGATGGAGTCCTGAAAGAAATACTATCAAGAGCAGTGGATGTTGGTGTATCGCTGAAAAGGGAGGGAATTGAGTGGAAGCTACTTATACTGCTGTTTGCGGATGATACAGTTCTGATGAGTGATAATGAATGGGAGTTGCAGGGTCTGGTAAATGAGTTTGGAACAGTGTGCGAAAAACGGAATTTGAAGGTAAATGCGGGGAAGAGCAAGGTTATGGTCTTCGAAAGGGGTGAAGTCACAGAGTGTGAGGTGAAGCTGAACGGTCAGGCTATGGAGATCGTCAACTCTTTTAAGTATCTGGGCAGTGTGTTGAGTAAATATGGGACTATGGATGAAGAAGTGCGGGAGAGGGTACAACAGGGGAAGAGGGTTGTAGGAATGCTGAAAGCAGTAACAAGAAATAGGGTGGTCAGTATTGAAGTGAAGAAGTCCTTGCATGACAGTGTGGTAATCCCGACACTGACTTACGGAAGCGAAGCATGGACGTTGGTTGAGAGACAGACCAGTGGAAATGAATTACTTAAGAAGAGCGTGCGGAGTTACATGGAGGGATAGACAGACTAATGAGGAAGTAAGAAGGAGGTTTGGTGTGGAGGTAGATGTGCTGGAAAGTGTGAAAAGGAACAACTTGAGATGGTTCGGCCATATGGAACGTATGGAAAGCGAGAGAATGACTAAGAGGGTGTACGAGAGTGAGGTGGAGGGAGGGAGAGGTAGACCGAATGAGAGGTGGAAGGATGGAGTGAGGAAGTACATGAACAAAGGCGGTGCTGGTTGGGGGGAGGGGCGTCGACTGATTGGGGACAGAGGTGCATGGGGCGGTTCGTTTGTGGCCACCCCTTCGGGGATCACGGCGTCAGTGATAGATAGATAGATAGATATAAATGCAAGTTACTTCTGTACTGTATTGGCTAATATACAGTACTGTGTGCTATCTCTATACATTCCTAGAATATATACTTGTAGTCATTTTGTTAGTGCTTTTTATTTTATATTAAACTATTTATTATACTATTCATAGTTATGTTTATGTAATATTTTAAAGTTAAATACTGTGTTATTACAGTTATATTGTATGGATATATAAATCTTTGCACTACAGTAAACCCTCGCTATCTCGGACCTCTAAAAGTCGGAAACCCGCACCTCTCGGAAAGTTCGCCGTATATCTCGGAAAATTCCGAGATGTAAGGGGAAAACTCCGAGGGCCCACATGGTCTGTCGGACAGGTGTCATATATCTCGGAAAATTCCGAGATCTACGGGCAAATTCCGAGATCTAAGGCTACAGTGAGGTGGAGAAGGAAAGTGATATTTATAATTATATGTCTGCTGTATACTGTACAGGTACTATAATTTATCTTGAATCACGTTGTTAGTGATAGGGAAGTCTCCGTTTTCTCTGGTGGCTCGGACTCCCTCTTCTAATTCGGACATTTTCCTCTCCTAAGTCGGACATAAGTCGGACTTCGGACATTTCGGAAAATCGGACATTTCGGACTGGGTCTCCCCCCAATTAGTCCGAGATAGCGAGGGTTTACTGTACCATAATATTTTGCTAGATTATCTTAATTTCTTTACAAAACCTTTCAAGTTATAAATATAGATCAGGTGTAGATTAATAATGAAGTAGTTTGGAGGGAAATTTTAAGTCCATGTTCTATTTAGTGGCAATCTTTTAGAAGTAGGAAATAATGGGTAGTAGCTTGTGCACAAAACCTGTGATGTCACTTAAGTTTTGCTTTAAAATTATGTGATATTTATGATAAACATCACCTTATGTATCAATGGAAATGAGAATTTACTTCTCACATGTTATTGTTTGTGAACTTTGAAAATACAGAAACTCTGTTTTTATGAATACTAGCTGTGGGTATAGTCTTTGTAACTGCTCAGTTCTAAATAAACATAAAAGTTAAAAGTGTTTAATTAAAAGCTCTTGTTTTTGTGTGTTCATTGTGTTATGTTATGTTATCCCTATTTGGGCTCTATCTTGAGTCCCCCCCCAAAAAAAAGAGGGGGGGGGGGGTATATACATACACATACATACATACATCTTTACTGCATATTCTAATAATCTATGGTCTTTTATAAGTGGCAGTTTTCTAGCGAAATTCACTTGTGCGCGGAACACTTTACCACAGATTATAATGTATACATGTTTAGTATTAACCTGTACTGTACTGTAGGATACAGTAATAAAAGTCCCCAGCAGTCCCAAGCAATGTGGCCAAAATGACAGGAGAGACCACCTTTTCACCTCAAGAGATGAGGCAAGAATGGATCTATAACTCTGATTTTTTTATTTTTTTTAGCCTTATACAGGCAGTTACAAGACAAGTACATTACTGACGGCTATAACTGTCGCTGGGACTGGGGAGTTACTTATCTACTGACGGCTATAGCCGTCTCTGGGATTGGACGGGTTAAAGGGTGAGCTTGTGTTGAATGACATACCAGAAAGCTTAGACTTTGGCTCTGTGTTGCTGGAGAAGGTGAGCAAGTTCTGTAACCTGGAAGATACTATATCTACCCATGATGGTGCTGAAGCTGCTACAATCACCAGAGTCTGATGCAGCTGGGGAAAGTTCAGAGAACTACTGCGACTTCAAACCATGAGAGGCACTCAATTCCTGGCTACAGCCTCCACAAACCAACACCACCCACTACACTACATGGCAGCACACCCACAGACACCAAGGAATATCAAAACAACACCCAGCACACGTTATCACACACAAATACTGTCATACTGTCATACTCTCACACTGCTCTCCTAGGCAAAGTTGAAAGCAAGGCCTTTCGTATCATTAACTCCCGTCCACTCACCAATCTGCAATCTCTCTCTCTTCGCCGCAATGTTGCATCTCTTTCGCTATTCTATCGCTACTATAATAATCAGTGTTCCTCAGAGCTTTCCCAGTGTATACCACCTCCTCTACGTAGGGCACGTGGTACCCATCTTGCAACACAATCCCACCCCTACTCTGTGCAACTCTCCAACCCAAGAGTGAAACGTTACTCTCAAACTTTCTTCTATTCAACAGCTGAGCTCTGGAACTCTCCCAGAATCAGTCTTCCCCTCTTCCTATGACTTAAATTGCTTCAAACTCTGTGTGTCGAGGCATTTTGGCTCGAACGTCCCTTGATTTTGGCCCTGTCACTTTTTCAACTATGGGGGAGGCTCTCGCTACAGGCTGTTCTACCTTTTGCCTCCCTCACTCACATAGAAGGGAAAAAAAAAAAAAAAAATGCCCTAGCGATGACAGAATAATTTTTTCCCCCCCATGAACATGTTTTCGGGGAAGCCTCACTACTTGCCAATTAGCTCAACCCCCAACATCTCTCCAAACTTCGACTGATCCTCTGCAACACCTCGAGAATCTACTACGTCTACAACTCTGCTAAGACCTGAAGAAGTATGAACCACCACCCGAAAACTCTTTTGCCATCGATGACCAAGTTATGGTTGCGAAATTGCCCATACTCAACTAGTTAGGCTCGCGTTACATCGGGCCATATCAGATTAAAGTTCCAAATCCATTCCAGGTCATAATTATCACGGCGAGTCACGAGTATACCGAAATAGATACATCAGATTGTATAAACCGCTCAATGAATCCAGTACCACTAAACCCCATAGTACATGATCAAGCCTCTCTTTTTTGTTCTATGTGTATGGAGGAAAAAAAGGCATAGGGCTGACCTTTGGGAGGCATTATGGCGGAATAAGAGATGTGACGTGCACGACAACAGGCGGACTAAGGCTGATATGGCGGGAGATGAGCGTGAGTCAGGGAAAGCAAGGGGGGATGGGACGAAGGATACAGGGTGGGGGGTGCATGCGGGGGGGGGGGAGTGGTTGCTATGGAAACTCGCCTCGTGGAGTGTCCGCGGCTTGGGCACGACGCCACGGCCATCTCGGAAATTTCCCGATAGGTTCCGAGTTGTGCGGTGACCTGTCCAACAGGCGACGTGGGCCCTCGGAGTTTTACCCCTTAGAACTTGGAATTTCCGAGATCTATGGACACCTGTCCGACAAGTCACGGTGGTCCCTCGGATTTGTACCGTTGAAAAAGGAATTTTGCCGAGATCTACGGCAAACTGTCCAAGAGGTTGATGCTATTCCGAGAAGTAAACGGGTTTCCGAGTAAAAAGAGTCCGAATTGGCAGGGGTTTACTGTATGTATAAAACTTAATTATGATTTATAAAGTGCATAGATTGTGTCATAGTTTCCATGGAAAGAAAATGTTATCCGAGGTGAAACTTGATCCATGGAGGAATCAAATACAAGCTGAAAGTTGCATAATATATTAAACTTATATATATAAACATATACAATATATATCATGGGAAATGTACAATGAATGTCAAAACTAGAAAACAAATCTGGTTGTAAATAAACTGAATTATTGCATAGTTCAACATATACCTGCAAATATTATAACACAGTAACCTGGTATTCTGTAAAAATACATTACAGGCAGCATAGTAATTGACCACTTACAAGTTTAGGGCTATAAGGAAATTCAAACCAAAATATCTTACATTCAGAAGTACAGTCACTGTCATTAATTAATTCTGATAAATGTTGAAGCTTCAAAATCATTAAACAAACTTTCAAAATGCAAATATCAGGTAAAGAATTAATAAAATTATTAAATTTATTCCAAGATAGATTAAAAAATGTATAGACAGAATTAATCACTGCGACTAAATATATACAAGTTAAAAGACTTTCGTCTTGCGTCTTAAATGGCGGCATTCCAGGCGACCCTGTTTTGGGCTGTCTCTATCGGCAAGTTCCTTGTTTTGACACTGGATCGAAGTACCTGATCCCATATCTTTCCCCTACACGCAGCTCCCCCCTACATTCACAGTCCGGCATTACTTCACCCAGTTTCAATCCTCCATTCTCTCCAGGTGTGCAACTGTGCATTATATCAAATTCAACACTATTATCATCATAAAAAAAAATATTTCGTAGTCATGTACTTGATCTTTAACTGTCTTGGAGGTGTAATAGTTAAAGTGTTAACCCCTTCAGCACAATGATGTAAATTTCATCCTGTTCTGGTTACCATTTGATGATTTTCTTAAGCAGATAATCTACCTCTAGGGCAAAGGGGTAAATACGATCTCAATAAACCCCCTAAATAACATAGATCCCTCTTAAACTGCATATCGTCTAAATTTAACCAGAATCAAAGGTAAAAAGACGTCATCGTGTTGAAGGGGTTAAGATCTCCATGTGGTATCCCAGGTTCGAATCCTGGAAGGATCGCATGCTTTCATTAATTTCATTGGGAGGTGTTTGGTGTTGGGAGTGAAATTATTTAATTGGATTATAAAAATAAATGCCTACAACGTTAACTTTCTCATAGCTCCAAACTTGCAAATTGTCAAGTAAGCTGTTCACCCCCAAATATGCCAGTCTTAAGCTGGTGTCACACGAGCCCTTTTTCGAGCAATGTTTATGATCTAGAAGCTTCACAAATTACACCTTAACAGAATTCAGCCGCCCAACATAATCTACCTTGTCTAGTTGCCGATACCAGTGCAAAAAAGTCCCAAAATAGTACGAGAAAAAACTTGCTCATGGAAAATTGGCGGAAAAAGAGCTTGTGTGACACTGGCTTAACAGTAGGTTCCGTTTACCATTTGTCAATATAAAACAAGTGCTTGTTAAATAGGAATATAAAGTGGGTCTTCAGAACAAAGGATATGAGGACCTTGGTAATGCAATGTCCTGAACGCCACCACAGCCGTCACATTTACCGAAAAATTTACAAATTTATCTTTAACATCTAACGAGCAGCCTAGGCGGTAATTTATATGTACCGCCCAGCGGGGTGTTTTTACCCTAAATAGGGTTGTTTACGTGATAATTTTCATGCCTAAATAAGACCCAGAGCGTAAAACAAGTAGCTATCCCTGAAAGGGCATAAACAGAGCTTTCCAATGACACCCCAACCATCCTTGTATGACCACTGGTTTTCTTGCAACTTGCAAAAACCATGTAATTAGGTACTTTCCCTACATAATTCCCTGTGTAGCGAGTGTGAGGGGGGATGGAAGGGTGGTTTTCACTTCAGTTGGCCCACCGCGGTGGTGCGCGGCGGTCATAGCCTTACTACGCTCCTCACACCGCTCAGCTCTCTCTCTCTCTGCAACATTACGTGCTGAAAATGGCACACGACATAAGTTGTGAACCGCCACTTAGTCCAAATTTCTTTCACACGACATAAGTTGCGCGCCGCCAATAAAGGGTTAAGGGGGGTCTTGGAGGTATTTTTTTATAGCTTGATGAAGGAAGATATATTATACCTTCATCAAGCTTAAAAAAATACCCCCAAGACCACCCTTTTAGATAAATTTGTACATTTTTCGGCAAAAAAAATAAGTCACTGCCGAGGTGGCGTTTAGGACATAGCATTACTAAGGTCCTCATATACAGTATTTACAGTAATATTGTATTAAAAGTTATCACTGTAGTTACTAAATTACTAAGTAGATGCAAGGCCACCTCACGCAATGGATAGGTATTTCTGACCAACAGATGATGGGCCTGATCCAAAAATCCCACAAATATACAGTACAGGTACTATAGGTAGCGCCAACGAACTTGACAATTTTCTTGACCCTTTAACTTCTAATAACTCAAAAGGACCTAGAGTACACTGGCTGTAAATATCCACACCTATTTCCTGGTGGACTCTTCCCTAATGAGAAGAATTTCAGCCCGATTGCTTTCATTCATATTGAGTTATAAGAAGTTAAAGGGTCAAGAATATTGTCAAGTTCGTTGGCGCTACCTATACCATCCTAGAGGGTAAAAAATGTATCATAATCTCCAATTAAAGTGTATCAAATGATACAGGAATTAATTGACCGAGGTTATAATACAGAAATGACATCTCCACAACAATAATAAAAAATGGCTAGTAGATTAATTGTGTAGATAAAAGCTTTCTCTGATGGTATTAATTTTCACCCTGGCCCATAAACTATAAGGCAACATGAAGCAGCCTTCCAACCACACTGTACCAGATTTGACTATGCTTCCTAAATATTGTATGAAGTGCCCTTACATCCACAAGGATTGGAATTTTGAGTGCAATATTATATATATAATAAATCTGTAGGCAACACATCCTTTGAGGATATAAGTTTATGATAAAGTATACTAATTCATATTTAAGAATTATGTTGCCTTACTGAACCTTTACAAAAGAGATTATTGGATTCAGCAAGATGGTACACCTTACTGTACGGGATACAATTTATAGATATGATGAATATAAATTATGTGGTCACCTACATCCCAGAATCTAACATCCCCACACTAATTTTTGAGGAGATATCCCAAAGATAAAATATATGAAAACAATTCTATGAGTATACAACTGAAAGTGAATACTGTATCAGCAAGGAGAAACTCTAAACGAGTTCAAGCAGACGACAATTTCTTTACTAATTCTACTCTCAGATAATTTACTCAAATTAAAAAGGATTTCTATGAATTTCTATGAATTCTAAGGATTTCTATGAATTCTAAGGATTTCTATGTTTCCACATAGCAATTTTGATAATTTAATTTGACTTTATATTGTCCTTGTCCCAATTTTGGTTTGTTTAGTTTGCAAGTTTTACATTTTAATCCAAGAGTTCAAGATCATCTGAAACAACCCTCAACTCTGATAGGTGATGGGCTGGACTATCAGAGTGAGAACTGAGCGATCTCTGCCATACCCATAGCTTACTCCGACTGTTCCTTTTACTTTTATATTTTCTAGATCTCAAGTGATGGCGTCTCTTCCGTGGATTGACCTCCCAGTCTACCTAGATTGGAAGCCAAAGCGTCACATTTTTTCCTTTGCCCCTCAATTTTCTCTTCATAATTGCTGAGGGGCACAGGGCCCTGGGTGGGGCTTTGGTTTCCCGGGTGTTTCCGCACCCTCCTCAGCTCCCCGCCATGGAGTGGCTTCGGTCACCCAGGCTTTATTGTGGTCGGCAGTGAGGGTTCTATGGGGGCGCACGGTTATGGCCTTGGCCTTGCTCGGGGCCTTGGGGCTGTTCGGCCAGGCAGTTTGGGGAACAACAACAACAACAACTCTGATAGGTCCTTAAGTTGAATGAAGTCATGTAGGCTACAACTGTATGTACCGTATATACTCAGGCACATACCCCATAGCTGGGGGTGGCCGACTCGAGACAAGAGCCTGAACACAAAAACAACAGTTAAGTTCCGGTTCTTAGGGACCAGGACGACTTTTGCGTACCCTCGCCCCTTACTCTGGCTCGTCTAGTAGGTGAATTTTAAGAGGGGAGGAGGATTCCTAGCCTCTTTCCCCCAAAAGGAAAAAGTAGGACAGCACAAGAGACAGACAGAAACGGCTAAGGTTGGGTAGAGGATGCCAAACCTCACTCTTAAAACAAAGAATAATGTCATGATTAATAGGGTTAAATGTATCTCCCAGAACAGTCATTGAAATTGAAAAGTGTATTACAAAACTAGGTTTCATTCTGACTACCTCCAGATGATTTTATTCAACTTATGAAGGACTTTCCAGAATTACAGGGTTCATCTTGACATTCATTAATGCTTTCATTCCTAGAGGTTCTATCCCAAATTGCATAAACTCCTCTGGCTGCAGCATAAATGAACCATAATTTTTTTTGTATGATGTAAGAGGTAAATAATTTGGTTAACGATAATAAATTGATCGCTCTGTAGAAGAAGAGAAGATTACTGTATTAAAACTACTCCAAAAATATAACATTAGTTTAAAAACTCTTACAAAATGTGTGGCTCAAAACACCCTGATTCTTTAAAGTCTAGAAAGCAGTAAATCCTGCATGTTAGTTAATACTAAATATTGTAGAAAATAATATTATTCATGTAAGTACAATACAGTACTTCATAACAATCACATAACACAGATGATCAAAAATGAAATAAGCTATATATGACTAGAAAACCATACAATTCTTAAACATTATAACAAAAACAACACAAATACTTACAGAAGAAAGTAGAGTTTGATCAAATGTATTTCTTTGTGGGCTGCCTTACTATCAAAGTTAATCATTCCATCCTTCTCTTCGGCGTTGAGAATGTCAGATTGGACAGGCGCTACAGTCCAGGGAAGAGGTGGTGTCCAGTCTCTTGATTCACAAAGTTTTTTTCACACACAATTTTAAGTTGATAAGTTACACTATACTGTACATACATGCATACAAGTTTAAAGACCACTTTATCCTTTTATCATGTCATCGCTGTGGCCAATGTTGGTATAGCGCTACCAGTGTCTCGGTAAGACTCAACAAAGTCCCCCTGAAGCACTTGTACCTGGTGAATCCGCACCACACAAGCCTTAACCGTGCTACAATATGGCAGTAACAAGGAATTACCGTAACTGCTACAGAGACTGACTGCACTACCAAAGTGGCAGGCAGTGGGGTCGCTACATCCCTATGCCAGAGAGAAAGGCCAACTTGTGCCAGTGGGCTGTGAGAGTAATACACTAGGGAACCATGGGACACACCATTATGGCCCCAACACCATCACCACTCTCAGGAAAAAAGATAGAAATAAGAATGATGAAAAAGGTAAAGTCAGAACTGGCTACGGGAAGTAGAGGACACCAACCCTCACCCTGACTTACGCTGTGTGTGATACAAATTGACTTAACCCTTCCCGCCCGGGCAGCATTTTAAAAGGACACCGCGGCAGATGGGCAGGAGCCCGGGTGTCCTTTTAAAATCCGTAATTAAGCTTGAAAGCCTATTTAGCTTGTTTTGAAAGCTGTGCGTCCGACGTATGTAAACACAGCTGGTCGGAGGCGACGCGCGCACCTCCGAAAGCAAGCAGACGTCGGAGCTTTGTTGTTGTGTGGTCTGCTAAGACAGATTTAGTGTTGAAAATTGTGTCATATTGCTAACATTGCCTCGAAACTCTCTCCACGGAAATCGTCATCACAACTGAACCAGTTGACTTAGAGAGCTCTACTCAACGCCAGTCTACAGATTGGAAACCGCAGTAAGTTTAGAGATGCGTGGGAATTTTCTAGTAGTTAAAATAACAAAGATACAGTAGCCTAGGCGTAGAAGTTTTTCGGCCAAATCGCCCGGATCTTAACAACGTCCTTAGGAGGGCGAGTCCGGGCCAGAAGGGTTAAGGGCGAAAAAACATAAGTCCTTGAATACAGTGTACATTTGCAAGGAATTTTTTTTTGTTCTTGGGTTTAAAGACGAGGTTGTTAATAATTCCAGAACCCAAATATTCTGATTGTGATTTGTATACACCAGTCAATCTCTATATTTTTGTCTTCTTTCAGCCTTACCTTATATTTTGTCTTTAATATCACCAAACCACTAAATTTTTCTCTGGGTAGAACCACCTAATCAAGGGGAAGATATTTATTTCAAACTCCTCTCACTGTATACTATACTGTACAGGAAAAAGCAAAAAGGAAAAAAAGAATGTAATCTATGGGAGGCACAACCCAAACTTTGATAGGACCACCCACTCAGTACTCACTCACTTCAACTAATGCTAAATTAAATTGTAAAACTTGCATATTTATAAATAAATTAGGTGAAAGATATATGCATCTTATGTGGGGGGAATCCCAATATACAGTCATTGAGATGGTGAATATTCTCTTTGGCATTTATCAACCATGTTATTGCAAAGACATAAAATATTTACTGGATGTCCCGAGGCATTCTGTACACACTGTTAGCATACCATAATAATGTCTTAACATCAAATATACATACTGTACATACACTGTACAGCATTTTGTGTATCCTAGATAAAACAGTTACTATACTCGATTTTTTCAACCTGGCGGAACTTCTACTCCTTTAGCAGCTCATTATTTGATAACTAATGGAAAAATATGAAACTACTATGTCTCTGCATCATATTATTGCCAGGTTTTCGTAATTAACATCATATTCGGCTATAAAAACGTTTAACCTCTCCGCTGCGTACCCCCTATAGTATACAGCCACCCCTGTGCGGAGGTATTTAGACTGTTTCCTCCACTAAAATCGTCATTTTACCATAAATATCATTAATACTTATCCATATGCGCCTATTTTACGTTGATTATAAAGGTATTAACCTGTTACAGCAATAAAACAGTGGAAACAGCGTTTGGATGGTCAAAATCGGCAAATTAGATCGGGAGTTACATAACTTAAGGCTGAGGCAGTCTGCCAGCCAGCCAGCCGTCATGACAGCTGGAGCGACACAGCCGTGTAGTACCCTCTCTTTCACTCGCTGTGTAGCACATACAAGCACAGCTTGCTTATGAATCGCTATTGATAGCACGAAAACATATCGACGAAATAAGGGAAAAAGAGAGAGAATAGGTGATAATTGAAGGGGGGGGGGGGGGGGGGAAGGAGAGGATGTGGAGGAGTGATATTTGGCATGGTCTAGGGGCAATAAAAAAAAAAATATATATATATATATATA
The DNA here is from genome assembly GCA_032716605.1 of Paralithodes platypus. Classification (NCBI taxonomy): domain Eukaryota; kingdom Metazoa; phylum Arthropoda; class Malacostraca; order Decapoda; family Lithodidae; genus Paralithodes; species Paralithodes platypus. Next base: position 1,480,855 of record CM064497.1, read on the forward strand.
TATATATATATATATATATATATATACAGTATATATATACTGTATATATATATATATATATATAAATATAAATTGATACTGGGCTGGTTTAAATGGGTTTTTTTTAGGCCTTGGATTATATAAGGCTTCCCGCAGCGCAGCGGTAGGCCTTATATAAGTCTTGCTGCACTTGATGGGTTAATAGCCAAGTATTTACGATTGGAACAAGCCAATTTCTCGCCAACTTGATAAAAATAGACTATAGTAATGTTGTTGTTGTTGTTGTTGTTCCCTAAGCTGCCTGGCCGAACAGCCCCGAGTCCCTGAGAAAGGCCATGGCCACGATCGGGCTTTCCCACAGAGCTCTCATTGAGTGTAGATTGTGTTGTTGGCGTAAGTGGTTGTGTGAAATGCAGTCTTCTATGATGTGTTTAATGGTATGGAGTGCTGTGTTACATCCCGGGCAGGCGTCGACAACGGAGTCATCCAGTCTCTTCTGATAGCTCAGGAGAGCTGGATGGTGTCCGCATCTCAGCCTGGCCAGGTGGACTCTGTCCTCGCGAGGAAGGGAGGATTCGGAAGGATGGATTTCGGGAGGTCGTGCATGCAGCTGTGTGTTGTCTGTGAGTGAGTGGATGGATCGGTGAGAGATATGAGTATGGATGTGCTTCTGGAAGTTGGTTCGGGGTGGGCAGGGAGGGAGAGAGGACAATAATTGTGTGTGCTACCGTGTGCTGGGTGTTGTTTTGATATTTCTTGGTGTCTGTGGGTGTGTTGCCATGTAGTTTAGTGGGTGGTCTTGGTTCGTGGAGGCTGCTGCCAGGAATTGAGTACCTCTCATGTCCAGATGGTCTTTGACTTTGAGGATTTTGGTTTCTTGATGTAGGTGATCTGTGGGTGCAGTAGCTGTGCAGCCTGTAATGATCTTCAGGGCTTTGTTTTGAATAGTCTGTAAGGTCTTATGATGTGTTTCAGCTAGGTTAGAAGCCCAGGCTGGGCTTGCGTATTCCATCACTGATCTTATGTATTGTTTATATACTGTGGTGGTAGTTTCTTTGTTGTGTCCAAATTTTGTGTGAGCAAGTGACCTGAGGGCGTTAAGTCTGGGTGTCAGTTTCTTTTTAATGTTTGTGGTGTGCTGTTTGAATGTCATATGAGTATCATATGTTACTCCTAGGATTTTGGGTGTGTGTGTATGTGTTAGGGTTCGTGTTCTCCTGTCCAACTTGTGAGCAGGGTTGCGGTGGATTTGGCTGGGGCTAGATTAAGTCTGTTTGTAGTGCACCAGCCATGTAGTGTGTTGAGATAGGGTTGAAGGAGATCTGTTGCTCTTTTTGGGTCATGGTGTGTGCATGTGAGTGTTATGTCATCTGCATAGGAGGCTAAGTTTATTGGGCGTATTGTGTAGTTATATCGTGCATGTACAGATTGAAGAGTGCGGGCGAAAGTTTCTGATTAGATGACTGACCGGCAAAAGATACGTGTGCACATCTGCCTGCTAGGAAGTTGGCCAGCCACCGTTTTGTGTTGTTGTGCATGTTTGTGTTGTAGATTTTGTTTGTTAGGTTGTGGCGGGGGATGGCATCGAAGGCTTTACTAATGTCGAGTGTGGCTAATAGTGATCTGTGTGGTGGTCTAGCTGAATTGATGCCGTCGAAAACTCTTTGTGTAAGGTCTGTGAGAAGAGTGTTTGTGGAGTGCAGTGGCCTAAAGCCATGTTGTGTTGGAGCTAGGGGTAGGTCAGGTGTAATTAGTTGTAATACTAGGCGTTCCATGACTTTGGAGGGGGAGCAAAGGAGTGTGATGGGGCGGTGCGAGGAGGGTAGCGTGGGGTCTTTGTTGGGTTTGGGGAAAGTGATGATGATACCATGCTTCCAAATGTCTGGTATTGTGTTGTGTGAATAGCTGTAGTTTGATATGTTAGTGAGTGCTTGTATGCCTTGTGGTCCCAGGGTCTTGAGGTGTATGTTGCTTATGTTGTCTAGGCCACAGGCGGGTGAGTGCATAGTAATGTTTACATATACTGTACAGTATCTACATACGCGAATTCCAACATGTGCGTGATATCCTTGAAGCGAAGTAAGTGTATGTTGGGTCCCAACTGTAATCCTAAGCAGTCAATATGATAGTCTAGTAACGTTGTTGAAATTACAATGAGAAGTCATGGAACATTAATACAGTAGTCTCATTGCAATTACAACAAGCATAATATTGAGTGGCTAGGGATATTTCAAAACTATAGTAATTACTAATAATAATGATGGAGTTGTCAAGGAATACAGGCATACATATATGAAAGAATGAGGTAAAGTCCATACCGGATACCATTTTTATATTTTCAATATTAGTTTAACCAGACCACTGAGTTCCCCAAAAGAACTCTCATAGGGCTAGCCCAAAGGATTAGAAAAAGATGGACAACTATAATAAAGACGAGATAGATAGGGAAGGGCAGGAGGTGAACAAATCTAGGAAGGTGAAAACACGCAAACATTTCTCGCTATGTCATCAGTTAAGTCAGACCACATGAGCTCCACAACAGAACTCTTATAGGGCAAGGCCGAAGGATGAGGCAAGAACTGCTACACTGCATCACCAACAAAAAATGAAAGAGATCAGGACCAAGAAAGAATCACAGCGAGATGCACAAAAATGCACTACTGAGGGGAATCGAGTCAGCTCGGCCGCACCAGCGACCGAAAAGACATATCAGGTCAGGAGCCAACAACCATGTCAGGCAAACTATGAGGGCATGACAGGGTGGCATATAATATTGGGCACCCTGAGGATAACTGGATGAGACAGACTACGAACACAAAGGGAAAAACATAGAAAGAGGAAATAAATGCTACCCAAAATTTGTCAAGCCGACGACGAAAGATCGAGGGGAGAGGGTAATAACCCTCTCCCATCAAGCCCCAATCGCTGGCCCCGAAGCCCCCCACGGCAACAATGGGGGTAGTACTGTACTAGGGGGGACTAGATACCTAGCCAAAAACCCATGGGCCTCAATGAGAAGAGTTTTACAGTACTGTATACTGCATTATGTAGTTAGCTGTTTAACCGTTGTTGTATTTTATAGCTAGCTGTGTCAAAACTACTGGTACCAGTACAGTAGGTTGTATATATAGTTACTATAGTTGTGTCTGGTACTGTAATGAGATATGGATTTTCCCAGAATCACAATTATCCTTACTAAGGCAATACCAGTCAGGTAAGGGCTCCTTAAGAAATCCATGCATCAGCATTTGGAACAAAGTACAAATTTAATAATAGGAAAGGGCAGTTTTCAAATATTGATGACACTACAAAAAAGTTGACAAGGCACTTAATGTTCAAATAAATAAGTCTGTTCAAAGTGCAAATTTTATATAAAACTACGAGTGAGAAATAAAATAAAATTAGTACACTATGGAGATATCTTACCTGACCAAGTTAGTTTGTTACTGGATAAGATTCACACACTATCTCACACATGCACACAAATCTGCATAGTAAGTAAACTAGTTATTCATATACTTGCCAAATTGTAAAATGCACTAACACATTAAGTCTTCAGGTGTTTTTCAAAATCAGAAAAACAAAAGGAATACAATGATGTGACTTTAGTTGGCAACTCCGGTGACCAGTAGGCAGTCAAGTGAAAATTAAAACTGGAAAGTGCTACATTACACTTACAGACAGATACTGACTACAAAACTTCATGTTTTTCTATTGACAGGTGATCATATAAAGCTTAGGAATGACATCCAAGAAATATACAGTTGAATACTATTTCTATTAAATCAATGACTCCCAATAGTCCTCCTTAACCCTCCACGTTCGGCGCGTTTGAACTTTTCCCCCTCCCATGATCCGGCTGAAGTATCTTATTTTCATGATTTTGGTGCACTTACATTTATGCAAAAAATTGGCCTAACCTAAGTTATATACTGTATATATATCCAGAGGAAATACTCGTTGTTATCTTACGAATGATGCAGAGTAGAACCCTCTAGACCAAGTGGTTGTTTTGATGGTGAAAATATATAGGCTAGTTATGGCTTCCGCGAGCCTGAATCTGTGTGAATGCTCAAATTTTGGCATTTTTGGATATACATATCTCCGTAATTAAATGGCCTAACCAACGTTATACTGTATACAGTATATATATACTGTATATCACCAAGGTTCGTGCTGAGCCCATTACTGATTGTTCTGGTCCTGCAGGCTCTGTCAAGGGACTTTAGGACAGGACTCCCATGGGTGTGCGTATCCTAGGTTCGGGTCCTTGGAGTGCCACATGTATTTGTTAATTTCATTTATTGAGTTTAGAAGTAAAGTTGGTAGGTGAAAACAAATTAATATGCAGATGACCTAGTTCTTATCGCAGATAGTGCGCAGGAAGCAGAGGCAAAGTTCAAGATAAAACAAAGGTCATTAGTGGAGTTGAGTTGAGAGACTCAGACCAAGAGTGAGAGCAGTGGAAATGAATTACTTAAGAAGTGCGTGCGGAGTTACATGGAGGGATGGACAGACTAATGAAGCAGTAAGAAGGAGGTGTGGTGTGGAGGCAGATGTGCTGGAAAGTGTGAAAAGGAACAACTTGAGATGGTTCGGCCATATGGAACGCATGGAAAGCGAGAGAATGACTAAGAGGGTGTACGAGAGCGAGGTGGAAGGACAGAGAGGGAGAGGTAGACCGAAGGAGAGGTGGAAGGATGGAGTGAGGAAGTATATGAACGAAGGCGGTGCTGGTTGGGGGGAGGGGCGTCGACTGGCTGGGGATAGAGGTGCATGGGGGCGGTTCGTTCGTGGCCACCCCTTCGGGGATCACGGCGTCAGGCAATAGATAGATAGATAGATAGATTAGTGGAGTAGGGCGCGGAACTATAGAAAGAAGTGGCGACTATCCATGCACAGTATGTGGGAAGGGGGTGGGAAGTAACTCAATTCAATGTTGCGTCTGTAGTGACTGGGTACACAAGAGATATAGTGGGGCTAGAGGACCTTTGACGAGAATCATAGACTTTGAATGTGCAGTGTGCAAGGGAGAACTTGTGTTTAATGACCTGCCTGTTAGTGTTGATTTCGACAACGATCAATGTATCAATTTATTTAATAACAAGATAAATATTTCCAGAGTCAGTAGTCAATACAAGTAGTGCCCAAGAAAAGATAAGGGGAGTTTAAAAAAAAAAAAAAAAAAAAAAAAACACACAGACCAAGGGCCAGCAAAACTCCATTCAGTCACCATTCATCCACTAGTCTGGTTTTTCTTATATGGTAAATTTCCATGTCCTTATCTTGATTACTCAGCTATTACTATGATATTATGCGGAAATATGTTCATTGTAAAAGCTTTGCAGTAATATAATACAGAAATAACAGTTTCATATTTTTCCATTAAGTAATAAGAAATCACTAAGGGATCAACTTCCTATCAGATGAAAATAAAATAAAATAAACTATCGACTCCAATGACCTTTGCTTCACCTCACATGCTTCAAATTTACAAAACAAAGTGATGGAGCATCAAGCATTAAATACATCTCATAATAGTTACATACAGGACATAAAACATTTTGATGTTCAGTACAGCATAAAACACTTAATGTATATATAATTATCAGCTTCTCTATCTACATTCATCTTATAATATATAGCTTCAAGTTTCTATCAACATTCTGGTAAAAGTTTAAATATTAGCAAAGGAATTTCAACAAGTGTACATATATTCTTTTGGCCTCTTAAATGCAAGAAAATGCCAAAACTATAAATAAAACAATAACAAAAAAACTCAACCATAACATACCTAAAACTAAACACTGAGAAAGTGACACCCCTATTATTTCCTGGCATAGAAAATACATTTTCTTCCGATAAACATAACTCTCAAAATCACCAGGATTTTTTTTTTTTTTGGTGATTTCTCATAAAGCACACTTTGGTACGTCACTCAGAAATTTCTGGTTGCTTTATGTTTGTCAAACTAAAGCTAACAGCCCTTTAAAGCTGTATGGTTGGAACAAACAAAGAAAAACAAAACTTCTGTATTCTTCTCAGTACTAAGAGCCATTTGGGGGTATGTTATCAAATGAGGCACCGTCTATGCTGAAAAATACAATAATTTACCTGTACTAAAAAAAAAAAAAAAAAAATTTGTAACTTCTATTAATACAATTTGCTCAATAAAGTATATTGCTTAGCGAAATTAAATAAATCTAAGCATTCATACTATTTTCTCTAAATCAATGGTATTTAAAAAATATTACTGTACAAAAATAACAGACACTAAATGTGTGAATATAATAATTAATTAAAAATTAACCCGGCAGCTACGACATGCATTCTGGAAGGTTCTGCAGGGCGACTGCGACTTGTAAATCGTGATTTACAAATGTGTACAGTACGAAAAACTTGCCAACAGGCCTAGGCGGCTGAAAATCGGCTACATGGCACCTTATCGATAGCATACACCACCATCCTCCTCACACGCTCACACGCTCAGAATGCTCACATTCACAATGGGAGCCCAAACGTCCCTCCTCCTCACGCTCGACTACTTCACCCGACCCTGGTGCGGAGTGGACGTGTAAGGACCAAGAAACCTGCCAGGAAGCCTTCCTTCTTATATACATACGATAGCACATCGTATCTTCATAACTTGTGTCACTAAAATAATCGTAGTTTTACCCACCTACAATACATCCACCATGCCTTCCACACACAATAATTTTCATTGTCAGAGCACTATAATGAGTTGCAAGCAAACATACATACATACAGGGACGAGGATAATGTAAGTCTGATGTAAGAAAGTTCAGCTTCCCGTATAGAAGCATGGAATAAGTTTTTAAAGCAAAATTGGATAAATGTAGAGAGAGAGACAGGACAACACGAGCTTAGGCTCAAATCCTGTATACTACAATTAGGTGAGTACAATTAGGTGAGTACAAGTTTAAAGACCGTTTGTCCACAGAAGCTGTGGTTACAGTCTCACGTCCTAAATGGCAGCTTTCCAGGCGGTCCTGTTAAGGGCCGCCTGTGTTGTCAAGTTCTTTATTTTGAGATCGGACCGGAGTACCCGAGCCCACGTCATTCTAGGTCCACCCCTACGCGCAGCTCCCCCCAAGTTCACAGTCCGGCATTTCTTCACCCAGTTCTGATCATCCATTCTCTCCACATGTCCAAACCAACCAAGTCGGCTCGTGCGCATCACTTCACTGTGAAGAATTACAGAGAGACCTAGATAAGTTATATGAGTGGAGTCAAACTTGGAAAATGGAATTCAACACGAGTAAGTGTCAGGTTCTTGAGATGGGAAAAAGTAAATATAGACCTTCTTGGGGATATAAAATAGGAGATGAAATAATTAGTAAAGCTGTGAAAGCAAAAGACCTAGGGGTAGTTGTGGCAGACAGCTTGTCACCTGAACAGCATATAAATAAAATAACTGGTGAAACCTATGCAGTGTTGACTAACATGAGAATAGCTCTGAATTATTTAGATGAAGAGATGTTAGCAAAAATAATAGGGACAATAATACGACCAAGACTGGAGTATGCAGCAGTGGTGTGGTCTCCACACCTTATAAAACATAATAAAAAACTGGAAAGAGTTCAGAGAGTTGCCACTAAGATGATAGCTAGCCTTAGAGACCTGCCTTATGAGGAGAGATTGGAGAGGCTAAAGCTGCCAACGCTGAGGGAGAGGAGAGAGAGAGGTGACATGATCATGATGTTTAAGTGTGTGAAAGGTTTTGAGAAGATCGACAAGGGAGATTTTGTGGTGAGGGACGAGGGAAGAACCAGGGGTCATGATTGTAAGTTGAGGAAAGTTATATGTAAGTCTGATGTAAGAAAGTTCAGCTTCCCGTATAGAAGCATTGAGTGTTGGAATAAGTTGGATGGGGAGGTGGTGGGAGCAAGAAATATCCAAACTTTTAAAGCAAAATTGGATAAATGTAGAGAGAGAGACAGGACAACACGAGCTTAGGCTCAAATCCTGTATACTACAATTAGGTGAGTACAATTAGGTGAGTACTCCTAATGCCCAGACGCCTTCTCAATTCCTCGCTCGATACCCTGTCCCTAAGATTAACCCCACACATCCATCTCACCATTCTCTTCTCATTCCGTTCCATTCTATTGACATCCTCCGCTTTAACCGGCCACATCTCAGAGGCATAGGTCATCGCGCTCCTAACACACGAGGTATACACCTTCCCTTTAAGGTGGGGTGGGAGCAAGCAAAGAAATCACGATAATATTATGTGAATATAGACATCGTAATTATATAACTCGTTTTACCGACATAAATCATGGATATTGGCCTCAAAATATCTGTACTATGCCTATCAAACACAATATAAGTGAAGTTTATTGCTACAATAATACAATGATCTGCATAAGGGCGAAATTGCCGAAAATCCGTGCAGTAATCCTACACCATCCTCACCTGCCATACCCCAGCTTGGATTTATTCTCCACTTTATCTTTCGTAACTCCCCTCTACGCCTGATTTCTGGGTGTCTATTCTTCACATGTGTCTGCTGCTTCAAGTTTATGCATATGCAGAGCCATAGAAGTGCTTCATAGGCAAAATATAGAGCATTCTTTCTTATCTATCACCCCTCCCTCCTTCCACCCGCACGGGCCACTCCTAACTCCCTCACTCACTGCCGGGTGTAGTGCCGGTCGCGCCACTTAATTTAACTCCCAATTACAACCACACCACAACCACAGGTGTTTTATAGTGGAAAGGTAATATTGTCGGATGCGGAATTGTGTTTCATACACGATGTGATTTTCGTCTAATTCTGTAATTCATATCACCAACCCACCAATTAACTTATAAATAAACCTAATTAATGAAATAATGAAAAAATAAATACATGCGGTACTCCATGGATTTGAACCTAGTATACTCGCACCACAAATTCCGCGCACTTAACTATTTCTTTTTGATCATGTCTGCGCACCAGGGATGGGTGGGTCCTAGGGGAATCTTGTAGCTGCCGGGTTAAATAAAGGTAAAATATAACAGCACTGTAAATTGAAATATACAGCAGTTACTACAGTATATGCCTTACACAGACTATCAAATAATTGAAGTCTGATTAGCATAAAAGGGTTGAAACCGACTTACTGAATTGAAATATGAAATCATGTACCTGTAAATGCTATCACTGCCATAAGTTCATATTAATCACAGGTATTATTATTTTAGATACCTGTTTGTCCATTATAGTAAGCTATTCATTTTCAAACATTTATGGAACTATTGGATCATGTGAACTTTTGTTACTTTGTGTCCACATCCAAAACTCTACTGATGGATATCATAAAGGGCTTCTCACAGAGGCAGAAGCTTTATTGATTGTACCACCATCACAATGCGTACGTTGATTTTAAAAATACAATACTATCATTACCAGTACTTTGTATATAATGATGATTATATACAAAAATTCTATCATAACAAATAGCGGTGTATATTTTGTCAGTGAGACATATAAGTAAATATGTGTTGTTATCAAAGCTACTGTAAAGTTAACCTTTTCCACCAGATACTATTTTAGAGTTAATAAATGCTACCATACCATCACTCAGCTTAGGAAGAGCCTCTAGGAAGTAAATGGGTAAAATATACCGAGCATCTCAATTACCGTGCTAATCCCAAGAAGTTCCCATAAGTTGAAGGTAGGCTAATGAGAATATAATAATGAGTGAAAGAGTTAATTCAGTACTTTGAGTTTGATTAAAGTACTGTACGGTGGCGCTAATAAGTCATGTCTCAGCTGTCATTACGTTTGGCTTGTTCTGTACTGTATTAATGTCTGTCAGATGTTGAATAGGGTGGGTAAGTGTAGGAACATGTTTTCATATTTCACTCGATATGAAGAAATGCAGCTTAGATATGGCTGATACCAATTATTGATCAAAACATAATTGGTGCCGAGACATCACTTACTAGCCCGACTGTATATGGTGAGGGAGCGAAGGAGGGAGGGTACAGTGACAGTATCAAAGGTATGGTGATGTAAGATGTTATAGGTATTGCCAACGAACTTGACAATAATCTGGACCCCTTAACTTCTTATAACTAAAAATTAATGAAAGCAATCGGGCTGATATTTCTATCATTTGGGAAGAGTCCACCAGTAAATAGGTGTGGATATTTGAAGCCAATTTGCTCAAGGTGCTTTTGAGTTATGAAGAGGTCAGAGATTGAGATAATTGTCAAGTTCGTTGGCGCTACCTACGGTATAGTTAGCTCTTTGACTGTGACGATAATTATTTCTGACTAAAGGAGTGTGAAGGATTTTTGTGTGATGGTGAATAGAATAGATTATAAAGAATATTGATGCATGAAAGGTATGGTAATTGTGAATGATAATACTGTAGTGTGCTAGTTAATATGATGTTGTATGCTGACGGATAATAGTACCATGTAGGAATAGTTAGCATGATATAGTGTGAAAAAAATATACATGAAGGAAAATATAATGAGTGACGAAATATATCAATGCAAGGGAGGTATGGTAAGAGCGTCCTGACACTTGCCGAGTTTGGCTTTAGAGCTGAACCAAGACATCTTCCATTGATTGTGTTCTTTTATTTCATAGATTTCATTTTAGTAAGCGTTGTTTCCACATAGCGATTTTGATAATTTAATTTGACTTTATATTGTCCTTGTCCCAATTTTGGTTTGTTTAGTTTGCAAGTTTTACATTTTAATTGTAGTATTTGATTACAGTATTAACACGCTCCTTTCACCTTTCATTATGACTACCATTAGATGATTTTAGTAGGTTTAGGAAGGAAGTGTGTGGGAGATGGAGGTGTTAATGGAGATACCGAGGGGGTTATTGGAGGTGTTCTTTTTCTTTCTCCCTCTACTTATATTTTTTTTCTTTCTCCCTCTACTTATAATTTTGCCTTTCTCCCTCTACTTATAATGTTTTCTTTCTCCCTCTACTTATAATGTTTTCTTTCTCCCTCTACTTATTATTTCTTCTTTCTCCCTCTACTTATTATTTCTTCTTTCTCCCTCTACTTATAATGTTTTCTTTCTCCCTCTACTTATTATTTCTTCTTTCTCCCTCTACTTATTATTTCTTCTTTCTCCCTCTACTTATAATTTGTTCTTTCTCCTATCTATTTTTATCTATTTACTCAGGCCCAATCCCCTTTCTTATAATTTTAACATCGTTCTTAACACCAATAACCCCCCGAAGGAAAGTTGTGAGAGGGAGGAATATGAAGGGATGGTAAACATAATACAGTGAATATGAGAAGAGTGTAAAGAATATTGGTATGATTAGTTCTTCTGAGTTTATCTTGTGTAGTCCCAGTTTTGGTTTGTTTATTTTGCAAGTTTTACATTATAATATAGAGGGATAGTGTATATGAGTGTGAAGAATATTGGTATGATGGAAGGATGGTGATAGTGAAGTAAAAAATGTAGTGTGATGAAGGGCACTAATGTGATGGAGGTATGGTGAGAGCGTCCTGACCCTTGCCGAGGTTGGGTTTAGGTCCGAACCAAGACATCTTCCATTGCAATGTTTCCCTCAGTAGTCGCTCCTCCTCGGGCGTCATCATCAACAGGGTGGCCACCGCTCGGGTTAGGTGCACCGCCTGGAGGGGGGAGATTCAAGTTTTAAAACAGTAATACTATACTGTAATTATAATAAAAGCTGATGTTATTTATTGTCACAAGTGTCAATTCTCCTCATCAGATTCGATAGCATAAATATTGTGTAATTTTTCAAAGATCTTTAAAGTTTATACTCTCCAATCACAGTAAATTAAACGCTTTCAAAAGTCTCTCGCCTTTTTTTCATGACTTTGTATATAATTTTTAGATCCCAATTATTTTCCGTCAGGTAAATCCTGTTCCCTTGTAATTATACAGGGTGTCCCGAGAGAGAGAGAGAGAGAGAGAGGGGGGGGGGGGGTTTGTCTGACCATTATGTAGTAAAACAGCTTGCCAGAAGCTGGGTGTGCTCAACTGCCTCCAGGGATTCTTTACCCCTGCCCAGCTTCTTGCTCTGTACAGGGGCACAGTGCATCCATGCATTGAGTATTGTTCACACATGTGGGGAGGATTCTCTCACACAGCACTTTTAGACAAAGTAGAAAAGAAAGACTTTCGTCTCATTAACTCACGTCCACTCACCAATTCTCTGCAGTCTCTCTCTCTTCGCTGCAATGTTGCATCTCTCTCACTATTCTACCGCTATTACAATAATCAGTGTTCCTTAGAGCTCTCTCAGTGTATACCACTCCCTCTATATAGAGCACGTAGCACCCGTCTTGCAACACAATCCCACCCCTACTCTGTGAAACAGCTGAGCTCTGGAACTCTCTCCCTGAGTCTATCTTTCCCTCTTCTTATGACTTAAATTGCTTCAAACTCCGTGTGTCCAGGCATTTTGGCTCGAACGTCCCTTGATTTTGGCCCTGTCACTCTTTCAACTCTGGGGAGGTACTCGCTACAGGCAGTTCTGCCTTTTGTCTACCCCACTCACATAGAAAAAAAAAGTAGCTAAACTTAGGATACAGAAGAAGTGGGTGAAGAGAGCTAGAGTGAGGTGAGAGAAAGGTATAGAGGTGGAGAGGTTACAGGAGGAGGAAATCAGGGAAGAGTTCAAGAGAGCAGTAGAAACACGACTAGGTAGGTTTGACTTGAAGGGTATGGAGAAAAGTGTTTAAGGAAGAGATGTGTGCAGCATGTGAGGAGGTATGTGGAGTAAGGAGAAGAGGGAGGGAAGTGAAGGGTACAACATGGTGGACTGAAGAGGTAAAACTAGCTGTTGAAGATAAGAAGAAAGCTTATAGAAAGTGGTTGGATAGTAAAGGGAATGAAGATTTGGAGACAGAAACGGGAAAGGTATTTGGAGAAAAAGAGTGTGGTGAAGAGAGTAGTGAAGGAAAGTAAGAAAAGAGTAGATGAGGAATTTGGAAGGAATATGTGTAAAATGAAGGGAGTGTAAGAAACTTCTGGAAAGAGGTCAAGAAAGTTAGGGAGCGTAGCAAGGGAAGTAGTAAGGATGTGAAAGATAAGAATGGGCGAGTATTAGCCGAGAAGCAAGAGAGAGTCTACTAGAGATGGAGGCAGCACTTCAACAAATTGTTGAATGTAAGGAATGAAACGCCAGCAAACATAGTTGGATAGGGTATGGGAGAGAGAAGAAGAGAAGTAGTGGAGGAGGAGGTGGGGATCAGGAGTGAAGATGGGGAACAGTGTGTGAAAAATAGAATCTGAAGGTAAGTGTGGGGAAGAGTAAGATTATGGTATTTGAAAGGACTATGGACAATATCAGCTCATTTAAGTATTTGGGCAGTGTGTTGAGTAAAGATGGGAGTATGGATGAAGAAGTGAGGGAGAGGGTGCAACAGGGGAAAAGGGTTGTAGGAACGCTGAAAGCAGCAACAAGCATGGAAGTAAAGAATTACTTGCATGACAGTGTGGTAATCCCGACATTGACGTACGGGAATGAAAGCATGGACGTTGTTGGAGAGAGACACACCAAGAGTGACAGGGGTGGAAATGAGTTACTTGAGAAGTGTGTGCGGAGTTACATGGGGGGATAGACAGACGAATGAGGAAGTACGAGAGAGGTGTCGTGTGGATGTAGATGTGCTGGAAAGTGTGTAAAGGAACACCTTGAGATGGTTCGGTCATGTGAAACGTATGGGAAGCGAGAAAATTACTAAGAGAGTGTACGAGAGTGAAGTGGAAGGACAAAGAGGGAGAGGTAAACCGACAGAGAGGTGGAAGGATGGAGTTGAAAAGTACAGTACAGTCAGTCCCCCCAATCCGCGCCTATATGGGCGGCATTACACAACGGGTATTGGGAATTCGCGCATTGGGGATAACATAACTTATGGAGAAAAATACATATGGGCGGCAGCCCGCATTTCCACACACATTTGACGGTAATTTTTGATCAAAATCAATACTAATTGGACAACCAAGCATAATAATAATAATAAGCATGTTACTTATTTCTCATAAGCGCCAATTTTTCCGAAGAATTCACTAGCGCTCGAAAAGAGAAAGAAAAAAGAACAAAAATCAATGCATCGAAAGAAGGCTTATATACAACACACATTTAACAATCACTAGCAGTGGCAAAATAGCCTAAACTCTATAGCCATCTGTCATGACACCTCTCTCAAGATCATAGCTTCTCTCAAAGAGAAAAGTCTTAAGTTGTCTCTTGAAGCATTCAACAGAACTCAGTTGTCTCATGGACAGCGGCAACCTGTTATACAACCTCGGAGCCATGTAGGAGAATGACCTCTCAAAGAAAGAAGACTGCTGGAAAGCCCTTGGTTCATCAAGACGAAAAGGGTCATTGTCATGACGCACAACTACACCATGGTGTGCCGGTGGGCGCCTGAGCAGCTCCGCAAGGTACCTAGGCTCACCAAATTTGAGAACCTTAAAAGTCACCAAACACAACTTAAATTCTATTCTTGCTCTTACTGGCAGCCAGTGCAGTTCTATGTGAAGAGATGTAGTAGGAGTTCTAGGTGGAACACCAAAAATTAGTCTTGCGGCCCTGTTAAGAACAGACTGAACTTTCTTCAAAATATAATTTGGAAGACCCACCAACAGGGCATGCAATAATCAACACGAGAGAAGACCAATGAGTGAACCAACGTCAGGAGGCAACGTCTGGTTATAAACGGCTTCACCAAATAGAGATTTCTGATGTGCAAGTAACAACTTTTAACTATCTGGTTTACATGCTCTTTGAAATCTAATCGGGAGTTCACATATACACCCAGATTTCGAACAGAGTTGGCCGGTCGCAGCTGAGATCCACCCACATTGATGGAGAGGGCACCTACTATATTGTCAGCTCTTCTATTTCCTCGGATGATGAGAATATCAGTTTTACCATCATTTAGTTTAAGTTTTCTCGCTCTCATCCACTTCTTGATATCAGACATCAACAATTCCATCTTACTCCGTATATCAACTATATTTGTGATTCTCACATAAATCTGGGTGTCATCTGCATAAAAGTGAAAGGTGACATTATGTGCACAAAGCAGAAGGGACAAACTGCTAATATAAATTATAAATAGGATAGGACCTAAAACTGATCCCTGCGGAACACCATACTGCAGGGGTGTCGAGTCCGAGACCACTTGATTTACCATCACACTCTGGGATCTACCTGACAAGTACGACCCAAGAAGCAAGAGAGCGGAGTCACGCACACCACAATCATAAAGATCACTCAATAACAACTCGTGATCCACTGTGTCAAAGGCCGCAGAGAGATCAAGCAAGACCAATAGTGAGGCCACACCATTGCAAATGTTCTCAACTAGATCATTATGTACTCTAATCAATGCGGTTTCAGTTTAATGATGCTGTCGGTAAGCAGACTGAAAAATTGGGATAGTTTCATTCTGCTGAAGTAGTGGTTGTAATTGGTCAAGTATTGCACGCTCTAATATCTTTGATATGAAGGACAGGTTGGAGACAGGACGATAGTTCAACATGTTCTCAACATCAAGTCCAGGTTTCTTTAGAGTAGGTCGGAGTAGTGCATGCTTTTCAGAATGTGGGAAGCTACCTTCAGAGAAGCACTTATTAATTATTTTGGAAATAAACTCAACTGTGTGATCATAGACTCTTGGTAGCTTGGAAACATTTATGGGATCCAACGGGCAAAATGTTTTATTGAGGTTTCTTATGTAGGACGAGATCATGTCCACCTCTACTGAGTGAAAGGATGAGAGGACATTATTAGGAATGTGTCGGGGTTGGAGTACAACTGAAAGTTCTTCACCAACAGAAGCATCATCCAGTTCCTGTCTTATGCGAGTTATCTTGCCAGCAAAAAATGCCACAAAGTTGGCAGCCAACTCGGCATCGGGCACAGAAGGTCTTAAGCTGACTCTTGTTTTTCCAAGTAAACTGTTTACAATTGAAGCCAACCTCCTCTGGTCGTTACCACACGAGTCAACTTTTCCCTGATAATACACTTTCTTTTCATCTTTGATTTTGTGGACCACAGCTCTTCTGGCTGACAGATATTGCAACCATGTAGAGTCTGTTTTATTTTTCCGCCATTCACGTTCAGCTCTTCTACGCGCTCTTCTAAGAAATTTAACTCGAGTGCTATACCAGGGTGAATCATCTCGTACTATGATTTTCTTCTCTACTTCTGGACAGTGATGATCGAACACTAATTTAAGTGCATTTCCATGTACCTCCACCAGCTCATCTGAAGTAAGGTTGGAAGTATCAATACTTCCCAAGTACTGTTTTACTTCACTGCTAGCCAAATTTTGGTCTGCATTTTTATAATTTCTAAATCTGATTACTTTTTCATGTGTGAGTGGCTTAGGGAAATCAAAGATGAAAGTAATCAAAGCATGATCAGAGGTATTAGGGTCAGCATTCTCAACATCAACATCCAGAACACCACCACAACCCACAGGAGAGAAAACCAAGTCAAGGGTGTGTCCTAAGATATGAGTTGGGTGGGACACATGGTTTACAAAATTGTTCTGATCAGTCAACTCAAGGAACTCAGGAGAGAATGGCTTCAGATGAGGGCTGTCAACCCAGTAATTAAAATCTCCACATATCAAAAGTCTTCCGGTTTTAGCAGAAAATTCCTCGAGAAACTGCCCAAACTCTTCCATAAAACCCCTATCTGTGCCACGATGGCCAGGCCTATAGACAACTGCCATTCTTAGAATTTGTTGATGGAGTTTTATTTCCACTTCCAACAGTTCATAATAAAGAGGGGCTGGGTTATGGCTTATTACACAATACACAATAATAGAAACATAAACAAGTCATTCCTTACATTAAAATTAAATGCTATAAGTAGGTGAGAAGAGTGGGGGCTCCGAGACAGACCCCCGTGACAGGGCGAGTTCATATAGCCTAGGCCTAGGCTTCCCCGGCCCCGCCACTGTCACTGGCCCCGTCCCCGGATAAACCCATAGATTTCCCGATCGCAGTAGTGCCTTCACTACTTCCTAGGCATTTTGAAGTTGTTGAAGGGTGTAGGAAGGCGGTTGTTACACAATAAATGGGTCAAGTCTCAGCGCACGGACACTTAAGGATATTGGGACTGAGAAGGAAGCGTACGTGTGGTTATGTGTGTGTGTGTGTATTTACCTATTTGTAGTATACAGGAGTTGAGCTTTTTAGGCTCGTATTGTCCCGCTTCCTGAGTTACAATTATCTAACTTTGCCTTAAAAATATGAATGTTTTTGGCACACACCACTTCCTCTTCCAACTGATTCCACTTACTTATACTTCTGTAAGGGAAACTATACTTTCTCACATCTCCTTTACATCTTCCTTTCATTAGTTTATATCTATGCCCCTAGTTCTACCATTATCTTTCACAATATAACCCTTCTTGTCCACCTTTTCGAGTCCTCTCACACATTTGTACATCATAATCATATCGCCTCTCTCCCTCCTATCCATTAGAGATGGTAAATCTAATTTCTTTAATCTCTCCTCATATGGTAATTCTCTCAGTTCTGGTATCATCCTAGTTGCAGCTCTCTGAACCTTCTCCAGCTTCTTTATATGCTTTTTTAGATGTGGTGCCCACACCACTGCCGCATACTCCAGTCTTGGTCTCACCAATGTTTTTATTATTTTCTCCAGCATCTCCTCGTTTATATAGTTAAAGGCTATTTTTATTCTGTTTAGCAGTCCATATGTTTCTCCCACTATCTTATTAATATGATTCTCAGGTGAAAGATCACTCCTAACAGTTATCCCTAAGTCCTTTTCTTTCTCTGATGGGTTAATAGTGTTTTCTCCTAACTTATATTCCATATGAGGCCTTCTTTTAATTACTCCCATTTCCACTACATGACATTTATTTGTGTTAAATTCCATTTTCCACTTCTTGCTCCATTGATCTATCCTATCCAAATCCCTCTGTAATTCCCTACCACTGTTTTCATCTGTGTGTGTGAGTGTGTGTGTGTATGTGTGCTTCCTTCTCAGTCCCAATATCCTTAAGTGTCCGTGCGCTGAGACTTGACCCATTTATTGTGTAACAACCGCCTTCCTACACCCTTCAACACCTTCAAAATGCCTAGGAAGAATAAACTGGTGAAGGCACTACTGCGATCGGGAAATCTATGGGTTTATCCGGGGACGGAGACGGGGCCAGTGACAGTGGCGGGGCCGGGGTAGCCTAGGCCTCCGAGGGGCCCCCAGGGGTGTGCGT
The DNA here is from genome assembly GCA_032716605.1 of Paralithodes platypus. Taxonomy (NCBI): domain Eukaryota; kingdom Metazoa; phylum Arthropoda; class Malacostraca; order Decapoda; family Lithodidae; genus Paralithodes; species Paralithodes platypus. Next base: position 1,499,061 of record CM064497.1, read on the forward strand.
GCGGAGTAGGGAGGGGGGGTGGCGCGGAATACAAAAAACAGCATTTTTACACCACTCTTCAACCGTGATTCGCGTTTTGTGAGGTCAATACGTGTTTTAGGGATTTTGAGTACCTGTTTTACCCCTCGGCGCAGAATAGGGTAAACGCGGACTGAGGATACGTGTATTAGGGGGACTGACTGTATATGCGTGAAAGTGGTGCTGGATGGGAGGAGGGGCATCAACTGACTGGGGAGAGAGGTGAATGGGGGCGATTCATTCGTGGCCACCCCATCGGGGATCACGGCGTCTGGCAATAGATAGATAGATAGATTATTATAATAAAAATACTGACCTCATATTCTCGTGATGTGAGGTATTTGATGATGACATGCTTCAAATATGTGAGGTTAACATTGTTGCCATTTTCATTACCAGTGTACATCGCTGAACCTAGGGAGGAAAATGTTAATATTAATATATATTGCTAAAAGTTTACAGAATGGATAAAACAGTATTTGATTAGTGACCTGAATAAGCCAATAAGCAAAAGATTATAGATTAAGTACTCTTCCAAAAATGGTGTTTTTATCCAGGAAAATGTAGGATACAGCATACAAACAATGGACCAATAACATCCTGTTAAACGGTCCTGCAGCTAGGAAGTAGGCCTGGCAGGGGTTTAAAGTTAACTACCTTAGCTAGGGAATTTCATCTTAACCTATCCTCACCATTGGCTGCCAGGAAACTATCTGTCAATCTGGAGTCTGGTAGCATCTCCATGGAACCAGTAGTGAAGGTAGTGGTAGCAATGGTGACAGGTAGTGGTGGTTGTGGTGGTAGAGGTGACATGGTAGTGGTGGTGGTGGTAGCTGCGGACACCATCATATCACTGGTGTCGGGGGTCAGCTTCAGTTCTCTCTGGATGGTTTTCTTCATGTCTGCTAATCTGGTTCCTTGAACTTTAAGTGCCTGGCAAGGATTGAACAAGATATTATAATGTAAAACTTGCAAAATAAACAAACCAAAACTTATACGAACACAGTAAAAAGACAAAATAACTATGTGGAAACAACGCTTAAGTAAAATAATAATTTATAAATAAAAGAACACAATCCACCACATAGGGTGTACATTACTACATAAGCAAGTTAATCTGTTTCCAAAGCAAACTAATCGCACACATAACAACGCACTATCGTCACGTTCAAAGAATTAAGTCAATTTGGGAAGTCGGGGACGTTCTGGTAAATTTTACATTATGACCTTCAAAATAATTAACCACCTGAAATATGAAGCATATGCAATGAGGGATTTTTTTTGGGCAAACACCTTTTTTGAGCATTGTCACATCCATAAATATACATAGCACAGAGGTGAAGGTGAGTAGGAACATAAATCTCTGATTGACTACTCCCCGATTGACTCTGGACTGAAAAGAAGAATTCTAGATTCGAAAGCTGTACAAGGCATGCTGACGGGATCAGACCTCTATACTGTACAGTGTTGACAAAAGTGAGGTTAAAGGAGTGGAAATATGAGAGGAAAGAAAGAAAACTGACAGCAGAGAAAGCAAATATGAGAAAATTTACTGAAGAATGTTATTCAACAAAATACTGGAATATGTTAAAAGAGACTGTAAAGGGCATGTTCAGAGAGTGGATGAGGACAGGGGGTTCTTTACCCCTGCATGGCTTCTTGCTCTGTACAGAGGCACAGTGCATCCATGTATTGAGTATTGTTCACATGTGTGGGGAGGATCCTCTCACACAGCACTTCTTGACAAAGTAGAATAATAATAATAATAATAAAACTATTTGTCAACAGCCTACTGGGCAGAAGCCCTCATACGGCTGGGTGACAAAGTAGAAAAGAAAGCCTTTCGTCTCATTAAGGGGACCGACCGGTTATTTACTAACTTCCAATGTAAATGCAATTTGGCACAGGTGTATGTGACCATAAAACTAGGTCAAAATTTTGTTTTTGTTTTTTCTTACAATTTAGGTAAAAAAAGGTTGCAAACTATAGCACTACTACGACCCATTCTACTCCTACAGAAATCCCTATATCACGTGTTGTATGTGATCAAACAACTCACAATAGGTGTGTCTGTAGTTGCTATAAAGAACATTTTATATATTTTGTGTATTTTTGGATTTAGGTGATCATGAATTAAGGTGAAATTATTTTGTAGAATTTTATGACTGTGACAACATGCTGCAACCAAACAAAGTTGGCTAGAGTAAATTGGCTTTATAGGACTTGTAGTGTTTTTAACCCTTATTTAGCGGGCTAGGTGGTCTATTTGACCACCTAGGTCTAAACGCCCAGCGTTTTTGTTTTAACCCTAAATAGGGTTGTTTACGTGATCATTTTCATGCCTAAATAAGACCCAGAGCGTAAAACAAGTATCTATCCCTGAAAGGGCGTAAACAGAGCTTTCCAATGACACCTGAACCATCCTTGTACGACCACTGGTTCTCTTGCAACGATCGTGCAACACGAGTGCAAAAACCCTATAATTAGGTAATTTCCTTACATAATTCCCTGTGTAGCGAGTGAGAAAGGGGGGAGAAGGGTGGGATACAGTTCAGTAGGTCCACGGTGGTCGTGGGGACCGGTCATAGCGTTGCTACGCTCATCCCACCGCTCAGCTCTCTCTCTCAGCAACATTACGTGCTGAAAATGGCGGTCGACATAAGTTGTGCACCGCCACATAGTCCATATTTATTTCACTCGACATAAGTTGCGCGCCGCCAATAAGGGGTTAATTACCTTTCCAATGGTATATAACACCATTCCTATAGGCCCAATACAAATTTTAGAGTAACATCCGAAAGTGCAACAATATAGGTTCTGAGAAAAACATGTGAAAGTCTAAAGTAATTAGGTGAAAATTTTTACTTTTGTTTTTTAGTTTTACAATATTTTATGCAGGAACACGGCAAAGTAGAAGATACAGCGTATGGGAGGTTGTAGAGTAGCTTACGCTCTTTCGATTTATATAGGTATGTTCCTCGTACGACCAGTAGTTACTGAGCATGTTAATTTCAAAGTTCGCTATATAACGTTTTTAAAATTACAGGAAAAGTTTGGAAAACATAAAAAAAAAACTATTTCCAATGGGTTTTCACTAATAACATTTCACTGGCTTATGAAGGGATGTTGACTCTTGTTGAGTAAACATCTACAGTATTGGTATTTTCAGGATTTCGAGTTTTTAAAGCCTAAATTAACCGGTCGGTACCCTTAACTCACGTCCACTCTGCAATATCTCTCTCTTTGCCGAAATGTTGCATCTGAGATTTCTCTTGCTATTATACTGCTATTACAATAATCAGTGTTACTCAGAACTCTCTCTCAATGTATACTGTACCACCTCCTCTACGTAGAGTACGTAGCACCGGTCTTGCAACACAATCCCACCCTTACTCTGTGCAACTCTCCAACCCAAGAAGTAAACTATATTCCCAATCTTTCTTCTATTCAACAGCTGAGCTCTGAACTCTCCCTGAATCCATCTTTCCCTCATCCTACGACTTAAATTGCTTCAAACTCCGTGTGTCCAAGCATTTTGGCTCGAACACTCCTTGATTTTGGCCCTGTCACTTTTTCAACTCTGGGGGAGGCACTCGTCACAGACAGTTCTGCCATTTGTCTCCCTGATTCACATAGAAAAAAAAAAAAAAAAAAAAAAAAAAAAAAAAAAATCACACACACCCTTGTTTTAACCCAACATCCAGATCAAAGAGCTCGCTCTGTTAATTCTCCACACGTACTGATGCTGAGGCCAAACTCAGAAGATGGAGAGAGGGCATGTCGAGCAAGGGTTTAAGAGTCAATACAGTATTAACCCGGCAAGCGCGATAGGCCTCACGGAAGGCTTCCTATAGGGAACGCGATAGGCCTCACGGAAGCAAGACCATAAAAAAAAAGCCTTCCATAAAAAAAAAGGGCCTATCAAAACAAAGGAATTTGTCTCTAGGTGAGATAATTCCCCTCCAGTACTCATCCATGTAAATCTCACCCACCCCCCTCCCCTCCTTCCCCACCTTATTCCCCCCTCCCTCCCCTCCTCAATTATCACCTATTTTTCCTCTTATCATCATCATTTATCGGTTATTTTTCTCTCCCGCGATAATGTAGCACAAGTGGGTTGCAGAAAAGATCGTTATGCAACACCCAGACACCGGCCCACACCGCCCCGCTCGTCTCAGTTACCTCACAGACAGCGAGAGAGGAGGGTTGCCTGTGGCTCTCTCTCGCCTGAGATTATGACCGGGTGGCCAATATCTTCGTTTTTCACCACCCAAATGCTTTTCCCACTTATTTTAGCACTCTTGAAGGTTCATATATACATCATATATGTAAAATAAAAGCATACCGAAAACAAATAATGCTCTATATTGTAAATATAACGAATTCTGTCAGAATCCAAGGCTAGAAATGCACAAATAACTACCCTAGCCCCTAGGTCTATTTCGCGCTTGTCAGGTTAACAAAACCAAGGTTACGCATTGTAGATTGAGACGGGGCAATGTGGAAAAGAGCGGTGCATACCCCTGTGCAGTGTGTGGAAAGGATGTGGGCACTAACTCGATTCGATGTAGCATCTGTCGATGTTGGGTGCACCATGGGAGTAAGCGCTGTAGTAGAATAAAAAGACCCCTGCCGAAGGATAAATCAGAAATCGAGAAATTTGAGAGCGTAGTGTGCAAAGGCGAGCTTGTGTTAAATGATGATCCTGTGGCTGTGAATTTTGGAAATGAGTCATTGGAGCTGGTGGACAAGTTTTGTTACCTAGGAGATACCATCTCTGCCGGTGGTGGGGCCGAGGCTGCCACTGTCGCTAGAATTAGATGTGGCTGGGGGAAGTTCAGAGAACTGCTGCCAATTCTGACCATGAAAAGAATGCCTCTCCCCCTGAAGGGAAAGGTGTATGCCTCATGAGTTAGAAGTGCAATGACGTATGCCTCAGAAACATGGGCCGTTAAAGTAGAGGATGTCAACAGAATGGAACGTAATGAGATGAGAATGGCGAGATGGATGTGTGGGGCCAGGCTGCAAGATAGAATAACAAATGATGAGCTGAAGAGATGTTTAGGTATAAAGAGTATTAGCGAAGAGATGCGTACAAGTAGACTGGGATGGTATGGACATGTGGAGAGAATGGATGAACAAAATTGGGTGAAAAGATGCAGGTCTGTGATTGTGGAGGGAGCTGCACCAAGGGGTGGACCGAGGAAGACCTGGGATCGGACTATACGTGCCGATCTCAAATCCAAAAACTTGACAAGTGAAGCAGCCCTTAACAGGGTTGCCTGGAACGCCGCCATTAGGACAAGACGGAAACTGCACGTATGTGTGGAGCACTCAGTTTTAAAATGTTATGTATATATGTATGTACTGACACCTTTGCACCCTCATACATGCTCTTCACTGCTTTCAGCAACTCGCCATCTACTCCGTATAATCTCAATACTTTCCACAGACCTTCTCTATCAACTCTGTCATAGGCCTTCTCCAAGTCTATAGAGGCAGCATACAACTTTTGTCCCTTCTCCAAATATTTCTACACAACACATTTCAAGGCAAAAATCTGGTCTACACATCCTCTTCCCTACCTAAACCCGCCCTGCTCGTCACTTACCCATTTCTCCGTTCTCGCTCTTGTTAACAGTCCCTTATTATCGTTAATTTAATAAGCTTTTGTTGTAGGGCTTAGTGAATTATACAATTATTTAAATTTTGATTTGACTGCAAAGCAGTAATTTCCATATGTGTGAGTTCTGAACTCTTCAGTTATTCAAACGAGTATTACTCTGCCAACCCACTATTTTTTTCACTAGTGAAAGCCCTGCACATTTTCAACTGCACTATGGTTACCACGAACCACGATACCAGTTTTTTTGGTTTGTCTTAATAAAGCATCAATGTTAAAAGAAGAGAACAACTGACAGGCAAAATATAACAGTATATACTCCATAAAAGCACATAAATCATATGAATACAGTATAGTACTGTGACTATAAATAATCTTTAAAAAAAAAATAAAAAAAATAAAAAGAAAGCATGTGATCCACTATAAACAATACCTGTTTCTTTTCAGATAGTTCATCTTCTAATGACTTCACTGAGTTCCTCAAGGTCCTGACCACCTCAGACTCCTCAATTCTCAGAGCCAGGGCATCTTCGGAGCAGCTCATTTTATCACGCAGCTCCTGACACTCTCCCTCACTGCTAGATAACCGAGTCTCCAGCTCGCTTATAATATTAGTCTTTCTGTCATTTTCTGTCTGTAGCTCCTCAACTCCGGTCTCTAGTTTAGTTACTTTGTCGGCGTATTCATCCAAGTTTCTGGAGAGTCGGGTCTTTTCACCACTGACTACCTCAAGTTTGGAGTGGTACTCTGACTTCCCTTTCTCCAAAGCCTCCAAGGCAGTTCGTTCCTGGTGTAGTGTCTCCTGCAGGTGTTTGTTATCACTCTGTGCCCTCAGTAGACTCTCCTGCACCTCCACTAGTTGACTCTTAGTAGTGGCCACTTCGGACTCGGCCTCCATCATTCTCTGCTCCAGGGTGGCCAGTGTCTCCAGCTTACACTGAAGCACACTGGCACATGACTGGTGCTTCTCTTCTTCAATGGACTGAAACAACAAGAAAGAAATAGCTACTCAGAGACAATGGAGGATATCTGTTATTACTTAAATGATAAAACAATAGAGAAATATAATCACCATGATTAACATAATTTCACAATGCTATTAAATATTACATTGACTTTTTATTTCTGTACATTCCTTCTGAGGAGAAGCTGCAGCTAGTAGTAAAAGAGTTTGGTGTGGTATGTTTTTTTTGTTTTTTTTTATGGAGGAGACACAAGGCAGGTTGCCCGTAACAAATGTCTCCCCCAAAGTTAAAAGAATGACAGAGCCAAATTCAAGGGACGTTGGAGTTAAGGGTGAATGTCAATAAAAGTAAAGTGATGGTGTGTAATAGAGATGCTCGTAGGGTAAATCTAAATGTACGACTGGATGGGAAATGCTAGAACAAGTGGAGTGTTTTAAATATCTAGGAGGAGTGATAAGCAGGGATGCAGGTGAGGAAATGGAGCTAAGACAGAGAGTGTGCTAAGGAAGGAACATTTTTCAGAGCAATGGGAAGTACAGTATGTGGAAGGTGAGAAATCTCAGAATGAAAGCTAAAAGGGCAATGTATCAAGGGATAGTTGTACCAACAGTGATGTATGGGGTCTAAAGGCAAGAGAAAAGAAGGATGGATGTTGTTATTGTTGTTGTTGTTGTTCCCTAAGTTGCCTGGCCGAACAGCCCCAAGTCCCTAAGGAAGGCCATGGCCACGATCGGGCTTTCTCACAGGGCTCTCAAGGAGAAATGCACTGGCAAAAGCAGAAAAAATGGCTAGTTTAACTTATCCAATAATAGCCCAAAGCTGCAACAAAATTAATAGGAAAAGCGTTCTGGAAAAGTGTCGCCTTACCAACAGTTCTACTGTATATGATGCTAGCATGTTAGGATATACTAAAACAGATATCAATAAGCTGCAAAGAGTAGAAAATAAAGTCTATATACTGTAGGCTAATTCTAGAAGTTCCAAGGTATGCTCTGGTTGAGACACTAAGGAGAGAGATAGGCTCATCGTCAATGGCAACAGAAATTATAGAAGGACAAATCAAATATTTAACATATATCGAAGAAAATGACGGATGTGAACTATTAAATAGAATCGAGCAAGAAAAACTAGAATTTGCAACTGATCCCTGGTTCGAATCGACAACTAAATGACTCCAAGAAGTAAAAGTTAAAGGATCTAATAGAAATGAGTAAAGTAGAGCTAAAGAAAAAGTTAAATGAATGTGATACTAGAAATTGGAAAAAAGAAATTAATAGGAAAACAAGTCTAAACATTTATAGAAATTGGAAAATGAAATAAGTAGAAGAATTAAAACAGTATATGATAATATGCCAGTATCAATAATTTTATATAAAGCTAGAACTAACAACCTAAAACTAAAAGATAGAAATAGATTTGTAGAAGGATATACAGTGTGTGATATGTGTGGGAATGGGATAGAGGACCTAAAAAAATTCATTATGTGGTGCCCAGCATACACAGAGGAAAGAAGAAAGGGACCTCTATTTCAGAAACCAAACATAGAAGAAGAAGACAAGTTGTTAGGAACTTTATTGTTTGTTAGTGAGAACATACAGTAGATAGGGTAAAGAAGAAAATATATACATTTTGGAGGTATAGAGAAAATCTACAAATAACAATTAAGGAGTTCCAGCTGTCCTTATCAGCCATTTAACACTCCCCGGGAGTACCGCCCTGTTCGGCTGGTGCCTACAGCCTCCTCCTGACAAATGACATACATATATATACCATACATAGCGGGTGCCCAACCCCCAAAGGAGTTGAAATAGGGGAGCTATCCCCCCCCCCCCCCAAAGGCGGCTTTCTAGGGCTTTTCCTAGCGATGCTGAGAGGCTCGGGCTATAGTTATATCGTGATGGGCTGGTCTATCAGAGTGAGAGCTGAGCGATCTCTGCCATACTCATAGCTTACTCTGACTGTTCCTTTTACTTACATATTTTCTAGATCTCAAGTGACGGCGTCTCTTCCGTGGATTGACCTCCCTACTGCCAACCAAGAGGTTGGCAGATTGGGAGCCAAAGCATCACATTTTTCCTTTGCCCCTCAAATTTCCCTTCATAATTGCTGAAGGGTACAGAACCTTGGGTGGGGCTTTGGTTTCCCAGGGCATTTCCGCACCCTACTCAGCTCCCCGCCTTGGAGTGGCTTCGGTCACCTGGGCTTTATTAGTGGTAAGCAGGAAGGGTTTTGTGGGGGCGCTCGGTTATGGCCTTCTTACAGTTCTTACAGTAGATCCTCTGGAAAAAAGGCAAACTAGGCCTGTGTATCCAGCTCAGTACCAGTACTTGCACTGCTGCGGTCGTCCACGGTGTTGGCGGCGCCGGTAGCAGACGCAACAATTTTACTATTCTGTATTTTTGCTTTATAATCAAACTTCAAATCTTGTCTTCCCCATGCTTTATCAAGATTACTTTCAAACTCCCTTATTGATTCGGAATCGACTACATACTGGGGCAGTGCGTTCCACTCATTTACCACTATCACAAAATGAGTTCTTTGCCTTCTCAAGCCTATTTCTTTCTTTGTAAATTTTCTTTGAGTGTCCTCTCGTTCTTGCTCCCTCCCGCATCAAGAAGATACCTTCACACACATCCTCATCATACTTTCCTGACACTATCTTAAAAGTCTCTATCATATCCCCTCTCTTTCTCCTATATGCCAGTGTCGGAAGCCCCAGTGTCCTCAACCTCTGCTCATAGCCCGCGTTCTTCAACATTGGTACTAGCTTGCTAGCTCTCCTCTGCACTTTCTTCACTGCTTCTATATCCTTTACCATATATGGAGCCCACACCTGGTTCGCGTATTCCAGGTGCGGCCTAACCAGCGCTGTATAGAGATTCCTGAAGATTTCTTCGTCAAGTGACACAAATGTCCTCCTTATCAGCCCTACAGTTCCATGCAAGCATGGAACCACCCCAAATGCCCCAAGTCATCCCTTCAGGGCAAGAGCAGCCATTCCAGAGACTAGATTTGGCGCTCTTCTGTCCCGTAGTTACCATGAGGCTGAAATTAACCAAATAGAATGAACAGTGCCCCAGATTTACATAATCTCCCTTTTAGTCGCCTCTTACGAGTCGACATAAGCGATAAAACTCAAAACTCACTAGTTTCTGCTGTATAAACTGATAATGCAGTTCGTAACGCTATACACTCCCTCGATTGACAGGGCTAGGGCGTGCCCTTGTTACAGGGACTTGATGTACTGGACATTTGCCACGAACTGCTAGACTTGAGTGTCCAAACTCTTGACGTCTACTAATGGCACAGAGTGGAATCGAATTGCCGAGCCTTTGATCAACAGTCAGATGCGCTACCAACCATGCCACAGCCCGTAGATCTGTTGATTTTCTCGGTGACAGACAGTACATCATTGTGAGATTTTCTTACAGTTTCTTTCAGTAGATCCTCTGGAAAAAGGCAAACTAGGCCTGTGTATCCAGCTCAGTACCAGTACTTGCACTGCTGCGGTCGTTCACGGTGTTGGCGGAGGCGATAGCAGACGCAACATTTTTACTATTCTGTATTTTTGTTTTATAATCAAACTTCAAATCTTGTCTTCCCCATGCTTTATCAAGATTACTTTCAAACTCCCTTATTGATTCGGAATCGACTACATACAGAGAAAGATATCATTATACAATAGATAGAAAATTAATATTACAGTATGGGTACATCCTAACAACTCACAAGTTTCTGCTGCAAAGACTGAATCTGCTGGTCTTTCTCTGTAACAGTGCTGTTGAGCTGCCAGTTAGCAGTCTCCAGGTCCTCCTTAAGTTGTGAGATGTCTGCCAGTAGAGCCCTCTCCACTGCCTCCTTCTTGGCCTCCACACTAACCATCTCCTCCTTCAGGCTATTCACCTCAGATATTAGGGATTGGTTCCTCTCCTCAGCTGCTTGCAGATCACCCTTGGAAAAGCATACAGTATTAAACTCAATTACAAGATCTTTCCTAAGCTAAATAAAGTTGTGTTGTGTACACCAAAGTAAAATTGAAACTCAAAAAATATATATGCAAGTCAGTTATGATGGATATATCATAGAGTTTAAAATAGATTTTTGATGAAGACTTTTTTTTGTCTTAACCCTCGTGGCCCGGGCTACCTTTCCTAAGGACGTTGTCGAGATCCGGGCGATCTGGCCGAAAAACGTCTAGGCCTAGACTACCGTATCTTTGTTATTTTAACTGCTAGAAATTTACCACGCATCTATAAACGTAGTGCGGTTTCCAATCTGTAGACTGGCGTTGAGTAGAGCTATGTAAGTCAACTGGTTCAGTTGTGATGACGATTTCAGTGGAGCGAATTTTTCCGCGATGTTGACAATATCGGAGCTTTTCAGACACTAATTTCGTCTGACGTCACAACAATAACATTGATCCGACGTCTCCTTATTGTTTTCGGAGGTGCGGTGACGCAACGATCGGCTTTGTTTACATGCGTCGGACGCACGGCGTTCAGACCAAGCTGAATAGGCTTTCAAGCTTTCAGATTTTAACAGGACACCCGGGTTCCTGCCCATCTGCCGCGGTGTCATTTTAACATGCTGCTCGGGCCAGGAGGGTTAACCCTCCGCGTTCGGCGGGTATGAACATTCCCACCTCCCTGGATCCAGCTGAAGTTGTGTATTTTTGCGATTTTCTTGTACATATACCTCCGCAAATAAATGGCATAACATAGGTTAGTTATATAGCAAAATGCTAATTGGTCTTTGTTTGAGGTTGAAAATAATTCTGAGTTATGGCTGCCGCGAGCCTGTATCCCTGTGAGTGATAGACTTTCACCATTTTCCGATATACATATCTCCGCAATTAAATGGCCTAACCTAGGTTAGATATATATATATATATATCAGGAGGCAGCACTCACTGTTATCTTGCGAATGGTGAAGACTAGAACAGCAGACACCTTATGGTTCTCATTTGAGGTAAAATAAAAGTGGTGGTTTGGTCCTGTGACCAGGAAATGTTTATATGCTGGCCGCCAAACTGGCGCCTACAACTATTATTATTGATAGTTGTAGGCGCATTGAAGGCGGGTGCCCAATCCCGAAAGGGGTTGAAACAGGGGAACTATCCCCCCGCCAAAGGCGACTTTCTAGGGTCATTCCTAGCTGATACTGAGAGGATTGGGTTCTAGTCATGTGGTGATGGGCTGGTCTATCAGAGTGAGAACTGAGCGATCTTTGCCATACCCATAGCTTACTCTGACTGTTCCTTTTACTTATATATTTTCTAGATCTCAAGTGACGGCGTCTCTTCCGTGGATTGACCTCCCAATCTGCCAACCCAGAGGTTGGTAGATTGGAAGCCAAAGCATCACATTTTCCCTTTGCCCCTCAACTTTCTCTTCATAATTGCTGAGGGGCACAGGGCCCTGGGTGGGGCTTTGGTTTCCCGGGTGTTTCCTCACCCTCCTCAGCTCCCCGCCATGGAGTGGCTTCGGTCACCCAGGCTTTATTGTGGTAGGCAGGGAGGGTTCTGTTGGGGTGCTCGGTTATGGCCTTGGCCTTGCTCGGGGCCTAATTACAGAATTGATTGATTTCACCATTGTAACCATTCTTAAGTCACTGCCTACTGCTTTACATCGATTCAGACTAGGCTACAGAAAATTATCGACCGATTGCTTTGGGCACGAGTCAGCTCCTTGACTGGCTGTGTATGCGTGTTGTGTGTGTTATGGACCGCCCACCAAGACAAAAAAAAACTTTCTCTCACGCTGTTTTGTCTTCTCCTTTTATCTACCCGTCGCAATCTTCCACAAGACTATCAATTGCTCTTCAACAATAACAATATAAACCCTTCATCTTCTCTCAATATTCTTGGGACAGAGAGGGAGAGGTAGACCGAAAGAGAGGTGGAAGGATGGAGTGAGGAAGTATATGAACGAAGGCGGTGCTGGTTGGGGGGAGGGGCGTCGACTGACCGGGGACAGAGGTGCATGGGGGCGGTTCGTTCGTGGCCACCCCTTCGGGGATCACGGCATCAGGCAATAGATAGATAGATAGATAGATCCATTTCATCCGACCTTTCTTGGAAAGATCATACTAATACTCTTGCTAAAACAGCTTCCCAAAAGTTAGGTGTGCTCAATTGTCTCTGTGGGTATTTCACTCTCACACAGCTTCTTGCTCTGTATTGGGGCACAGTGCGCCCCTGTATTGAGTATTGTTCGCATGTGTGGGGAGGCTCCGCCCATACCGCACTTCTCGAAAGAGTAGAGTCCAAAGCATTTTGTCTCATCAACTCACTTCCTCTTACTAGTTCCCTACAATCTCTTTCTACACGCTGCAATGTTGTATCTCTTTCACTCTACTATCACGATTACAACAATCATTGTTTTTCAGAGCTCTCTCAGTGCATACCCCCTCCCTTGCAGCGAGTGCGAGGCACCCGCCTTTCAACACATATCCACAAAATTGAGAGGGTACAGAGAGCAGCTACGAGGATGATCCCAGGTTTGGAAAATTTGGAGTACCAAGAGAGGCTCGAGAGATTGAATCTACCTACACTGGAACAGAGAAGGAAACGAGGACAGCAAATTCAGATATATAAATGTGTTAGAGGTATTGACAAAATTGACCAAGAAAACTTCATAGAGAGGGATGGAGGTGAGAGGACAAGAGGTCACAGCTACAAACTAAAAGTGCTAAATAGTAAATCTGATCTGAAAAGTAAAAGATTTCCTACCAACTCGATTAGTGGGTGGAACAAATTGCCAGCCGAAGTAGTGTCTGCACCATCAGTGCATAGTTTCAAAGCACGGTATGACAAACATATCTTAGGAGGCGGGAATTAACGAGCATGCTCACTCCCGCAAATACAACTAGTGTAAGTACAACTAGTGTAAGTACAGTCCCACTCCTATTCTGTCCAGCTCTCAAACCCAAGAATTGGCAAATTTTCTGTCTTTCTTCTACTCAACAAGGGAACTCTGAAATTTTCTCCCTCAATCAATCTTTCCTTCATCCTATGACATAAACTGCTTTAAACTTAGTGTGTCCAGGCATTTTGACCCCAACGTCTCTTAAATTTGGCCCTGTCACTCTTTTGACTTTGGGGGAGACACTCATTACAGGCAATCTGCCTTTTGTCTCCTTCATACACATAGAAAAAAATATATAAGGCGAAATAACTTCTCGACAGAAGAACTAGATGCCATTAACCTTCATTGAAAGTATAAGATAAAGAGAACCCACCTGGTCTTCAGCCATCTTGTCGTTGAGATGACTAATCTGGTTCTCTAGGGCGGTAATCTTGTCACTCCAGGAAGCTTTGATGTTATTCAGTTGTTGCCTTGCCTCCTCCAGACTGTGTTCCATACCCTCCCTCTGAACCACACACATCTCATTGTTAATTAGTTAATGTTGTTAAGTTATAATGTAAAACTTGCAAAATAAACAAACCAAAACTTAGACGAATACAGTAAAAAAAGACAAAGGAACTTATCAAAATCGCTATGTGGAAACAACACTTTAGCAAAATAATATTATAAATAAAAGAACACAATCCACCAAGTATCCATCCATTAAGTATTAGAAGCATACTGGATGCAACCTATAAGTCATAACCTTCTTTGTGCGTGTATGTGTGTGCAGGGTGTCAATCGAAAGGCCAGTCCATTATCTTTACTTTTTTATTATTGTATAGTTAGTTAGTTATGTAGAGCAGATTAACCAGACCACTGAGCTCCATACGGAACTCTCATAGGTCTGGCTATTATTGTATAGGCCTACCGTATGTAAGAATGTAATGTTGTTGTTGTTGTTCCCTAAGCTGCCTGGCCGAACAGCCCCGAGTCCCTGAGAAAGGCCATGGCCACGATCGGGCTTTCCCACAGAGATCTCATTGAGTGTAGATTGTGTTGTTGGCGTAAGTGGTTGTGTGAAATGCAGTCTTCTATGATGTGTTTAATGGTATGGAGTTGTCACGGGTCAGACCGTGACTGTGATTATATACTATAGGGTTAGCTATATTTCTCGAGCGCGGGAAAAATTGGGGAGGCGGGGACAGCTGTAGAGAAAGAGAAAGGGAGAGGTGAGGGGTGGAGGCACAGGCATAGGCCTGTGTACCGCTAGGCACCTCGCGTACATGTGTGCGTGTGTGCGTTCTTGCTTGTGAGCGTGGGTAGGCCGCCGTTACGCGTACATGTGTGTGTGCGTTCATGTTGTAGGCGTGGTCATAGGGAGTGTCCAGTCTTTTCATTGGCACCAAATTCAAAATGTGATGGGGGAGGGGAAAACCGAGGTTATAAAGGGGGCAGGAATGCCCAGGACAGGCCTTATTCTCCTCCTGCCCGACCCCAACGAGATAGTCCAATTTTGTTGTGCCCGCGATGAATGGGTCGGCAGGGCTGCGAGGGCACCTCGTGCCCTAATTCAACCATAATCAGGTGAGTCCAATTCAGTTAGACAAGTGTCAACGTTGATTGAGATATCCAGAGTGATGTGTGGTGGTGAGAGTGATGTGTGGTGGTGTGCTTGTGTGCGTTGGCCAGTCACCAGGACTGAGCCAGACCGTGCACATGGCCAAGGTTGTGACGCCGACCGAATTAGCTTAATGCTATGGCCGAGAATGGCAGGTGTAAGCATGACCCCACAGAGGGCTTGCTAAAGGCTAGGGATGCCCAGGGCGACATTGTTCTCCTGCGGCGATATCCCACTGATTTAGCTATGCACGTGGCCAGGGGTGTGTGTGGATGTGTACGGGTGTGGTGAGTGACGCCGTAACACTTAACCCCACAGAGGGTGAGGTTACCGCTAGAGGATAGTCGGCTTGAAGGGCTTGTCGTACTGCCCGTTTTGAGACCCTTTGATTAGGCAACTCTCATTAGTCTAGCGAGTCACGTGTGTGTGGATGTGTGCGGGTGTGTGAGTGACGCCGTAGCATCTTAACCCCACAGAGGATGAGGTTACCGCTAGAGGATTGTCGGCTTGAAGGGCTTGTCGTACTGCCCGTTTTGAGACCCTTTAATTAGGCAACTCTCATTAGTCTAGCGAGTCACGTAACCGAGGTGAGGAGGTGAGAGAGAGAGAGAGAGTGATGAGTGTGATTGACGGGTACTGTGAGTGTGGGAAAATCTCGTACCTTATTCGATCATGCGGTCATTTGCTGGGCGACGATATCACAGTAGACTAAAGGGTTGGTTGATGTGAGATTTCGTGTGACAAGCAGTAATCAGTATAATGATTTGGGGTAATCTTAGGGGTAGTTATAATACTGGGTAATTGTATTTAGGTAAGTGGATTAGATAAGTGGGTTAGATTGAGTGGCTGAGTGTGTGAATGAAATTGTCTCTTTGATTAATGCAATTTCAGTGTCGCTATTCAATAAAACCATTTTAGTAGGAATGTTTGTTTCTTTAATTCTTACTAACTTTAAGAATATAATTATTATCAATATATACCTATCATTACAATAAATCCGTGTACTCTATTATCCCGCAAGCTGGGAACTGCAATTTTCTTTTCAAATATATTACTGCATCGAGTCAGTATAGATATAAATGTATAGCATGTTCTGGGACTTTTGTTGCCATAATTTCACAAGGGATATTTGTCTATTTTTGATCTAAAGTAACGACACTATCAATTATAGGTTTATTTCCTGGATAATGGCAAGTGTTACAGTAACCTATTAGTCTTATGATCTATTACAATTGGCGATCTGGACAGGATTACTATTACAATTGGCACCGGGCATGATCTATTACAGGAGTTGTGTTACATCCCGGGCAGGCGTCGACAACGGAGTCATCCAGTCTCTTCTGATAGCTCAGGAGAGCTGGATGGTGTCCGCATCTCAGCCTGGCCAGGTGGACTCTGTCCTCGCGAGGAAGGGGGGATTCGGAAGGATGGATTTCGGGAGGTCGTGCATGCAGCTGCGTGTTGTCTGTGAGTGAGTGGATGGATCGGTGAGCGATATGAGTATGGATGTGCTTCTGGAAGTTGGTTCGGGGTGGGCAGGGAGGGAGAGAGGTCAATAATTGTGTGTGATACCGTGTGCTGGGTGTTGTTTTGATATTTCTTGGTGTCTGTGGGTGTGTTGCCATGTAGTTTAGTGGGTGGTCTTGGTTCGTCTTGAATGTAATTATGGTTTGTAGTTCCAATTATATCTTTGGAGTGATGAAATAGCTAAAATAATGCTACAGTATTTCATGTTAATTTTCCTGTACAGTATTCCTCTTCATATTCATGATAAAAAAAATGGACGATATTAACACATGGAACGTAATGACATGAGTATAGCAAGATGGATGTGTGGGGTTAAACTGGAAGTTTGGATACCTAATGAGGAGTTGAAGTGGTGGTTCAAATTGTATTATCCTCAACCCACCAATTAACTTACAAATAGGCCTAATTAACCCCTTCTGTACCGGCGACGTCTTTTTAGCTTTATTCTGGCTACTATTAGACGATTGTATTCAATTTAAAAAGGGCCTCCAGCAATAAATAGGCCCCGAACTATCTTACTTAACCCTTTTTACACCACATATCCTTCTTAAACTGCATACAATCGTCTAAGCATAGCAAGTGTATACTGTAATGCAAAAGACGTCGCCGGTAGGGAAGGGATTAATGACATCAATTAATTTATCAAGAAAGATGCATAAAAGCAGGCTTGGTTGGTTTGGACATATGGAGAGTCTGTGAAAGTGGTGGGAGCTGCACGGAGGGATAGACCTAAATAGACCCGAGATCAGGTCCTACAATCTGATCTCAAATAAAAACAACTGACAATTGAGAAAGTCTAGAACACGGCTACCTAAAGAGCTGACATTAAGGCGGAAAACGCACCCCGTACAGATCAGCCGTTTTCTAAATAGTGTACCTGTACAGTATATACTATTAAAATGTAAAACTTGCAAACAAAGCAAACCAAAACTGGGATAAAGACAATATAAAGTCAAAATAACTTATCAAAATCGCTATGTGGTAATCTGCCTTTTTTTTTTTTTTCTTGAGTGTTGTTAGTGTTTGTAAATATGTACAAACATCAAACACACTTCTCCCAACAATCAAAAAGTCATCAGACAGTTCAGATCATTACCAAAGAACTTGGTTAACATTCAGACAGGTTCAATTCTGATTAAATCCAACCACTTAATAACAAGTTCTCTATTCCTGATTAAATTCTTAGCTCACTTTTCCAATAACAAATTTCCAGATAATTCCTACTCAAAGACCCTTTCCTCTATCTTCCTATGTTTCATTAACTATCTAAAACAAGGATTGGCCACCCCAGAAAAAAATAAATAAAAATAAATTAAAAAAAAAAAAAAATGGGGAATGGGCCTGAGTAAATAGAATAGAATAGAAGAATAGTACTGTACTTGACAAAATTAGTTAATCACATTACGTAAATACTGTACAAACATACAAGTTTAAAGACCGCTTCATCCACAGAAAGTGTGGTTTGTCCTTTTCCTGTAGTACAGTACGATAGAGTCATGCCACAACACATCCCCATGATGTCATTACTGTGGCCGATGTTGGTATATCGCTAGCACTGTTTCAGGAAGACTCAACAAAGTCCGCCTGAAGTACTCGCACCTGCGGTATCCGCACCCCACCAGCCTTAACCCTTCCTACCCGGGCTGTGTTACCCAATGACGGTCGCCCCTACCCGGGCGATATGGCCGAAAAACGTCTAGGCCTAGGCTACCGTATTTATGTTTATTTTCACTGCTAGAACTTTCCCACTCATCTATAATCGTAGTGCGGTTTTCAATCTGTATTTTGGCATTGAGTAGAGCTCTGTAAGTCAACTGGTTCAGTTGTGATGACGATTTCAGTAGAGCCAATATTGCAGAGATGTTGCCAATATGGGGGCTTTTTAGACACTAATTTCGTCATGACGTCAGAACAATAACATTGAGGAGTCTTCTCCTTCTTGTTTTCGGAGGTGCGGTGACGAACGCTTGGGTTTGTTGACATACGTCGTACGCACGGCGTTCGGACCAAGCTTAATTAGGCTATTAAGCTCATGCCTTAGATAAGGCATACCGGGTATTTGCCCTTCTTTCGTGCTGTCCTTACCTAAGGCAGACCGGGTAGGAAGGGTTAACCGTGCTACAGCAAGGCAGTAACAAGAAATTACCATAACTACTACAGAGTCTGACTGCACCACCGAAATGGTGGGCGGTGGGGTCGTCTCATCCCTACGCCATTCTGACACAAATACTTAAGTGATATACTGCTAACAAGCTTGCATACAAATACAGTACTGTTAAATTATGCATGGTGTCTTATGATACAATACTGTAGTGAGTAAAATCCCACAGATGTTAGTACTGACATCTTAGTGAGTAAAATGACAACCTGTTATAATAAGAGAAATAGTGAGCAATTATAGTGAGTGTTGATGTGACGTACCTCCTTAATAAGAGCCTGGACCTTGTCAGTTTCCTGCAGTGCTGCCTGAGAGTGCCGCTGCTCCAGGGTGCTCACTCGACCCCTCAGGTGCTCCACTTCCTCCTCATGACCAGACTCCAGGGCAGTGTGCCTGGGGAACACTTTTGTCACCTACTGCCTTTTTTTTTTATCTTTCTCTTCTTTTCTTTCTTTCCCTGGCTTGTATCCATTTGGCCCCATTCAGCCTACTGTTTTAAGACGTTTATCCCCATCCAGGTGTCGATTTGTTCCTGGCAAGCGATAGCGAGCCAGCATTGTATGAAGAAATCCGGCTTTGCCGGAGAAATTTTTCTATTGAAAAATGTACAAACTTAGCTTGCTGTCAAAACAAAAATATATATATGCTGGCGTGCTACCGCTCGCCAGGAAAATATTGACACCTGGATGGGGGTAAACGTCTTAAAACAGTAGGCTGAATGGGGCCGAATGGATACAAGCCAAAGAGAGAGGGAGAGAAAAAGAAAAAAAGCGAGGTGGGCTCCCTTAAGGATTTAAGGTTAGGTTTACAGGTCCATAGTAGTTTCTCTGGCAGCGCTACTTGAGGGAGCATCGTACATTCAAGATAGGACTCAAGACTGTATGTACTCTTTGACAGTTCTCCAAAAGGCAAAATCATTAAAATGTAAAACTTGCAAACTAAACAAACCAAAACTTGGACAAAGACAATATAAAGTCAAATCAACTTATCAAAATTGCTATGTGGAAACAATGCTTACTAAAATAAAATTTATGAAAAAAAAAAAAAATCCACCACATAGGGTGTACATTACTACATGAGCAAGTTAATCTGTTTCAAGCAAACTAATCGCACACGTAACAACGCACTATCGTCACGTTCAAGGAATTAGTCAATTTGGGAAGTCCGGGACGTTCTGGTAATACAGTATAATGAAAGCAATGAGAGCCTGGGCCGTTATCTACAATAGTTCCATTACCAATTGCTACCAAACATTTTCTTACAAGGAAGAGTTCATAAGAATTAGTTACGAACGCCTTGGAAACACCTCTCAGAAATTTAAACACCCCTACTTAATTTCAATTATTTCCCACTCGGGCTTCTATATAAGACAATTAATATTGTTACAGTCACACACTTCACTTCAATACAACAAGTACTCACAATATTGTTGCTCTATGTTTACCACATTTACCGATTTATCTTTCCGGACATATACAAGCAAAACCCTACCTTCCTCAGCATTAATTATAATGTAAACCTTGCAAAATAAACTAACCAAACCTGGGACGACACAAAATAAACGCAAAGGAACTAATCAAAATCGCTATGTGGAAATAACACTTACAATAACATTTGAAATAAAAGAACACAGTCCACCACATAAGGTGTACATCACTACATGTGCAAGTTAATCTGGTTCCCAAGCAAACTAATCGCACATACAGTAGGGTCCCCGCTAACGCGTGAAATTGGTGGATGAAAACTTACGCGCATCTTAAAAACGCGCTACCGGAACAAAGTGTTTTTTAGGAAATCGTGCATAATAATATTTCAAAATAAACTTATATAAAACGAGTTATAAGTTCAAATGAAAAATCAGTGTACCGGTACGTACCATTACCGAAACAAGTGTGTGTTATTGTTGTGTGGCTGTGTGTGTGTGTGTGTTCTTGTGTGGCTATGTCGGCAGTATTGATCGGTCTAGGTAGGGAGTCTAAACTCTAGTTATTTCTGTATGCAATAAAATTTTATTATAAAGTCTGGCCTGCCAATACGCGAGAATATGGGCGACACGCGAGGGCGCGGAATAAAAATTTGCGTATTAGCAATAGAGTATTATATGGGAATAAATCGATATGGGCGGCACTGACTCCAAGTTGTCTACTTTAGGCCTATTTATCTCCGTCAATTGCCACAAAAGGTACATATATGTATACATAAACATCCAAATCATAAGAAAATATAACAATAATAATAAACTCACCTTAAAATGAACAGTAAATGTCCAACACGAGTCGGACAGCTGTTGCGCGAGCGTGGACTGAGGGTAGACTGGCATATCCCACAATGCCCTGTGTGCCTACGTAACTGGCGCGGAATGGTGGGGGGCCTCGCGTATTAGCTGAACTCCCCGGAATTGCTCTTATATCGGGCCCAGATTCGCGTTTTAAAGGTACATCACGCGTTTTGAAAGTTTGGGTATGATTCGACCCCCTCCTCGCGTATAAGGTGAATCGCGTATTAAAAGCTCGCGTATTAAAAGCTCGCGTATTGGCAGGTCATACTGTACTCTATGGAATTGAATTTCATTTTACCAAATAATATCTATAATAGTAGAAGCCAAAGAAAAATCCATTAAACTGAAGGCGGTAGATTGTTGGCCAGCTTAGCAACTTGTAGCCAAGCTGCCACACTTGCAGACGACACGTGTTTGTCATTGTTCTACTAACGATGCGTGGCATTGTTTTTGTATCAAATAATGGCATTTCATAGTACCAATGGTCTTAATTGGATATATTATTGACCCCTAGTATGAATGTATGTTGCCAACGTAATAATACTGACAAATAATTAGATATATGACTAATAAATAGATACATATTGAAAGAAGTAAGAGGTGAACTTGGTTAACCTAGCCTATCTGACCATATTATGGGCCTACGTTACGCGCGTTCGGGAGGGAATATACGGGCTATTCGGTTTCTCCCAGGATTTGCCTTACGTTGGTACGGGAGGTGCGCTAGTTGAATCGATATCGCTCTAGTCGAACATTTTGGCGCAATATTTCTTATTCTACGCGTTAGCGGTGAAACACGTTGCTTGAACACACGTTAGACGAGACCCTACAGTATAACAATACACTATCGTCATGTTCAAGGAATTAGTCAGTTTGGGAAGTACGGGACGTTCTGGTAAATTTTACTAAATTCTGTGTGACTAAAGAAACTAAAATTTGTACCAAATTTTATAATAGGGTAATTTGCAATTTGACAAGATATCTATAATAGTACAAAAAACACTCAAACATTTCAAATCCGTACACAAATTTAAAGACCAAGTGCTCCACACAAAATGCAGTTCTGGTCTCAAGTCCTAATGGCGGCGTTCCAGGCAACCCTGTTAAGAGCTGCCTCACTTGTCAGGTTCTTTGATTTAAGAACAGACCGCAAAGTCCGATCCCACGTCTTTCTTGATCTGCCCCTAGGTGCAGCTCCCTCCACATTCATGGACTTGCATCTTTTCAATCAAGGGAGTGTATGGCATTAAACACTGCATCATCATCATCATCATGATAAATAATAAATAATTAATAATAATAATAAATAATAATAAATAATTTAGCTATGAGAGACTAACCTTGCCATGGCCTGAGAGAGTTTGTGTGTTAGTCCTGCCACCTGAGTCTCTAGTTCTGTCTTCTCCTCACTGAGCCTGGCCACTCTGTCCTCCAACCCGGCGGCCCAGTTCAGTCGGGCCTCGGTACTGCTCAGAGCTTCAGACTTCTGGCTCAATTCAGCCCGCGCCTCCTCTAGCTCATTGTTTGTGTTCAGTAGCTGCAATGGAACAGTAACATAGTAAGTAATTTTCTTCAATCAACCACATATAATTTAGGGCCATGGTAGCAATATCTCGTAATTTGTATTCATAAGCTGCAAAGAAATACAAACATATCAACCATATTCTACAGCCAACCACTAATAAATTATGTCAATAATGGAAGAACAGCTAATCATGGTATACATGCATACATAACATTTTAAGACTGAGTACT
Organism: Paralithodes platypus; assembly: GCA_032716605.1. Taxonomy (NCBI): domain Eukaryota; kingdom Metazoa; phylum Arthropoda; class Malacostraca; order Decapoda; family Lithodidae; genus Paralithodes; species Paralithodes platypus. The sequence continues at coordinate 1,521,851 of CM064497.1, forward strand.
CCACACATACGTGCAGTTTCAGTCTCTTGTCCTACTGGCGGCGTTCCATGCAACCGTGTTAAGGACTACTCCCCTAACCATGTGTTTCAACACTTAGCCATCTCATGAGTGTCAAGGTCCTCTATTTGTATCCTGATTGTCTTGCATCTTACACATACCACATTATTAACCTGGAAAATGTGATAGGCCTTCTGGAAGACAGCCCATAAAAAAAAAAATACCCCAGTACCAATGAAATAGAAGCAATATGTAATTAGGTGGTATGCCTGTTTATCACCAGGTTCTACCTTTCCCTAGCATATGTCTTACCCCCCTCCGTCTCCCCCCCCCCCCTTTCTCGCTCCACTTCACCCCTCCTCAATTATCCTAATTTTTCCGTCATTATTTCCCCCTATTTCTTTTCCTGTCGGTAATATGTCGAGTTATCACTCTCCCTCCACTTCTTCCCACCCTCTAACTTGAGCGGGAGGCAGCAATTCCTGCCTAGTGTCCCGCAAGACCTTGGAGAAGGAGGGTCTATGTCGCCCGCTCTGTCACATGCCTCAACCCTCCCCCGTCACAAATATAAGGTTTTTGACTGGATACTTGGTGTGTACACCACCTATTTTCTGGTCTTCAATGTTCACATGTTCATCTATCTATCTATTGCCTGACGCCGTGATCCCCGAAGGGGTGGCCACGAACGAACCGCCCCCATGCACCTCTGTCCCCAGTCAGTCGACGTCCCTCCCCCCAACCAGCACCGCCTTCGTTCATATACTTCTCACTCCATCCTTCCACCTCTCTTTCGGTCTATCTCTCCCTCTCTGTCCCTCCACCTCGCTCTCGTACACCCTCTTAGTCATTCTCTCGCTTCCATACGTTCCATATGGCCGAACCATCTCAGGTTATTCCTTTTCACACTCTCCAGCACATCTACCTCCACACCACACCTCCTTCTTTCTTCCTCATTAGTCTGTCTATCCCTCCATGTAACTCCACACGCACTTCTTAAGTAATTCATTTCCACTGCTCTCACTTTTGGTCTGAGTCTCTCAACCAACGTCCATGCTTCGCTTCCGTAAGTTAGTGTCGGGATTACCACACTGTCTTGCAAGGACTTCTTCACTTCCATACTGACCACCCTATTTCTTGTTACTGCTTTCAACGTTCCTACAACCCTCTTCCCCTGTTGTACCCTCTCCCGCACTTCTTCATCCATAGTCCCATCTTTACTCAACACACTGCCCTGATACTTAAAAGAGTTGACTATCTCCATAGCCTGACCGTTCAGCTTCACCTCACACTCTGTGACTTCACCACTTTCGAAGACCATAACCTTGCTCTTCCCCGCATTTACCTTCAAATTCCGTTTTTCGCACACTGTTCCAAACTCATCTACCAGACCTTGCAACTCCCATTCATTATCACTCATCAGAACTCTATCATCCACAAACAGCAGTATAGGTAGCTTCCACTCAATTCCCTCCCTTTTCAGCGATACACCAACATCCACTGCTCTTGATAGTATTTCTTTCATTACTCCATCCATATATACAGTAAACAACCACGGGGACATCACACACCCCTGTTTCAACCCAACATTCAAGTCAAAGAACTCGCTCTGCTCACTCTTCACACGTACTGCCGCCTTTGCACCCTCATACATGCTCTTCACTGCTTTCAGCAACTTGCCATCTACTCCGTATATTCTAAGTACTTTCCACAAACCTTCTCTATCCACTCTGTCATAGGCCTTCTCCAAGTCCATAAAGGCAACATACACCTTTTGTGGCTTCTCCAGATATTTCTCCACAACACAATTCAGGGTAAAAATTTGATCTACACATCATCTTCCCTTCCTAAAAACCTCCCTGCTCGTCGCCTATCCATTTCTCCGTTCTCACTCTCACTCTCTCAATCACTACCCTACTGTATACCTTCCCTACTACGCTTAGAAGACATATTCCTCGGTGGTTACCACACACTCCTCTTTCCCCTTTGCCCTTATATAGAGGGACTATTATGCCAGTCTTCCAGTCATCGGGTGCACTCTCCTTCTCCCATGCTAGTTTGCACATTTTCGATGTTCATGTACAATGTTCATACAAGTAAAATATATGCACATGGAGTAGTTGTTGTTGTTGTTTTTCCCCAAGCTGCCTGGCCGAACAGCCCCAAAGCCCCGAGCAAGGCCAAGGCCACAACCGAGCGCCCCCACAGAACCCTCCCCGCCGACCACAATAAAGCCTGGGTGACCGAAGCCACTCCATGGCGGAGAGCTGAGGAGGGCGCGGAAACGCCCGGGAAACCAAAGCCCCACCCAGGGCCCTGTGCCCCTCAGCAATTATGAAGAGAAAGTTGAGGGGCAAAGGAAAGATGTGACGCTTTGGCTTCCAATCGTGGTAGATTAGGAGGTCAATCCACGCAAGAGACGCCGTCACTTGAGATCTAGAAAATATATAAGTAAAAGGAACAGTCAGAGTAAGCTATGGGTATGGCAGAGATCGCTCATTTCTCACTCTGATAGACCAGCCCATCACCACATGACTAGAACCCAATCCTCTCAGCATCAGCTAGGAAAGGCCCTAGAAAGCCGCCTTTGGCGGGGGGATAGCTCCCCTATTTCAACCCTTGTCGGGGTTGGGCACCCGCCCGCACATGGAGTAGTAATAATGCTTTGTATAGTAAATATAACAAATTCTATCAGAATCAAAGGCACTTTATTCGCATATGTGGCATTTTTATAAACATAAATGGTGCAGTCCTCAGGTTAACACCTGCGACGTCCGTTATATTTTTATTCTAGCTATATTTATATGATTTTATGCAGCTTAAGAAGGACCTGTGGCAGTTAAAAGGGTTGAGATAGATCAAAGCTTTATCATTGCTAGAGATCATTCCTAAACTGAATAAAATTGTCTAATAGTTGCCAAAATATAGGCCTAATGAAAGACGTAGCCACTACAGAACCAATTGACTGCTGCTATAAACGTACTATGCTACTTAACCCTTCCTGCCCGGTTGTCATTTTAAAATGACACCACGAAATAAGGGCAGGTGCCCGGGTGTCCTTTCAGGACTTTTAAGCTTGAAAGCCTATTCAGCTTGGTCTGAACGCCGTGCGTCCGACGCATGTAAACAAAGCCGATCGTTGCATCACCGCACCTCCGAAAACAAGAAGGAGAAGACTCGTTTGTTATTGTATGTCTGTATGTCGTTGTTTCAGTAGTGAAAAGATCGTCGTATTGCTAACATCGCCTGAAAATGCTCTCCACTGAAATTGTCATCACAACTGAACCAGTTGACTTAGAGAGCTCTACTCAACGCCAGTCTACAGATTGGAAACCGCACTACATTTATAGATGCGTGGGAAATTTCTAGCAGTTAAAATAACAAAAATACGGTAGCTTAGGCCTAGATGTTTTTCGGACAGATCGCCCGGGTAGCCCACCCTGTCCTTTGGAGATACAGCCCGGGCCAGGAGGGTTAACCTAAGACGTGCGCATGGGGGGTATGAGACACCACACGCCTGTGCGCACGTATTTGAGCTGTTCCCATCACTAACATAGTTATTTTACCATAAATAGCATTAATACTTATCCATATGTGCCTATTTTAGGTTGATTATAAAGGTATTAACCTGTTACAGCAATAAAACAAGTGGAAACAGCGTTTGGATGGTCAAAATCGGCGATACAGGCCGGGAGTTACATAATGTATGGCTGAGGCAACCTCCCTCCCCTCCTCTTATATGGAGAGACACTGTTACGCAATAGTCTCTCTCTCGCTCTTTCCCACGCTTGGTAACAGTGATGAAAACGCCCTGCTACAAACTCGCTAATGTTAGCACGAAAATAGACCACAGAATAAGGGAATAACAGGGAAAATAGGTGATAACTGAAGGAGGGGAGGGAAGTGGGGAAGGAGGGGAGGTGGAGGAGTGATACTTGGCATGGCCCAGGGGCAAAAAAAAAAAGAAAAAAAAGGGGGTTTTAAATGGATTTTTTTAGGCCCAGGATCTTAAGAGTCTTCCTGCAGTCGCCCGGGGAAACTCTTAAGAGTCTTCCCGCACTTGCTGGGTTAACTGAAGTTTGATCTTGGCCACCTCAGCATTAACCCGGAAAGCGCTAGAATGGCCTGTTGACGAATATAGTTATATGCGAATTAATTACCTTCAATTCTGACAGAATTTGTTATATTTACTATATAAAGCATTATTTCCTCTCCATGTGCATTTATTTTACTTAAAAGATGAACATAAGAACCTTGAAGAGCGATAATAAAAGTGGGAACAGCAATTGGTGGGTGAAAAATATATAATTTCGCCGCCCGGTAATATGCTGAGGAGGGAGGCCACGAGACATACACCCTCCCTCTCCAAGCTCCAGCGCTACACTGAGGCTTGCAAGAAAAATCTCAGTGTTGCATAGGGTATAGTAGTATACTACCTATAGGTAGTAGGGGTAGGCAGCCCCGCCCAGGGAAGTACTACCGCCAAGGTTTCGGGAGACTCCGGGAATAGCCTGAATTCCATTTTCTCTCCCAGGCCTTGGTAGCTGGATACATATCTTTCTGCCTCACACATCAGGGGTATCAGGAAAACCCTCTTTATATAACATACACATCCAACTTCACGACATTGCCCTACATTGCTATCCTCTATCCATAAAATACTACTCTTCCCACTACATATCATACATGTAGCACCATACACCTACCTAATAAATATGGCAGTACAATTGTTAAGAGCAAACCTGGTGGTCCCTCGGATATCCACCCCCGGCAGGGTTGGGTCATTGACACAGGGCCCTCCCGGTCGTCATCATGCGACTGTGTCAACAACATTGCAACGTCCCAAAGCTGCTCGTCGGTGCAGCTTTTTCTTTAGCAATATAAGGGGACTTCACTCTAACATCAATTCTGTACACCAATTTCTTCAAGCAGAATCCCCTACTCTCCTTTTTTTGACAGAGACTCAAGTAACATCCACGTCTAGATTTAATTTTCCAGGTTATCAACTGCTCCAAAATTTCAGACCTAAAGGAGGTGTATGTTGCTTCGCAAAATCTGAAATTGCCCTGGAGGAGGTTACTAGTTTCAATTGTCCCTATTTTGATTATTCTACATACAAATTAATTTCTGCTGGTAAATTTAAATACATATGTTGCATCTACCGTTCCCCAAATACTCCTCCAGAGCAAAGTCTTTTTGATTCTCTGTCCTCACAACTCAGTGTCCTCAACTTAAATGCTTCTTCTGAAATCACTGTGTTGGGTGACTTTAAGGGGAGGTATTTAGTTTGTTCCCTACTTTTTCATCAAGCTTAAAATTACACCCCCTAAACCCCCTTTCAAGATAAATTTGTACATTTTTCGGTAGAAAAATGTCCCGGCCAAAGGCCGGTAACTCTTAAATTACAGGCTCGCTATCGCTCGCCAGGATAAAATTGACACCTAAATGGCACGAAAGGTCTTAAAATTGACAGAATGGGGGCGTAAATTCTTAAAATCACCAAACTAATGGGGCAAACATCTTAAAATCTCAAAAGCAATAGGGCTAGACATGAGGGAGAAAGGGGTCAAGAAAAAAGTCCCTCAAGTGGAAATCTCCCCTTAATGTCCATAATGTTGAATGGCTCACTCATTCAGCCAGGACTGATGATGCTGGTCTTGAATGTGAGCTATTTGCAGACTCATTTAATCTCACTCAACTAGCCAACCAACCCACCCGTGTACCAGATAATCCTGATCATAATTCCACCTACTGGACTTATTTTTAACAACCAATTCAGAAAATTATGATGTTACAGTGAGGTCCCCGCTTGGATCTTCTGATCACTGTCTGATACAGGCCACCTGTCTATCACCTACCACACCTTCCCACTCTGAACCTGTTTTGGTGACTAAATGGCATTACGATAGGGCAGACTGGGAGGGTCTTCAAGGTTTCTTTATTGATATTCCCTGGACCTCTTTCTTTTCTAATGATGCACACTCCACCTTGAGCCACATACAAGATTTTGTAAAAATTGGAATGGAAACTTTTATTCCTCATCAAAAGTACAGTAAAAGATCTACTGTAATTCACCTAAATGGTTTGACCATAATTGTGCTAGAGTAACTGAACAAAAAGCAATAGCCTCCAATGCATACACAAGATCAAAAACACATGAAGCCTTTAATTACTTTAGAAACATCAGAAATCATGCCAAAACTGTATTAAACCTAACTAAATCAAACTTTCTCCACAAGCAGGCAAATAAACTTCTAAATAATCCAAATGATAAAAAAATATTTTGGTCTACTCTTAACTCATTCAAATCCAACTTCACTACTGCTTCATCCATTCCACCATTAAAATCTCTGACTGGCAATTTTGTAAGTGACCCACGAGGTAAAGCTAACCTTCTTGCGGATATTTTCTCCACCAACTCAATCTTAGATGAAATAAATCAAGATGTCCCTGTACTTAATTTTGATTCGCCTGAAATTCCCTCACTAAAGATCCACACCAGACATGTCAAAACTATTTTGCAGAATCTCTCAGTAGATAAGGCTCCTGGTCCAGATGAAATTCCTCCAATAGTACTTAGGAATTGCTCCTTGGTGCTCGCTCCTGTATTGGCAAAAAATTTCCGTCTGTGTACTCATACCTCATGCTTCCCATTACCCTGGAAAGAAGCAAACATCCATCCAGTTCCTAAAAAAGGTGCCTCTTCAGATCCATCAAACTACAGACCAATAGCTATAACTTCCACTCTTGGTAAAGTCTTTGAAATTATATTAAATAATCACATAATTAAGCATCTTGAGAATAATAAATTAATCAGTGATAGGCAATATGGTTTTAGACGATGTCGATCAACTGCAGACATTCTTTGCCTTCTTACGCATCAAATCAACCAAGTTACAGACCAACATGGTGAAACACATACAATAGCACTGGATATATCAAAGGTATTTGATAGAGTCTGGCATCAATCCTTATTGTCGAAGATGTCACACTACGGCCTAGCATCATTAGTTCCACTAATTTCTTCTTATCTTCATAACAGAAAATATGTGTAATGGTAGATGGCCTTTATTCTCAATTTCACTCAATAAATGCTGGTGTTCCCCAGGGATCAGTTTTGGCCCCAACTCTGTTCCTCATTCATATCAATGATCTCATATCTACCACTCATAATCCAATACATTCCTACGCAGATGACTCAACGCTCCACAGTTCCTTCACATTTACAAATTCTTTCACCCGAACCGATCTTATAAATTCAAAAATAAACATTGCAATTTCTCTGAACCAGGACCTTTCTAGAATTAATGAATGGGGACAAAATAATCTAGTTTCCTTTAATGCACAGAAAACCAAGTACATTCAATTTTCTAACCGACAGAATCTCACTGACTCCCATATATTTTTTAATGATGTAAATATTCCCACTTCCCCTAGTATTGACATTCTCAGTGTAACATTAACTACTAACTTGAGCTGGACACATTATGTTAGAAGCATTGCTAAGAATGCCTCTAAAAAACTGGGACTCCTGTACAGAGTTCGAGAATTCTTCACTGACGAGCAATTGGCTGTATTATATAAAAGTCATGTGCGTTCTCAGATGGATTACTGTTCACCTCTGTGGAGTGGAAGTGGAGTGGTTGCATTGAGGCAGTTGGACAAAATTCAAAATAAAGCTATTAGATTAATCAATAACCTTGCAATCACACAGGACCTACCTACATTATCCATATGAAGAAACGTTGCATCCCTTGCATTATTCTACAGATATTTTCACAGCAATTGTTCCGAGGAACTTGCTTCAATTGTGCCGCCTCTCCACATCTTTCCCCGTAGAACTAGGGCAGCTGTGAGCGCCCATGAATTTACACTTTCCCTTTTTTTCCATATAACAATATATATACCGCATATAGACCAATTCATGCGATATTTACGCACATTATCAATGAGTTTCTATGCGTGAACCAAGGTGTGATTGAGTTGTGCTGGGAATGGAAGGGGGAGAGGGTGTGTTGCGCCATAAATATCACGTATATCTCATACTTAGAGCACTGTCATGCTATAACACAGACTTGTACGTATGTAGACGTCCCATATAACAATATATATACCGCATATAGACCAATTCATGCGATATTTACGCACATTATCAATGAGTTTCTAGCAGACGGAAGCCTAAAAGGGTGGGTGGGAGGGAGGCAGGGAGTGAGTCGTGGAGAGAGTGAAGGCAGGGAGATCTATCAAGAAACATACGCAGCTGTGTGATAATTGTGGAGGCGCCCGAGGCGTATGGATGTCTTGGTATTTTGAACCTTATGTCTAGCAGGTGTCTGGGGTTCGTTGCCACCCAGAGGTCTACAATAACATGAGTCAGGAATGGAGAGAGAGAGAAAGTGAGACATGCGTATGTCGTACGTATAAATGGCTTTCAGAATTGCATTTTTATGCAAGCAGACATTGCATTTTAGACACATGTGAAGTACCACAGAAATATGTAGGCCATTGACTGTAAATAAAGTACTGTACTATATTATAGACCAGGAACGAGGGTGGTCAGTAAACATCGGCAGTTAACCTTTTTTGATAGAGAGCTAAATATAGACTGGTGTCGCCTGACACTTGCGAAAGGGTAGATTGCCACCAGAAAACTTAAATTTATTTATTTCCAAGTAATATGCAATCTAAATGTATATTCGAGACCTACTGCAAGTATTTGTATGACAGTCATGACTATGTATAATCCAATATACGCGCGTAACGGCGTAGGCGAGATATAAGAAAGATGGTTGAGCAATTTTCGACACCCACATAGTTATTATTCATTATTATTTACAATATTATACAATACAAATGTATTTGTGAAGAGTATTTTATGCATGCTGTATTTATACGAATTTAGTTGGTAGCCAAACTCAGACAGAGAGAGGTGTTCTGGATGGAGGGAGGGAAGGGTCACCCACTGACCCACTGACCGTGTGATAATGACTGGAGTCACACTGAGAGGGGCAATTTTGCTGAGTGTTTGGGCAATTTTTGACAGAATAAAGTTATATACAGTAAACTTCCGTTAATCCGAAGGGCAGCGGACCGGCTCTCGTTCGGATTAGTGGATTTTTCGGATTATCGGACTTTACCCCTATGAACCTGTGTATGACGAAAACATTGAGACATTAGGCCACCCAAATGACACAATGGTGCACACACACATATCATATGTTCATGAAATCACTTCAAAAGTTTACCATTGTCATTGTAGCCTATTAACTACTTCAAAACATTCAGATTAATGGTCAAAGGAATCTGCTGATATAAACGTCTTCTTCTTCTTCCGTCTACTAGCGAGTTTGTCTTGCTTGCTCTTGAAGATCAGATGTGGTTCGGGAAGTAATGCCTTAACAACGGCACTTCCCTGAGAGGTTCTTGTAATTTTCCTTTTGTGATTTTCCTTTTGTGACGTGCTCTGTTATATTATATTGTATTGAAAGCACCCTTGTCTTGTTGTCTTGAAAGCACCCTTGGGATGCTCCGATCACTGAACTATAAATAGTAGCGTATCGGAACATCCAAAGGTGCGTTTTCAAGCTCAAAACTAATACGTCCAAAGGTGCGTTTTCAAGCTCAAGACTGAATGCGCTTGCAGAAAATGCGGTGCAAGCCAGTAGCGCATCGGAGCGTCCCAAGGATGCGTTCAAGAGCAAAACAAACTCTCTAGCAGACGATGTGGAAGAAGAAGAAGACGAAGGTGTTTACGATTATATCAGTAGCTTCCTTTGACCATTAATCTGAATGTTTTGAAGTAGATAATAGGCTACAATGACAATGGTAAACTTTTAAAGTGAATTCATGAACATATGATATGTGTGTGCTCCATTATGTGTCATTTGAGTGGCCTAATGCCTCAAAAAGGGGACTTTGGGACTTCTTGAAATTCGGACCATCGGGTGAATTCGGATTTGGCCTCAAATTGAAAAATTCGGACTATTGGGAGATTCGAATCATCGGTCGTCGGATTAACGGACTTTTACTGTAATTACTAATTCTTGACAGAGACAAACTTTTATAAACCTTTGCATGATATAATTGATAATCCCATCAATTTATAAACGTAAATTGGTGGGATAATTCATTTTTTTTTTTTGTATATTGTCATTTCGATTGTAAACACGAAGTTTTGAGTGACATTTGGTATGAGCTCCTGTGGCATGGTTGGTAAGGTCGCGGACTGGAAAACTCAATGTGTGGTAGGGTAGTGGGATCGAATCCATGGGGAAGGTTTTATACTGTTTAGATAAATTTGATAAACAACATTTTTTTACAAGATCATGCCATTGTATTCAAACAATATGAAATATTCATAGAATATATCACATTGTAAGAATACAATGACATGACCTTGTTTTTTTTTTTTTTTTTTTTTTTTTTTTTTTATTATCTTAGTAGGTTTGACAGGATTTATTGAAACATATTTATTTTGGTACAATTCATTTGAGGTAAGAAAATATATACACATTACTTTGGCTATAACAAACATATATATTGATATACTAAAAAAGAAAGCATATTACATGGAAATCTTTGAAACTTATAAACTAAATAATGAAAGATACAATTATATAATGTAAAAAGCTATATCACAGGGACATCTTTGGAACTTATACATTATATAATATATATGTAACATTATGAGGTAGCGTGATCAATTTGGTCAGGTCAGATAAGGTAGGGTGCGAGTCCAGGGCAGGGCAGGGGGCGAGTCCAGGGCAGGGCAGGGCAGGGGGCGGCACTCAGTAGTTTTTATACATGTGGTAGTCCCTGAAGCAGTCACCCAAGCAGAGTGCAACTTTGCACTCGGCGCACATTGAGGTGACTCTTTTGGTTACGTGGGGTTTCCTGACACTGGTGCTGCAGACGTGGCACTACACCTGCCTGTGACGAGTGCCAACCAGCTCGGTGTTGGTTAGGTAGTGTCTTTCCACACCCAGCTGGATGCGGTCAGGGACGTGATCCCCACGCCATGCCGTACGTCTGTGAGTGGTGGTGCCATACTTCTCCAGGAGTTGATATGCAACGTTGTACACAAACTCCCGGAATTTTAGCTTCTGGTTTGGGGCCATCTCTCTCTTCACCAACCACAAGTTGTAGGCGTTGAGCATCGTGATGTCAACTAGGTGGAGGAAGAGCTTGTGATACCACTTCACAGTCTTCCTCAGACACTCAACGCCTGACAGTTGACAGTCAGACTTGTCCACCAGGCGCATGTTCTTTGTGTAGTCCACTACCATGTCGGGCTTATAGATGGTCTTCCTGGTTCGGTAGTGGATTTTACCAGAGTCCATCTGGGCACCTGTGTGGACTGTGGAAAGCAGGTGAACGTCTCTTTTGTCCTTCCACTTCAGGGCTACCACTTTCCCGGACTTTTCAAGTTGCTTGTACTTCTGCCCCTTTCGTCGCCTTCTTCGGACATGCCTCTCGCGGTGTTCCTGGGCCAGTTCGTCTTCAGAAGGTGTGTCGCTGGAGGAGGCATCTGACAGAGGAATGACATCACCTGTGAACTTGGGCATAAACTTTCTTGTCTTTCTGACAGTCCCACATGACCCCGTTTGGTTATCATGAAGAAACTGGCAGAGAGCAGGAGAAGTATACCAGTTGTCAGTGTAGATGATGTGGCCTTTGCCCAGGTAAGGTGCCAACATTTTCCTGACGATGGCACCTGACATGCCCATGGGGTCACCGGCAGCGGCTTTCGGTACGTCAATGTCAGTTCCTGTATACACGATCATGTCAAGCACTATTCCAGTTTCACAGTCGCACAACACGAAGAGCTTGATTCCGAACCTATGCCTTTTCAAGGGGATATACTGCTTGAAAACAAGACGTCCTTTGAAGAGCACGAGCGACTCATCAATCACCAAATTGAGGAAGGGGTAAAAGTATTTCTTATACCTCTCCAACAACATGGTGAACACATCCCGAACTTTCCATATCCTGTCAATCCTGTTAGGATTTTCGTTGTCTGCAAAGTGCATAAATCTTAGCAGCAACAAAAATCTGTCACGAGTCATGAACTTATTGAAAGTTGGGGTGGCGATGAGAGGGTCGTGCTTCCAGTAGTGTTGCAACACATGCTTCTTGCAAAGAGGCATGACGAACAACAAGGCAAAAAACGTCATGAATTCTTCAACAGTCGTATCCACCCAGCCTCGTATTCTCGCTTTTGGAGAAATGACGTCCAATTTGCCAAACACCCACCTGTAGTAGGCGTTTGTTTGGGCAACGATGTAAGTGATTAACTCCAAATCGAAAAAAGCGAGGAAGAACTCGCTTCCGTTTGCGTTTTCGTCACAGGGCCAGTCATCAGTTGTACCTGACGTACCAGGATTGAACTGGGGCACGTCAGGCATGCCAGGGATCGGAATGTCGTCTCCGTCTGCTTCTGCGTCTGAAATATCGCTGTCATGTTCGCGATACAACACAGCATCATCATCACCCTCCTCTTCACTAGACAGACGCCCTTCTTCATTTTCATCACCGACGTCTGACTCACTTCCACTGTCCACTCCCAAATCCCCCCACCCTTGGTCCCGTCCTAGGGCGTCGTCGTCGAAACCCGCAGGGCTGCCAATGCCCTGCGAATCACCACCAAACAGCAGGGCGGCGTACTTGGATGGTGTCAGATTTTTTCTACTCACTCTAGCACGTAGGGGCGTCTTATGGGCAGGGGCAGAGGCAGGGGCAGAAGGGCCGGCAGGGGCGGCAGTGGGCCTGGAGGCAGGCAAGATGATGGTGGTGCCTGTCGCCCCTTTCCCTTTCCCTCTTCCTTGGGCAGGGGCGGCAGGGGCGGCAGGGCCGGCAGGGACAGCAGGGCCGGCAGGGCCAGCAGTCGCTTTCCCTTTCCCTTTCCCCTTCCCCTGGGCAGGGGCAGCAGGGGCAGCAGGGGCAGCAGGGGCGGCAGGGCCAGGGGCGGCTGGTGGTGGTGGTGGTGGCAGGGTCACTGTGGCAGGCGTACAGGTTTTCTTCCCTACGCCCGTGCTTTTGATTCTGCCTGCCCCCGCAGGTTCTGCAGCCCTAGGGCGGCCTCCTGCGTCGCTGGTACTGGTGGCAGGGGTGGCAGGGGTGGCAGTGGTGGTGGTAGTGGTTGTTGCAGTGGCCTGGGTCATCGTGGCAGTGTCCCCAAAGTCCAATGACCTCTGTGCCATTGCCCTGCTTGCACGTGTTTTACGTGCTTTTGGTGCTGGTGCTTCGTCCTCCGAGCTGTAGGGCGTGTCGTACTGGTAGCTAGGGTTTCTGGTAGCCACCCTCTGCCTTCCACGGCGGCTGACACCACCAGAAGGAGGGCTGGTTGTGTCATCAGGGCGCGAGCGTGAGGGACGTGTGGGCTCCATGACTAGTGCTTGGGTTCTGGCGCGGTGGCGCTTGCACGAGTGCGGGGCGAGCGTGTGGCGGGGTGGTATCGAGAGTTGCCATGTAGTACTACACCCACACCAATTTGTAGCCGCCTGCCTATAAACCCGCGGTTTTGGTACGTGTTCAAAAGCCTTACTCTTAAGAGTCTTCCCGCAGTCCGCCGGGGGAAATCTTAAGAGTCTTCCTGCAGTTCCCGGGTTAAGTGACTCACTTGTGTTTACGAAACCGTGTGAGAAATTCGCGTGAAAAATAACTGATAAATGGGGGAAATATGAGGAAAACTGAGGAGGGGGAAAAGGTGGGGGAAGGGGGGGTTGAGACACATGAGGATGAGTGGTAAGAAGTACTAGAGGGGAATTATCTCACACGTAGACTACAGTAGATCTGGACTTGACACAAAAATTTAACTTTGCAGTAAGAGACCCAAAATCGGAAAGCGAACTCCCAAGTTTGAACCTTGAAACCCCACAAATGTGAAAATTTTGCGGTTTTGAAGTTCAAACTTGGGGGTTCGTTCTCCAATTTTGGGTCCCTTACTGATAAGTTCCATTTTCGTGCCCAGTCCGGATCTACTGTAGTCTATGTCTCGCCTAATGACATATTCCTTTGTTTTGAGAGCCCCTGGGGTGTTTTGGATTTTTTTTTTGTGGTCTTGCTTCCATGAGGCCTATCGCATTCGCTATACACATACTTCCGTGAGGCTTGTCATACTTGCCGGGTTAAGAACCTCTAGTTGATCATAGTTTTCCTGTATCTTACACATACAAAACCTTCCATATCTGTACATTACTTTTGAATCCTGCTGTACGTTACTATAGTTGAACCGTATATTACTCACCATATGTTTGATCTTAGCCACTTCCTGAGCATTGAGGCCCTCTAGTTGGTCATTGTTGTCCTGCATCTCACACACTCGAACCTCCAGACCTGACAGGCATAAATTACAAGTCACTTTCACAATATTACAATGGCCTTTACAAATGGCATATTGAACAATCCTAATGAATAAAATATACAAACAAATTTGCAATTCGACAAGATATTAACAATAGTACAAAATGCATACAGCACTAACAAATGATGGTGCTATTGGGTGAGCATAGCATAAACACATGGCCCCTACCAACCGCTACCCTACAAATAACCTACATTTATAGTACAAATAAAATAATTAAATCACAAAAGCAAGCAATTGATACAGTAGCCTATCAAAAATAAATACACTATAATAACTATAATAAAGTACAACTGCAAAGTATGAAGTAACAACAAAAATAAATACAGTATAGAGTACTCTTTTAACACGAACAATGAAAATTAAACAAAAAATAATAATAATAGAAGTAGACATATAATAGAAAATACAGACAAACAGTAAGCAGAGGTTATATGAGAAATTTCAAGTTAATAATGATAGATTAAAATTATTGATATAAAATGTTAAAATAGTCACAAAAATGCATCTTTAAAAACAAAATTTACGTAACAATCTACTTTCATCAAAACCTCTGTCTAGTATAAGTCTGCATAGTAACCTAGCTTTAGCCCAAAAGTCATCTACTTCAGTGCACATTTTACAAAATCATCTCAGTTGGGAATAAAAACAAATCATATGTGATTTAATTATCAATATTACTACATACTAGGAAAAGGAAAGTATATTATGTTAAAATTAATATTGTCAGCTTTGTGATATATTTTAAGTGTGTGCATTTCATTATCAATCTTAATATCTAATCTATATCAAGAACATTTTCAACATATCATTTAGTTTCCTTGTGTGAGGGGAATGGAATTTGGATAAAAACATTTAGCGACTTGATTACAGTACAATACATTATAAACAAGAATATAGTTGATATATCTACTATTATTATTTGTCGACAACCCCGACACAGACAGAGGGCTGGTACTACAAAACCAAACTGATAACCTCATCATCCTTAACGACATCCATCAAGCGGCTCGCTTGGTGTAGTGACTAGCGTCTCGGACTTCCACCCAGAAGGCCCGGGTTCGCGCTCACGCTCGGCGCATTAAAGATTTTTCACAAGCACTGAGTCGTTACCATCCCTCATGAGCAAAGGGATGGGGTAGTAGTACAGGACCCCAATGGAAATACGCCTAATCGGCCTTATTGAGCTATCCTTAGCTAGCTTAGCATGCGCTAGCTTTAAGAACTATTATTATTATTATTATTATCAACATACCCATATTCCCCACCAAGCCCTCTATAACCCATCATCTCCAGACATCACCTTTTGCTCCCCAGAACTCGCCCCCACAACATCCTGGAGGGTGGTCAGAACCTTAGGCTCGGACCACCTCCCGATCATTATCACCACCAAAACCAGACTCACCCCAGCTAGCCACAAACACACATACACCAATTATAAAAGAGCTAACTGGGAAGCATTCACAAATGAGACAGAACAACACTTCACAACTCTAAACAGTACACCCATCACTAACATCAACAATGCTGTACACATACTCAATAAAACTATCCAAAACGCTGACAAGAAACACATTCCAAGAGGTAACAGAAAAAGACAACCCCAACTTCACACCAGAAATTCAAAACCTCATCAGACAACGCGACATACTGAAACACTCCCCAGCACCTCACACACAAGACATCACACAACAAATCCAAGCACTAAACACCCAGACTAACAACAAAATACAAGAACAACAAAAACTAAATTGGAATAACTTCCTACAAACACTTGATCACTAAACAAACCCCAAAAAACTCTACAAAACACTAAACAGCATCACACTTTCCAACAGCAACACAACACAATCACATGCTGCAATCACAACAACAGACTCTACTCCATCATGTAAACAACAAACAAACACTCTCTTCAATCACTTCTCACATGCCAGCCACCTAAAACCTCACAAAGACGACCGACGTGTCACCCAACGTAAGAGACCACAGACCCCACAGACCCTGACTATACACCCTTCACCAATCACCAGACAAAGCATATCATCAACAATCTCAAGCACTCACCCGCCTGTGGCCTAGACAACATAAGCAGGATACACCTCAGACACCTGGGACCACAAGGCATAGAAGCACTCACTAACATATCAAACTACAGTTATTCACACAACACAATACCAGACATTTGGAAGCATGGTATCATCACATTCCCCAAACCCAGCAAAGACCCCACGCTATCCTCCTCGCACCGCCCCATCACACTCCTTTGCACCCCCTCCAAAGTCATGGAATGCCTAGTATTACAACTAATTAATAATAATAATAATAAGATATGTTACTTATTTCTCATAAGCGCCAATTTTTCCGAAGAATTCACTAGCGCTCGGAAAGAGAAAGAAAAAAGAACAAAATCAATGCATCAAAAGAAAGCTTATATACAATACACATTTAACAATCACTAGCAGTGGCAAAATAGCCTAAACTCTATAGCCATCTGTCATGACACCTCTCTCAAGATCATAGCTTCTCTCAAAGAGAAAAGTCTTAAGTTGTCTCTTGAAGCATTCAACAGAACTCAGTTGTCTCATGGACAGCGGCAACCTGTTATACAACCTCGGAGCTATGTAGGAGAACGACCTCTCAAAGAAAGAAGACTGCTGGAAAGCCCTTGGTTCATCAAGACGAAAAGGGTCATTGTCATGACGCACAACTACACCATGGTGTGCCGGTGGACGCCTGAGCAGCTCCGCAAGGTACCTAGGCTCACCAAATTTTAGAACCTTAAAAGTCACTAAACACAACTTAAATTCTATTCTTGCTCTTACTGGCAGCCAGTGCAGTTCTATGTGAAGAGATGTAGTAGGAGTTCTAGGTGGAACACCAAAAATGAGTCTTGCGGCCCTGTTAAGAACAGACTGAACTTTCTTTAAAATATAATTTGGAAGACCCACCAACAGGGCATTGCAATAATCAACACGAGAGAAGACCAATGAGTGAACCAACGTCAGGATAACGTCTGGTTATAAACGGTTTCACCAAATAGAGATTTCTGGTGTGCAAGTAACAACTTTTAACTCCCTCAGACATATATAACGCGATCGCGTCATATGAATAAGTCCACCAAAAACTCATATGACGCGATCGCGTCATATGGACTTATCTCTATACCTCTCCAATAAGTTTATGACGCGATATTGCGTCATATGAGCTCAGTAAGTCCGATAAGTTACCATACGATAAAACCGTTGGTGGCAACCTCAGCCTCCTGCGATAATTCTAACGGCCGCAGTGTTGTTGTGAGTGTAGTGCGAGGCAGTGGCAATGATCCTGGGGCTCCTGCCTCCTCGGACTTACTGGAACATAATATGTCTGAGGGAGTTAACTATCTGGTTTACACGTTCTTTGAAATCTAATCGGGAGTTCACATATACACCCAGATTTCGAACAGAGTTGGCCGGTTGCAGCTGAGATCCACCCACATTGATGGAGAGGGCACCTACTATATCATCAGCTCTTCTATTTCCTCGGATGATGAGAATATCAGTTTTACCATCATTTAGTTTAAGTTTTCTCGCTCTCATCCACTTCTTGATATCAGACATCAACAATTCCATCTTACTCCGTATATCAACTATATTTGTGATTCTCACATAAATCTGGGTGTCATCTGCATAAAAGTGAAAGGTGACATTATGTGCACGAAGCAGAAGAGACAAACTGCCGATATAAATTATGAATAGGATAGGACCTAAAACTGATCCCTGCGGAACACCATACTGCAGGGGTGTCGAGTTCGAGACCATTTGATTTACCATCACACTCTGGGATCTACCTGACAAGTACGACCCAAGAAGCAAGAGAGCGGAGTCACGCACACCACAATCATAAAGATCACTCAATAACAACTTGTGATCCACTGTGTCAAAGGCCGCAGAGAGATCAAGCAAGACCAATAGTGAGGCTACACCATTGCAAATGTTCTCAACTAGATCATTATGTACTCTAATCAATGCTGTTTCAGTTGAATGATGCTGTCGGTAAGCAGACTGAAAAATTGGGATAGTTTCATTCTGCTGAAGTAGTGGTTGTAATTGGTCAAGTATTGCACGCTCTAATATCTTTGATATGAAGGACAGGTTGGAGACAGGACGATAGTTCAACACCCAACATACCCCTAGCTCCAACACAACATGGCTTTAGGCCACTGCACTCCACAACCAGTCTTCTCACAAACCTTACACAAAGAGCTTTTGACGGCATCAACTCAGCTAGACCACCACACAGATCATTATTAGCCACACTCGACATCAGTAAAGCCTTCGATGCCATCCCCCGCCACAACCTAACAAACAAAATCTACAACACAAACATGCACAACAACACAAAAAGGTGGCTGGCCAACTTCCTAGCAGGCAGATGTGCACAAGTACCTTTTGCCGGTCAGTCATCTAGAATCAGAAACTTTCCAAACGGAGTCCCACAAGGATCCGTCCTATCACCCGTACTCTTCAATCTGTACATGCACAATATAACTACACCCAGTACGCCCCAAATAAACTTAGCCTCCTATGCAGATGACATAACACTCACATGCACACACCATGACCCAAAAAGAGCAACAGATCTCCTTCAACCCTATCTCAACACACTACAAGGCTGGTGCACTACAAACAGACTTAATCTAGCCCCAGCCAAATCCACCGCAACCCTGCTCACAAGCTGGACAGGAGAACACGAATACATCCCTCAACTCCCCATAAACAACACACCCCTAACACATACACACACACCCAAAATCCTAGGAGTAACATATGATACTCATATGGCATTCAAACAGCACACCACAAACATTAAAAAGAAACTGACACCCAGACTTAACGCCCTCAGGTCACTTGCTCACACAAAATTTGGACACAACAAAGAAACCACCTCCACAGTATATAAACAATACATAAGATCAGTGATGGAATACGCAAGCCCAGCCTGGGCTTCTAACCTAGCTGAAACACATCATAAGACCTTACAGACTATTCAAAACAAAGCCCTAAAGATCATTACAGGCTGCATCCTGCACCCACAGATCACCCACATCAAGAAACCAAAATCCTAAAAGTCAAAGACCATCTGGACATGAGAGGCACTCAATTCCTGGCAGCAGCCTCCAAGAACCAGGACCACCCACTAAACTACATGGCAACACACCCACAGACACCAAGAAATATCAAAACAACACCCAGCACACGGTATCACACACAATTAGTGTCCTCTCTCCCTCCCTGCCCACCCCGAACCAACTTCCAGAAGCACATCCATACTCACATCTCTCGCCGATCCATCCACTCACTCACAGACAACACGCAGCTGCAAGCACGACCTCCCGAAATCCATCCTTCCGAATCCTCCCTTCCTCGCGAGGACAGAGTCCACCTGGCCAGGCTGAGATGCAGACACCATCCAGCTCTCCTGAGCTATCAGAAGAGACTGGATGACTCCGTCGTCGACGCCTGCCCGGGATGTAACACAGCACCCCATACCATTAAACACATCATAGAAGACTGCATTTCACACAACCACTTACGCCAACAACACAATCTACACTCAATGAGAGCTCTGTGGGAAAGCCCGCTCGTGGCCATGGCCTTCCTCAGGGACTCGGGGCTATTCGGCCAGGCAGCTTAGGGAACAACAACAACTATTATTACATACACACGTACATACAAGCTTAAAGACTACTTCATCCGTAGAGAGCGTAGTTTCAGTCTCTTTATGTTATAAAGCAAGCAAGAATAAATCTGCTATTACCCCTTCCATTGGTCTAATCATTAGGCTACCATAGCGCAGTTGAGTATATATATAAGCTCAGATTAATATTCAGTATTCGAGAATGAATAATATATCATAGGCTTGTGCATAAACCTTTAACTGTCTTGATAGCGTAATGCTTAGTGCGCCGAATTTCGGTGTGAGTATCCTAGGTTCGAGTCCTTGGAGTACCACAGATATTTATTAGTTTCATTGATTTCATTAATTAGGTTTATTTGTAAATTAATTGGTGAGTTGGTGAATAAATATTAATTAAAGGGCTAGCATTTCCACCAATAGGAATAGAGTACCTAATATTTGTTTGAAAATGTAGGGCTGGTATCGAACATAAGTATTGAAAAGGAGAAATTTAAAATTTTAAGGGAATCTTTAACATTAATTCTATTTGATTATACTGAACTAATGGTACTAAAGCTAAGTGAAGCATTTTTTTTATTTTTTTTTGCCAGACGCCGTAATTCCCTAAAAGGGAATTATTAAAATATGAATTAACATTTATGAAATTATTACCATTTTTAACAAATCTGTCAAGAGTGCAAATCTATAATAAACCAAAGTTCTGAAAATACTAAATCTAAAGGCAAATTGGTATACAAAGCTGTAAAGTCGAACTATGTACTGAAGTAACTTTCGGCATGGTATCATAATATCGTTTAGTCACTTGAGGCGTGCTATGCTAACAGGTACTTACCCGATAGCATTATCGTTAGTGAGAGCTATTTGTATTTTGTACTATTGTTAATGTCTTGTCAAGTTGCAAATTTGATTTTAATGAACATTTTGACAATAATTGTAGTTTCTTTATTCATGCAGAGTTTAGTCAAATTTACCAGAACGTCCAGGACTTCCCAAATTGACTAATTCCTTGAACGTCACGTGACAATAGTGTGTTGTTATGTGTGCGATTAGTTTGCTTGGGAAACAGATTAACTTGCTCATGTAGTAATGTAGGCTACACCCTATGTGGTGGATTGTGTTCTTTTATTTCATAAATTTTATTTTAGTAAGCGTTGTTTCCACAGCAATTTTGATTAGTTATTTTGCCTTTGTATTGGCTTTGTCCCAGTTTTGGTTTGTTTAGTTTGCAAGTTTTACATTTTAATTTATTTATAAATTATTATTTTGCTTAAGCGTTGGTTCCACAGTTGTTTTGTCTTTTTACTATGTTCGTCCAAGTTTTGGTTTGTTTATTTTGCAAGTTTTACATTATACTGTAATGAGTATTTTTAATGTATTTTAAGCAATGCATTACCTGTTCTGACAAAGTTTTAGTGGTAGCAAATTTTGCTCCTGCCAATAAAGTGATATTTATATAATATGGCTTAGGCTATCTATCTATGTACTCAAGCCCAACTCCATTTTTCCTTTTTTTTCTTCTGGGGATGGCCAACTCGGGAAGAAGGGTTAATCCAGCATGCAGCGGAAAGCGCTTGTACCCGATTAGCAAAAATGCCGGACTGGTGGACAACTCCCTCCCCGAGCACCGTATAACTTTAAATAACAGGAAAATCACATAATAAATGTGGCAACTTGCCACTTGGTTTACAATGTTATAGTACAAAGGAGTACAAAGGAAATCAAGCAACAACAGATCTAGTGACCCTTCTAGGCTGCTTGTCCTCCAAAACACTGAGGATCAAGTGTCCAAACAGTGGTTTAGAGTGGGTATACATTGGAAAGGGAATTACTGCCCTGTAACTAATGTCCGTGGCAGGATTAGGAAGTCAGTAGGGGACAGATGGGTTAGTAACTGAGGGGGGGATAAAATAAAGTTATTCATTTACAAACGCAGTCAGTCGCGGGTTTGATGCGAGATATTTGTCTAGGCGGAGTTTAAATGAATCAACGGTGCTGCAGTTTATGACATCTCGGGGAAGCTCATTCCATAAGTTGACAACTCGATTGAAGAAGAAATTCTTAGCTTTGTGTGAGTTAAAAGATTTACCAATAATTTTGCAACCGTTTCCCCGCGTGTAATTAGATTGGTCGATAGTGAAGTACTTACTACAGTTCATATTGTCGATGCCTTTGATGATTTTGAACACTTGAATTAAGTCACCTCTTAATCTGCGCTGGGTTAAAGGAAATAGATTTAATTCTCTAAGACGCTCTTCGTATGGTTTGTTCTTTAGGCTAGGTATCATTTTGGTAACTCTACGTTGAACTCATTCTAGCTTGTTTATATTTTTGGTAATAAGGGCACCAGTATTGAACGCAGTATTCCAGAAGAGGGCGGACTAAGGAATTGTAAAGGGTTAGGATAATTTCTTTGGATTTATGCTCAAATGACCTGCCTATAAAGCCAATTATTTTGTTTGCCTTAACAACTTCTGAACATTGTTGACTCGGTTTTAGGTTACTCGATATTGTTACTCCCAGATCGGTTTCTCTGTTTACATTCTTAAGCTGAGTGCCATTCATCGAATAGTTTGCTTTCTCATTTAGGTATCCGATATGTAGTACTTTACATTTATCCGTATTGAAACTCATTTGCCAAATTTGGGCCCAACATGACAATTTATCTAGATTGTGTTGCATATCGTCAACTTGTTCTTTTGAGAGTACGCTATTTGCAATTTTTGTATCTTCAGCAAATTTTGAGATTGTACAGGTGAGACCCTCATCTATGTCGTTGATGTACATTAGAAAGAGAATTGGTCTAGTACCGATCCCTGGGGTACCCCGCTACTTACATTGGTCCATTTAGATGCCTTACCGTTTATGACTACTTTTTGCTTTCTGTCGCTGAGCCAATTTTCTATCCATTTCAACACACCGTCTTGTATTCCATGCGCTTTTAGTTTTAGCAGTAAACGTTTGTGGGGAACTTTGTCAAAGGCCTTTTGAAAATCAAGGTATATAATATCTACAGCTTTACTCTCATCGTAGAGGTTGAGGATATCGTGGAAGAAGTCTAAGAGGTTTGTTAAACAGGAACGTTTTTTACGAAAGCCGTGTTGAGTATCTTTAAGTATGTTATTTTCCTCTAAGTGATTTACGAGTCTGTCTCTTATGACCGTTTCTAGCATTTTACATACAACTGAGGTTAAGCTAATTGGACGATAGTTACTGGGTAGGGATTTGCTGCCTTTGGTGTTACGTTGGCTAGCTTCCACTTATCAGGCATAGTTCCAGACTGCAAGGATTTATTGAATAGTAATGTCAGTGGTTTGGAGAGCTCATCCTTAGCTTCCTTTAAAACTCTAGGCGAGATTGTATCAGGTCCAGGCGTTTTATTTACCTTGAGTTTATCTAAACAATTCAATACTTCTCTCTCTGTAACGGTGATATTGCTTAGAACATCTGAATTATCAATCTGAATCGGCGATGGTGTAGGGATATCACTTAAAAACTGATGCAAAGAAGGTATTGAGGGCATTACTCATTTGTACTTCGTCTTGGGTGTATTCTCCATTTTCATCGACTAACGGTCCAACAGTTGAAGTAACTACTTTTTTCTTTCTGATATAACTATAGAATTCTTTCGGGTTTGTTTTACTTTGATTCGCAAGATGTAACTCTAAGGTCTTTTTACTTTGCTTAATTAACTTTTTGGCTTTGCATCGTAGCTCTACAAATTTCACCCGTTCTTCGTCATTTTGTGAGGATTTTAATTTTCTTACAGTTTCTTACAGTAGATCCTCTGGAAAAAGGCAAACTAGGCCTGTGTATCCAGCTCAGTACCAGTACTTGCACTGCTGCGGTCGTTCACGGTGTTGGCGGCGGCGGTAGCAGACGCAACATTTTTACTATTCTGTATTTCTTGAGTCGGCTACCCCCAAAATGGGGATTGGGCCTGAGCATATAGATAGATAGATAGTATTTTTGCTTTATAATCAAACTTCAAATCTTGTCTTCCCCATGCTTTATCAAGATTACTTTCAAACTCCCTTATTGATTCGGAATCGACTACATACTGGGGCAGTGCGTTCCACTCATTTACCACTCTATCACAAAATGAGTTCTTTGCCTTCTCAAGCCTATTTCTTTCTTTGTAAATTTTCTTAGAGTGTCCTCTAGTTCTTGTTCCCTCCCGCATCAAGAAGATACCTTCACACACATCCTCATCATACTTTCCTGACACTATCTTAAAAGTCTCGATCATATCCCCTCTCTTTCTCCTATATGCCAGTGTCCTCAACCTCTGCTCATAGTCCGCGTTCTTCAACGTTGGTACCAGCTTGCTAGCTCTCCTCTGCACTTTCTCCACTGCTTCTATATTCTTTACCATATATGGAGCCCACACCTGGTTCGCATATTCCAGGTGCGACCTAACCAGCGCTGTATAGAGATTCCTGAAGATTTCTTCGTCAAGGGACACAAATGTCCTCCTTATCAGCCCTACAATTCTATTGGCTTTGTTTATCTATTCTGCTAAATGTTCTGAGAAATTTAACTTATTGTCTATCACTACTCCTATATCCTTTTCTGCATTCACTTCCTCCATCGCTTCATACATACTGTATCCTACCTTGTCTATCTTGCTTGTCCCAATCCGCATGTACTTGCATTTTTGGGGATGAAAAGGCATTAACCAATGCTCAGACCATCCCTTCATGCCCTCCACATCTCCTTGAAGCAAACCCACATCTTTCTTACTCCTCACTCTTCTATACAGCTTAGTGTCATCCGCATACAGGTATACCTCACTTCCATTAGTTATAACTTCAGGTAAGTCGTTGATAAATATAACGAACAGCAGTGGTCCCAACACAGATCCCCGAGGTACCCCACTTGTAATTTCCCTCCACCCCGAGCCTATTCCATTCACCAGTACCCTCTGTCTCCGATCTTTCAGGCAGGCTTCTATCCATTTCACACATTTCTCCCCTATATTATAGCTTCTAACTTTCTCTATTAACCTTTTATGTGGGACCTTATCGAAAGCCTTCATAAAATCGCAATATACCACATCTATTACATCACCATCTTCTAGAATTTGCATCCAATCATCTACCACCTTAATTAGCTGTAGTACCGTCGACCTCCCCGGCAAGAATCTGAACTGTCTCCCACTGAAAAGTTGGTTTGACTTCATATGCTCCATTATTCCTTCTCTAATTACCGTTTCCATTAGTTTACACACAACACTTGTCAAACTGACTGGTCTATAATTCCCTGGGTCATTTCTCTTTCCCTTCTTAAATATAGCTGTTATGTTCGCCTCTCTCCAGTCCATCGGGATTTGTCCTATATTAAACGATACCTCAAATAAAATTTTCAATAGCTCTACTAACATCTCACCTCCTTCCTTTATGATTCTTGGGTGTATCCCATCCGGTCCCGGGGACTTACTTCTGTTCATTTTTTCTATAGTTCATTAATCTATCATTAGCAAATTGTTTAGCAAGCAGGCAGTTTGAAATATCTTTATTCCACCATTTGGGCTTATTATTATGGCCTGGACGCCGTATTTTCGATGGTATGCAGTCTTGCACTGCTTTTAGTTAAGTGGTTTCGAATAACTTCCATGATGTATTTATGTCGTTATTGTTAATTAAAAAGCTCCAGTCAGTTTCTTTAAACATAGCTCTAAGTTTATGGAAGTTTGCTTTCTTGAAATTAGGGACTTTTTCGATGCTACTATTTGGTTCATTACTAGTAAACTTTAAAGTGAAAGTTATCGTACGATGGTCGCTGTTACTGAATTCATCACCAACATTCAAATTCTCTATTAATTCTTCTTTTGTTGCAAGTACAATGTCTTCACCATTCATAAGATAACAGCGAATGCTGCCTCCTCATATAATTATACAGTATATATAATCTAGGTTAGGCCATTTCTTTGCTGAGATTAACCTACTGTTACCTCGCTTTTTCGGGTAGGCTAAATGTAGGCTAATCGTGGAGTTCCCTGAATTTCGTAATTTTGTTGTATTCATTTCTCGAAAAATAAATGGCCTAACCTAGGTTAAATGTATATGAGGAGGCAGCATTCGCTGTTGTCTTGCTAATGGTATAGGCTATAACATTGGGCGGGTGCCCAATCCCGAAAAGGGTTGAAATAGGGGAGCTATCCCCCCGCCAAAGGCGGCTTTCTAGGGCCTTTCCTAGCTGATGCTGAGAGGATTGGGTTCTAGTCATGTGGTGATGGGCTGGTCTATCAGAGTGAGAACTGAGCGATCTCTGCCATACCCATAGCTTACTCTGACTGTTCCTGTTACTTATATATTTTCTAGATCTCAAGTGACGGCGTCTCCTGCGTGGATTGACCTCCTAATCTACCAAGATTGGAAGCCAAAGCGTCACATCTTTCCTTTGCCCCTCAACTTTCTCTTCATAATTACTGAGGGGCACAGGGCCCTGGGTGGGGCTTTGGTTTCCCGGGCGTTTCCGCACCCTCCTCAGCTCCCCGCCATGGAGTGGCTTCGGTCACCCAGGCTTTATTGTGGTCGGCAGGGAGGGTCCTGTGGGGGCGCTCGGTTATGGCCTTGGCCTTGCTCAGGGCCTTGGGGCTGTTCGGCCAGGCAGCTTGGGGAAAAACAACAACAACAACAACATTGTAAACCAAGTTATTCAGATTTAAGATGGAAAGTCCCCCCTGATACTACAGTACTCTCCTTGCCGCGGTTGGGGGGCTTCGGGGCCGGCGACTGGAACTTGATGGGGGAGGGGTGTGGTTGTTCCCCTCCCTCTCTCCCCGCGAGCTTTCGTCCTCAGCTTGACTAATTTTGAGTAGTTTTTCATTCCTCATTCTATGTTTTTCCCCTTCTATTCTTATTCTGTCCCATCCGGCTGCCCTCGGCAGCCTATATCTCATGTCTTCGTGGCCTGGTGGTTGACTCCTGACCCATTCTGTCTCTCCGGTTGCTGATGTGGCCGAACTGACTTGATTCCCTTCGGTAATGCGTTTTTTGCTTCTCGATGTGATTTTTTCTACCTTCGACCTGATCTTTCATTCTTCGCCCTGATCACTTCTTGGTTGGTGTTGCGGTGTAGCAGTTCTTGCCTCATCCTTCGGCCCTGCCCTATAAGAGCTCTGATGTGGAGCTCATGTGGTCCGGCTGAACTGATGAAATGGCGAGAAATGTCTGCGTTTATTGCCTTCCTCGATTTGTTCCCCTACTGCCCTTCCCTATCTATCTTGACTCGTTTAGTTATATATCTTGATCGAATCCTTCGGGCCAGCCCTATGAGAGTTCTTTGTAGAGCTCAGTGGTCTGGTTAAATTAATATTTAAAAAAAAAAAAAAAAAAAAAAAAAAAAAAAAAAAAAAAATGGAAAGTAAAAGTGGAGGTTCGGCCCCACGATCGCCATACCAGTGCCGACTTCTTGCTTGTTTACTCGCGTTCAACTATTGATCATTGTTTATGGAGTATTATTGATAATTTCACCATTGATTATTTTGCTGTGGCGACCCTTAAAAGACTCACTGTATGTATATATGGATTTTTTTTTAATGAAATGGTGGCTGAAAACTAGAATACAAATAAAAATAAAAAGTAGTACCATAACCAAGATATCTATGCTAGAAGAAAAATATGTAAGCAAAGAAATATAAAGTGGTGCAAAAGTAGTGGTATTGTAAGATGGTCCAAGAACATGAGAGGGCTGCCTGGGAAGATAACTTTTTGCACCACCTTGTATTACCAAGTGGGGGTGCTCGGTTATGGCCTTGGCCTTGCTCGGGGCCTTGGGGCTGTTCGGCCAGGCAGCTTGGGGAACAGCAACAACAACAACCAAGCAAGAAAGTATATGAAGCAGTATAACTTAGCAATCATAAATATTGAGACTGGATATTCAGAACATTTATGACGCCTGATCTCCTTCTGATCGTCACATCCTTAATCTATCTATCTATTTATTGTCGGACGCCGTGATCCCCGAAGGGGTGGCCACGAACGAAATGCCCCCATGCACCTCTATCCCCAGTCAGTTGACGCCCCTCCTCCCATACAGCACCGCCTTTACTCATATACTTCTTCACTCCATCCTTCCACCTCTCATTCCTTATTAGTCGCCTTGTTACCCCCCAGGGGGTAAGGGGGCCTTCATCTAATGGTGGAGGAAAAAAAGAATATGCCTCACGCATCCTACTGCATGTCGTACAAGGCGACTAATAGGGAGGATGGCGATAGACTTGTGGACCAACAGCCATTACTATGCAATAAAGTCTTTATCTTAGCACTGCCGAGGCTGGTGGGGTGCGGATAGGTGCCTCAGGGGACTGAGTCTTACCTGGGCGCTGTTTGGCACCACACCTGTGTCGGCAACAGTGTTTGCATGTTGGAGCTGTGTTGGGGTAGAACTTTATTGTTCTATAGTCCAATTGCCTAATAAACAGTATAGTCTTGTTATGGTGCTGTCTTTTTGTAACACTATTAAGGCTGGTGTGGTTGCAGATACTGCAGGTGCAAGTGCTGCAGGGGTACTCTGTTGAGTCTTGCTGAGGCACGATTAGCACTATACCAACATCAGCCACAGTGATAACTTGGTGGGGCAGTGCTGTGGCGGGACTTTATTGTACTACAGTACACTCCAACTACTGAAAGGCAACCCCGTCTGAGCCGTTACAATGCATGTAATGGAAAAATTACGTTAAACCTTTGTATGTATAGCAGAGTCCCCATTTGTGCGTGTTCAATTTGTGCGTTTCGCGATCTGTACGAGCTACCAAAAGTGTGCGAGCGCCGAAATAAAGGTAATAAAGGTTCATCCACTATAGATAAAAGACGGGGCTGGGGTTGGGGTAGCATAGCTGCACTCGCCCTGCCGTGTTTTTTTTCTCAGAGCTTAATATGAGTAAACAATGACTTATTATTGTTTAATTATTGCTTACTTTTATTGCTTACTTTTATTTATTCATTATGTATTGTTATGAATATGTGTCAGTTAGTGTTGTTTTTGATAGGTAATATGAAGTTGAACCCCTAAACTCGGGACCGTCCATCCACCAAATTAATTATTTCCCTTAAGATACATGTTTCGATTTGTACGATTTCGATCTGTGCAGCCTCGTTCATCCACCAAATTCTAGCACAGTTGGGGACCCAGCTTATATTGTAAGAACGACACGCAGTAGGATGCGTGAGGCATATTCTTTTTTTCCTCCACCATTAGATGAAGGCTCCCTTACCCCCTGGGGGGAGTGACATCTATAGGAATAGAATATGCATGTGTACAACTGTGCATAGATCATATATCCAAAGACAGAACATTAGTAAAGTCAAATCAGTAAAATATTACTAAAAATGTATAAGGACAAAAATGTACAGGTCTATTAAACCACCACCAGAGCAAATTAAATGTACCAGCAAAAGCAAAGTATAAGCTAGTGACCAGATAATTTAACCAGTAGATCATGTCAAGCAGTATCAATACATACAGTACAATGGTTTAGCGTTGTCTTCCATTACAAACATTGTAATGGCTCAGACGGGATTGCCTTTCAGCATTGAAGTGCAGTACAATAAAGTCCTGCCTACCAACTTAACCAATACTGCTACATTAGGTTTGGTTAAGGCTGAAAGTTGGTACTGGTTGAGATCTACTGATTAGTTATCCAGGAACCAAAAAGAGACATGAACCAAAAGTAACCAGTGCAATTTGTAAGGAGAAAGTTGACACCTTGGACTTCACAGATGCCATGTTGCATACATTGTGCTTTGCTATACATACATACATATAAAGACCGAGTGTTCCACACGAAGTGCTGTTCCTGTCTCACGTCCTAATAGCGGTGCTCCAGGAAGCCCTGTTCAGAGCTGCCTCACTTATCAGGTTTTTCAATTCAAGATCAGACCGTAAGGTCTGATCTCGTACCTTTCTTGGTCTACGCCTTGGTGCAGCTCCCTCCACGTTCACGGACTTGCATCTTTTCACCTAACTTAGTTCATACAACCTCTCCACATGTCCAAAACATCCAAGCCTATTAGTACACATCTTATTAGTGATTTTCTTGATACCTAACTGTCGCCTCAGCTCTTCACTAGGTATCGAATCTTGCAGTTTGGCTCCAAACACCCATCTCACCATTCTCATCTCATTCCATTCTGTTAATATCATCCACTTTGACAAGCCATGTTTCTGAAGCATATGTTATTGCACTTCCAACACATGAAACGTACACCTTTCCCTTCAACGAGAGAGGGAGTCTTCTCATGGTATGTAGTGGCAACAGTTCTCTGAACTTCCCCAGCTGCATCTTATTCTGGCTATAGTGGAGGCCTCGGCCCCACCACCGGCAGAGATGGTATTTCCCAATTAGCAAAACTTTTCCACCATCTCCAGTGCCTCGTTGTCAAAGTTAACACTCTCGAGCTGGTCATTGAACACAAGCTCAATTTTGCATACTATGCATACAAATTTCTCAACTTCAGATCCCTTTATTCTAGAGCAGCGCTTTTTCCCGTGGTGTATCCCGCAGCGACAAACGCTACACTGTATTGAGTTCCAAGAAAGACGTGGGACCGGACCTTGTGGTTTGATCTTAAATCAAAGAACCTGACAAGTGAGGCAGCTCTCAACACCTGGAACACCGCCATTAGGAAGTGAGACCGGAACCGCACTATGTGTGGAGCACTCGGTCATTAAATTTATGTACAGTGGTGCACCAACTTTCGCGGCCAATAGGGACCGCCGAAAGTGGCGCGAAAGTGCGATTAGCGAAAGTTGGGGCATTGAGGTAATAGGAATTAATTTAATAGGGACCGGGCATGTACGAAAACTCACTCCCAAGTTGAACAAACTTAGGCAACCAATGACAAAGAATTGCTATACACCAACGAAAACTGGAATTGGTACACTTACTTACAGGTACTCAATATTTTAATGAGTCTATAGTGCTGATTAGCAAGGCATAATAATGAATTACAGTTCTTATACTTCTTCTGAACCACCGCCATAGGCCTATGCAATGTTTTGGTAGAGTTCAGTTAGCGAACTTAGCGTTACGGTACGATACTGATGCTCCAACCGTATATGATACTATGAGGTGCATTTTGGCTCGAGCCAAAACTCAAGCAAAAATGCGCCTATAATTTGAACCAAGACATCAGTTTCAGTTAAGGCCACTTGATGGCATCATGGCGCCGCTTGAACCCAAAACAGTGCATTTGCAAATGGTGCCTATGGCGGTGGCACAGGTTAACCTTATAACCTTATGTCTAAGCATGGTAACCTATTATAATGCTTTGCTAATCAGCATTATAGACTCATTAAAGTATTGAATATCTGTAAGTAAGTGTACCAATTCCAGTTTTAGTTGGTTTAGCAATTCTGGGTCATTGGGTGACTAGGCTAGGTACGTTCAACATGAGTAGGCCTATTTGTAAGTACAAATAATTTTATTGAGTATTTGTAAGTATGTGTATTGATTAGTTATAGTCATTGTGTGACTATATACTGGTATTGGGTCGTGTTTCGACACAAACATTTATTTTTCCTCTACCGAATCCTCTTGCTTGTGGCTGAATAGGCCTTCATTTTCGAAGCTCGGGCGCGAAAATGCGAGTTTTTACCGCCAAACTCAAATCGGCGGGATATTTAGACACTGCCGCGAAAGTGCGATCCGCGAATCGAGATGTAGCGAAAGTTGGTGCACCACTGTATGTATATATGTATGTATATATATAGTGTCAGGACAAAACCTAACAGTTAAATACTGTATACTGATCCAAAGCAAACCATAGATTGGAGGGGTGTTTAGTAATGGTTGACAACAAAGGTTGAGTTTCAATATAATTATAAATATATGGAATAGCTCGATGCCTGAATGAAGTATCAATATACATTGTTTTTCTTTTTATATCAGGCATCCCCAAAAATCAAAATTGATTATAACTGAAAGTTGACAAAATGTATTAAATTTACTTTTAAAACACATAAATCTGGAAGTTTCAAAAGTCAACTGTCAGTTGAACTAAGTTTTAGTCACAGCCTATTAGCAAGTTAGTCTTTTAGTCATACCATTTTAGTGGTTAGTCAATGAGGCAAGCAATCAATCAGATCTCTCTCCAAAGTACAGTACCAACTCCTGGTGCTGGCATGATAAGTGACTCACCAATACAAGACACAGTGGACCAGTGAGACAACACCTCTTTACCACACTACTGTAGACCACCAACACCAACTTACCCTTCACTCGCGCTGAAAATCACAAGGAGAGAGTAACGTCAATATCAGAATGGTACCAACAAGGCTGGCTCATCTGTCTCAGCTTATCTTCACGTCATTGAGTTGTCCCACCCATGACAAATAACATGCCTTCATATGAGCTATATAGCTGTCAGGTATCAGTTTGCTTGCAATTGCTCTTCAATAATGCAATAAACAATAGGATATGGAATTATTTGTAGTTGATAAGGCTTCCGAAAAAAGGAAAAAAACATGAATTTGTAAAAATTAATCAAATCTAGTTAAGATTATATTCCAAAATTATCAAAACAATTTTAATAACCTTTTATATATAAAAAGTTAACAATGACTGAATGGAAGTAGAGTATTTCTGTTCAGGCATCATATGAATGGTCCTATTAAACACTCAATAATTATAATTTCAAACTAGCAGATTATCGATGTTCAGGTGTGGGATAAAACGCTTGTGTGAAGTGGGCTTAAGGGGAGGCAGGCCGTTTTTCTGGACCCCCTTCTCCCTAATGTTTAGCCCCACTAGTTTTGAGATTATAAAATGTTTGGCCCATTAGTTTGGCAATTTTAACACCTTACGCCCCATTTCGTT
The DNA here is from genome assembly GCA_032716605.1 of Paralithodes platypus. Taxonomy (NCBI): domain Eukaryota; kingdom Metazoa; phylum Arthropoda; class Malacostraca; order Decapoda; family Lithodidae; genus Paralithodes; species Paralithodes platypus. The sequence continues at coordinate 1,554,709 of CM064497.1, forward strand.
GTTAATTTTAAGACCTTTTGTGCCATTTAGGTGTCGATTTTTTCCTAGCGGGCGATAGCGAGCCTGCAATTTTAACCCATCGGATCCGGGGGGCCTCATATGATCCCGATCGCTGTGTCCGGGGCCATTTTCGTAGTCAAGCTTCATAATTCAGTAGCTACTGATTGAGACCACCTAGAGCAGTCAATATTTTTGCAAATTGTAGAACATTTTGTTGTCTGTAGACTGCCGTTGAGATGACATCGCTACGACGCGTGGTTGCCGAGTTATGATGATTTTAGCGGCGATTTTTAGCCGCGCATTTTGCCTCATATGAGGCCTCCCGGATTCCTGCCAATATTTTTGTGTGCCTCATATGAGGCCTCCCGGATTCCGAGGGTTAAGAGGAACCGGCCTTAGGCCGGGACATTTTTCTACCAAAAAATTTAAAAATTTATGTTGAAGGGGGGTCTAGGTGTGTTTTTCTAAGCTTGATGGAGGTCTAGGGAGGAAAATAAAAAAAATATATGAATAAATGAATTAATAGACCAAACAAACGGTCTGCCTCCCCTAAAACTCTGACACCACAAGTACAGTATGGGAATGAGTAAGTTTGGATCTCTTCATTATAATACAGCACAGCAGAACTTTACACATCCACATACTGAACATTACAAAGGCAATTAAAGCCTAATGAAATACTGATATAATTTACTATAACACTAACACTATATATAATTTACAACACTAACACTATATAAAATCTCTCAAATCTAATTGTTTTGGTTCCTTGATGTTTTAGTCATAATTAAACTGATATTTCTAAGTTCACTGTACTGCACATACGGTATTACGATTAACATGTAATTAAAAAAACATGTCAAACTAAATTACTGTACTTTAGAAGTTTCATGCATGATCTATAATGAATTGAATACTCTTATAAATCATTAGTTAGATTTGTATCAGATAATGACTCACACACACACACATATATATACAGTATATATATATTATAGGTTTGACTCCTGTAAGGAGATAAAGAAAACCTAATATTTAGTAGTGGCCCCGTAATCATTGACGATTATGCCTATTACATAAGGCTAGCTCTTCGAACGCGCGTAGTTTGAATCTACCGCCGCAGAGCTCAGAGGAACCTTCATCATAAGCACACGCAAAATCACTCATGGTTCGTCTTTATGATTGGGTTCTCACTACGAAAAAACTTTGTAACAAATAAAAATTAAAAATTAAATAAGAATAACTATTCATAAGCTTCCCATCTTCTGTGGATGTACTTCTGTGGATTCTTGGACCAGACGCTGACAAGCGCATCATTCCGCCTTCACTGACATATCAAGTATAACAAAATCCTTAATACATCAACGAATGGGAAGGGGATGGTCGGGAGGGCCCCAGTCGTCAATGATTACGGGGCCACTACTAAATATTAGGTTTTCTTTATCTCCTTACAGGAGTCAAACCTATAATTTATTAGTGGCCCCTCCATCATTGACGATTATGCCTGATATCTAAGACTGGAGGGGGACATTCGTAATCATATCATAACCATTGCAAATAGAATAGGCAGATAATCAAACAACCACATAGTATTCTTACTTTGTAAAAATTATATAATTATGTATAGACTTTATACAACATATAAAAAGGGGTACTAGCAGGGGCGTGCTTAAAGAAGCCTGCTCGAGGAAAAAAGGGAGTAACTATGAGAATCTGTTCCCAGATCTGAAAGTTAAAGGCACCCCACTTAAATTAAGTGGTGAAAAATAAAACTGTATGTTTACATGTGCACATATAAACCCCATTATTCTAATGTGCATATTCCTTAAAATTAGACACAAAAATAGAATAAATGCTTGTACTATCGCAGATGTACTTACTAAAATGCTACTCGGAGTTGCAACTACCGAGAAGTCTTAAAATTAAATTGCTTCAACAGTGTAACCCACTGAAAGAAACCATTGTTGTACTACATTCATTGTACTTTAACAACATTTCCCGTAGGCATTACTACAGAGAAATTTTAATCACAACACTTATACATTGTATCACAGCTCGCATAGGTGAAAGAAACCATTGTTGTACAACATCCATTGTACTTCAACCACATTTCCCGTAGGCATTACTACAGAGAAATTTTAATCACAACACTTATACATTGTATCACAGCTCGTATACTCTGTACATATCCTCCGGCGGGGTCTAGGGTGTCTTATGTTACACTGACTGCACCCCCCCCCCCCCCCCCCCTCTTCCTTAACCTAAACAATAAGTGACTTAGAGACCCCTCTAGACCCTTTTCCGTAACGCTATACACGGCATTGATGGTTTGTCTAGTGCTACCGACAGGTATCGAGTTAAAAACGTATGATTTGAAGCCCATAGTTGAGTAGTAGCTATGTCTTCAACAGATTTTTTTTAAAGAAAACGTAAAGATGCTGCCCATTTGCGTAAATCGTGGGCCCTACCCACTACGCCGGGATTACTCTCTTTAATGATTTCGACTAGCAGAGAAGCCATTTTTCGTTTCATTAACCTTTTACCTGTACTCGATACCCATAAAGCACCTTGTTGGTTGAGAGGTGCCACTCTCATATATTTGGTTAAAGCTTGTACAGGACACAAATTATGGTGCACTTTACCCCGTTTCAACGCCGGCACCGTGAACTCTGAAAAAACATGTTCACTATGTTCATTCTTGGCGATGAACCCTGGGGAAGGTGCAATATGAATGCAATCATTGAGTCTACCAAACCTTATGCAATTAGGGGTGTTGCTCATCGCCGCCAGCTCAGACACCCTGCTACCTGTTGCCAGAGCCATAAGGAACACAGCCTTTTTTAATAGTAATTCAAAATCTGCCGTATTCTGATACAGACGGGAATGAAGCAAAGATAACGCCTTGTCAAGAGACCAGGTAGGCATGAGCTGACGGGGAGGTGGGCGGAGTTTGAACCATGCTCTCATGAAACCTGTTTCTTCCGCCTGTGGTATGGTTAGACCTGTAAGGTCAAAGAATGGCACCCTGATAGCTGTTAAGTGATTTTTTAGAGTCACTACAGATAGACGTTTCTGTTCAAACAAATAGTTTAAATAATGAAAAACTAACGCCACCGAAGGTACTGTCTGTTCTGTTCTAACTATCCAAGAAGTAAAGGACTGCCAATGATATTGATATTGCCTTTTGGTAGATTGTGTGTACTGATTCATAAATTTATCTGAGTAAAGGACTGCCAATGAGATTGATATTGCCTTTTGGTAGATTGTGTGTACTGATTCATAAATTTATCTGTCACGTTTCTACCATACGGTGTTAGCCACTTGGCCTCCTGAATGTCCACAATGCAAAAGTCAGCAAGGTCTTTAGGTTGCCAATCGTGTCTAAGTGGAAATACCCGACCGGGAGCGACACCGGGTTTGGGCACCACATTCTCAATTGCTGGTACCACAACTGCGCCGGCCACAGGGGCGCGATTAACGAGACTACGCCTCGATAATCCTGTAGTTTGTTGACTACGTGGCACATTAGAGAAGCGTCTGGTGGCGGAAACAGATAAATGGAACTCCACCTGTTCTAATCCGTCACCAATGCGTCGGGCCCCCCCGCCGGCGTTAATGTCCGGCGTGTGAGGTACCGAGGGAGTTTGTGATTCTCCTCTGACGCAAACAGATCCACTTGTGGATGGTAAGGCTCTGCAATCATTTGATCGAAAAAAAATTGCTTGAGTTGTGCTCTGTTGTGCTCTGTCTCCGAGACAGCGCGTCTGCCCAGACGTTTGCTACGCCTGGGAGATATAATGCATGAAGAGGAATGTTCAGCTTGTTGGCTAGCATAAAAATCTTTTCTGACACGCCTAGCAACTTCCGAGACCTCGTTGACCCTTGTTTCTGAATGCAGTGAACTGCATTGAGATTGTCCATCCTGAAGGCCACCGACTTTTCCCGTAATATAGAGCCGTGAACCTGAAGGAAATACAAGGGGACTAGTAACTCTTTGACATTTATGTGAGAGGTTTCTGAAGGGGACCAAAGCCCTTGACCCTGATGCCCGAGGTTTGACTGAAAGCCCCAACCTATCGTCCCTGACGCATCCGTGTCCACCCATACCGTCGGCGGAGGAGAGGTCCATGACATGACTGAGTGCAACATTTCCCTCTTCGCCCAGACCGCTAGTAAGCTGTGTATTAATGCTGGGATAGGCCATAATTTTCCCGCCGGTAAGAATGGGAAATATTTGTTGCCCTCCAATATTAAACGTTTGACGTTCAACCGGCCCAACTTCACAGTTAGTTGAACCCAGTTGAGAGAACCGACTAGAGATTCCCAGTCTCCGTGTCGTAGTCCGACTGTGGAGAAACATAAACATTTTTTTGCGAAACCTGTTTCGATTGGCCACACTCTGACTCAGAGTGAGAGACGCTGTGTCCCAGACCAGCCCTATCCACTGAATTACTCGTGAGGGAACAAGGTTGGACTTTACCAAGTTGACCTTCAATCCTAGAGATTTGACATGGTTTAACGTAATGTTGACATGAGTGTTGCATAACTCTTCTGTCTCTGCCACCACCAGCCAGTCGTCTAGATACCACAAGATCCTGATCCCTTGTTCTAAAATGGGCATCAGGGCTTGCCGGACTAATTTTGTGAAAATGCGTGGCGCTAGGTTTAATCCAAATGGCATCCTTTGAAAGACATAAGTCTGATGCATTATTCTTAAAGCCAGAAATTTTTGAAATCTCTTGTTGACCGGGACGTGCCAATACGCGTCTGTCAGGTCTAAAGAACACATCCACCCTCCCGGCGGAAGGGTTAGCCTGATTTGATTCACTGTCAGCATCCTGAAGGACACGTTGTGAATGTGGAGATTCAGATAAGACAGGTCTACGACCGGCCTCATCTGAATACTGTCCCTTTTTGGTACTAGAAAGAGTTTGGATCTAAACACCGGGTAAGTCGGGGGGACTGGGATAATGACACTCTTGGTAATCATCTCCTGAACTAGTGACTCCACCTCTAAAGAAACATGAGTGGCCTCTGTCGGCTGACGTAAGCGAGGTCGCCGGAGCCACTGCCAAGTGATGCCTTTGCGCACCACAGTCCTCGCCCATGATCTTAATGGCCATGCCTGATGACACGCCCGGAATGACCCAGTTAGCAGACTGGGGTTCGCCGGCTGGACTACTCTCTGTTCCAACACGCCTTTGACTGGCCCCGGGAGTGAGAGAGACCTTAGTTTTTTGCTGGTGGTGGTGTACTCTTGGACGACTGGCTGGGTTTGGCTGGAGGCTGGCCCGGACCTGGTCGTTGGTGAAACCTGTGGCCTTTACCTGAGAATTTACCCTGTTTATACCTGACGTGAGCCTGACCCTGGGTGGAAGAGGATTTAGGCTGATGAAAAGGCTTCGACCCACTAGCTTGAGCTTTCAAAACTGGTTTGGGTTTAGGGAAAGTAAAGGTAGGCTTCTTAGGTTGAGATGAACTTTGTTTGAATGCTTGTGCCATATTGAAAACAGTCTTGCAAACTGCTGGAGAAATCAAAGAAGGGGTTAGAACTGGAGACAGAATTACTTGGCTTGCAATACGGTCAGGAAGTTTCTTTACTAAGAACATCCTCAGATCCTGCCTTGCTCGAACCGCCTCTAATAAGGCCGTCCGAATATCTCCTAAAGACTGAATGGAAGTTTGGAGAAGCAAGCGCCGGGAAAGTTCAATGGCCTTCCTGACATCCGCAGTTTCGATTGCCTGAGAAGAGCGTAACAGAGACTTCGTTACTTGCTGAGTAACAATGTATTGTGAAAAGTCTAAACGCTTTACCTCTTAACCTAAACTCGCGGTCTAGGCGAGTTGGGGAAGGCGTGCTAAATGGATCTTTTAATTCGCACAAATTGATTTTAGGGGCAGCCAAGAAATCAAACAAAACAGAGGGGACTCCTCCGGCACTAAAAACCGGAAGAGAGAACCAAGAATGGTGCTCTTGAGGGATTTGGTGAGAAGACTTTGTAGTGAAAGTAGTGGCAAAATTTTGAGCCTCTGTTTCCCAGTCCACCCAAGGTCCCGTACCAAACTACCCCACCTGCAAGACTGGATTAGAGGCTGAGTCTGTGATCGGAAACATATCCAATTCCGGCGTCAAAGCAGAAAGTGCCTTGACGTCGTTAAAGCCATCATTCTTAGTCCAGTCAGAAAAAAGCTTTGAAGCTGAGGCAGGGGGCAGGGCTGGCATTGATGCATACACAAAAAAGTCATGGTTATAATAACTGGGAATGGCCTTAATATGAACATCTAAAACATCGCCTTGACTGTCCAATGCTCTGAGTTTTCTAGACTTATTGCCTTGGATTACCCACTCATGTGGTACAGGGAGCTCCCCCGAAATGGTAGCTTGTGCTGCCTCTGGCTTAGTTGGTAACATTGCTACCCATGACTCATCAGGCCCGTACAAAAGAGGCATAGCTCCTTTTCTGACTGGTGCCTTGTCTAAAGGGGGGGGGGGAGATATGTCTGATATGACCCACACATTGGAAGTAGTGAGAGCTGCTGTGCCTGGCACAGTGGGAATTGAATCTGACACAAGAGGAGGGTTAGGTATTTTAGCTAAAGCAATGGATGTAGCCAGAGGTCGCACATTCGTTGACGTCGCGGGAGCTTCCGTACCAACTGTAGGAGTTTCCGGCGTAGGGCCAAAGAACTTATTAAGTGCATTCAATAGTAACCCATCAATCTCTTCTGTAGTTACATACCTAGCAGATGACGAATTCCGTGGAGATTCGACAGAACCCTGAGAGTCGTCTAGGTGGTGACCTGACTCTCCAACTTCCATCTCTGAGACCAGAGAACGCTGTTCTTCATCCCTTAAGTCTGGCCTCTCATGGGAAGATCCCGCCGAAGCCGGGACCCCCACATGCCGCCATGTTAGATCTGGGATAGAAGATGGGACATCGGCATCCCGGTGGACGTCAGCCACTACTTGCATTACCAAAGGATGTGTGCCGTCCTGCCAGGGCTGAGAGTATCGCCATACGCCTTGGCTGTGGCTGTTACTCGCTTGCGAGCCTGGAATATTCCCCAATTGGGAGCCCTCACCCGAGCTCCCTAGCGGTTTATAGTTTCCGTAAGATACTCCTAAATCTGAGGCTGACACACGTGACCTGGTAGAGAAAGTATGCATATCAGGTGATGAAATGTCCGCCGGGGCATCCTCCACCACATTCTCTGATTCCACCCCCGACCTGTCAGATTGGACGTTAGACTTGGAGGGGTAGATGCAGAGAGCGGGGTACTAGGCTCCGGCGACAGCCGTGAGTCCGTTCGCACCGGAGGATCCCTTTTGGATGATTTATGACTTCTACTAGACTTATGTTTAGTTTTAATGTCTTTAGGACCCCTACGCTCTTCCTTTGTCCTCTTCCGTGGAGGTGAAGAAGAGTGGCCCGAAGCTTTCACCTGCTCCCGCAGGGGTGACCTTGACTTGGACCTCGCCGCCAATGCCGAAGGTGACGGAGAGAGAGGCCTCTTAGATCTGCCAGGGGAGGGTGTGGGAGCCTGTCCCCGCCCAGTCTCGGAGGCCTTACGTGTACGGATCTTACTTTTAGGGGGGGCATGTTGAATAATTAACAGTTCCCAAAGTTCAAGGTTGTCACATTGCAAAGCTTTATGAGCTACATTTGTTGAATAAGTAGCGCGCAATTGTTTTACTTCCTGCAAGGCCACTGCCGCAGTAATGTCTTTGTGAATCAACAGTTTAACACTTAAGAGGGTACAAATAGTGCAATGCTTTGTCACCCATATCCCCCGTGACCGATCGAGGCATTTAACACATTTAATGCACAGCTTATGCGCAAAAATAGGGATACCGGAGCATAACGGCGTTGAACACAAAGCTATGAGAGGTTCTATGGCCGACATGACCGAGACTGGCGGAAATTTACCCACCCCCGGGATGTACCTGGTCACCTGGCGCCACGCCGGTACTCCGCCCTGGAAATAGAAAATTCCCAGGAATTAATGCTCATAAGGTTACCCCAAAATGTTATAAAACATGTGTCATAAAACTGCTGGTCAACGAACCGTAGTCCTCAACCACTACTTTTCGCTGCCCCGCAGTTTCAAGTTAAAGATTTCAGCATATCTTTACCTGTCCAAAAGATTTAAGCCTATCTTCTGAGTCTTCATAAATATGAAGCATATCTTTAATAAAGATGAAGTCCTTCAAGTATCCCTTTACACTTGAAACACTAGTAAGATTCAGGCATCTTCTTATCCCATAAAAAGTCTAAGCCTATCTTAATCTCTAATCCGACTTCTACCAGAAGCCCTCATAGATTTGCCGTCTTGCAGGTCGTGATACCGTATTGTATCAACCAATTGTTTGACAAACCATAGCGAATTGCAAATCCGGTAATATAGCCACCCGAAGGTACCACCGCCGGGTTTCATATAAAATGTCAAACCAATTGGACCTACCCCAGACCTCTTTGCCAAAAAAGGTCGACGGGAGGAAAAGACCAAACAAACAAACAGCATTGTCTTGAAGGCTGTGATACCTGAGAGTATCAATCAATTGTTTGGCAAACCATAGCGAATTGCAATTCCGTTAATACAACCACCCTAAGGCACCACCGCCAGGGTCATATTACGTGTCAAACCAATAGTACCTGCCCCAGACCTCTTTGTAAAAAGGTCGCCGGGAGGGAAAGACCAGACAAACAAACAGTTTTGTTTCCATGGCTTTGAAAAGCCGAGAAAACCATATCCAACAGGTGTCAGCATGACCACCTAGATAAATGTGTGGAGCCCACCTCGCCGGGAATAACACAGGAAGCCTGAGCACAGAAAACGCAGTTTCTGATGAGCCCTCAAGCTACCAAACTCGCCGGGGTAACTAACCTTTTTTAGCCAACCTGACTAAAACTCGGTAAACCAAACGGCTTTCTCGGAGCAATCGAGAAAACCCGCCGGAAAGGCAACCCACAACAAACAGAACGCAGTCTGATAAACATAATCAGACGTAGTCCGAAGCTCCTGGATCAGCCAATCACAACTAATCCAGGACACACATGACACATGAGTACATTTTTATAATAATAAACAATGAAAACACTTGCATATGTGAAAAAACTACGACTGGCTGGCTAGGCCTAGTGAAAACGGAAAAACACTTAATGACGTTGAAACACAATCGAAAAGCACTTCATCCCACCAAAACTGGAACAGCAGCCACATCAACATCGTAGAAAAAACCCGGAAAGGGTAATACAATTAGGTAAATACTGACTCGGGACCCAGAAAGAACTTCACTACGTGAAGAAAAAACACCAGGAACGTCAGTAAAAACAAACAAGGCTACTCCATCTGAAAGATAGCTAGAAGCCCGACATCGCGTAGTTAAAGCCGCCTAACAAGCTAGGACTAAAGATGGCTAAACACGAAAAACGTTTCAGAGCGTCCTCAAACCGGCCACGAGGGTCCGTCCGAAATAGACGCCCCAACAAAACGACCCAAAATACACTTGTTCTGCGAGAAAACCACCCAGTGACACCCCTGCTACGCTAATCCTAACCTTACTCAAGACATCCCAGAGTAAACAAATGAGAAAAAACTCACTAGGGACGCAAGAATGCGGAATCAAGCGGAGCACTGTGGGGGACACGTCCGGGTGGGGTGAACGCAGAGCAAGGAAGGAGGAATGATGCGCTTGTCAGCGTCTGGTCCAAGAATCCACAGAAGTACATCCACAGAAGATGGGAAGCTTATGAATAGTTATTCTTATTTTATTTTTATTTGTTACAAAGTTTTTTCGTAGTGAGAACCCAATCATAAAGACGAACCATGAGTGATTTTGCGTGTGCTTATGATGAAGGTTCCTCGGAGCTCTGCGGCGGTAGATTCAAACTACGCGTATGAGCGTTTGAAGAGGTAGCCTTATGTAATAGGCATAATCGTCAATGATGGAGGGGCCACTAATAAATACAGTATATATCTAGCCATTAAATAGTGTACAGGTCTACAATATTATGATAATCCTGGACAGACCAAAGCAAAATAGCTGAGTTGATTTTTCTTCAATATTGTTATATACAAGTTAAATGGATACAGGAATGTTGATATTTTGTAGTAGATTTGTTTTCTTCTATATTCCAACTGCTCCCTCTCGGGCATACTGTAGGCTGAGAGCCTGTAAATTCAACCGTTATGCATTGAACGGTGAACCCTGTGTGGTCTCATTCCAGTCTAGGGGGTGAGACATGTGAAGCACTTTTTAGCTACAACCAGCCCCTGCCATCTTGCCTTCGCAGGATGCATGGGGCTTAGTTGCTCACTCATGGCTCGAAGCAGCCCCATCTCTGAAGCTGCCTCGCTCCTGTGCTTCACTGTCTCATCTCCTAGACTCGGACCCTCACTTCTCAGAATGCCACCTATTGAGCAATGAACTCACTAGGCATTGCACCCCTGTAGCATTTTTTTAATATGGGAATATTCATACAGTGCTATTTAATCAGGGAACAATGAGGATACCTAGTATCCACTCATTTGAATGCCTTTCTGCCCTGTGTGCCCCAGGGCCAATGCAGCTCTACATAAAGTGATAATTACACAGTTTCTAGTATTCCAGGTACGGTAACTGTTTGACAATACGAAATGTTAACAATAAAGACAGGGTAGGTGGGACTCTTCAGCTTAGCCAGTAGATCACCATTTATGTGCAGCAGAACAATGCAGTTGGATTGGTGACAGAAAATACAACCAATCATAAATATCCACCTTGCTCCTGCCTCATGGATCAGTGGTGTAGTTAACTATTTAACACTATAGCTACCTGCCTCATGGAAACTCTAGGCTCTCAATGTACTATCTATCCTTCAGAACATTGACTCCGCTCCCTGGAGAACTGTTGTGGGAAATACATAGACTGTTCCAGGGTCACATAGATGTACTGTAGTCCTTGACATCCATTTAGTTAATACCAATGATTAGTTTTCATTCTAGTCCTTGACATCCATTTAGTTAATACCAATGATTAGTTTTCATTCTAAAAGTAAAGAATGTTAAGCTTGGAGTTCATATTAACCCCTTGAAACTCTGACGCGTTTTAGCAGTTTATTTTGGTTATCATTAGACGATTTTGTGCAGCTTAGGAAGGATCTGTGGGTATTAAACAGAGCTGGGCACTTTAGCCAACACTTCCGCAAATAGCCAATTCCGCCATGGCGGAAGTGTCATTTTGTTGGCGAATTAGCGTTGGCGCCAAAATGGCTGCCTATTTGCGGGTTTGAAGCTCTGGAAAGTACCTCCATGTTGCAAACCTCGAGTCCGCAAAATAAAAATTCCAGCCGCCAGCCAGCCCTGGGCCGCTCCTGCAGCTCCAGCCAAAAAAAGTCATGTGACCAAGCCAACTACCTGTGTTCTGGAATCTAGGCCTATACATCGGCTCTTCAGTCTTCACGTTTGTTCACTTACTTAGTAGCAAGCGTCGAGCTAACACCTACAACACACAGCAGTTCAAGAGTTCCAACCTGCTAGCACTTCAACTTTGTTTATATTTTCGGCCTATTGAAGTGAACATGGAGTCTACCATCATGCCTACCGCAGCTGCCAACAGCATGGGGAGCAGTTCACCACCATCATCCGACAGTGATGCTGCAGAGCATGCAGAAATCGAGGACCTAAGCCACCCCTGGCCCCACCTAGAAACCTTCTATGGGCCTGTAATTACCAAGAAGATGTCTCTGGAGAAGGGCTTTATAACTTTATAATCTAGCCTAATTTAAGATTATAAAGTTAGGCTATCGTTAATTTGATTGATAGCCTGTTAATTTTTAACCTAAACTAATGTTATTAGGCTACCCTAATCCCATCAAAATGCCTCACAGCATGTAGGCCTAGGCTAAGTCTAACTTCTATATAGGCTAGGCTATATAGCCTAGGCCTAGGTCTATAATCACTAATCCCATCAAAATGCCTCAAAGCATGTAGGCTAAATATTGCATGTTCTAACTTCTAAATATAGCCTAGGCCTATAGGCTAATTACTAATATAAGTAATTTTATTAGGCTAGGCCTAGGCTACCCTAATCCTATCAAAATGCCTCAAAGCATGTAGGCTAAATAATACTGCATTTTCTAACTTCTATATATATAGGCTAGCCTAGGTCTAGGCTATAATCAGTCACTAATTCCATCAAAATGCCTCAAAGCATGTAGGCCTAGGCTAAATATTGCATGTTCTAACTTCTATGTATAAGCCTAGGCCTATAATCACACTAATTTTATTAGTGTCAAGTAGAAAGTGTTAATTTTGAAAGTATCATATAGGCCTAGACTAAATTTAGCCTACAATAAATTTTTATTAAATTTTGATCTGAAGCTAGGCTTTTATTCTGAGCATTAAAATTAATAGGCCTAGGCTACTTTCTATTAAATTACTTAATCTATCTAAAGTAGACCTATCTAGGCATATATAGCCTATTGCCATTCCCAAAGGGGGGACCACGAATAAATCGCCTCCTTGCACCTCTGTGATCCGGCATATCCTCCTCCTGAATGGTGCGGAATTGCGAATACTGATTATTACTGAAGCACTCTCCCCATAAACAAGTTGCCCCAACGTTTTACTGCCCATGTGGACAAACTAAGTGGCCTATGCTATATATATAAACCCTTTCACTGTGGGTGATGTTCTGGAATGTTTTGGCAATTTACAGCAATTTCCAAGATTTAAAAGCCTGTATGTATATCCTTGAGGTCCATGGAAGTTGGGCAACATTATATTTAAGTAAATCTATCTATCTACCTATCTATTGCCTGACGCCGTGATCCCCGAAGGGGTGGCCACGAACGAACCGCCCCCATGCACCTCTGTCCCCAGTCAGTCGACGCCCCTCCCCCCAACCAGCACCGCCTTCGTTCATGTAGTTCCTCACTCCATCCTTCCACCTCATATTCGGTCTACCTCTCCCCCTCCACCTCGCTCTCGTACACCCTCTTAGTCATTCTCTCGCTTTCCATACGTTCCATATGGCCGAACCATCTCAAGTTGTTCCTTTTCACACTTTCCAGCACATCTACCTCCACACCACACCTCCTTCTTACTTCCTCATTAGTCTGTCTATCCCTCCATGTAACTCCGCACGCACTCCTTAAGTAATTCATTTCCACTGCTCTCACTCTTGGTCGGAGTCTCTCAACCAACGGCCATGCTTCGCTTCCGTAAGTCAGTGTCGGGATTACCACACTGTCATGCAAGGACTTCTTCACTTCCATACTGACCACCCTATTTCTTGTTACTGCTTTTAGCGTTCCTACAACCCTCTTCCCCTGTTGTACCCTCTCCCGCACCTCTTCATCCATAGTCCCATCTTTACTCAACACACTGCCCAGATACTTAAAAGAGTTGACGATCTCCATAGCCTGACCGTTCAGCTTCACCTCACACTCTGTGACTTCACCCCTTTCGAAGACCATAACCTTGCTCTTCCCCGTATTTACCTTCAAATTCCGTTTTTCGCACACTGTTCCAAACTCATTTACCAGACCCTGCAACTCCCATTCATTATCACTCATCAGAACTGTATCATCCGCAAACAGCAGTATAGGTAGCTTCCACTCAATTCCCTCCCTTTTCAGCGATACACCAACATCCACTGCTCTTGATAGTATTTCTTTCATGACTCCATCCATATATACAGTAAACAACCACGGGGACATCACACACCCCTGTTTCAAACCAACATTCAGGTCAAAGAACTCGCTCTGCTCACTCTCCACACGTACTGCCGCCTTTGCACCCTCATACATGCTCTTCACTGCTTTCAGCAACTTGCCCTCTACTCCGTATATTCTAAGTACTTTCCACAAACCTTCTCTATCCACTCTGTCATAGGCCTTCTCCAAGTCCATAAAGGCAACATACACCTTTTGTTTCTTCTCCAGATACTTCTCCACAACACAATTCAGGGTAAAAATCTGATCTACACATCCTCTTCCCTTCCTAAAACCTCCCTGCTCGTCGCCTATCCATTTCTCCGTTCTCACTCTCACTCTCTCAATCACTACCCTACTGTATACCTTCCCTACTACGCTTAGAAGACATATTCCTCGGTGGTTACCACACACTCCTCTTTCCCCTTTGCCCTTATATAGGGGGACTAAATATATATATTTATTGACATTAGAGATTGAATTTATTTATTTACCCTTGATTCTGTAGTTTAAATTTAAAATTAATAAAAAACGGTTTGCGTTTGCATATTTGCATTTGAGGACTAGAAATTTCACAAGGTTTGCACATTTGTGTTTGCTGAAGTTATGTTCTGGGTTTGCTGACTTGACTTTTTGTTTGTGGTGCCCAGCTCTGGTATTAAAACGGTAAAGACTAGCTCAATCAACCCTCTAACTTCCATATACCCTTCCTAATCTGAATAAAATTGTCTAATAATTACCAGAAAACAGAAAAAAATGCATATTGGAGCTTGAAAGGGTTAATATACAGTACAGTACAAGGATTCACAGTACATTACTGTAATTTGAAACTGCAGACAAAACAGGCTACACTACTTACCAATAATTTATTATTGCTACACACTTTATTTATTAAATAAGCAAGATACAACTGCACCAAACTGCAAAACTTGTAATGCCAATGCAAATTATTGTCCGCAGTGAATAGCACAAGCAGACAAATCAGATAGATGAATGATTATATCACGAAGGTGCTTACCTTGAGCCTGTTTCAGCTGATCTAGAGCCTGCTTCTTGCTACTGTTAAGTGATAGCAACTTCTCTTGCAGCTTCTTCTCCTTTTCAGCCGCTTGGTCTAAGTTTTGTTGGAGTGTATTGGTGTTTTCTCTCTCCTGCTGCAGCCGAGCCCTCCACTCCTGCTCCTTTGTGTTGAGGCGCTCCAGGGCGGCATCTTGCTGTGTCTCCAGAGCTGACCGCAGCTTCTCTATCTCACGCTCCATTTCTTGCTCCTGGATGTCATGACTCTGTATTAGACATTTCTATTATATTGCCACCATTAGGAAATTAAACTGAAGTTGTAATATTTATGGATCTCCTTTATTATTATTCTTATAGTGCATACATGCATGCATGTATTAACCCCTTATTGGCAGCGCTCGACTTAAGTCGTGCACCAATTTGCAGCAAGTTAGGAGCATTATTAAGGCTTTTAAAGGGTTAAAATAGAGTGCAAATGGCCGGGAGCACAGCGGGCCAGACAGCCGACTCCCAGGGCTTACCGCCGCCCATTAACTCATGTTCCCTGTGTTCTCGAGAGGCCGGCAGTGTAGCCAGTAGTGAGCATAGCTGGGAAAAATATACCGATATATGCTAAACTCCCATGTTCGTGGCATCACTGCAAGAGAACCACGAGTGCTACGTAGCTCGTTCTGGTCTCATATTGAAGCTTTTAGCGCCTAGTTTTTTTGATAAATATATTTTTTTTCATGCAGATGCTTGATTTATCATGCAGGAGGGCCTGAATATGCCCAAATGAGCCCAAAACACCCCGCTAGACAAGGGTTAAGGAGTACAAAGGAAATCAAACAACAACAGGTCTTGTGACCCCTCTAGGCTGCTTGTCCTCCCAAAACACCGAGGATCAAGTGTCCGAACAGTGGTTTAGAGTGGAAAGAAAAATTGGGAAGGGAACTACTGCTCTGGAACTAATGTCCGTGGCAGGATTAGGAAGTAGTAGGGGACAGATGGGTTAGTAACATAACACAGTTATAAGTGATCTTTTGTAAATCTGGGAAAAAGAGAGTAACGTTTTAGTAATATATATACGTAATAATCGTTGACGAATCTGAGGGGGGAATAAAATAAGTTTTAATTTACAAACACAGTCAGTCGCGGGTTTGAGGCAAGAAGTTTGTCTAGGCGAAGTTTAAAAGAATCAACGGTGCTGCAGTCTATAACGTCTCGACGGTCTCGGGGAAGCCCATTCCACAAGTTGACATCTCAATTGAAGAAGAAATTCTTAGATTCGTGTGAGTTAAAAGTTTTACCTTTTATTTTGCAACCGTTTCCCCGCGTGTAATTAGATTGGTTGATAGTGAAGGTGGGTGCCCTGATAAATCAGGGACTTCAGTGAACAGTTACCAACTTACCACAGATTTCTAGACCGCACCGTCCACCACAGCACTGGCGTCTGTCAAATAGCACACTGGCTGGCCCAAGACTCGAACAATTGAGCTCACCGTTTGCAAGAAAGTGCTCTACCAACCGTGCTACGGTATGTACTGTATATAGTTTATGATTGTATGACTGTATGGCGTATGTAGTGGTGACTGAATGGGTTACTTTTAGCCGACGCCTTTCTCCACTTGCCTCTATTTTTTCAGCGGAATTATCCGCTATCCTACGGGCACTCAAGATGGTTGGGAACCTTGAGGGGAGCTCCTTTGTGATTTGCTCAGATTCTAAGAGCTCTCTCGATGCCCTTCAAAGGGAATTCCGTGGAAGCCAGTCCTTACAGAGATAATTAAATGGCTGGTCACACTTGCATCTCGACATAAACTGGGCTCTTTCTGTTGGACACCAGCGCATGTGGGAATCCATGGAAATGAAGTTGCAGATTCTGCAGCTAAGCATGCTGATATCTTTGATGATGACTTCCAGTTGCCCTGCAATGATTATTTTCCTCTCATTAAGTCTGCTGTGCTGTCTAAATGGCAGGCTGAGTGGTCTGACAATGTCCTTAATAAGCTAAAAGAGATCAAACCGTCTGTAGAACCTTTGCACGGAGCTAGTTTCAAAGTTCGTAGGGAGGAAACTGCTCTTGCTAGCCTCCGCATTGGCCACACTAGACTCACACATGGTTATCTAATGGAAAGGACAAACCAGCCAGAGTGTACAGATTGTGTTGTTCTCCTCACAGTCAAACATATCCATTCTTGATATAATGTCCATCCTTTCAACGTCAAAGGGATAGGTACCGGTACTTTGGAAATATTCGTAGACCGCTCGGCGCTCAGCCTGAGAGCAATCTTGGCTGAGGGCTTTTCCTTTTCTGCAGTAAGAATGTTTGCATTATGCAAAAATATTGGTACGGTATAGTGGACAGGATTTAGTAGTTTCAATTATGATTCCATTGTCTCCCTTTTTAAATATTTAGTTTTTGTAATCCTCTTCCATCTTTAAGTTTACAGTACACCACTATTACCATTTATTATTGACACAGGGTAAGGCTGACTCCTACCTCAGTAGGTTACCCATTCCCTAAGATTTATAAATTTTTATGGCGACTCATTACCTGTAAATAATATCTACCTTTCTTGAAAGTTTTATGGCTCTTTCAGATGCTTGGTATTTAAAAAAAAAAAAAAAAATGCATGCATCCATGTGCCACAGGCACATACCCCATAGCTGGGGGTGGCCGACTCGAGATAGAGCGTAGTTTACGATAATGAAAGCTATTCCTAGGGTTGGCTTCTTCCCTAGAACTTTATAAAGGTTGGTGAGGTAGCAAGGGGTATAACTTGAGCTGTGTATGCAGATGCACCTGGGTCATGGCTGACTTCCTGGAATCTACAATGCTCCCATAAAGGGTTCCTTGGGGTTAAAAAGTAAAACAAAACAGTAAGTAAAGGGAGCATTAAAGGGGGCATCATACAAGAGTTTTTGATGCTAATTTTCTAATAATCATTTTCATATAACATTCCTGGGATCTTCTGCACCGGTATCGGAAACGTAAGTTAGACTAATTTAGATGACAGAATTATTAAATACGTTCACCTCATGAGCTGCCAGATCAGTATTGACGATAAAAGTTGCTAAAGTTATACCGGCTTACGCTGAAAGTTAAACTCCACCATATAATGATAAAGAGAACCAACCCGCTCCTGATAATTGTGCAGTCTATCATGGTCATTGGGTGAGAGTGGCGGTGATGTGGGTGATCCCAGGCCCTGCAGGGAGGCCACGGAGGAGTGCCTAGAGTGGTGCTGTAAGGTGTTAGGGGTGATGGTGCCGGGGGTCTGTTGTCGGGACCGCTGCCGAGACCCTACAAGTGTCACGGGGGAGGACAGCTTCTTCAAGTCCGCCACGTCCCCTAGCTTGCTCTTCAGGTTGCCGAACATCTTGCTGTTGTTGGTCTTGAAACTTCTGAAGAGAAAGTTACTATAATTACCATATACACTTTAGAAATTTAAAACTAAAAATAAGATAAAACTAGAGGGGAAGTCGGGAGAGTGCTTACCTCCACGGCTCCACCTACGCTGGCGGAGGTGTGTGCTCGACCGATTGCCTCCTAAATTGAATCCCTTTTTCCTTGGCACATATCCTAGGCCTATCAGCCCACCAAATTTTGTGAACATCGGTTATTAACTTTAGAGCCGCCTACCTTGGCAGATGTAGGCCCTATGTCTGATTGTGTGCCCTCTACCAATCACCTCCCAAATCTTCCTTGGCACATATCCTATCTGCCTACCAAATTTCATGAAAATCGGTTGATAACTTTTTAAGATATATTTTTTTTACAAACGGAGGCAAAAACTCTTGGTAAAAGTTGTGTTAGCGGGCGTACCGCCGCTTTGTTTACATAGTCGCACGCTCGCAGTTATATTCGCATCTAATTTGACTGCTGTTATTTGCTGTCAATTGTGACTTGTCCCTACTGGTAATAGCCTAGGTCTATATATTATGATGACAATAAGTCATGGCTCATGGGTGGTGAGGGGGTGTAGGCTATTCCACAGCCAGGTTTTGGGAAAATTGTTTTGTTACCGGCCATGGGATACAATAATGGGTTGAGGGGGGCTTTGCTCCCCTCAGTGGCCCCTCACCCCCCATGACTTATTGTCATCATCGTATACATTACCAGCAGGGGCAGATAACAGCAGTCAAATTAGACACGAATGTAACTGCGACTCTGCGAGTGTGCGACTATGTAAGCAAAGCAGACGGTACGCCCGCTAAGTTCGCTAACACAACTCTAGGCCTAACCGAGTTTTGGGAAAATTGGGATTCCATAGCCTATAGGCCTAGGCCTAGTGCAATACGGGGTAAAAATTTACCTATGGTCCCGTTAAAATATCCTCAAGTAACCTATTAAAAATTGTTCAGGGGCCTGGTTAGAACTTGTAGGATGTTTAATTGAAGGTCGGAAATCAGTATTTACTGAGAAATAAAAGTCTTAAAATGCGCTATGTTTTACGGGAGGGTATGTACGCCGCCACATACGCGCGGCCCCGCCCACTGCCCATAATGTACAAATATTATATTAGATTAGATGGTAAATCTACAGTTATGCTACCCCTCCCCCACTACCTCCCCCCTTCAAAACACGCCTTTTAGCGTGTTTTTGGATGGTTCAGCTGCTTCAGCAGACGGGGAAACTGGAAAAAAACATATTTTGATAAAAAATTATCACCAACCAGATAAGAGTTTTTCAGGTAATTTGTTGTTGTTTTTTATTTTTTATTTGATATACAGTGTTGTTTAATACCGAGGACTGTCGCATTTTAGTATTTCTAACATTAGCCTAACCTAACCTAACTTAACCTACCCTAACCGAAAAGTAACCCGTCTCCGCGACGGTCTAAACTCCCCCTCACGTTCCCTGTTTATGGGTGCGCGACGGTCTAAACCCTGCTCACGTTCCCTGTTTATGGGTTTGCGAAGGTTTGTCATACTTCAATGTATCTATTTAAAGTCAAATATACATTTCCGCGCATCATCAAACCATACTAAGTCTAGGCTAGGCCTACTACTAATAATATTAACCCATTAGTTCCAACAGAATAGTGACAAAATAGGGGTAGTATAACTGTAGATTTATCCTAGGCCTAGCCTACCTGAAAAACTCGTATCTGGTTGGTGATAAATGTTTATCAAAATACGTTTTTTTTTAGTTTCCGCGTCTGCTGAACTATCCAAAATCACGCTAAAAGGCGTGTTTTGAAGGGGAGAGGTGGTGGGGTGTATTGGGGGAGGGGTAGCCTAGTATAACTGTAGATTTACCTTCATATAGCCTAATCCTATTGCCCTGCAATATTAAAATACACTCCCAAATTTATCTAAACAGTAAAATTAACCAGAACACGCGAAACTAAAACCTACCTTTGCTTTTAGAAACAATATTGTGCATCAGCTGTCCGCCATATCACTCGACGTCAACAACACTCGTACTGAGCTCTAGCGTATAAGGATGGGAAATTCTCCTTCTTTCGCCCGTAGACCGTGTAGCTCCACAGGGCTGACCTTTGTATCGGTACTGGCTCAGAAACGTTAGTAAGAGGGAAAGCTTAGAGTAGAAGGATAGTACTAGGGACAGTTCTTTGGATAATATTCAAGGACACTAGTGCGACGTTATGAGAAACAATTTATTAGGGAAAATAGGCACCAATAGATTCGCCATATTTTTCTCCATTTAGTCCGCATGGAGGATTTTTGTTATCAACAAATTGAAAAATACCCATAAAATACCCCAGAACAAGAAGCCCACCACAGAAGCCACGAGCGAACACCACACAGAAACACCCAAAGGAAAGGTCCACAGAACGAAAGGACCAGCTGACCGAGCCAGCCATTTCAGACAGGCCCAAGCCCGCAGGGCTAAGCAGCTCCAGGCTGCACCCATTTACCTTTTCTAAACTGACCATTTTCCACACCTCACGTACACTAACCCCCTCGTGTCCTACACTCCTAACTACAAAGATGATGAACAGGAATATACATTCATATTAAAAACACCCATGCCCTGTCCCGACGTTGAGCCAATGCCAACACATCAGACAGCCATAATTATATCTATGTATGTTCTTACATCCGAGAAGTAGATGTTATATATCTTAGAAGTTAAAACACCCACGCTTGTCCCTAGACCTCGTATATCATTTTCCATGACGAGTATAGATATATGTAACCCGTGCTCAGTCGCCCCTTGCATTGTTCCTCTAGTAACTAAGTCTATAATATTAACTGCCACCAGCATTGATACGACATAGCGGCACTGTCCTTGTGTCGTATTGTGCCAAGTACAGATCAACCAGGTTTCATCACCTTATTAGGACGACGACTATAATGTCATCGTTCATCGATGTATGCAATCCTTAGGTTAAGTATTTTTATCCGCCATTGTGTTCACCTTTTTCCATTTACTTTCCACAATTGGCATACGTCTTCCCCTTGCCTCCTTCGTATCCACAGTCCACACTACGCCAATTTACTTCGTGTCTTACACCTCTTACCCCAACCAGAGATTGTATAAGATAACCTGGTTACCAGTATCTGTCATAAGTACCCCCGAAACAATAACTAAGTACCCCTACGAACTGCCGCTGTTGTTGGTATATTTATATTTAATAGAAAACGCAGTTCCCAGGGCCAACTAATAGTATCCATAACCCCTCGGACTGATCACATAACTCTATCTTTTCCAGACTCATATACCACCCCATAGTTGCATTCCCCGGTAGCATTTGGCTAACGTATTCTACTGCCTTTTCAAACTTCCATATCAACTGCAGCCTAATGCCACCCCCACGCCCAGAGACCTTAGGGTCAAATTCCCCTATAGCCCCCCTGCACTCCCCCCCCCCCCCCCTCTCATTATAAGACCCCGCACTTCTCTACTCTTGTCCGACCTAGCCTCTCTCTCATACCTCTTGAAGATCCTTGAATTGTCCATTACTAACACTCTCCAGCTTTTTATATATATATACTCCTATCCAGCCTACCTTCCCTTAGTAGGCCAGAACATTAGAACTTCACTAACCCCGTGCATGCCATCTATTCTCTTACAACCCATTCACAACCCTGCACCCAATGGTCGTCGGTGCGAGGCTAGCCACCTCGCCAGTAACTAACTTCTATTGCCATACTTCCAGATAAATGTGGCAGAGTTAGCAACCCAGTCTCCACCACATCCAGCAAACCCTACAATTAACAACCAGCCGAGTAAAACCAGCTAGCTAAGGCACCTTCGGTTTTGGTATTAAGGACACCCACATCTGTCTCATACACAGAGGGTTATTACAAACACTGGTGATATGGCAAGCCCCTAGCCACAGCCGCCGGATGACTATCACAGAGAGAGGGCGCCCAGCTCCCCCTTTTTGCCCACCCGAGGAGGGAGACCCCCACCCCTGCGGAGGTATACCTGGCCCCTGTTTTGACTTCCGAGTCATTGCCAGGTAGCACAGGAATTCTTCCTATCAATGAACTAACCATGCATGACTAACACCTTTACTAACCTCTATTAACTCACAATAAACCATTTACCTTTCTTGCATGCTCTGATCACTAAATTAGCACCTCAGCTATACCATAGAATGAAGTTGAACAATCTAGAGAGACGCTCCTATCACAGCTGTCCCCATCCTCCTCGCAAAGTAGATCCAGTCTCTCTCCCCTAAATACTTCCAGTATAGCCAAAATAGTACCTCTTACTAAGGCTCAGTTATATGGAAATATAAAGGCTTCCTATAGCCATGTGCCACAACAGTAAATACCATCTTACCTAGTCCCCATATCTATTGAGAGCTCAAATAAGTCCATAAGACTCGAGATCCCTACTGTCTACAGGGCCCAGAACCGAGCCTATAAATCTAGCTCCCGCCCCCAGTCAAATCAGTTGAAAGCTAGACACCAACCAGGGGTCACTACCCTGCAGTTAACTTCTAGCTCTGCCCTTGTGTTGTTCCGGAGTGAGATTCCAGAGCCGGCAGACTCCGTGGCAGATTTGGATAGAAGGACCTGCCCACGTATTTGAGAACTTCACACATATGGGCCCCCTGGACGGCCGCGGAACCAGTCGTTAGCCCCCAACATCATGGACGCAAGATAACCAGGACCAGACCCATCAGATGCTACCCAAAATTCCCTTTAGCAGTACTACATATTACTGTGCTGTTTAAAGATTCACTAATTAATATTTCTACGAAGTGGCTATCTCTTTGCCCCAGTATAATTCATATAACCATTCAATTAGGAAGTGCTAAGCGTATCAGTGTTCATTATTTAACAGGCGATACTAACTCTCGTAATCAACCATATACCCAGATATTATTACCTAGAAGGAAACCCTAGTGATATCTGAATGTTCGCCCACTGATTTGCGTTCTATGTATTTCTGAGACAAGAATATAAAACTTAGATCAGTACCCCCTGAGGTTACTAGAATTCCCGTGCTCTAAAATACGCGTGTCTAATCTAGTCTGTGAACTACGACTTGTGCACCAGAGCTACCAGTAAGAAATCTAACAGTGAATATGATTCTATAAGTAACATTGATGGTCTTCGGTATATAAACCTGTTAAATCAAAGCCAGTGATCAGAAGATTAATACCTGAACGTTGGAAGTGGGAGACTAGGCTCCATCCAGATCGATCCACTTATGCTAGTGTTGTTCGATTCTATTATATTGTCTTACACAAGTATTCTGCAGTGGTATATCAATAAACGTGATCGTGTAACTTGCTACCATGTGTTTCTTTGTGTTCTCTATTCCTCATATCTTGTATTGTGCATGCAGCCTTATATACCCAGTCAATTAGAACTCACATTACCCAAGTTAAACCTGTAGAAAAACAGGGCATAACAACCCACTTCAGACAAATACACCAAAAATCTAAGTCAAAACGGGGGTGTGGGGGCGGCAGCCCCCACCTATAATACTAGGTTAGGTAAGGTAAGGTAAGGTTGTTAGGTTATAGGCTAATGTCCTTTCAAAGGGGTATAGGGTAGTAAACACTAGGATAGCCTATACCCGGTCAGAGGTAAGAAGAAGAAGAAGAAGAAGAGTCCTGCAGTAGTCTCCTTGAATGCTACCGTTCTTTGGACCTACCTACCACGTCCCCCCCCCCCTCCATTTCTCTTTCTCCATAGCCTCTCTAGCGTCCTCTTTATCATCTCCATATCGTTTGTTAGCCCCAGTAATGCCCCTACCCCTCTATCGTCTCTCTGCTTTATTTCTTCCCACCTTAGTTCCCCAACTCTATTCCTCATATATCTCTCCAAATCGTTTCTCTCCTCGTCCTCGACTATTGGGTCTCCTCCTAGGTCACATTGGTTACAGTGCAGTCCTATCCCATTCCACCTCCTTGTTCTTTCATTTGTCTCTAGGGATCCTGTCCTTGCCTTAAACAGCTATTTAGATCCCCATCCCCCATCATAACAAAGTTCTCTAGCTGGTTTATCTTTCTCTCTGTAATACGACAGCGTGGCTTTGTTTTCTACCCCTTCCCTCCATTTCCTTCTACCTTCCTCTTTTATCCCTTTTTCTATCTCTGATACATCCCCTCCCATTTCCAATTAGTACCCAATCATCTCTCCCATTCCATTTTTTAAATTCCCCTCCCACATGGTCCTGTATTAGCCTATATTTATCATTTCCAGCCATCTTTTACATTCCCTGTTCCATTTACTTCCCTCACTCGCCCATCTGTATACCTTCTTTGGCCACCTATTTTCCTCCATCCCCTCTAGCCTCACCTTGTACTTCCCTTTAGCTTTCCCTATTCTCTCGTTAAACGTACTCCACCCCATTTCTCCCCGGATTGCTTAACCTCTGGACTGCGCACCCTATGTAATATACACCACACACCTGTGCGGAGGTATTTACACTGTTTCCTCACTAAAATCGTTATTTTACCATAAATATCATTAATACTTATCCATATGCGCCTATTTTACGTTTAATACGAAGATAGTAACATGTTACAACAATAAAACAAGTGGGAAAAGTGTTTGGATGGTCAAAATCGCGAATTGAATGCGAGTTTCATTCAAGTGTGAGCCAGCCGCCGTCACACCCTCCTCTCACGAGGCCTGGAGAGACACTGAGCTCACTATCTCTATCTCTTTCCCACGCATAGATACACATATGACCACGCCCTGCTAGCAACTCGCTAATGTTAGCACGAAAATATACCTAAGAATGAAGGAATAACAGGGAAAATAGGTGAAGGGGGGGGGAAAGGGGGGAAGGAGGGGATGTGGAGGAGTGATATGTGGCATGGCCGAGGGGCAAAAAAAAAAAAAAAGTTTCAAGTGCTACTGGGATGTTTTTCCCCGCAGTCGCCCAGTAAAACTCATAAGAGTCTCCCGGCGGTTCCCGGGTTAAATGGTTCGGTGAATTTTTCGGGAGCAGGTCTTTCCCGCCTTAAGACCATTCCGACTAGAAGATCCCGCCCGCTTAGCTAGGTCCTTCCCGCCCGAATGTTGTGGGTGGGAAGAGCCAAACAATCAATCCTTCCTTGGCTGATTCCGCCCTCTAAGATTAGACCGTCCCGCCCATTTGTATGGTTCACACAACCTCCTCCATATTTTTGTTATAAATAGCACATTATCAAACTAATGATTCTAAGGAACTCTTCTTTGATTTTATCTTTAGCTTTATCTATATGGTTAATTATTAGCCTATATTGTATTAAACTCAACTAACACCAACTCAATTTACATAACCAATTTGCTATATAAATACTGTAAACACACAATCCTCTCAGAGCTTTATTAAACACTTGTACTGTAGATTTGTGGACAGAAATTTTGGAAATTAGAAGCAAATTCGCATAATTGAAACTGAATCAAAGAAATCTTGCGAGACATAATCAGAGGAATATTCTTTACATACAAAAATTACTACTGCATAATCTAAGAGAGGGTTGAAGGGAGAGCTTTATTGATTCATTTAAGTTATGAAAATAGTAATGTACAGTACTTGCAGGATTAGGCTATATATTGTATTGATATAGTGTACTGTATAATGTCTATAATAATGTAAAACTTGCAAAACAAACAAACCAAAACGTATACGAACACAGTAAAAAGACAAAACAACGAATCAAAATCGCTATGTGGAAACAACGCCCAAGTAAAATAATTATTTATAAATAAAAGAACACAATCCACCACATAGGGTGTACATCACTACATGAGCAAGTTAATTTGGTTCCCCAGCAAACTAATCGCACACATACCAACGCACTGTAGTCACGTTCAAGGAATTAGTCAATTTGGGAAGTCGGGGACGTTCTGGTAAATGTTTACTAAACTCTGCATGAATAAAGAAACTACATTAAGTGTCAAATGTTATATTAAAATCAAATTTGCAACTTGACAAGATAATAACAATAGTACAAAATACAAATATAACTCACTAACAATAGTGCTATTGGGTAGGTACCTGTAAGCATAGCATGCTTCAAGTGACCCCTAACAATTACTACCCTACAAATAACCTACATTTATCTTAATAAATAAAGGTCAATGTTTGTCAGTTACCCGACCTTTGTTACTAAACTCCTCCCACAGTTTTGGTGCCAGGTGGGAGTGTGGGGCACCGTTGGAAAGCCCAGGCATTGGAGATGGTTTTAGGCGAGTTTAGTGAAAATCAGAGACACTTTTGTTTAATAAAATTTTCGGCAGAACTTATGTAGTATACGGGAGCGAAAAAAAATAGAAAAAATGGCCGTTTGGGGTAGAAGGAGGCCTCCGATCGAAAAGGTATATGGAACGAAAGTTGTTCGCAGCCCCCCAAAATGGGGGTACGGATGAGGTCAGATCCTAAATCGGAGGTAATTTAGCGGCCGAAATCGAGGTCGCCGTTTAATGAGGCACAGGGAGGTCGAGGCCGGTGATTATGGTAGTAGTAGTATTGTGATGATTGTGGTAGCAGTGATTGATGATGGTGATTATGGTAGTAGTAGTGGTGGTAGTAGTGATGGTGATTATGGTGATTACCCGGGCAACGCCGGGTACCCCTGCTAGTTGTACAAATAAACTAAGGAAATCGCAAAAGCAAGCAATTAAAGCTATCGACAATGATTATATATAATATAATAAATATAAATATTTTAAAATTTGAAGAAGGCACAATAGACTTAAACAAAAGAGTACTCTTTTAACAATTACAATCAATTGTAAAAAAAATAATAATAATAACAATAGAAAATTATAAACAATTATAATATACAGACAAAAAGTAAGCAGAGGCTTTAAGCGAAACTTCAAGTTAATAATGCTTGATTAAAATTATTGATATCAAATTTTAAAATACAGTCACAATAATTGACCTTAAAACGATTAAATTTATGCAACAACTTACTTGCAACAAAACCTCTCTACTAAGAGTCTGTATAGTAACCTAGCTCTATTCCAAAAGTCTTCTACTCTGGTACAAATTTTACAAAATCTTATTAGCTGGGAATAAAAACAATAATAAGTTATTTTGCTATCAATAATACTATTAGGGAAAGGAAAGTTTATTACGTTAAAATTAAAATCATCAACTTTGTGGTATATTTTAAGTGTGCAGTGTTCATTAACAATCTGTATATTTATATCGAGAACATTTTCAACATCATCATTTACGTTACCTTGTGTGAGGGGGATGGAATTCGGATAAATTTGTTTAGCGACTTGATTAAAATTTAACATATTACAAACGAGAATATCATCAATATATCTACTATTATTACTAAACAATTTAGCAAGTGCTAATTTTTCTGGGATGTTATTTTTCTTGCTACTGTCAACTAAGTTTTTCATAAATTTAAATTCTAAAGCAAGCAAGAATAAGTCTGCAATTAAAGGGCTAGCATTTCCACCCATAGGAATTCCTAATATTTGTTTGAAAATGTAAGGCCCGAATCTAACATAAGTATTGAAAAGGAGGAATTTAAGGGCATCTTTAAGTTTAGTTCTATCAAAATATACTGAACTAGTGGGATCAATGCTAAGCGACGCATTATTAAAATATGAATTAACATTTATGTAACGATTACGACTACTTTCAAATGTCAAAATGCAAATCTATAATAAAGCAAAGTTCTGAAAATACTAAATCTAAAGGCAAATTGGTATACAAAGTTGAAAAGTCGAAGCTATGTAGGCCTACTGAGGTAACTTTCCGCATGGTATTAAGTTTATCAATAACTTCTACTGAATTGTCAACACTCCAATAATAGTTAATGCCAGTTCTATTCTTGATGGTATCACAATATCGTTTAGGAGTACTTTTAATGTATTTTAAGCAATGTACGACTTGTTTTGACAAAGTTTTAGTGGTAGCAAATTTTGCTCCGGCAATAAAGCGATATTTATAAGGTCATTTATGAAATTTGGGTAACATGTATAATTTAGCAATGCATTTATTCTTATCAGAAAGTTTAATATCAAAGGTTATATTTTTATTAGTATGTTCATTAATTAAGTTATCAACAATTACATTTTCTTGAATTTCATAAACAGAATTACCGCAAATATTTGTATGTACTGTAATATATTAGTGACATTATTGTGTTTACACAATGCCTGCAAATTATTTTAGAGTTGAATAGATAATAAGACATCATGATAATCGAACAAGAAATGCCACAAACCAAAAACATTTCTTACCTAAAGTGTCCTCCCTCATCTCTCTCTTCACCACGCAGCAATCAGCTGAGCGGTTATAACAAAATAGTATTCATTCAAGATTTTGTTTCTTTTGTAGTAATATTTTGTTTTCTTTCTGCCTTAAATTAACTGAAAATATTTAAACTTTATATATTAATAAGAAATAGTTCAGATATAACATTACTATTCAATTTTCCAATCTAGGATGGATGAAAAATCCAACAGGTATGAAAACTAAAGAAAACGAGCCTCCAACCGATGATTAAGGCAGTAACTATCATAATTTTATACTCCTTTACAAATGTTCACTGTTGTTGTTGTTGTTGTTGTTCCCCAAGCTGCCTGGCCAAACAGCCCCAAGGCCCCGAGTAAGGCCAAGGCCATAAACGAGCGCCTCCACAGAACCCTCCCTGCCGACCACAATAAAGCCTGGGTGACCGAAGCCACTCCATGGCGGGGAGCTGAGAGGGTGCGTAAACGCCCGGGAAACCAAAGCCCCACCCAGGGCCCTGTGCCCCTCAGCAATTATGAAGAGAAAGTTGAGGGGCAAAGGAATAATGTGACGCTTTAGCTTCCAATCTTGGTAGATTGGGAGGTCAATCTACGGAAGAGACGCCGTCACTTGAGATCTAGAAAATATATAAGTAAAAGGAACAGTCAGAGTAAGCTATGGGTATGGCAGAGATTGCTCAGGTCTCACTCTGATAGACCAGCCCATCGCCAGAAATGTTCACTGTTACTGTTGTTGGTGAAGTGATAATTTTAAATGGAGATACTTATGATCTTTAATAATTTTAATTGTTATTTTAGGTGGTGGTGCCTTCTATCCAGGAGTTCCTAACTTCCTATTGAATACAAATTAACAATAACAAATTAGGTATACATGTAGGGCTGTGGTGTCCGGTGGGGGGGGTGGGGGTGGGGGTGGGGGGGGCACGTGCCCCGCCCCCCCCCCCCCCCCCATGGCTACGCCACTGCCTATAGGATCTCTAGCATTAAGTGTGCCACACTCTTTTGTCAGAATGTGACTGAGTGACAGTGAGAGTACTGGCCTTGGTCTTGCCTCACCCTTAACCACAATACTGACACACACACACAAACAATTAGCTCAATTTTTAGTAAATTACAAATAGGTAAATACATGCATACACACGCAGAGTAGTATTAATCAATTTTCCCTCACACACACGTATATGCACGCACGCTTAAGCAGTGATTATGGCTGAAATAGTTGCTTGTAGGCTCTCGTGGTGCTCACACGGGAGCCAGACTACTTAGAAACCAGCGATTTTCACCATTCTCAAGGTAAAATAAGGTACATGATCATGATATTTGTTTGTTTATTTTGCAAGTTTTACATTATGATTAATATTATACAGTACAAGTACTGTTTACAGAGATAAAAACAGGTATAAAATTACGCATATTTTCACCAAATATGCCCCGGGTGGGGCGACTGGCGCGTAATTTCAAGCGCCGAAGCATAAGAGTTAATTAAGTTTCAGTCAAAGCTGTAAAAATAATCTTAATTAAATGTTTGAGTACAACTTTTTATCATTAAGAACACCCCATTCTTAACATTAATCATCAATTACAAACTCCAATGCACTTGAATAAACTAATGAAAGCATATGGTCCTCCCGGGATTCAAACTTGGGACACTACACCCAGAACATAAGCATCTAAACCATTGCACCCCAACACAGTTGTCTTGTCTACTACTAAACAATTTTACTCAGGTTAGGAAAGACATCTCGGAGTCAAAGGGTTAAAATGTGTGTCACCACTGGTAACTAACAATAGGCCATAAGTTCCACAATCTCAGCAAACTTATCTTAGTTAGGAATGATTTATAACAAGAAAGGCACAAGAAGGCAAGTTACCCAGCTTATGTATACTAAAGGGAGTATATCGTAGGGACAAGTTTAGTAAAGAAGGTGTACTGTGGGATATTTATGAGTGTACTGTGGGGATAAGTTTAATAAAGAGTGAGTTCATTAGTGTGGGGAAGAAGTCCCGTAACTAAAGTGAGTGTCTGGTGGGAAGCAGTTGCCAGCTATCCAAGCAGTCCACGCATAGATGATGAATTGATGATGCCACATATATTTACAAAATTAGGCTGATGCTAGACAATTATGGTAAATTAAACTAATGAAGGACCTAACAGCCAAAATGTTTAGCTTATAATGAGAAAGGCAAAAAAAGGTTGTAATGTTCTTGTTGACTAAAGGACGTGTACTGTAGGGATAAGTTTATTTAATAGTGTAAGAATATGGGTTTGCTTTGATGAAAAGCAACTATAGTAACTGTATGGTGGGAAGCAGTTGCCAGTTGTCCACACAGGCCAGGAGCCAACTGAGAGGACGGGACTTGACGTGTGCCATGTCGTACTTGATCTGCGGCTGTGAGCTACCCCCGGCGTAGATGATATAGTGCGAACAGGACCCTAGGGGTGAGTCCGGGTCCACATGATAGGGGACAGTACGCTCGGACTCGGATATACTCTCTGGGTTGGGTTCGCGGGCCTGCACCACTCCGCCTCCAGCACGTACTAGGCCTTCTACCACCTTTTTACTTAGCCCAGTCTCATTGAAGCTCCCCCACAGGAACATGTGACATCCGTTGAAGAGACGAGGACGCTGCAATATTATATTATTATTACTTATTGGTCGGTTGTTGGTAGTTGTTAATGTTAATGACCTACAATATTCCAACGGGTGGTGCTACTAGAAAGATCATTAAACATTCATGATACATGGTTGAGCCTGTGTGTATCCTATGAAAGTTCTCCAGCTCCAGGGGGCAGGTACTACTCTGAAAGACAGTCAGTGCATTTTATATATATATATATATATATATATATATATATATATATATATATATTTTTTTTTTTTTTTTTTTTTTTTTTTTTAAATTAAGATTAACCAGACCACTGAGTTCCAAAAGAACTCCTCATAGGGCTGGTCTGAAGGATTAGGGTAAAATGGACAATGTATCAAGACGAGATAAATAGGGAAGGGCAGGAGGGGGTCAAATCGAGGAAGGCGAAGACACGCAGACATTTCACGCCATTTCATCAGTTCAGCCAGACCATATGAGCTCCATATCAGAACTCTTATAGTGCAGGGCCAAAGGATGATGCAAGAACTGCTACACCGCAGCACCAACCAAGAAGTGAACAAAGGCGAAGAATGAGAAAGATCAAGACTAAGGAAGAAATAATCCCAGCGAGATGCAAAAATAATGCACTATTGAGGAGAAGGTACACTACGAGGATGCACAGTCAGAGCAGAAGCCGTGTCAGGGACAACGGCAAAGAATTGAGTCAGCCCGGCCGCACCAGCGAACGAAAAGACACAGTTAGGTCAGGAGCCAACAACCAAGCCAGGCCAACAATCAAGGGCCCGACAGGGTGGCATATGATATAGGTCGCCCGAAGGATACGTGGTAGAGATAGAATAAGAACAGAAGGGGTAAAACACAGAAAGAGGAAATATAATCTACGCAAAATTAGTCAAGCTGACGATGAAAGCTCGAGGGGAGACGGTAATAACCCCACCACATCAAGTCTCATTCGCCGGCCCCGAAGCCCCCCAACGGTGACAGTGAGCGTAGTATTAGGGGGAGTAGTGCACTAATAGCCTAGAGTTGCCATGGTAAGGATAACACACCACCTGAGTTAGCTCCATATATATGCTTTATGTTGTAATTAAAATGCAAAACTTGCAATACAAACAAACCAAAACAGAAACCACACAATATAAAGACAAAATAACTAATTAAAATTACTGTGGAAATCAAACCTTAACGATTCAGAAAAATAATATTACAAAACCATTAAAATGTGCGGGAAGCCATGAAAAGAGTGAAGTTGGGGAAAGCACCAGGAACAGATGGAGTGTGTGGGGAAATGTTGAGAAATGGTGGTGAAATAGTGATCGAATGGGTATGGAAAATGTGCAAACTAGCATGGGAGAAGGGGAGTGCACCCGATGACTGGAAGACTGGCATAATAGTCCCCCTATATAAGGGCAAAGGGGAAAGAGGAGTGTGTGGTAACCACCGAGGAATATGTCTTCTAAGCGTAGTAGGGAAGGTATACAGTAGGGTAGTGATTGAGAGAGTGAGCATGAGAACGGAGAAATGGATAGGCGACGAGCAGGGAGGTTTTAGGAAGGGAAGAGGATGTGTAGATCAGATTTTTACCCTGAATTGTGTTGTGGAGAAATATCTGGAGAAGAAACAAAAGGTGTATGTTGCCTTTATGGACTTGGAGAAGGCCTATGACAGAGTGGATAGAGAAGGTTTGTGGAAAGTACTTAGAATATACGGAGTAGATGGCAAGTTGCTGAAAGCAGTGAAGAGCATGTATGAGGGTGCAAAGGCGGCAGTACGTGTGGAGAGTGAGCAGAGCGAGTTCTTTATAATAATAATAATAATAATAGTTCTTAAAGCTAGCGCATGCTAAGCTAGCTAAGGATAGCTCAATAAGGCCGATTAGGCGTATTTCCATTGGGGTCCTGTACTACTACCCCATCCCTTTGCTCATGAGGGATGGTAACGACTCAGTGCTTGTGAAAAATCTTTAATGCGCCGAGCGTGGGCGCGAACCCGGGCCTTCTGGGTGGAAGTCCGAGACGCTAGTCACTACACCAAGCGAGCCGCTTGAATGTTGGTGTGAAACAGGGGTGTGTGATGTCCCCGTGGTTGTTTACTGTATATATGGATGGAGTCATGAAAGAAATACTATCAAGAGCAGTGGATGTTGGTGTATCGTTGAAAAGGGAGGGAATTGAGTGGAAGCTACCTATACTGCTGTTTGCGGATGATACAGTTCTGATGAGTGATAATGAATGGGAGTTGCAGGGTCTGGTAAATGAGTTTGGAACAGTGTGCGAAAAACGGAATTTGAAGGTAAATGCGGGGAAGAGCAAGGTTATGGTCTTCGAAAGGGGTGAAGTCACAGAGTGAGAGGTGAAGCTGAACGGTCAGGCTATGGAGATCGTCAACTCTTTTAAGTACAGTCCATCCTCCTATAACACGAGCTCCTACAACGCGATCCTCCTTCAACACGAGGGGGGGGGTCCCGAATTACCTAAACCTCTTATAACCCGAGCCGAAAACATATAACGCGAAATGGCCTTGCCGAGTGCTTCAAATCCGGCGCCTCCTCTTACTGCGCGACCCCCCCCCCCCCCACCTACAGCGCGACGGCAAGAGAGCTTCGGAGCTGGCCCAGCTGGGTTGACGGCAAGCTGAAACATCTCACGCAACGTACTGTTTCTTCATTCTAATTTAATTTGGTATATTTGTTTATCCAAACATGATCTTATAATTTACTTGCCTATTATTAGGAAGTAGAGTAATAAGAGCCCACAGTAACGAATATCCAATTGTTGATAATAAATTAATGTCGGACAGTACGTTTGGTTAGATTTTGTCCACAAAACAACAACAAACCCCAGCTGTGACTGCTTGGCGGTGAATGTTATTCCGATGAAATGGAAGTTGTATAGCCTAGCCTATATATTTATTAAGCTAAAAAAATACGGAAAAGTGGCAAAATTGGGGGGCCCAGTCCCATATAGAATTATCTCCATTTAAAGTGTTATTCCTACAACGCGAAATACCTACAACACGAGGGGCAGTGCCGCCCCTAAACTCGCGTTATAGGAGGATGGACTGTATCTGGGTAGTGTGTTGAGTAAAGATGGGACTATGGATGAAGAAGTGCGGGAGAGGGTACAACAGGGGAAGAGGGTTGTAGGAACGCTGAAAGCAGTAACAAGAAATAGGGTGGTCAGTATGGAAGTGAAGAAGTCCTTGCATGACAGTGTGGTAATCCCGACACTGACTTACGGAAGCGAAGCATGGACGTTGGTTGAGAGACTCAGACCAAGAGTGAGAGCAGTGGAAATTAATTACTTAAGAAGTGCGTGCGGAGTTACATGGAGGGATAGACAGACTAATGAGGAAGTAAGAAGGAGGTGTGGTGTGGAGGTAGATGTGCTGGAAAGTGTGAAAAGGAACAACTTGAGATGGTTCGGCCATATGGAACGTATGGAAAGCGAGAGAATGACTAAGAGGGTGTACGAGAGCGAGATGGAGGGAGAGAGAGGGAGATGTAGAACGAATGAGAGGTGGAAGGATGGAGTGAGG
Source organism: Paralithodes platypus (assembly GCA_032716605.1). Classification (NCBI taxonomy): domain Eukaryota; kingdom Metazoa; phylum Arthropoda; class Malacostraca; order Decapoda; family Lithodidae; genus Paralithodes; species Paralithodes platypus. Next base: position 1,589,205 of record CM064497.1, read on the forward strand.
AAGTACATGAATGAAGGCGGTGCTGGTTGGGGGAGGGGCGTCGACTGACTGGGGACAGAGGTGCATGGGGGCGGTTCGTTCGTGGCCACCCCTTCGGGGATCACAGCGTCAGGCAACAGATATTTAGATAGATTAAAATAAAAAAACAAACAGAATGTACTGTATATCACTATATGAGCAAGTGAATTTGTTTCTTAACCTCTGAAGTGCGCATGGGGGTAATTAGACACCTCTGCCTGTGCGCATGTATTTGAGCTATTTCCATCACTAAAATATTCATTTTACCATAAATAGCATTAATACTTATCCATATGCGCCTATTATAGGTTGATTATAAAGGTATTAACCTGTTACAACAATAAAACAAGTGAAAACAGCGTTTGGATGGTCAAAATCGGCGATACAGGGCGGGAGTTACATAATGTATGGGTGAGGCAACCTCCTTTCCCGCCAATTTCGGCTGGAGAGACACTGTCGATCGATACTCTCTCTCTCTCTCTCTTGCACTCGCTTGCTAACAGTGATGACAATGCCCTGCTTGCAACTCGCTAATGTTAGCACGAAAATATACCTCAGAATAAGGGAATAACAGGGAAAATAGGTGATAACTGAAGGAGGGGAGGAAAGTGGGGAAGGAGGGGAGGTAGAGGAGTGATATTTTGCATGGCCCAGGGGCCAATTTTTTTTTTTATTTTTTTTTTTTTTTCGATGTTTAACCCTTCGTTCCCGGAAGGGCTCTTGAACGCCCATAAAAAAGCATACCAGAGCTGCCTGGAAGGGCTCTTTAACGCTCAGTGGTTGAAAGCCTGTGAGCTTGGTGTGCGAGGCGTCGGTCCGACGCATGTAAACAACAGCCGGCTGGACCGACGCCCCGCATCTCCGGCCACAAGAAGGAGAGCGTCGCTTGTTCGTGTATGCCTGTATGTTGTTGTTAAGTATCGAAAAGTAGTATAAAGTGGCTGTTTTTGCCATAAAGTTATCTCCAATGAAATCATCATCACAACTGAACCAGTTGACTTAAGAGAGCTCTACTTAATGCCATTCTACAGGTAAGAAACACATCTACGCTTGAGGATGCGCGGGAATGCGGAAGCAGTCAGAATAACAAAGATACGGTAGCCTAGGCTAGACGTTTTTCGGCCATAACCCCCGGGTTTCGGGGAATATATATATAATACATAGCCGTGGCTGGAGGGTTAAAGTTGATTTTTTTTTTCTCTGACTCTTAAGAGTCTTCCCGCAGTCCGCCGGGAGAACTCTTAAGAGTCTTCCTACAGTTCCCGGGTTAAGAAAACTAGTAGCACATACTGTATATTAGCAAAGTCAATGGAACTTTCTTAAGCATAGCCTTATCGCTGCCACTGACAAAGTCTGTGGGAAAACAAAGGGTCACCCCAGGAATAAGACCTCCTGGTGGTGGAACGATGAGGTAGAAAATGCTGTGAAAGAGAAAAGGAGATGCTTCAAAGCATGGAAGAAAGGAGGAAGCAAGGAGGAATACCAGGCAGCTAAACGAACTGCCAAAAGAGTTATTTACAATGCTAAAAATCGCATTAAGGACCTGGTCCTCGAACAAGTGTGTAACACTGACAATCCCAATGGGATCTTCAACCTAGCTAGGCGAGTTAAAAATGACAGTAGGGATATTATAGGTGAACAGTGTGTTAGAAACGATAATGGGAAAATTGTGTATGCAGAAAATGAAATCAGAGAAGCATGGAAGGCACACTATGAACGATTGCTAAATGTAGAATTTGAATGGGATAAGGAACAGCTTAGTATCGAAAAACCAATATCTGGGCCCCCTTCTTTGATAGCACCAGCTGTAGTGAGCGACGCAATCAATAAAATGAAGGACGGTAAAGCTCCAGGTTGCTCTGACATTGTCGCTGAGATGATAAAAGCCTCAGGGGAGACTGGTGTAAGCTTAGTTACTGAGTTGATAAACACCATTATTAAGGATGAGAAAATCCCAGAGGATTGGCTCAAAAGTGTGATAGTGAATAATTATATACAAAGGAAAAGGGGATGCGCTAGATAGAGGAAATTATAGGGGCCTGAAAATGCTTGACCAAATCATGAAGGTCTGTGAGAGAGTCCTTGAGGGTTTGATCAGGCAAAGCATCTCTATTGATGATATGCAGTTTGGTTTTATGCCAGGACGGGGTACAACCGATGCTATCTTCATAGTCAGGCAGATACAGGAAAGATACTTACTAAAAGGCAAGGATCTTTACTTTGTGTTTGTAGACCTGGAGAAGGCCTTTGATAGGGTGCCTAGAGATGTTGTGCAGTGGGCTATGAGGAAACTTGGTGTGGAAGAGTGACTGGTGCGTGTGATAATGAAGATGTATGAGGATTCGCGAAGTGCGGTGAGGGTGAAGGGTGTACTGAGTGATGAGTTCGCGCAGTCTGTGTTGGAGTCCATCAGGGTTCAGTGTTAAGCCCCCTCCTCTTTATTATGGTCTTGGAGGCACTGTCTAGAGTTTATAGAGGCAGACTCCCGTTGGAACTGTTTTATGCAGACGATTTAGTCCTAATAGCTGACAGTGTGCAAGATGCTGAGGCCAAATTCAGAGAGTGGAGAGAGGACATGGCGAGCAAGGGTTTCTATCTATCTATCTATCTATATGCTCAGGCCCAATCCCCATTTTGGAGGTAGCCGATTCAAGACAGAGCAAGAACAGGGAAATCACAAAAACAACATAAAACAACAAATAAACACAGATAAAAAGCACAAACTCACACACATCCAGGTCACCCAGGAGAAGACCCAGAGACCAGGGTCACCAAGGTCGCTCCAGCACTCCCCCGGCCCCTGACCACCCGGAGAGGTTCCGATCTCGGCAGGCAGACATGCAGTGGAGCCAAAGCCACAAGCCCTCCCACCACACTTCCAGGCACACCCTTCATATTAGTCGTCTCCCCGGGCCAGGCGCCTGATGGACTATTATCTAGTCCAACTTGCGCCCGACCCCTTACTCCAAATGACCACGTGTTCACTCAACTATTCACAAGCATTCTCCATTCACTCCTGTCCACCACCACTTCCCCTGCCTGATCTATAGTCATTCCTCTATCATCCAAAGCCTTTCTTACACAGTCTCTCCATCTCAATGGGGGTCTTCCTGCCCTTCTATCTCCCCTTGTACCTGACTCACATATTCTCTTTGTAAGCCTTTCATTTCACATTCGTTCAACATGACCATACCAGCTCAGCACCCTTCTGTCCACTCTGGCTGACAAATTTTCCTGCTGCCCCACTCTCCTACGTATCTCTTCATTCCTCAATCTGTCTCTACGAGTAACTCCACACATACTCCTCAAGCAGCTCATCTCCATCACATCCAGCCCTCTTTTCTCCCTTTTCTTCAGAGCCCATGTCTCAGCCTGTCATCATCACTGTTGGCACAATTCCTTGATACAGTGCACTTTTTACTTTCACTCCGAGATTTCTCGTCTTCCACATACTTCCCATTGCTCCGAAAACCTTCCTTCCTTCACACACTCTCTGTTTTACCTCCACTTCCATACCTCCACTCCTGCTTATCGTTCCTCCTAGATATTTAAAACACTCTACTTGTTCCAATATTTCCCCATCCAGCCTCACATCTAGATTCACCCTATGCTCTCCCCTATTACACACCATTACTTTACTTTTATTGACGTTCACCTTCAGTTTCCTCCTTCCACAAACCACACCAAACTCTTTGACTACCCGCTGCAGTTTCTCATCAGAATCCGCCACCAATGCTGTGTCATCAGCGAACAGCAACATTTGTTATTTGAAATGAGTCTTTGGAGCTGGTGAACAAGTTTTGTTACCTAGGAGATACCATCTCTGCCGGTGGTGGGGCCGAGGCTGCCACTGTTGCTAGAATTAGGTGTGGCTGGGGGAAGTTCAGAGAACTGATGCCAATCCTGACCATGAAAAGAATGCCTCTCCCCCAGAAGGGAAAGGTGTATGCCTCATGTGTTAGAAGTGCAATGACGTATGCCTCAGAAACATGGGCCGTTAACCCTCCTGGCCCGGGCAGCATGTTAAAATGACACCGCGGCAGATGGGCAGGAACCCGGGTGTCCTGTTAAAATCTGTAAGCTTGAAAGCCTATTCAGCTTGGTCTGAACGCCGTGCGTCCGACGCATGTAGACAAAGCCGATCGTTGCGTCACCGCACCTCCGAAAACAATAAGGAGACGTCAGATCAATGTTATTGCTGTGACGTCAGACGAAATTAGTGTCTGAAAAGCTCCGATATTGTCAACATCGCGGAAAAATTCGCTCCACTGAAATCGTCATCACAACTGAACCAGTTGACTTACAGAGCTCTACTCAATGCCAGTCTACAGATTGGAAACCACACTATGTTTATAGATGCGTGGGAAATTTCTAGCAGTTAAAATAACAAAGATACTTTACAGTTTCTTACAGTAGATCCTCTGGAAAAAGGCAAACTATGCCTGTGTATCCAGCTCAGTACCAGTACTTGCACTGCTGCGGTCGTTCACGGTGTTGGCAGCGGCGGTAGCAGACGCAACATTTTTACTATTCTGTATTTTTGTTTTATAATCAAACTTCAAATCTTGTCTTCCCCATGCTTTATCAAGATTACTTTCAAACTCCCTTATTGATTCGGAATCGACTACATACGGTAGCCTAGGCCTAGACGTTTTTCGGCCAGATCGCCAGGGTACCCCGCACTGTCCTTAGGAGGGCTAGCCCGGGTCAGAAGGGTTAAACTAGAGGATGTCAAACAGAATGGAGCGTAATGAGATGAGAATGGTGAGATGGATGTGTGGGGCCAGGCTACAGGATAGAATAACAAATGTTGAGCTGAGGAGACGTTTAGGTATAAAGAGTATTAGCGAGGTGATGCGTACAAGTAGACTGGGATGGTATGGACATGTGGAGAGAATGGATGAAAAAAATTGGGTGAAAAAATGCAGGTCTGTGATTGTGGAGGGAGCTGCACCAAGGGGTGGACCGAGGAAGACCTGGGATCGGACTATACGTGCCGCTCAAATCCAAGAACTTGACAAGTGAAGCAGCCCTTAACAGGGTTGCCTGGAACGCCGCCATTAGGACAAGAGACTGAAACTGCACTTATGTGTGGAACACTCAGTCTTAAAATTTTATGTATGTATTTATGTATTCTCGTCATATTCAAGGAATTAGTCAAATGGGAAATTTAGGACGTTCTGGTTAATTCAATATGAATACAGAAACTACAATTCAAACTATTGTAGTTAAAGTATAAAATTATAATTAAAGCATAAAACTACACATTAAACAATATTACTTTACCCCTTTCTGTACCGGCGACGTCTTTTTAATTTTATTCTTGCTATATTTAGACGCTTTTGTGCAGTTTAACCCTTAAAGATCAGCGCGCAACATAAGTCGAGTTGAAAAAACTGGCAAAAAACGGGTGAAAAAAGGGTGGAAATCGAGTGAAAATGGGTGGGATAGTAATGATCCATACGTCCGACATCTGTGGCCTCCCGGCCCACACTAACTCCAGTTCCCCCACCGCGCGTGAGGATGACAGTGTAACCAATAGTTCGCTAAAAGTGAGCAAGGTAGCAAAATCAGCTAAACTTCCATCTTCGAGGTAACACTGTCAGTGCTCCACGAGTGCTACGTAGCTGTATGTGGCGTCATTGTGTAGCGATTTCCACCTAGTTTTCGGCGCAATACAGTTCCTTTCATACTGATGGTTGATATAGCAGTCAGAACGGCCCGGAAAGGCCCAAAACGGCCACAGAGCACCTGCTAGAGGAGGGTTAAGAAGGATCTGAGGTAGCAAAAAGGGTTAAGTGAGTTGTTCGAAGCATGTTAATTGCTGGAGGCCCTTTATAAACTGAATGAAATAGTCTAAAAGTAGCCAGAATAAAGTTGAAAGGATGTCGCCAGTACAGAAGGGGTTAATATAATATACAAACAAATTTAAAATTGGAAAAGATATGAACAATAGTAAACGGGTAGCTGCAGTTGATAGTAGTAGTAGTCGTCGTTCCCTAGGTTGCCTGGCCGAACACCCCCAGCAGGGTGATTTTGTGGCGGCTTGGCCCCCATCGCTGCTCATCTTGTGACTTGCAGCTCCCCCCCGGAGCTGCAAGTCTTCTGCAAGGTTTCCCGCGACGAAGATTCCGCCATACCAGGATCTCAGTTGATAGGTGATTACACTGCTGCCTCGTGATATACGCTACCTTCACAACACACATACTACCTCCACCCCCACCACCACATACACTTCCTCTACCACCTCACAAACTACCTCCACCACACACACACAAACTTCCTCAACCCCACACACACTTCCTCCACCACCACAAACACTTCCTCAATCACACACACACACATAACTAACCAGACAGTGAGTATTGGTCCAGTCAGTGGCTGGAGCAAGTGCAGCCGGACCTGAGGCAGCTCCATGTACAGTATTTCATGTTGCATCACTGACACTAGTTCAGTAATAATAATAATAATAATAAGCATGTTACTTATTTCTCATAAGCGCCAATTTTTCCGAAGAATTCACTAGCGCTCGGAAAGAGAAAGAAAAAAGAACAAAATCAATGCATCAAAAGAAGGCTTATATACAACACACATTTAACAATCACTAGCAGTGGCAAAATAGCCTAAACTCTATAGCCATCTGTCATGACACCTCTCTCAAGATCATAGCTTCTCTCAAAGAGAAAAGTCTTAAGTTGTCTCGTGAAGCATTCAACAGAACTCAGTTGTCTCATGGACAGCGGCAACCTGTTATACAACCTCGGAGCCATGTAGGAGAATGACCTCTCAAAGAAAGAAGACTGCTGGAAAGCCCTTGGTTCATCAAGACGAAAAGTACAGCACTTACAAGCCTGGTCTCCATGAGAATGATAAGTGAGGGAAGCCCACAGTCCACCTTGGCGTAGAGATAAGGTGACCTTATCGCTGGGAGCCTGGAGGCAGTTTCTGCCGTGGCCATATCTTTTGGGGAGCATCTTGAGGAAGCAACGTGTGTTTGTTCATTCACAGACACCATGTTACCTCATCACACACATGACCTTCAACTACCTTCACCACCACCATATCATAACACATATTCATACTAACCAGACAATGAGCGTTGGTCCTGGCAGTGGCTGGAGCAAGGGCAGCAGGACCAGAGGCAGCTCCACGTACTTCATGTTGTGACACAGACACTATAGTCCCTTGTGATACACACTCATCCACCCCTGGCATAGACAGGATTTATTACTTGGATATTAGACATTAACCCTCTCCGACATATGACACGATTTTGAGCATATTGGGGATACTTTAAAGCCTTTGTTACCATCAGGGGTATTTAGAAACCTTTAGTTTAGTTACTTCAACCTCTGCAGTTGTCTTTGAGTTAGCTGTGGGCAGAAAACTAATTTTGGAGAGGTAATTATATGAGTGAGAGAACTCTTATTTCTTATTGCTAATCTGGCAACCTCTGTGTCATAGCCTAAATGTGTGAAGGGTTAAATGATAAAATAATAATACTGTAATAATAATATTTTATGGAAAAGATCATTTGAAAAAACTCCTGTTATTCTCAGGTAGACTATGTAAGGATTACACTTGTGGCTGGGATTATATACTGTATATACTGTACATACGTACATACATAAAATTAAAGACTGAGCACTCCACACAAAGTCCAGTTCCGGTCTCATGTCCTAATGACGGGGCTCCAGGCAGCCCTATTCAGAGCTGCCTCACTTGTCATTTTTTTTTATTCTAGATCAGATCGTAAGGTCTAATCCCTCGTCATTCTTGGTCTTCCTCCCCACGTTCACGGACTTGCATTTTTTTCACCCAACTTAGTTTATCCATCCTCTCCACATGCCCGAACCATCCAAGCCTACTAGTACGCATCTCATCATTGATACTCTTGATGCCCCTCAACTTTCCCTTTATAATTGCTGAGGGGCACAGGGTGGGGCTTTGGTTTCCCGGGCATTTCCGCACCCTCCTCAGCTCCCCGCCTTGGAGTGGCTTCGGTCACCTGGGCTTTATTAGTGGTAAGCAGGGAGAGTTTTGTGGGGCCACTCAATTATGGCCTTGGCCTTGCTCGGGACCTTGGGGCTGCTCGGTCAGACAGCCTGGGGAACAGCAACAACAACAACAACTCTTGATGCCTAACCATCTCCTCAACTCTTCACAAAATATCCTCTCTTGCAGTTTGGCCCCACACATCTATCTCACCATTCTCATCTTGTTGTGTTCCATTCTGCTGATATCATCCACTTTGACAGGCCATGTTTCTGAAGCATATGTCATTATGCTTCTAACAGATGAACCGTATACCTTCCCCCTCAAGGGGAGAAGGAGTCTTCTAATAGTTGTTGTTGTTGTTGCTGTTTCTCAGGCTGTCTGGCCGAGCAGCCCCAAGGTCCCGAGCAAGGCCAAGGCCATAACCGAGCGCCCCCACAGAACCCTCCCAGCTTACCACCAATAATGCCCAGGTGACCGAAGCCACTCAAAGGCGGGGAGCTGAGGAGGGTGCGGAAACGCCCGGGAAACAAAAGCCCCACCCAAGGCCCTGTGCCCCTCAGCAATTATAAAGGGAAAGTTGAGGGGCAAAGGAAAAATGTGACGCTTTGGCTCCCAATCTGCCAGGGTTGGCAGTAGGGAGGTCAATCCACGGAAAAGACGCCGCCACTTGAGATCTAGAAAATATATAAGTAAAAGGAACAGTCAGAGTAAGCTATGGGTATGGCAGAGAATGCGCAACTCTCATTCTGATAGACCAGCCCATCACCACTCTTCTAATAGTTAGTAGTGGCAACAGATCTCTGAACTTTATCTATCTATCTATTGCCTGACGCCGTGATCCCCGAAGGGGTGGTCATGAACGAACGAACCGGCCCCATGCACCTCTGTCACCAGTCAGTCGACGCCCCTCCTCCCAACCAGCACCGCCTTCATCCATATACTTCCTCACTCCATCCTTCCACCTTTCTTTTGGTTTACCTCTCCCTCTGTCCTTCCACCTCGCTCTCGTACACCCTCTTAGTCATTCTCTCGTCTGTAATTTTAAGAGGAATCGGCCTTTGGCTGAGACATTTTTTCATGGGGGGTATGAGACACCTCTGCCTGTGCGCATGTATTTGAGCTGTTTCCATCACTAAAATATTTATTTTACCATAAATAGCATTAATACTTCTCCATATACGCCTATTATAGGTTGATTATAAAGGTATTAACCTGTTACAACAATAAAACAAGTGGAAACAGCGTTTGGATGGTCAAAATCGGCGATACAGGCCGGGAGTTACATAATGTATGGCTGAGGCAACCTCCCTCCCCTCCACTTTCCTCCACCTCTGGAGAGACACTGTCGATCGACACTCTCTCTCTCTCTCTTGCACTCGCTTGCTAACAGTGATGACAATGCCCTGCTTGCAACTCGCTAATGTTAGCACGAAAATATACCACAGAATAAGGGAATAACAGGGAAAATAGGTGATAACTGAAGGAGGGGAGGAAAGTGGGGAAGGAGGGGAGGTAGAGGAATGATATTTTGCATGGCCCAGGGGCAATTTTTTTTTTTTTTTTTTTTTTCGGTGCTTTAAATTGATTTTTTTCCCCCTGATTCTTAAGAGTCTTCCCGCAGTCCGCCGGGGGAACTCTTAAGAGTCTTCCCGCAGTTCCCGGGTTAAATTGATTGTTCTTGTTAAAAGAGTACTCTTTGTTTAAATCTGTTGTTACTTCATATTTTGCAATTATTTGTCTTTATATTATATGTATTCATTGTCGATAGTATCAATTGCTTGCTTTTGCGATTTCCTTAGTTTATTTGTGCGATAAATGTAGGTTATTTGTAGGGTAGTTATTGATAGGGGTCACTTGAGGCATGCTATGCTTACAGGTACCTACCCGATAGCACTATTGTTAGTGAGTGCTGTACTGTATTTTATATATTATTTTGTAATAGTATAGATATTTTATCAATATTTGTATTTTGTACTATTGTTAATGTCTTGTCATGTTGCAAATTTGATTTTAAATAATATTTTGACATTTAACATGTAGTTTCTTTATTCATGCAGAGTTTAGTAAAATTTACCAGAACGTCCCAGACTTCCCAAACTTGACTAATTCCTTTAACGTGACGATAGTGCGTTGTTATATGTGCGATTAGTTTGCTTGGGAATTTTTTTTTTTTTTTTCTTTTTCTATATTCCAACTTACTTCCTCTCGGGCATAGGCTGAGAGCCTTAACATTCACCGCTTTACAATGAACAGTGAAGCCCGTGAGGTCTTGTTCCAGTCTAGGGAGTGAGACATGTGAAGCACGTAGAGTACAACGAGCACCTGCCATCTTGCCTTCACATGAGGCACGGTGCTCACTCATGGCCCGAAACGACCCCATCTCTGAAGCCACCTCGTTCCCGTGCTTCACTGTCTCACCCCCTACACTCGGACTCTCACACTTACACACACACAACGCCACCTGTTGAGCAGATAACTCACCAGATTAACTTGCTCATGTAGTAATGTACACCCTATGTGGTGGATTGTGTTCTTTTATTTAATAATTTTCATTTTAGTAAGCGTTGTTTCCACATAGCGATTTTGATAATTTAATTTGACTTTATATTGTCCTTGTCCCAATTTTGGTTTGTTTAGTTTGCAAGTTTTACATTTTAATGTCTCAAACCTTTGTACAAAATATATTATCGCTTCAGTTCCTCTATTCAGAGGTTTATAAAGTAAATAATTCATCCAGTGTAAGTTTCTTAGAAGTGTTTGACATTATATAGCACTTAAACCTCACGTAGAGTAGAATATTATAATAGTCCATAAAATAAAACGGCATGCGTGAGAATCTTAGGCCCCTTGGCCCCGCCCCTCACCTCCCTTGGCCCGCCCCGCGTTTAAATAAAGCCTTCAAACAGTTAATGCCATATCGCCCCATAGCTCAATCGGTATAGCTCCCACTTTCCACTCGGAAAACCAGTGTTCGATCCCACTCGAATCTAGTGTATTTTATATTTTATATTATGTTATATTTTTTATTTTGGTTATTTTTGTTATATTTTAGGGTTAGGTTAGGTTAGGTTAGGTTAGGTTAGGTTAATCTAATCTAATCCAAATATAATAGTTGTACAATTGAGGGGTGGGGCCAAGGACAGGCCTCCATGGCCTCCCTCCTGCCATATCCTCATATAAATACGCGTCCATACGTTTAGTGAGTTTTAACGATAGTTTAACTTACTGACAGTAGCTTATTCCACTGTAAACAATTCTACTATAACATGTGTTTATTCTATCTATCTATCTATTGCCTGATGCCACAATCCCCGAAGGGGTGGCCACGAACGAACCGACCCCATGCACCTCTCTCCCCAGTCAGTCGACGCCCCTCCCCCCAACCAGCACCGCCTTCGTTCATGTACTTCCTCACTCCATCCTTCCACCTCTCATTCGGTCTACCTCTCCCTCTCTGTCCCTTCACCTCGCTCTCATACACCCTCTTAGTCATTCTCTCGCTTTCCATACGTTCCATATGGCCGAACCATCTCAAGTTGTTCCTTTTCACACTTTCCAGCACATCTACCTCCACACCACACCTCCTTCTTACTTCCTCATTAGTCTGTCTATCCCTCCATGTAACTCCGCACGCACTCCTTAAGTAATTCATTTCCACTGCTCTCACTCTTGGTCTGAGTCTCTCAACCAACGTCCATGCTTCGCTTCCGTAAGTCAGTGTCGGGATTACCACACTGTCATGCAAGGACTTCTTCACTTCCATACTGACCACCCTATTTCTTGTTACTGCTTTTAGCGTTCCTACAACCCTCTTCCCCTGTTGTACCCTCTCCCGCACTTCTTCATCCATAGTCCCATCTTTACTCAACACACTGCCCAGATACTTAAAAGAGTTGACGATCTCCATAGCCTGACCGTTCAGCTTCACCTCACAATCTGTGACTTCACCCCTTTCGAAGACCATAACCTTGCTCTTCCCCGCATTTACCTTCAAATTCCGTTTTTCGCACACTGTTCCAAACTCATTTATCAGACCCTGCAACTATTCATTATCACTCATCAGAACTGTATCATCCGCAAACAGCAGTATAGGTAGCTTCCACTCAATTCCCTCCCTTTCAGCGATACACCAACATCCACTGCTCTTCCTAGTATTCTTTCATGACTCCATTCATATATACAGTAAACAACAACGGGGACATCACACACCCCTGTTTCAAACCAACATTCAGGTCAAAGAACTCGCTCTGCTCACTCTCCACACGTACTGCCGCCTTTGCACCCTCATACATGCTCTTCACTGCTTTCAGCAACTTGCCTACTCTGTATATTCTAAGTACTTTCCACAAACCTTCTCTATCCACTCTGTCATATGCCTTCTCCAAGTCCATAAAGGCAACATACACCTTTTGTTTCTTCTCCAGATACTTCTCCACAACACAATTCAGGGTACAAATTGATCTACACATCCTCTTCCTTCCTAAAACCTCCCTGCTCGTCGCCTATCCATTTCTCCGTTCTCACTCTCATCAATCACTACCCTACTGTATACCTTCCTACTACGCTTAGAAGACATATTCCTCGGTGGTTACCACACACTCCTTTTCCCTTATATAGGGGATCTATTATGCCAGTCTTCCAGTCATCGGGTGCACTCCCCTTCTCCCATGCTAGTTTGCATATTTTCCATACCCATTCTATCACTATCTCACCACCATACCTCAACATTTCCCTACACACTCCATCTGTTCCTGGTGCTTTCCCCAACTTCACTCTTTTCATGGCTTCCCACACTTCTGACCTCCTGATCCCCACCTCCTCCTCCACTACTTCTCTTCTTCTCCCTCCCATACCATATCCAGCTATGTTTGCTCTTCATTCCTTACATTTAGCAACTCACTGAAGTGCTCCCTCCATCTTTCAACTCTCTCTTGCTCTCGGCTAGCATTCTCCCATTCTTATCTTTCACACCTTACTGTTTCCCTTGCTACCTTCCCTAACTTTCTTGACTTCTTTCCAGAACAGTTTCTTACTCTCCCTCCATTTTACACTCAGATTCCTTCCAAATTCCTCATCTACTCTTCTCTTACTCTCCTTCACTACTCTCTTACTCTCCACGTACCTCGCTCGTTTCTGTCTCTCGGAATCTTCATTCCCTCTACTACCCAACCACTCTCTATATGCTTTCTTCTTTTCTTCCACAGCTATTCTTACCTCTTCTGTCCACCATGCTGTACCTTTCACTCCCCTCCCTCTTCTCCTCACTCCACACACCTCCTCACATGCTGCACAGATCTCATCCTTAACCCGGGAACGGCGAGAGGGGGTATTGAACTAGCTGCCCATGGGCGAGCATATTGGCTCCATTCAGGCCTATAATCGTCATTTTACGATAAATATCATTATTACTTATTCATATGAGCCTATTTTACCTTCACTATGAAGATAGTAACCTGCAACAACAATAAAACAAGTGAAAATATAATTTTTCTGGTCAAAATTGCGAATATAGATGGACCAGCCCATTCATGAATTATGGAGAAAATTGAGGCAACCCCTCCCTCCACGAGGCCTCAAGCCACACTGAGCCTACTCATACACACACTCTGTTATGTAACACACCTGCTAGGCACGTAAGCACATCCTCCACACAGTTTGCTAATGTTAGCACAAAAATATACCAACGAATTAGGGAAAAACAGGGAAAATAGGTGATAATTGAAGGGGGAGGGGAAAGGGAGGAAGGAGGGGATGTAGAGGAGTGATATGAGGTATAGGGAAAAAAAATACAAAAAATAAACTTGTTTAGTGCTACTGGGGCTGTTTAAATGTTTTTTTTAGGCCTCCCTCTTAAGAGCTTTGCCGCCATCGCCCAGTAAAACCTCTTATGAGCTTTGCAGCTGTTTACGGGTTAAACACCTTGCTCATCTCCACCACCTCCTCCATAACTTCCAGGTCGAACCCACCTAGTCGTCTTTCCACTGCTCTCCTGTACTCCTCCCTGACTTCCTCCTCCTGCAACCTCTGGTGAGGAGGGTCCTCACCATTCCACCCTCCTCTTGCCTCCCTCCAGCTCTCCTCACCCACTTCTTTTGTATTCTAACCTTAGCTACCACTACATAATGATCAGACAGACCCCCTCCAATACCCCTATACACCCTAGCATCCATCACAGATTTCTTCATTCGTTCATCCACATACATAATCAATCAATGACTTTCGTTCCACCACTGTCTTATCCTTCATGTGTTTATTATATATACTATTTCTATAAGGATATGGTGCTTAGCAAGTTAACATTCATACTTTGCAAGCAATTTGTGGATTATCATATTTTTTTTTTCGCCATGTGTAATGATTATAGGGTTATAGTTGATAAATATATTAATTGTGTGCACAAATAGATGTTACTACCAAAAAAATACCATTTGTGAATGGAGTGTCTTTTAAACGAAGCTTATTATATTGTTGAGTTACCAAGTAAATTACCACTTGTCCTAGGGTCCTGTGACAATGCGACAATTTTCCGACGGTGGTCACCACAAGAAGCTTGTGCGTGGAGCGTCTAATTCAGAGCAGGTCTGCATAAAGTGAGAAGCAAAACCTTGCCAGTACCACTGGTAACTATTTAGCAATGCTGAGTGGTATGAAAATGTTCTTATTATGTACAGTCACAGTCACTAATACTGTATAACTTTGAAGCTTTGAACTGGTTAAAGAACCTCCGAAATGCAAATTAAAATGTAAAACTTGCAAACTAAACAAACCAAAATTGGGACAAGGACAATATAAATTAAAATGTAAAACTTGCAAACTAAACAAACCAAAATTGGGACAAGGACAATATAAAGTCAAATTAAATTATCAAAATCGCTATGTGGAAACAACGCTTACTAAAATGAAAATTATTAAATAAAAGAACACAATCCACCACATAGGGTGTACATCACTACATGAGCAAGTTAATCTGTTTCCCAAGCAAACCAATCGCACATATAACAACGCACTATCGTCACGTTAAAGGAAGTAGTCAAGTTTGGGAAGTCCGGGACGTTCTGGCAAATTTTACTAAACTCTGCATGAATAAAGAAACTACATGTTAAATGTCAAAATATTATTTAAAATCAAATTTGCAACATGACAAGACATTAACAATAGTAAAAAATACAAATATTGATAAGATATCTATACTATTACAAAATAATATATAAAATACAGTACAGCACTCACTAACGATAGTGCTATCGGGTAGGTACCTGTAAGCATAGCATGCTTCAAGTGACCCCTATCAATAACTACCCTACAAATAACCTACATTTATAGCACAAATAAACTAAGGAAATCGCAAAAGTAAGCAATTGATACTATCGACAATGAATACATATAATATAAAGAGAAATAATTGCAAAATATGAAGTAACAACAGATTTAAACAAAGAGTACTCTTTTAACAAGAACAATAAATTTAAAAAATCATCAATAATAATAATAATAATAATAATAATAGAAAAAGAAAAAGAAAAAGATAAACAATAAATACAGACAAAAAGTAAGCAGAGGTTATACAAGAAACTTCAAGTTAAAAATGCTTGATTAAAATTATTGATGTCAAATTTTAGAATACAGTCACAATAATTGACCCTAAAAAGATTAAATTTATGGAACAATTTACTTGCCTCAAAACCTCTGTCCACTAAGAGTCTGTATAGTAACCTAGCTCTAGCCCAAAAGTCATCTACTTTAGTGCAGATTTTACAAAATCTTATTAATTGGGAATAAAAACAATTATAAGTGATTTTACTATCGATATTACTACTAGGGAAAGGAAAGTTTATTACGTTAAAATTAAAATCATCAACTTTGTGATATACTTTAAGTATGCACTGTTCATTAACAATCTCTATATTTATATCAAGAAAATTTTCAACTTTATAATTTACGTTACATTGTGTGAGGGGAATAGAATTAGGGTAAATAAGTTTAGCAACTTGATTAAAATTTAACAAATTGCAAACAAGAATATCATCAATATATCTACTATTATTACTTAACAGTTTAGCAAGTGCTAATTTTTCTGGAATTTTATTTTTCTTGCTACTAAAGTCAAATTAAATTATCAAAATCGCTATGTGGAAACAACGCTTACTAAAATGAAAATTATTAAATAAAAGAACACAATCCACCACATAGGGTGTACATCACTACATGAGCAAGTTAATCTGTTTCCCAAGCAAACCAATCGCACATATAACAACGCACTATCGTCACGTTAAAGGAAGTAGTCAAGTTTGGGAAGTCCGGGACGTTCTGGCAAATTTTACTAAACTCTGCATGAATAAAGAAACTACATGTTAAATGTCAAAATATTATTTAAAATCAAATTTGCAACATGACAAGACATTAACAATAGTAAAAAATACAAATATTGATAAGATATCTATACTATTACAAAATAATATATAAAATACAGTACAGCACTCACTAACGATAGTGCTATCGGGTAGGTACCTGTAAGCATAGCATGCCTCAAGTGACCCCTATCAATAACTACCCTACAAATAACCTACATTTATAGCACAAATAAACTAAGGAAATCGCAAAAGTAAGCAATTGATACTATCGACAATGAATACATATAATATAAAGACAAATAATTGCAAAATATGAAGTAACAACAGATTTAAACAAAGAGTACTCTTTTAACAAGAACAATAAATTTAAAAAATCATCAATATTAATAATAATAATAATAATAGAAAAAGAAAAAGATAAACAATAAATACAGACAAAAAATAACAGGTAGAAAATTAGAGACAGAATAACAGTATTGACCGCGATGATAATTTACCAATTATCCCAAGCTCACATAATAGTATAAAAAATAGCATATATTATAATGTAAAACTTGCAAAATAAACAAACCAAAACGTATACGAACACAGTAAAAATACAAAACATCTAATCAAAATCGCTATGTGGAAACAACGCATTAAGTAAAATTAATAATTTATAAATAAAAGAACACAATCCACCACATAGGGTGTACATTACTACATGAGCAAGTTAATCTGTTTCCCAAGCAAACTAATCGCACACATAACAACGCACTATCGTCACGTTCAAGGAATTAGTAAATTTGGGAAGTCGGGGACGTTCTGGTAAACTTTACTAAATATAATAGGTATTATTTATACAAATACATAAATACACCACTGTGATAATTACATGTATGTGAGAGAATCCACTTTCCCGATGCAACTCCCATCTTGTAGGTGATATCTGACTTCCTCACCACTCCGTCCTCCAAACACCCAGCTACAATGTGTGTCACCTCATCACTGCAATAGGATCGAAGGTGTACAGTAAATTAAAAGTTTTAAATACATACATTACACACATGCAGTTTGGCCCCACACACCAATCTCACCATTTTCATCTCGTTGCATTACATTCTGTTGATATCATCCACTTTGACAGGCCACGTTTATGAAGCATATGTCATTGCACTTCAAACACATGACGCGTATACCTTTCCCCTAAAGGGGAGAGGGAGTCTTCTAATAGTGAGTAGTGGCAACAAACCTCTGAACTTTATCCAGGCGCAATACATACTGTACAGAGACGGCGGAACAGACAGACACAGACATGATAGATAGGGGATGAAGTTACATATAAATAGTCTCCAGTTCCATGCAATCAGGGAACCCCCCAAATGCCCCAAGGCAGCCCTTTAGGGCAAGAGCAGCTATTTCAGAGGCTGTATTTGGCACACTGGTGTACCACAGCTACCATGAGGCAGAAATGGACCAAAGAGGATGAACAGTGGCCCAGACATATGTCATTCCCCTTTTAGTTACGGTACCTCTTACATGCAGTAGACATGTGGGGTATATTCTTATATTTCCTCTACCACATGGCTCTGTGTTAAGTCGGCCACCCGCAGATATTACAAAAAACAAAAACAAAAAAAACAACATAAACAATAGGGAATGGGCCTGAGTAAATAGATAGATAGACATGGGTAGAGGTCCTTCTAACCCCCTGCCTAGGTTAGCATTATAGTAATCAGGGACTCCTGAGGAGGGTTTCAGGATTAGAACACTTAGAATAATAAATGCACTGAACTATCCAACTCTAGCTCTTCCCAAGCTTTCTGGCATCTAGCCAAAAACCTCTCTAACAACTTTTCTTCCTCGTCTTTCCCTCCCCTTTTCCACTCTGATGGCACAACCATCACTTCTTCCTCTGACAAAGCTCAAACTTTTGCCAGAAACTCTACCTTGGATGCTTCCGGTGCTATTCCTCCCTCTCCACCCCCCTCTCTCCTACTTATGCCTAATATCCTAATCTCTTTTAAAGATGTACTTTCTACCCTCTCTGGGCTTAATACTAAGAAGGTGTACGGTCTGGACGGTGTTCCTCCTGTTGTACTTAAAAACTGTGCTTCCGTGCTGACTCCCTGCCTAGGCAAACTCTTTCGTCTCTGTCTTTCCTCTAACGTCTTTCCTTCGTGCTGGAAGTTTGCTCTCATTCAACCTGTCCCAAAGAAAGGTGACCGCTCTCAACCCTCCAACTATCGTCCAATTGCTCTCATCTCTTGTATCTCTAAAGTTTTTGAAACTATTCTTGCTTCCAAATTTCTTAAGCATTTCTCTTCTCATAATCTGCTCTCAGATCACCAGTATGGCTTCCTTAACCCTCGTGGCCCGGGCTGGTCCTCCAAAGGACGGAGGTCGTATCCGGGCGATCTGGCCGAAAAACGTCTAGGCCTAGGCTACCGTATTTTTATTTATTTTAACTGCTAGAAATTTCCCACGCATCTATAAACGTAGTGCGGTTTTCAATCTGTAGACTGGCGTTGAGTAGAGCTCTGTAAGTCAACTGGTTCAGTTGTGATGACGATTTCAGTGGAGCAAATTTTTCCGCGATGTTGACAATATCGGAGCTTTTCAGACACTAATTTCGTCTTACGTCACAATAATAACATTGATCCGACGTCTTCTTATTGTTTTCGGAGGCGCGGTGACGCAACGATCGGCTTTGTTTACATGCGTCGGACGCACGGCGGTCAGACCAAGCTTAATAGGCTTTCAAGCTTACGGATTTTAATAGGACACCCGGGTACCGGCCCATCTGCCGCGGTTGCCTTTTAAAATGACAGCCGGGTAGGAAAGGTTAAGGGTCGCTCTACTGGTGATCTTCTTTCATATCTTACTAACTCTTGGTCATCCAACTTTCGGGACTTCGACAAGACTTTTTCTGTTGCACTAGACATATCGAAGGCCTTCGATAGAGTCTGGCACAAATTAAAATGTAAAACTTGCAAACAAAGTCAAACCAAAACTGGGACAAAGACAATATAAAGTCAAAACAATTTCCAAACTGCCCTCCTTCGGTTTCTGTCCCTCCATCTGTGCCTTTGTCTCTAATTTCATTTCCGGCCGTTCCATAGCTGCGGTTGTGGACGGCCATCGCTCAATTCCTCCTCATCATCATCATCAAATCTGACGCCTCGCTTCCAGAGGAAGCGCCCCAAAAGGGATGGCCATGGCAGAAACTGCCTCCAGGCTCCCAGACATGCCCCGAGTGACCCACTCCACAGTGCCATTTCCACTAAGTGGATTATAACCATGAACACTGAAGGAGCAGACCCAGAGCAGTCCCTCACCCGGATGGCAGTTCCACCACTGTTTTGCTATTTTATTTACCCCAGTGGGGCCCTGGCTGGAAACATACCAAGCA
This sequence comes from Paralithodes platypus, assembly GCA_032716605.1. Classification (NCBI taxonomy): domain Eukaryota; kingdom Metazoa; phylum Arthropoda; class Malacostraca; order Decapoda; family Lithodidae; genus Paralithodes; species Paralithodes platypus. The sequence goes on from CM064497.1 coordinate 1,608,963, forward strand.
CAGGAATTTTCTGGAAATAGGAACCAGTGGTCCACTGCTCCAGAGGCTGATTGCACCACCAAAGTGGCGGGCGGTGGGGTCGCCGCATCCCTACGCCAGAGAAAGAAAGGCCAACTTGTGCCAGTGGGCTGTGAGAGTAAGACACTAGAGAAACATGGGGCACACCATTATGGCCCCACTGCCTTCACCACTCTCAAGAAAAAAGTTAGAAATAAGAATTATGATAAAGGTGCAGTCAGAAAACGGCTATGGGAAGTAGAGGACACCAACCCTCACTCTGATAGATCCAGCCCACCCCCTCAATTCCTCATCCTATCAACTCCGGTGTTCCTCAGGGTTCTGTCCTATCTCCTATTCTCTTTCTAATTTTCATAAATTATCTTCTCAACTGTACATCTAGTCCCATCCATTCATATGCAGACGACTCTACTTTACACCACTCTATTAGTTTTCCAGAATGCCCCAGCCAGCAGTCCCTCAAAAGTAAACGTAATGAAGCCATAAAATGCTTATCTTCTGATCTAGCTACTACAGGTATTTCCAATTGGGGTAGAGAAAACCTTGTTATATTTAATGCTTCCAAAACTCAATTTATCCATCTTACTACCCTCCAGAGAACTATCACTTATTCTTCAACAATACAAAAATCAACCCTTCATCTTCCCTCAATGTTCTCGGTGTCTCTTTTTCTTCTGCTCTCACTTGGAAAGACCATATTACCAGTCTCCAGAAGCTGGGTGTGCTCAACCGCCTCAAGGGGTTATTTACCCCTGCGCAGCTACTTGCTCTGTACAGGGGCACAGTGGGTCCTTGTATTGAGTATTGTTCACATGTGTGGGGAGGATCCTCTCACACCGCACTCCTAGATAAAGTAGAAAGGAAAGCTTTTCGTATCATTAACTCCCGTCCACTCACCAATTCTCTGCAATCTCTCTCTCTTCGCCGCAATGGTGCATCTCTCTAACTATTCTATCGCTACTACAATAATCAGTGTTCCTCGGAGCTTTCCCAGTGTATACCACCTCCTCTACGTAGGGTACGTAGTACCCGCCTTGCAACACAATCCCACCCCTACTCTATGCAACTCTCAACCTAAGAGTGAAACACTATTCTCAGACTTTCTTCTATTCAACTGCTGAGCTCTGGAACTCTCTCCCAGAATCAGTCTTTCCCTCTTCCTATGACTTAAATTGCTTCAAACTCCGTGTGTCCAGGCATTTTAGCTCGAACGTCCCTTGATTTCGGCCCTGTCACTCTTTGAAATCTGGGGGAGGCACTCACTGCAGGCAGTTATGCCTTTTGTCTCCCTCATTCACATAGAAAAAAAACAAAAAATGCACACACCATGACCCAAACACAGCAACAGATCTCCTTCAACCCTATCTCAACACACTACATGGCTGGTGCACTACAAACAGACTTAATCTAGCCCCAGCCAAATCCACCGCAACCCTGCCCATAAGCTGGACAGAACACGAATACATCCCTCAACTCACAATAAACAACACACCCCTAACACATACACACTCACCCAAAATCCTAGGAGTAACATATGATACTCATATGACATTCAAACAGCACACCACAAACACGAAAAAGAAACTGACACCCAGACATAACGCCCTCAGGTCACTTGCTCACACAAAATTTGGACACAACAAAGAAACCACCACCACAGTTTATAAACAATACATAAGATCAGTGATGGAATACGCAAGCCCAGCCTGGGCTTCTAACCTAGCTGAAACACATCATAAGACCTTGCAGACTATTCAAAACAAAGCCCTAAAAATCATTACAGGCTGCACAGCTACTACACCCACAGATCACCTACATCAAGAAACCAAAATCCTCAAAGTCAAAGACCATCTGGACATGAGAGGTACTCAATTCCTGGCAGCAGCCTCTACGAACCAAAACCACCCACTACACTACATGGCAACACACCCACAGACACCAAGAAATATCAAAACAACACCCAGCACACGGTATCACACACAAATAATATCCTCTCTCCCTCCCTGCCCACCCCAAACCAACTTCCAGAAGCACATCCATACTCATATCTCTCGCCGATCCATCCACTCACTCATAGACAACACGCAGCTGCAAGCACGACCTCCCGAAATCCATGCTTCCGAATCCTCCCTTCCTCGCAAGGACAGAGTCCACCTGGCCAGGCTGAGATGCGGACACCATCCAGCTCTTCTGAGCTATCAGAAGAGACTGGATGACTCCGTCGTCGACACCTGCCCGGGATGTAACACAGCACCCCGTACCATTAAACACATCATAGAAGACTGCATTTCACACAACCACTTACGCCAACAACACAATCTACACTCAATGAGAGCTCTGTGGGTAAGCCCGATCGCGGCCATGGCCTTCCTCAGGGACTCGGGGCTGTTCGGCCAGGCAGCTTAGGGAACAACAATAACAACTTCTAAAACTAATTTAATTAAATCAACAAATGCATGTGGCACTCCAAGGACTCGAACCTAGGATACTCACACCAAAATTATGCGCATTTATGCATTACGCTAGCAAGACAGTTAAAATTACAGTAGCCTACCTGAAGTCTGAGACAAGACGAGCTCGTATCATCCGAGCCAGTGAGTCAAGCCTCTTGGCCTGGTGTGTCAAGAGTCCGGCCCCCAGAAGTACCATTCTGTCCACCTGGGGAGCCATCACGGGGGGGCTCACTAGATTCGGGTTTTTAGCAGTGTCCAGGGCCGATACTATCTCTGATGCACCACTACATAATGCAGCTAGGGACCTGAGAAGCATAGACATTATAAATTTCATAACAATACACAGTATATATCAAGCTAGTCATTGATGGATATATTATGTAGAAAAGTCAATAGGTCCTTAGTTTGTAGGGTGTGGCCTTTAGTGGTGTTCAGGGCTGAGGCTATTTCTGACGAGCAATGAATACTGGTAGGAACCTGAGAAATGCAGAAAGTAGACTGTATGGTAAACTATGTATGTATGTACTCAGGCACATACCTCATAGCTGGGGGTGGCCGACTCGAGACAGACTCGGGGCTGTTCGGCCAGGCAGCTTAGGGAACAACAACAACAACCAGCTACATTAATTAATGGGCGGGTGCCCAACCCCGAAAGGAGTTGAAATAGGGGAGCTATCCCCCCGCCAAAGGCGGCTTTCTAGGGCCTTTCCTAGCTGATGCTGAAAGGATTGGGTTCTAGTCATGTGGTGATAGGCTGGTCTATCAGAGTGAGAGCTGAGCGATCTCTGCCATACCCATAGCTTACTCTGACTGTTCCTTTTACTTATATATCCTCTAGATCTCAAGTAACGGCGTCTTTTCCGTGGATTGACCTCCATACTGCCAACCTAGAGGTTGGTGGATTGGGAGCCAAAGCGTCACATTTTTCCCTTGCCCCTCAACTTTTCCTTCATAATTGCTGAGGGGCACCGGGCCTTGGGTGGGGCTTTGGTTTCCCGGGCGTTTCCGCGCCCTCCTCAGCTCCCTGCCTTGGAGTGGCTTCGGTCACCCGGGCTTTGTTAGTGGTAAGCAAGGAGGGTTTTGTGGGGGCGCTCGTTTATGGCCTTGGCCTTGCTCGAGACCTTGGGGCTGTTCGGCCAGACAGCCTGGGGAACAACAACAACAACAACATTAATTAATAGTAATCCATCGAACCTAATGCCCTCCTGCCAGGCCCCAGACTTACAGAAGGTGAGACTTTCGTATAAGAATTAAGTCCGGGCATTACTTCTCCATATCAAAACAAAATCTGAAAGATTGGTGTAAAATTTTGAACTATTAAGGTACAGTAAATGTCTGAAGTAGCAAATGGAAGGAATGTGTAAGAGAGTATGGGTCTGTGGGTTCAAGGATTGTGTGGGTGAGAATGAAAGTAGGAATACAAACGTGGGTGATTGTATGCGTGTATGCCCCGACAGAGGATATACTTGAAAGAAAGAAAGAGGAGTTCTGGATGAATGTGGAGGCGTGCCTGGAGAAGTTTGACAAGAACGAAAGAATATTTCTGATTGGGGATATGAATGGTAAGGTGGGTGATAGGAAAGTTGAGGGAGTGGTGGGAGGGTGGGGGGTACCATCAGAGGTGAATGGGAATGGTAGTGCACTTGTGGACGTATGTGTGGGTAGGAGGCTGTGGATAGCCAACACCTTCTTCCGACACAGAATGATCCACAGGTACACGTGGAAACGGATGTTGACGATGAAGGATAAGACAGTGGTGGAACGAAAGTCATTGATTGATTATGTATGTGTGGATGAACGAATGAAGAAATCTGTGATGGATGATAGGGTGTATAGGGGTATTGGAGGGGGTCTGTCTGATCATTATGTAGTGGTAGCTAAGGTTAGGATACAAAAGAAGTGGGTGAGGAGAGCGGGAGGGAGGCGAGAGGAGGGTGGAATGGTAAGGAGGGTGGAGAGGTTGCAGGAGGAGGAAGTCAGGGAGGAGTACAGGAGAGCAGTGGAAAGACGACTAGGTGGGTTCGACCTGGAAGTTATGGAGGAAGTGGAGGAGATGAGCAAGGTGTTTAAGGATGAGATCTGTGCAGCATGTGAGGAGGTGTGTGGAGTGAGGAGAAGAGGGAGGGGAGTGAAAGGTACAGCATGGTGGACAGAAGAGGTAAGAATAGCTGTGGAAGAAAAGAAGAAAGCATATAGAGAGTGGTTGGGTAGTAGAGGGAATGAAGATTCCGAGAGACAGAAACGAGCGAGGTACGTGGAGAGTAAGAGGGTGGTGAAGAGAGTAGTGAAGGAAAGTAAGAGAAGAGTAGATGAGGAATTTGGAAGGAATCTGAGTGTAAAATGGAGGGAGAGTAAGAAACTGTTCTGGAAAGAAGTCAAGAAAGTTAGGGAAGGTAGCAAGGGAAACAGTAAGGGTGTGAAAGATAAGAATGGGAGAATGCTAGCCGAGAAGCAAGAGAGAGTCGAAAGATGGAGGGAGTACTTCAGTGAGTTGCTAAATGTAAGGAATGAAGAGCCAGCAAACATAGCTGGATATGGTATGGGAGGGAGAAGAAGAGAAGTAGTGGAGGAGGAGTTGGGGATCAGGAGGTCAGAAGTGTGGGAAGCCATGAAAAGAGTGAAGTTGGGGAAAGCACCAGGAACAGATGGAGTGTGTGGGGAAATGTTGAGGTATGGTAGTGAGATAGTGATAGAATGGGTATGGAAAATGTGCAAACTAGCATGGGAGAAGGGGAGTGCACCCGATGACTGGAAGACTGGCATAATAGTCCCCCTATATAAGGTCAAAGGGGAAAGAGGAGTGTGTGGTAACCACCGAGGAATATGTCTTCTAAGCGTAGTAGGGAAGGTATACAGTAGGGTAGTGATTGAGAGAGTGAGAGTGAGAACGGAGAAATGGATAGGCGACGAGCAGGGAGGTTTTAGGAAGGGAAGAGGATGTGTAGATCAGATTTTTACCCTGAATTGTGTTGTGGAGAAGTATCTGGAGAAGAAACAAAAGGTGTATGTTGCCTTTATGGACTTGGAGAAGGCCTATGACAGAGTGGATAGAGAAGGTTTGTGGAAAGTACTTAGAATATACGGCGTAGAGGGCAAGTTGCTGAAAGCAGTGAAGAGCATGTATGAGGGTGCAAAGGCGGCAGTACGTGTGGAGAGTGAGCAGAGCGAGTTCTTTGACCTGAATGTTGGTTTGAAACAGGGGTGTGTGATGTCGCCGTGGTTGTTTACTGTATATATGGATGGAGTTATGAAAGAAATACTATCAAGAGCAGTGGATGTTGGTGTATCGCTGAAAAGGGAGGGAATTGAGTGGAAGCTACCTATACTGCTGTTTGCGGATGATACAGTTCTGATGAGTGATAATGAATGGGAGTTGCAGGGTCTGGTAAATGAGTTTGGAACAGTGTGCGAAAAACGGAATTTGAAGGTAAATACGGGGAAGAGCAAGGTTATGGTCTTCGAAAGGGGTGAAGTCACAGAGTGTGAGGTGAAGCTGAACGGTCAGGCTATGGAGATCGTCAACTCTTTTAAGTATCTGGGCAGTGTGTTGAGTAAAGATGGGACTATGGATGAAGAGGTGCGGGAGAGGGTACAACAGGGGAAGAGGGTTGTAGGAACGCTAAAAGCAGTAACAAGAAATAGGGTGGTCAGTATGGAAGTGAAGAAGTCCTTGCATGACAGTGTGGTAATCCCGACACTGACTTACGGAAGCGAAGCATGGACGTTGGTTGAGAGACTCAGACCAAGAGTGAGAGCAGTGGAAATGAATTACTTAAGGAGTGCGTGCGGAGTTACATGGAGGGATAGACAGACGAATGAGGAAGTAAGAAGGAGGTGTGGTGTGGAGGTAGATGTGCTGGAAAGTGTGAAAAGGAACAACTTGAGATGGTTCGGCCATATGGAACGTATGGAAAGCGAGAGAATGACTAAGAGGGTGTACGAGAGCGAGGTGGAGGGACAGAGGGGGAGAAGTAGACCGAATATGAGGTGGAAGGATGGAGTGAGGAACTACATGAACGAAGGCGGTGCTGGTTGGGGGGAGGGGCGTCGACTGACTGGGGACAGAGGTGCATGGGGGCGGTTCGTTCGTGGCCACCCCTTCGGGGATCACGGCGTCAGGCAATAGATAGATAGATAGAAATGTCTGAACAATGGTATTCAGTCTGGACATTTACTTATCTTTTTGGATAAAGTCTGAACGGTAGAGGTAAATGTCCTGAAAGCTGATATTTGGTTCAAAGAATCAGACTATTACCCTCGACTTTTGGAAAAATTCCAAAAAATCAAGCTTAATGACTAAGCTGATTCACATGTTCAGGTTTTTTCTCACTTCCAAACAGGGTCTCCTCTCCAGTAATACGAAAGAACGGTTTTACAGAAGATGAAATATAACATAAAAGAAATACATAAATAAGATAGGTACAGTATTTCATCAACCTTGGAGTGTGTCCATAGAGGTTCCTGGCGGTGTCACTGGCACCCCAGGTTCGGAGCAGCTTGATGAGGTCCAGCTGGCCTTGTGAGACAGCATCGTGGAGAGGGTTTTCATTGTTGCCACCAGGAACGTCCACTAAGGCACCGTGACGTAATAGTGACTCCGCTATGTCTTGGAACCCGTGGCTGCAGGCTTCATGCTGGCAACAGGAGTAAAAGTTAGAAGGTAAGGGCAAACACCAGGCTGTGTATTGCTGTATCTCAAAGTCTTTACCCTTTGAACTCTAAGCCTGTGGTGGATGAGTTACCAAGCTTGGTACACAGTGGCTTCTGTATAATATCTAGGTTACCAAAATTTATCTATCTAGATGGAACACACTTATACTGTACATTAAATCATGCAATAGTTCTTTCTTGTGTTGATTATTGTAATCTATTGTGGATTGGTCTCCCAAATTGTCTATTAAAGAAGGTTCAGTCTGTGTTAAATAGGGTGGCAAGGCTTATCTTTAACCCTCCCCCTAGGACCTCCACTATCTCATCTTTAATCAAATTACACTGGCTGCCAGTAAAAACCAGGATAAAATTTAAAGTATGTCTTATGACCTTACATACACTTAGGAGTGTCAGTGAAGTGATGCGCACGAGCCGACTTGGTTGGTTTGGACACATGGAGAGAATGGATGATCAGTGCTGGGTGAAGAAATGCCAGGCTGTGAACTTGGGGGGAGCTGCATGTAGGGGTAGACCTAGAATGACGTGGGATCAGGTATTCTGGTCTGATCTCAACATAAAGAGCTTGACAACAGAGGCAGCCCTTGACAGGGTCACTTGGAAAGTCTCTATTTAGGACGTGAGACTACATAAGGTCACCTAAGGTTGTATTCGCCACTCTCCTAGCGGCACTGAGGTGCGTATCACCCTTCGTTCTGGGTGGTGATTTGGTGCAGCACACTATTCGAAGGGGCAGCACGCTCAACTACATAGATGGGCTCGTCTGGCACTTTTTGCAGTTCGACATCGAGGGCTCTCTTGAAGTTATCTAACGAGACGCCCCTCATGTAGACTCTTACTCGCCGTGGGAGTTTGTTGAAGAGACGTGGTCCTCTTTGTGATAACCGGGGGATATCGCATTCCCAGCCTCTCCTATCACTGAATTTCATGACTATCAGGGTATGTAGGTTTGGTACTAAACCCTCTGCGATTTTCCACGTGTATATTATTAGGAACGCCTGGCACTCGTGGATGTCAAATGCGGATTTTAGTTTAGATTATTATTTATTTATTTATTTACTCTTTATCGCTATTTCTCCTTTACAGAGCGGAAACTCACTTCCTACGGTGATTAGTAGTACGATACTAATGGATATTTCACTTAAATATACGCTCCTAGGAATAGCGCATTATTCTGACTATCGACGTCTGTGGCACTCGCAGGTCAGATTTCTAAAGGCCTGGCCAGGACCTCGCTTGAGTCGCCCGGTACTTGCCTCGTAAAAAAAACGTTACACTTCACTAAAACAGTAATTTTTATCCACTTTCACGATCTTAATTTAACTTTTGTTGCACTCGATCTATTCTATCTATCTATCTATTGCCCGACGCCGTGATCCCCAAAGGGGTGGCCACGAACGAACTGCCCCCATGCACCTCTATCCCCAGTCAGTCGACGCCCCTCCCCCCAACCAGCACCGCCTTCGTTCATGTACTTCCTCACTCCATCCTTCCACCTCTCATTCGGTCTACCTCTCCCTCTCTGTCCCTCCACCCTCTTATTCATTCTCTCGCTTTCCATACGTTCCATATGGCCGAACCATCTCAAGTTGTTCCTTTTCACACTTTCCAGCACATCTACCTCCACACCACACCTACTTCTTACTTCCTCATTAGTCTGTCTATCCCTCCATGTAACTCCGCACGCACTTCTTAAGTAATTAATTTCCACTGCTCTCACTCTTGGTCTGAGTCTCTCAACCAACGTCCATGCTTCGCTTCCGTAAGTCAGTGTCGGGATTACCACACTGTCATGCAAGGACTTCTTCACTTCCATACTGACCACCCTATTTCTTGTTACTGCTTTCAGCGTTCCTACAACCCTCTTCCCCTGTTGTACCCTCTCCCGCACTTCTTCATCCATAGTCCCATCTTTACTCAACACACTGCCTAAATACTTAAAAGAGTTGACGATCTCCATAGCCTGACCGTTCAGGTTCACCTCACACTCTGTGACTTCACCCGATTCGAAGACTATAACCTTGCTCTTCCCCGCATTTACCTTCAAATTCCGTTTTTCGCACACTGTTCCAAACTCATTTACCAGACCTGCAACTCCCATTCATTATCACTCATCAGAACTGTATCATCCGCAAACAGCAGTATAGGTAGCTTCCACTCAATTCCCTCCCTTTTCAGGGATACACCAACATCCACTGCTCTTGATAGCATTTCTTTCATGACTCCATCCATATATACAGTATACAACCACGGGGACATCACACACCCGTTTCAAACCAACATTCAGGTCAAAGAACTCGCTCTGCTCACTCTCCACACGTACTGCCACCTTTGTACCCTCATACATGCTCTTCACTGCTTTCAGCAACTTGCCATCTACTCCGTATATTCTAAGTACTTTCCACAAACCTTCTCTATCCACTCTGTCATAGGCCTCGATCTATTCACTATGCCAATATACACACCCTTACGAAGAATTGTCTATTTATATCCATAAGAGCCGTGGGAAAATTTATTTTCCCGGAGAGCGCGAGAATCCCCCCCACACGACACACACACTCTCTCTGTAACCACATTCTCTGTAGACAGAATGGTCTTTAAACTTGTATGTATGTGTATACACATACATACAAGGTCATCGCACTCCTAACACACAAGGTATACACCTTCCCTTTAAGGTGAAGTGGAAGTCCTCTCATGGTCAAGAGTGGCAACAGCTCTCTAAACTTCCCCCAGCCATTTTTTACTCAAGCAATGGAGCCAGCTTCAGCGCTACCTCCGGCGGAAACCGTATCGCCCAAATAGCAGAATTTATTCACACTCCAGCGCTACTCTGTCGAAATCGACACTAACAGGCGGATCATTTAACACAAGTTCTCCCTTGCACACTGCACATTCAAAGTCTATGATTCTCATCAAAGGTCCTCTAGCTCCACTATATCTCTTGTGTATCCAGTCACTACAGCCGCAACATTGAATTGAGTTACTTCCCACCTTCTTCCCACATACTGCAAATGGATAGTCGCCGCTTCTTTCCATAGTTCCGCGGCCTGCTCTACTAATCATGACCTTTGTTTTTATCAAGATTCTAATGTTTAATGAACCAAGGTATCTGTCTGAACCACTGAGGCCTTGCTTGGCACACTCAGGTGTAGCATTGCGTTGTGAAGATGATCCTTTGTGCCTTGATGAAGGTTAAGCTATACACCAGTCATCTTTCTCTGATCATATGTTATCCTATGTGTACGCTAGATTTTTAAATATACTACCGCTTTCCATGAGGCAATTAACTTTCATTGAGTCCTTCAAGTGAGAGTTCAAAACTTTTCTTTTCTTGAAAAGTTATGATCTCCAAAGGGGTGTCATGATTGACAGTTACAGGGCGTAAATTTGTGTTGCTGTTTTTAATAATTAATTAGCATCGAAGTTCTTATTAACTGGTGTCTCGAGTGCTAGTGAATTCTTGTGTATTGAAAGAACTGGCACTTTTGAAAAAGAAAAGATCAGATTATTATTATTATTTAAAGCATACACAGTACAGTATATGCATGTATGTACAGCAAACATATTAAAGTGTAGTAATAAAACTTTCATAGCTTGGTCTTGGATCATTCCTATACCAAACGGCAAGAATATGCGAATTAGATCGAAAGTATGTGAATGTTCTTTTTGTTTTGTTCTTCAATTTTTCCCAATTATTATCATTTTTTGTATTATGGTCTTTTTTCTGTGTACCACCTCACAGCATTTAGTTTATAAACAAAAAATAAATAAGTAATACTGACCAGAGGCGTCCATCCAGCGTTGTCTTTGGTATTAGGGTTGGCTCCCTCACTCAGTAGCTGCAATACCTTCTCTTTCTCACCCTAGAAAACACAAATACAGTACTGTAATAATTTTGTAATACAATAATTATAATGTAAAACTTGCAAAAAAAGTAGGTGGCTCAAATTAACATATGGTACATTCCAGAACACCAAAATTAGTGTCCTTCATTATTTGACTAAAAAAACATTTGTCTAATATTTCTCTGAGCACAGCACAATCTTAATATTCCAATAAACAGAAACATTTCTTAATTTCATAGATTCTTACTTAAAGCGCATTAAAAGAAACATGTTCTAATTACAAGCCTTCAATCGGTATACAATTCAGACATGGGGCAAAATCCAAGTTTTTCAAGTCATGTCTTTGGCTTCAGCTTTTTAGCATTTGAAAAGCCTGGCTTTGGCTTTGGCTTCGTAGCTCTATTGGGGCTTCAGCCTTGGCGTGGCTTCAGCCCCAACTGCTGGCTGATGTACTTGAGCCAAAAGTGAATTATGTTATGATGATATACCGGTAGGTTATTACTTATCGCACTACTTTTGAATTTCTGAAAGCTTGGGGTGAAGCAATTGTATATGAAATATTGTACATGACTGCTGTAATGAAAATTTGCACCATTCCCTCGGACTGAAGAAAGGTTTCGGTTATTCCCATCTAGAAAGCTTTTGTATCATATTCTACTGATGCAAATTCAAGATCATCTGCAAAACGGTCCAGAGAACAAAACAATCTGTTTGCACACTCAAGAAGTGAACAAATTGTAACAATCAATGTAGTTGTGGGATGCTGGCTTGATTTTCAGTAGACTTTGCAGTTAATGTTGATCTCAAGGTATTTGAATGAGGGTATATTAGCTAGAATGACAACTATTTTCTGTATGATACCTGCATTAATCTATATCTAGTGTTTTTACTTTATAAGAACAATATAAGAACATAAGAAAATGGGAGTCTGCAGAAAGCCGATTGGCCCACACAAGACAGATTCCTCTCACACCCAACCCTAATTATAGGCCTAACTCACTAACACCATGAGGACCGACCTTACCAAAACGGTCAGAGGTCAACATAAGAAAACGGGAATCTGCAGAGCCGATTGGGCCACACCCGGCAGATCCACCTCACACCCAACCCATCTCCCATGCAGAAACAGAATTCTGTGGCTGTTAAGTATGCTTTCTTCCCTGGGAAATTAGGAATAATAATGGAATATTTCTTATCACCTTCACTCTTCAACAGGGAATATGCTAGAGTCTAGACAGTCAGGTAAGTGTTGATGAGGAGCATTTGTTGGTAATTTAAAGATTAACCTTGACTTTATAGAAAATGTGGTTATCATAAATGATATGCTGAAGATTCTTGGACTGATTCTCGAAACACTAGACCCGGAGTAAAAGATGTTTGTTCTGAAAGTCTCTTGGCAGCGTGGTTTTCATTATTCATGTATCTAGAAAACATCAAGCTCTTTGATAAATTTATTCAGCTTATCTAGAGTGCAGGTAAAAGAGTGGTGAGTCGGTCTTGGATGTGAAATGTTATATTAGCCTAGTATGGTAAATTAATTAAAGGATTTCAGAAAAACACAGGATTCACAGAGGCAATAAGAGAGATTCTGTTTCAGACAGGCTGCCAGTACACAGCAGTGTATCATAGGGATCTGTATTGGGCCCCATTCTATTTGTCATTTACATCAACGGCCTCACAGAAAACTTGGGAGTTATCAGCCAGCCTTTGCACAGACGAAACCAAAATCTACAGATCTATCAAACACAGGGTGACATCGAAATAGCACAAAGAGATATTACTGTATTATATACAGTATACTGTACCTGTACTGTATATTGCCACAGACCGTAGCGCGGTTGGTAGAGCACTCGCCTGCAAACCATGAGGTTGATGGTTCGAGTCTCGGGCCAGCCAGTGTGCTATTGGCAGACACCAGTGCTGTTGGTGGATGGTGGCGCGGTCTAGCAATCTGTGGCAACTGTTCACTAAAGTCCCTGATCATCAGGGCACCCACCATAGCCCAGCTATTGAGCAGGGAGTGCATGGTGGTAAAAACTGCATCATCATCATGGGAAAACTGAACGCTGGAGCAAAAGATGGCTACTGACCTTCAACGTGGAGAAATGAAAGACAGTGTAAATCGACAAAAGCAACGCCGAAGCAGACTACCAACTGAATGGGTAAAGTTTTGCAGAATCTCTGTTAACCCACTGAGCCCAAGCTATTTATAAATAAATGTACCACCAGGGACCAGCAGGTTTTGATTTTGTTTTTTCCAGAAACAATAGCAAATGGGTTAGGAATGAAGGACCGCCCCCAAAAAAATGATAAAAAAGGTCAAAAAGGGGTCCTACGGAGCCCCCGAAAGTCGATTTTACAAGAGTAAAAAATTGAAGGCAAAAACACCCAAAAAACATGTTTTTGCGCGCTCACGCGCACGCGGTTGGACTTTGAGTTTTTAACCATCGGCATGGTTGCATGGGATACTTACACAGTTCCCATACAAATCTGAGCCCTCTAGGTGCCATAGGACCGGAGTAATTAAACCCCGACGACACTTGTGCGTCGTGGTCTGTGGGGAACATACATTACCGACGACACGTTGTCGTCGCTGGTACTCAGAGGGTTAAGAAAACAAAAAATGGGAGTACCGGTACATGTGTTGTCAGAATCACATGTTGCTAAAGTAGCTGCCAAAGCAAACAGCAGGCTAGGCATCATTAACAGAAACTTCCATACATTAACAAGGACATCCTGCTGGCATTGTACTTGGGCCCTGCTATGAAGTATTCTTGACTATGGAGTACAGTGCTGGTCACCATGCAGCACCGGGCATAAGTTGACAGAACAGGTACAGCAAATGGTCAACAATCTATAGTCTGTTTTATTCCAGCTGATGGTAAATTTCTATGTTTCTATCTTGTTTATTCAGCTATTATGAAGATATTGTAACAGAATATGTTGTAAATGATGAAAACTTTGCATTAATAAGAGACAAAGATATAGTAGTTTCATATATTTTCATTAAGTATCATGAAATCGGTTGCTAAGAGATTCAATTTACCGTCAGCTGAAATACAACGGAGTATAGTACTCAATTAGAGCCACCTACAGCATGAAGACCGATGTTAGCTCTAGGCCTACAAACACTGCAAAACACAAGAACAAGAGAGACATGATCGATGTGCACAAGAACATCCCCTTCTCTCGGTTTTCTATCCAAAACATGAACCAGCTAAGAGGTCACTGCTTTAAAATAGCAAAAGAAGACCATTAAAGAACCACCTCAAAGGAGATTGCTTTTCAATTAAAGCTATGACAAATGAAATGCACTCCCAAGAGTGTACTGTAGTCAGAGCCCCCACAATAGCCACATTCAAACTTTAGTATGATAGTCATGTTAGAGATCTAAGTGGCTGGCACAGGTCTTAATTAAGAAATTGTGTTGTCATGTTGTTAGTTACATAAATAAAGTTACTTGCAGAAATACACACAGTATTATCTTCTTTTGTTCCAAGGCTTCAGTTTCATCTTTGAAGCCAAAGTGCCGGCTTCAGCCCCATGTCTAGTATACATATAGCATTGCTTTTACCCAGCTAATAAGACACTCCACTAGGCAGCAACAGGAAGTACTGTACACACATTCAATAGTAAAACTACACACACCTCAATTCCAGCTTTAGTAGTCTCCTTTGATAGCTATAAAGAAAAATATCTTGTATATACATATTCATCAAAATTGGGGCAGAAAAAGAGCTACATTAACCCCTTCTGTCCCGGTGACGTCTTTTGCATATAATTTCCGCTGCATTTAGACGATTTTATGAAGATTAGGAAGGATATATGGTATCTAAAAGGATTAATTGAGATAGTCTGTAACCTTTTAATAGGTAGATGTCCTTCCCAAGCTAAAAAAAAAAATCAAATAGTTGCCAGAATATAATGAAAAGTATATCACCGATACAGAAGGGGTTAAAGTGTTTTAACCTGTTGCTTGTTTACTCTGAAATGTCCTGAAGTTGATTTCTTCCTGAGAAGAACTTCTATAAAATCTATTAACCCTGCCATGGGGGGATGGCTAAACTTCTTTCAAAATTCAGGGAATTGCGACATTACAATAAGTCTTTCTGTGCTACCATTGGTGAAGGTAGCATGGAAAGATTTCAATTGACATTATAATTCCTGACTTTTGAAAAGAATTGTGCCGTCTCATCTATGACAGGGTTTATAAGATGATGACTGCCAGAAGTTCTTCACAGGAAGAAAGTTTTTTTTTACATATAAAGTCATCATGTGGTGAGACTTAGGTTATACCCAAACTCAACCAAGAAGGCTTCTACTTTAGGTGGAAAACCATATTACTTGTAATGCTGCCCCTTGGGGAAAACAAAAAATTGCGAGTACCTCCTGCATGTCCTAAGAAACACCTAAAAAAGGGACAGGTGAATGGGAGTTGCTAACCTTTGTAAGCAACCTGGCTAAGGGAAGGAAAGCCTTGAACAAAACCTGTGTCCCAGCAAAGCAGATCTACACACACTGACTATTGATAAGAAAGCATCCAAAGATCGGAATAATCTTGATCCTACTTCATGAATAACTCTAGGTTATCAGTGTGCTGGTTGTCCTTGAGAGCAGGGACACTGTCCCCTTGAATGTCATGGAGTCCCCACAGACTGAATCATGCTTACAGTTAGTTAGTTATGTAGAGCAGATTAACCAGACCACTGAGCTCCATACGGAACTCTCATAGGTCTGGCCCGAAGGATTAGATCAGATTACTGAAAGGAGCTTATCCCTCGTGGCCCGGGCTGGTCCTCCAAAGGACGGAGGTCGTATCCGGGCGATCTAGTCGGAAAACGTCTAGGCCTAGGCTACCGTATTTTTGTTTATTTTAACTGCTAGAAATTTCCCACGCATCTATAAACGTAGTGCGGTTTTCAATCTGTAGACTGGCGTTGAGTAGAGCTCTGTAAGTCAACTGGTTCAGTTGTGATGACGATTTCAGTGGAGCGAATTTTGCCGCGATGTTGACAATATCGGAGCTTTTCAGACACTAATTTCGTCTTACGTCACAACAATAACATTGATCCGACGTCTCCTTATTGTTTTCGGAGGTGCGGTGACGCAACGATCGGCTTTGTTTACATGCGTCGGACGCACAGCGTTCAGACCAAGCTTAATAGGCTTTCAAGCTTACGGATTTTAATAGGACACCCGGGTACCGGCCCATCTGCCGCGGTTGCCTTTTAAAAGTTCAGCCGGGCTGGAAGGGTTAAGGCGACGCAAAAAACAGACGATGCTTACATACATACCGGTATACATACATATATAAATTTAAAGACCGAGTGCTCCACCCAAAGTGCGGTTCCGGTCTCACATCCTAATGGTGGCACTCCAGGCAGCCCTGTTCTGAGCTGCCTCACTTGTCAGGTTTTTCAATTAAAGATCAAACCGTAAGGTCTGATCCCACGTCTTTCTTGGTCTGCCCCTTGGAGCAGCTCCCTCCACGTTCACGGACTTGCATCTTTTCACCTAACTTATTTCATCCATCCTCTCCATATGTCCAAACCATCCAAGCCTGCTAGTATATATATCATCACTGATACTCTTGATACCTAACCGTCTCCTCAGCTCTTCACTAGATATCCTATCTTGCAGTTTGGCACCACACATCCATCTCACCATTCTCAGCTCATTACGTTCCAATCTGTTGATATCATCCGCCTTGACAGCCCACGCTTCTGAAGCATATGTCATTGCGCTTCTAACTCATGAAGAGTACACCTTTCCCTTCAACGAGAGAAGGAGTCTTCTCATGGTAAGTAGTGGCAACAGTTCTCTGAACATTCCAAAGCCGGATCTTATTCCTCTTTTCATTCCATTCTACTCTATTAATATCTTCCACTTTAACCCTCGTCTAGCGGGGGTTTTTGGGCTATTTTGGGCATATTCAGGTCCTCCTGAATGATCAATCAAGTATCTGCATGAAAAGAAATGTATTCAGCAAAAAACTAGGCGCTACAAGCTTCAAAATGAGACCAGAACGAGCTACGTAGCACTCGTCGTTTTGATGCAGTGGTACCACCAACATGGGAGTTTAGCGTATAGCGGCATATTTTTTCCAGCTACGCTCACTACTGGCTACACTGCCGGCCTCTCGAGAACAGAGGGAGCGTGAGTCAGTGGGCGGCGGTAAGCCCTGGGTGTCGGCCGTGTGGCCTGCTGCGCTCCCGGCCATTTGCACTCGATTTTAACCCTTTAAAAGCCTTAATAATGCTCCTAACTTGCTGCTTTTTAGATACAGATTTAAGTCGGGCCCCGCTCTTTAAGTGTTAAAAGACCATGTTTTCAAGGTATATATCATTGTACAGTACTCTTAACACACAAGGCATACACCCTCCCTTTAAGGTGAAGTGGGAGACCTCTCATGGACATGGTCAAGAAAGGCAACAGTTCATTAATGAAAACCAACTAATATAATTATCTAATAAATTGCATTGTATTGAAATTTTAAGACCTATAGTACATTGTTGTGAACATAATTCAACCTATATGTACCCAATGACAGTTCTCCAGGGGATACATAGTCACTACTCTTAAGGATAAAATTATTGTAATGAAAGTATGGACTAGCCATAAGACTCAAGGGCCCCAACAGTCTGAATTTAGTTTCTGGGTCCTTCTCCGAGAAAGGTTGCCTGAGCTAGCCAATAATATATAATAATATATAATACATAATTAGCACCATATTCCACTAAACAATCTTCAAAATAATTGAGATATCTTGATGGGAACTTCGCAATTTACCGTCAGTTGAAAAGAAACAGAGTAAAGTCCCATCCACTTGCCTATTGCGACATGCAGAAGTTAATTGGGAACAGGGCATCTTACTGGGGCTATGTTGGTTTGGGACTGGTATGAGTGTCAAAGGGAATACCTGTACAAGGAAATTTGCATGAAGTTTCATTTAATCACTTCCAGGGCATAATGGGAACTATGAAGTACATACAGTATAACTTTAACTTCATATACAGTGAAATTCCGCTAATCCGGAGGCTGAAACCTCGGAATGCCCGATGCCTCGGAAGGTTTTTTCCCAAAAAATATACTATTTTCCCCCCAAAATAAGATTATAAAATAAGATTCATGTCTATCTTAAGTCAATTAATCGAGTGTTTTGGATTTACACCTCTTGGATTTATACCTCTACACCACCGGAACTTCACCGCACTGCCTCTATTCCAATTAATTATTAATTTGTATGTGTTTTAGGGCCATTTTTATGTATAAATCTGATACCTCGGAAAATCTGCTAATCCGGAAGTCCCGCGGACCCCTGCCTTCCGCATTACAGGACTTTTACTGTATTTAATACAGTACTGGTAATAATGACTAAAATCAATGCACTGTTTTTGGCCTGGGTTATTACGTCTGCTTGGGAAGTATTCTTTCACTCTGTATTACAAACAACCCCTATCCCAAGGGGTAATGTCAAGTAGAATTACAAATACATATTCATACTATGAGGATTGAGGAATAAGAGTAAGAGTTCAAGTTGCCAATGTATGTCAATTGTAAAATGTGACTACAATACACACATACTATACCTTGATACAGGCGACATGCAATGGAGTCTCGCCTTTGGAATTCCTCTTGTTAATAGATAGTATACTTGGGCTCATGCACTGTGACATCTTACTGGGAAACTTTGTATTCTGGGGTGTCACAGGAACAAGCTTTGATTTTTTACCAGAACCAGAAATCGTCTTACTAATACCCGACTTGACTGGGGTAATATTCTTTTTAAGAATAGACTTGTTCTTTGAATACAGTTCCCTTGGGGTTGTCTTCAATTGTTTACATATTTTTTGCATGCTTCTTTTGCTCTGTCCAGTTCTGTCCAAAGGAGGTGTGGTTTGTCCGCAGGGTCCCGAGGTTGACTTATCAGGTAGCTTAGCAGTGATGAGGTTCTGCAGGGGTACTGATGACCTTATCTGCCTCTCAGGGGTGCAAGGCAGACAGTCAGGGGCCTCCAACCCTTCATTCACACTGAAAAATGTTTGTCAATCAATCAGTGTAGACAACCTTGGCTCCTGAGTCCCAAAATTCAACAATTACTGTACTGTAGTATATTTTCCAACAATTAAACTACAGCATAGGTTTGACCTCCAAAGGGATGAGAGAAAATCTAATACCTGTACTGTCTTTATAAAGTGACCCCGGAATCAATGACTTACTGCCAATAATCATATTTGGCTCTCTTGCCACTCAGGGAAGCCATTTATAGGGACCAACCGTCCGCCACAATAACAACCAAATAATATATCATAGGTGGCATGATTAAGTTACCTATGGAACGTCATATGAATCCTTTCTCAATTAAACTTAAACATTACGCCTCTAGTTAAAATTGTTCAAACTTTTCTTATACAGTAAAAGTCCTTTAATCCGACGACCGATGATTCGAATCTCCCAATAGTCCGAATTTTTCAATTTGAGGCCAAATCCGAATTCACCCGATGGTCCGAATTTCAAGAAGTCCCAAACTCCCCTTTTTGAGGCATTAGTCCACTCAAATGACACATAATGGAGCACACACATATCATATGTTCATGAATTCACTTTAAAAGTTTACCATTGTCATTGTAGCCTATTACCTACTTCAAAACATTCAGATTAATGGTCAAAGGAAGCTACTGATATAAACGTAAACACCACATCGTCTGCTAGAGCGTTTGTTTGGCTCTTGAACGCATTCTTGGGACGCTCCAATGCGCTACTGGCTTGCACCGCATCGTCTGCAAGCGCATTCAGTCTTGCGCTTGAAAACGCACCGGAGCGTCCCAAGGGTGCTTTCAAGAGCAAGACAAACTCGCTAGTAGACGATGCGGACATGTGACAATAAGAAGAAGAAGAAGGTGTTTACGTTTATATCAGCAGATTCCTTTGACCATTAATCTGAATGTTTTGAAGTAGGTAATAGGCTACAATGACAATGGTAAACTTTTGAAGTGATTTCATGAACATATGAGCCGATATGTGTGCACCATTGTGTCATTTGGGTGGCCTAATGCCTCAATGTTTTCGTCAGGCCACAGGTTCATAGGGGTAAAGTCCGATAATCCGAAAAATCCACTAATCCGAACGAGGGCCGGTCCGCTGCCCTTCGGATTAATGGAAGTTTACTGTATTTAGTTATGGCAGTGAGTTAAGTATGGGATGGAGTAATACTGAGAGCCTAAATCATAATTAATATAGGCAAATAAGGCATATGATTGTACTATCAGGGCCAAGGTTAATTTCAACAGGATCAGGAGCTAATGTCTAGCGAGGCCGATCCTAGCGATCTTGGTCCCATTCATTGTTCTTTCCTCTCACTAAAACATTAGGCTGTCTATAATGCAATTGGGTCTAAGTACATGATTAGATTGATATCCAAAATTCGAAAATAGATATTAATCGTGATCGTGTACATAGCCTTTAACTGTGTTGGTGGTGTAATGGTTTAGATGCTTATGTTCTGAGTGTTGTTGTTGTTGTTGTTGTTGTTGTTGTTGTTGTTGTTGTTGTTCCCCAAGCTGCCTGGCCGAACAGCCCCAAGGCCCCGAGCAATTCCAAGGCCATAACCGAGTGCCCCCACAGAACCCTCCCCGCCAACCACAATAAAGCCTGGGTGACCGAAGCCACTCCATGGCGGGGAGCTGAGGAGGGTGCGGAAACGCCCGGGAAACCAAAGCCCCACCCAGGGCCCTGTGCCCCTCAGCAATTATGAAGAGAAAGTTGAGGGGCAAGGGAAAAATGTGACGCTTTGGCTTCCAATCTTGGTAGATTGGGAGGTCAATCCACGGAAGAGACGCCGTCACTTGAGATCTAGAAAATATATAAGTTAAAGGAACAGTCAGAGTAAGCTATGGGTATGGCAGATTGCTCAGCTCTCACTCTGATAGACCAGCCCATCACCACATGACTAGAACCCAATCCTCTCAGCATCAGCTAGGAAAGGCCCTAGAAAGCCGCCTTTGGCGGGGGGATAGCTCCCCTATTTCAACCCATTTCGGGATTGGGCACCCGCCATGTTCTGGGTGTTCTGGGTGTATTTACCTAATTGTATTTATCTAATTGTAGTTTACAGGAGTTGAGCTAAGCTCGTGTTGTCCCGTCTCTCAGTCTACTTTTTATCCAATTTTTTTTTTTTTTTTTTTGGTAGTATCCCGAGTTCGAATCCCGGGAGGATCACATGCTTTCATTAATTTATTCAAGTGCATTGGGGTTTGTAATGGAGGATTAATGTTAAGAACGGGGTGTTCCTTGATTTAATTATTTATTTATATAAATATTTCGTAGCAAGGTCGGTCTCAAGTGATCTGTGCCCCATAAAATATTCTTTCCTTTCGCTTAAGTATTAGGCTATTCTTAGTGCAGTACATGATTAGATTGATATCCAGTATTTGATAAATGGATATCAATCGTGTTCATGTGCTGTACTTATAACTATCTTGATGGTGTAATGCTTAAGACCGTTTAAGATCTGTATGTGGTAACCCAGGTTCGAATCCCCGGTAGGATCAAATGCTTTCATTAATTTAATTGGGAGTGTTTGGTGTTGGGAGTGAAATTAATTAGGCCTACTGTAATTAGATTATTATTTTCTTTACATCATGGACACTCTGGGGTCCATAAAAAATCTCTCTGAGGTCCAGATCTGGACCGCCAGTTGAGTAACCCTGCAGTCTATCTATCTATTGCCTGACGCCGTGATCCCCTAAGGGGTGGCCACGAACGAACCGCCCCCATGCACCTCTGTCCCCAGTCAGTCGACGCCCCTCCTCCCAACCAGCACCGCCTTCATTCATATACTTCCTCACTCCATCCTTCCACCTCTCCCTCTCTGTCCCTCCACCTCGCTCTCGTACACCCTCTTAGTCAATCTCTCGCTTTCCATACGTTCCATATGGCCGAACCATCTCAAGTTGTTCCTTTTCACACTTTCCAGCACATCTACCTCCACACCACACCTCCTTCTTACTTCCTCATTCGTCTGTCTATCCCTCCATGTAACTCCGCACGCACTTCTCAAGTAACTCATTTCCACCGCTCTCACTCTTGGTCTGAGTCTCTTCCCGAACGTCCATGCTTCGCTTCAGTAAGTTAGTGTCGGGATTACCACACTGTCATGCAAGGACTTCTTCACTTCCATACTGACCACTCTATTTCTTGTTACTGTTTCAATGTTCCTACAACCCTCTTCCCCTGTTGCACCCTCTCCCGCACTTCTTCATCCATAGTCCCATCTTTACTCAACACACTGCCCAGATACTTAAAAGAGCTGACAATCTCCACAGCCTGACCGTTCAACTTCACCTCATACTCTGTGACTTCACCCCTTTCGAAAACCATAACCTTGCTCTTCCCCGCATTTACCTTCAAATTCCGTTTTTCGCACACTGTTCCAAACTCATTTACCAGACCCTGCAACTCCCATTAATTTTCGCTCATCAGAACTGTATCATCCGCAAAAAAGCAGTATACTGTAGGCAGCTTCCACTCATTTCCCTCCCTTTTCAGCGATACACCAACATCCACTGCTCTTCCTAGAATTTCTTTCATGACTCCATCCATATACTGTATACAGTAAACAACCACGGGGACATCACACACCCCTGTTTCAACCCAACACTCAGGTCAAAGAACTCGCTCTGCTCATTCTCCACACTTCCTTCCACCTTTGCACCCTCATACATGCTCTTCACTGCTTTCAGCAACTTGCCATCTACTGCGTAGTATAGAGAATAAATACTCAAGAGCGGCCCTACACCTAACTAGACGTGCAGTATTAGCTAACTTCCAAATGGTGACGGGAGACATTCGACTAGCCATTTTCGAGGCTGCCCGTGCCAGACAGGACCGTAGAGTTCATATTCAAAACACTTGCCCGCTGGTCTGAAAGCTCATGTTCTCCATTCTCCCATTTTTATCACCAGACACATGGTGTGAAGTTCATGCCTTATTAATGACTCCTCAAATGTCTGCTTTTCGGACTAATTTTCTCAATAAACAGAGGATGAATGCTAAACAAGGTAGGGGTAAAAGTTCCTTTCCTAAGGACATGGGCAGGGGATTCACCCTCTTCTTTCTCTCCCCATCATTTCACAACCAGAGAGGTGGATTCACAGTTAGGGCAAGGGGCCAACCCCGGGGTAGATCATAGACTTCAATGTGCGTACTATATGCATGTATTTAGTTTATGTATAACAAATATTCACAGAATATAAAACAAAGGGAAGTGCAGATGATAGATGAAGCAGAAAATATGTACCGGTAAATAATAAAGCAAGTTGTTTAAACCACCTCAGAGAGCTCCTCTTATTAAAGTTCTCCAATAAGTATGAAATGTGAATGAATTGGAGAGCTGCAAAAGGAATACAGTATCGGTACTCAGCGGTAGTTGGACATATGCAGCAAATGGATAGTGGTAGAGTGACTAAGAGAGTACAGTACTGTATTTGAAATAGGGTAGAAGGAAAGAAGGTGAGTGGTAAACCCAGGAGAAGGTGAATGGATGAAGTGCTAAGTTATATGAGGGATAATGACTTGAGTTGGAGAGAGGGCTGCCTTTTCAGAGGACAGAGCTGCTCGAAGATGAAGGAGTCTGGCAATAATGTAGATAGATTGAAGTTACCGGTATATAAATTGTATTCAAGTGGGGCATCACATCACGGAATGTATCATATACCGGTACTAGTTTCGGAGTCACTTCATCAGATTCAAAATACTGTATACTAAAGGCTGTTATTTGACCACTGCTACATATATTTCTATGCTATTCTATAGTCTATTTTTATTAAGCTGGCGAGAAATTGGCTTGTTTCTATCTTAATTATTCAGCTATTACAACTGTTTTTATAGCCAAATATGTTGTTAATTATGAAAGCTCGACATAGTTTTTTTTTTCTTCTGTATTCCAACTACTCCCTCTCGGGCATAGGGTGAGAGCCTGCACACTCTACCGCTGAATACGGTGAGGCCCGTGAGGTCTTGCTCCAGTTTAGGGAGTGAGACATGTGAAGCACCTATTCACGGCTCGAACCCAACTCCATCTCTGAAGCTGCTTCGCCTCTGCGCTTCACCGTCTCACTCCCCAGACTCAGACCCTCACTCTCAGATAGTAGTTTCATATTTTTTTCATTAGTTATCGAGAAATGAGCTGCAAAAGGGAGTCAAATTTCAGCCAAGTTAAAAAAAAATGTTAGTATAATCCGTGCAAATTAAAATCAGGATGAAACGCATTAAAACAATGAACAAATGTTGGTGTACCGCTGATAAGCGAAGGAAAGGAGAGGAAGTTGCCTGTAATGCTATTTGCTGATGATACAGTTCTGATGAGTGATAGTGAGTGGGAGTTGCAGGGTCTGGTAAATGTGTTTGTAACAGTGTGTGAAAAATGGAATCTGAAGGTAAATGTAGGGAAGAGAAATGTTATGGTCTTTGAAAGGGGTGCAGTCACAGAGTGTGAGGTGAAGTTGAACAGTCAGGTTATGGAGAATGTCAGCTCATGTAAGGGTAAGACGGGGTAATTTCGCCAAAAATCGCGTATTTTGACAAATAGAAACTGCCACAAATGGAATTTTTACATTTTTATTTTTGTATCTATACATTCAGCCTTTCTGCTATAGATGCCCAAAAAAACAAAAACAAAATATAATGTTTTGGTCATGCTGCCGAATTTTTGAAAAAAGTCACTCTCGCGGCGAAATTACCCCGCCCGGCGGGGTAATTTCACCGCGACCTATTTTATGCATCATCTAGCTAGTAAACTAGATAACATTATATGATTAATGGCCAGACAAAACACTAGCGCGCAGGTAAAAGCAATGAAAACATTCACAAACCCAAACTGACACTAAAAATGCCAATAGAAAAACGTTGCACGCACACACACACAACTGAACAGGCCGGGCAGAGATGCAGGTGTGTCACACGTGTAGGCCTAGGCGCCACTGTGTCTAGTATTTATTTACCTAATTGTACCTAATTGTAGTTTACAGGAGTTGAGCTAAGCTCGCGTTGTCCCGTCTCTCAGTCTACTTTTTATCCAATTTTTTCTTGAAAATATGGATATTCCTTGCCCCTACCACCTCCTCCTCCAGCCCATTCCATTTGTCAATACATCTATAGGGGAAGCTAAACTTCCTGATATCGTTCTTGCAGGTAGGTCTTTTTACTTTGTAGCTGTGGCCTCTAGTTATTCCTGTATCCATAATTAATATATCCTCCCTATCCAGCCTCTCCAGCCCCCGGGTGCATTTGTACATCATTATCATGTCTCCCCTCTCTCTCCTCTCTTTTAGACTCGGTAGATTTAATTTGTCTAGCCTCCCTTCATATGGCAGCTCTCTGAGACTTGGAACCAATCTAGTAACTGCTCTCTGGATTCTTTCTAACTTGTGAATATGCTTCTTTAGATGCGGGGACCACACCACTGCTGCATACTCCAATCTTGGTCTAATCATACTCTTCATAATTTTTGCTACCATGGTCTCATCCAAGTAGTTCAGAGCAACTTTCATATTCCCGGCCATTGCATACATTCCGCTAAAGTGCTTGTTAATATGTTTCTCTGGCGACAAATTATCTTGTATAATCAACCCTAAATCCTTTTCTTTTTCGGCCTTGCTAATTATATTATCCCCCATCCTGTACTCCCAATTTGGTCTATTCACACTTCTTCCCATATTTAACACATGGCATTTACTTATATTAAATTTCATTTTCCACTTGGTGCTCCATTCGTATATTTTATCTAAATCCCCTTGCAGCTCCTCACAACTACTTTTATTTGTTATTTGTCTCATAATTTTTACGTCATCTGCAAACATTGACATGTAGGAGTTTATGCCTATCGGCAGGTCATTCACGTACATAAGGAACATGAGAGGTGCCAACACAGATCCCTGTGGTACACCACTCTCAACTTTCCGCCACGATGAGTAAGTTCCTCTAATGTTGGTCCTCATTTCCCTATCTGTTAAATAGCTCTCCATCCATTTCAGCAAACTCCCCCTGACACATCCTAGCGTCTCAAGCTTAGATAACAATCTCTTATGTGGTACCTTATCGAATGCTTTGGAAAGGTCTAAGTAGACGCAGTCCACCCATCCGCCTCTTTCTTGGAGTACATCTATCACCCTACTGTAATAACATAGCAAACTGGTAACACAAGATGTCCCTTCTCTGAATCCAAATTGCTTTGGGGTTATTATCTTCTTTCTCTCCAACATTTTCATCCATCTCTTCCTAATTAGCTTTTCACAAATCTTGCATACAATACTAGTAAGTGAAACTGGTCTATAGTTTAGAGGGCCCTCAGGGTTTCCATTCTTGTATATCGGAATGATATTAGCTCTTTTCCATTCAACAGGAACCTGTCCTTTATCTAAGGAAGCTTGAATTATGTCCCTCACTGGCTCCACTAATTGCTCTGCACACTCCTTTAAAACCCAGGCAGACACTTCATCCGGTCCCATAGCTTTCCTTACTTCAAGTCCTCTCATCGCAGATAACAGCTCATCCCTAGTTATTTCAATCTTACTAAGACCACTCTCCAGTACTCCCGCCTGTGGTTCGTCAAAACCTTCCTCTCTAGTAAAAACTGACCCCAATTTGTTATTCATTACCTCGCACATGTCCGATACATTTTCATACGTCCTAGCATCAACTCTTAATTTAGTAATTTGTTTCTTTACCTTCAACTTACTGTTTATATATTTATAAAATAATCTAGGATCACTTTCACATTTATTTACTATGTTCTTCTCATAGTTCATTTTAACTTGCCTAATTATGTTAACATATCTATTCCTCTCCTGTTTATATTTATTCCGATTACTCTCAGTGTTCCTTCTTCTTAATCTAGCCCAAGCTGCATCACGCCTACCCAAAGCTCTTTTGCATTTCAAATTAAACCAATCTTTCTGCTTAGTAAAATTTCCAGTTTTATATCTTGGGACAAACAGATTGGTTCCTACTCTATAAATTTCGAGGAATCTACTATATTTACCTTGTACGTCCTGTTCCTTCAAAATAAGATCCCAATCTAGTCCCTCTAAATATCTTTTCAAGGATACATAATCAGCTTTACTATAATTTAATCTGTCATTTATGTAGCTATTGTCTAATCTATTGGCATTACTCGAGGTCAACTTCCATTTTAGTATTTACCTAATTGTATTTACCTAATTGTATTTACCTAATTGTAGTTTACAGGAGTTGAGCTAAGCTCGTGTTGTCCCGTCTCTCAGTCTACTTTTTATCCAATTTTGTCTTGAAAATATGGATGTTCCCTGCCCCTACCACCTCCTCCTCCAGCCCATTCCATTTGTCAATACATCTATAGGGGAAGCTAAACTTCCTGATATCGTTCTTGCAGGTAGGTCTTTTTACTTTGTAGCTGTGGCCTCTAGTTATTCCTGTATCCATAATTAATATATCCTCCCTATCCAGCCTCTCCAGCCCCGGGTACATTTGTACATCATTATCATGTCTCCCCTCTCTCTCCTCTCTTTTAGACTCGGTAGATTTAATTTGTCTAGCCTCCCTTCATATGGCAGTTCTCTGAGACTTGGAACCAATCTAGTGACTGCTCTCTGGATTCTTTCTAACTTGTGAATATGCTTCTTTAGATGCGGGGACCACACCACTGCTGCATACTCCAATCTTGGTCTAATCATACTCTTCATAATTTTCGCTACCATGGTCTCATCCAAATAGTTCAGAGCAACTTTCATATTCCCGGCCATTGCATACATTCCGCTAAAGAGCTTGTTAATATGTTTCTCTGGCGACAAATTATCTTGTATAATCAACCCTAAATCTTTTTCTTTTTCGGCCTTGCTAATTTTATTATCTCCCATCCTGTACTCCCAATTTGGTCTATTCACACTTCTTCCCATATTTAACACATGACATTTACTTATTAAATTTCATTTTCCACTTGGTGCTCCATTCGTATATTTTATCTAAATCCCCTTGCAGCTCCTCACAACTACTTTTATTTGTTATTTGTCTCATAATTTTTACGTCATCTGCAAACATTGACATGTAAGAGTTTATGCCTATCGGCAGGTCATTCACGTACATAAGGAACATGAGAGGTGCCAACACAGATCCCTGCGGCACACCACTCTCAACTTTCCGCCACGATGAGTAAGTTCCTCTAATGTTGGTCCTCATTTCCCTATCTGTTAAATAGCTCTCCATCCATTTCAGCAAACTCCCCCTGACACATCCTAGCATCTCAAGCTTAGATAACAATCTCTTATGTGGTACCTTATCGAATGCTTTGGAAAGGTCTAAGTAGTCTAAGTAATAGGTGATCACTTTTACCTACAGGACATAGATAGTTTATATCACTAATTTCGTGAGGATCCTTTGTAAAAATCAGATCGAGTTTAGAAGGTTCGTTATTACCCCTCATTCTTGTATTTTCCTTCACATGTTGTGCAAGTACATTTTCCGTAACCAACTCCACTAGCCGACTTCCCCAAGATCTCTGATTTGGCCCTGCATCTCCCGATTCCCAATCAACCTCACTACAGTTGAAATCTCCTACCAAGATCAATCGATTCTTCCTTAAAAGCAATCTTCTCAACGACTGAATCATATCCTCGACCATCTCCTCAAACTCCAACTCCCTCCATGCTCTGGTCTTTGGTGGCATGTAAGCTACTGCTATGTCTAGCTTTTTTCCTTCTATATCATTGAGTTCAACTGCCATTATTTCTGCCTTGTCATTATTTAACTCCACTTGCTTTGCTGTCATAGGGTTCTTAACCAATACTGCCACTCCACCTCCCCTTTTTCCCTTTCTATCATATCTCCATATATTATATCCTTCACTAAACACTATATTGCTGTCAAAGTCCTGGTTCAGCTTTGTCTCCGTCAAACAGACTATATGTGGTTGATCCTTTCTTAATATATCATCCAATTCTACCTTTTTACTGTTTATTCCATCTATATTAGTGTAGTAGCACAGTATATTGGAATCCTCCTCCCTGTTTCTCTTCCCTCCCCGCCTCCCATCAGGTTCACCTTCTCTTCCATCCCCTCCCTGACCTACCTCCACATTCCCTGCTAGTTCTATTCTCCCCCCCCCCCCCCCTCCACAATCTCCTGCCCCTCCCTCACCATCTCTCCGTCCTCGGGCTGATCCACTACCTGACTCACCGTCTCCATCCCCTGCTCCTCCCTCACCATCTCTCTGTCTTCGGTTTGATCCACTACCTGACTCACTGTCTCTATCTCCTGCTTCTCCCTCACTATCTCCTTGTCCCCGATTTGATCCACTACCTGACTCACTGTCTCCTTGTTCATTTCTCCTCGTATTTTCCGTTCTTTCTGACTCTGAGTGTACCACTTCTTTAGTTTCCCTTCCTTTACTCTCCAAAAAAAATCCTTTTCTCCTCATCTGACAATTTTCGATTTTCATCGTCAGCCCTTGCTTGAACTTCTCTCAACTTTTCCCTTTCCTCTATGCTTAAGTCCTTTTTCACCCTAATATGTTTCATTCCAGTACAACTATTTAGCCTCCAGCTTACAATGGTTAATGCTTCAACCACTGACCTAGATTTAAACTCTGCTTTTATCGGTCTCATCTCACCCTTTTTATATCTTCCTAGCCGTCTTACTTCGTCCAGTTCTCTCCCCCAATCACAGCCTTCGTCTAGACACTCCAATATTTTCTTTACTTTGTCCTCATCCCTTCCCCTTCTCTCCCTCATATCTGCTAAATGTTCTTCAATGTCTCCAAAAAATTATTATGCTTTTACCTCCATCTACTGTTTCCCTCACTACCTTTTCCTTGCTCTTCAAAACCTGCACTACATTCTTCTCAAACTCTCTTTTCTCTTTTTCTCTCTCCTCCACCTGCTCCTTCATGATTTCTTCCAATGCATCCACCTTAGCATTCCCCACCCTTGTCCACTCATTTTTCTCCTCACTTATTACTCCCTTTACTTTCTCACTTAAATGGCCCTCATACTCCTTTAGCTGCTCCTTGAGTGCCATGTTCTCTGCCTCCAGCTCATCTACTTTCCTTATCACAGCATCTAGGTTAGCAATTAATGGCCCATCTGCAGTTGCCACTGAACTGGCTCCACATATTTCTGTCAGTGACTCCACCTTCACACCTATATCTCTCCTCCAATTCTCCATAACTCCCTTCCATCTTAACAGACCCATCATCTGTCTCTTCACCACAGTCAATTGATCCTCCACTTCATTACCCTCTGCCAGAAATCCCTCAAATTCATAGCTCTCTTCATCTCCCAATAAACTCTGCCTCCGTTTGCCTTGGCCGGCCATTGTTTATATTTATGTAGCCTACAGTTAAAAATATACAAAACACTTAATAAAATTACAGTAAAATTAAACTACTACCTGGGATAAACCCAGGTAGCACCGCGCCCGTTTGTGTCACCCTATCTTGAAAAAAGAACAAATGGAAAAAATAAATAGAAATGGGTGTTTGCGAGGTCACCACGAGCAGGTGGGGTACGACTTGATTACCTTCCTAAGAAGGTAACCCAACCGAGGTGTCGCAAGTACTAGGCAAAGATGAAATTGAAAACTTTAACCGTGTTTTGGGCCTTCAGCAGTAGCAGATACGTCACTCGGAAAACTAAACCTCATTGGTTACGATACTGCCACTGCGCAGTGTGGGTGTGGACGTGTCTAGTGCGGGTGTGGAGTTGTGGACATGTAGTGCGGGTGTGGACGTGTCTAGTGCGGTTGTGGACGTGTCTAGTGCGGTTGTGGACGTATTTATTAGGCCTACGGGTTTGGAAGTATTTAGTGCGGGTGTGGACGTGTCTCGTGTGGGTGCGGCGTGTAGGTTGCTGGTACAAAGTACCAGGCAGCAGCTGACGCCTACTGCCAACACTGTGTCACACGCAAACATACAAACAAACATACACACATACAAACCACCCACAAACACCCCCAAGGAGTGTGCAGAGCAATTAGTGGAGCCAGTGAGGGACATAATTCAAGCTTCCTTAGATAAAGGACAGGTTCCTGTTGAATGGAAAAGAGCTAATATCATTCCGATATACAAGAATGGAAACCCTGAGGACCCTCTAAACTATAGACCAGTTTCACTTACTAGTATTGTATGCAAGATTTGTGAAAAGCTAATTAGGAAGAGATGGATGAAAATGTTGGAGAGAAAGAAGATAATAACCCCAAAGCAATTTGGATTCAGAGAAGGGACATCTTGTGTTACCAGTTTGCTATGTTATTACAGTAGGGTGATAGATGTACTCCAAGAAAGAGGCGGATGGGTGGACTGCGTCTACTTAGACCTTTCCAAAGCATTCGATAAGGTACCACATAAGAGATTGTTATCTAAGCTTGAGACGCTAGGATGTGTCAGGGGGAGTTTGCTGAAATGGATGGAGAGCTATTTAACAGATAGGGAAATGAGGACCAACATTAGAGGAACTTACTCATCGTGGCGGAAACTTGAGAGTGGTGTGCCGCAGGGATCTGTGTTGGCACCTCTCATGTTCCTTATGTACGTGAATGACCTGCCGATAGGCATAAACTCCTACATGTCAATGTTTGCAGATGACGTAAAAATTATGAGACAAATAACAAATAAAAGTAGTTGTGAGGAGCTGCAAGGGGATTTAGATAAAATATACGAATGGAGCACCAAGTGGAAAATGAAATTTAATATAAGTAAATGCCATGTGTTAAATATGGGAAGAAGTGTGAATAGACCAAATTGGGAGTACAGGATGGGAGATAATATAATTAGCAAGGCCGAAAAAGAAAAAGATTTAGGGTTGATTATACAAGATAATTTGTCGCCAGAGAAACATATTAACAAGCTCTTTAGCGGAATGTATGCAATGGCCGGGAATATGAAAGTTGCTCTGAACTACTTGGATGAGACCATGGTAGCGAAAATTATGAAGAGTATGATTAGACCAAGATTGGAGTATGCAGCAGTGGTGTGGTCCCCGCATCTAAAGAAGCATATTCACAAGTTTGAAAGAATCCAGAGAGCAGTCACTAGATTGGTTCCAAGTCTCAGAGAACTGCCATATGAAGGGAGGCTAGACAAATTAAATCTACCGAGTCTAAAAGAGAGGAGAGAGAGGGGAGACATGATAATGATGTACAAATGTACCCGGGGGCTGGAGAGGCTGGATAGGGAGGATATATTAATTATGGATACAGGAATAACTAGAGGCCACAGCTACAAAGTAAAAAGACCTACCTGCAAGAACGATATCAGGAAGTTTAGCTTCCCCTATAGATGTATTGACAAATGGAATGGGCTGGAGGAGGAGGTGGTAGGGGCAAGGAACATCCATATTTTCAAGAAAAAATTGGATAAAAAGTAGACTGAGAGACGGGACAACACGAGCTTAGCTCAACTCCTGTAAACTACAATTAGGTAAATACAATTAGGCAATTAGGTAAATACACCCGACCATACCGTCAGACGCGCCGCTAGCCCCGGCTCCAGGCCCCGCGAAACTGCAACAAAACCTAAGCCAAACTAGATCTACAACCTAAGCCAAACTAGCTATACAACCTAAACCAAACTTGCTCTACAACCTAAACCAAAACTGCTCTACAACCTAAGCGAAACTGCAGCCGAATCCATGCAATAGTTTCGGAGATATCGGCGTTTGAATGCAAATTATTAGCGCCGCGGCGAAATTACCCCGTCTTACCCTATTTGGGCAGTGTGTTGATAAAGATGGGAGTATGGATGAACAAGTGCGGGAGAGGGTGCAATAGGGGAAGAAGGTTGTAGGAACGCTGAAAGCAGCTTTATCAAGGAATAGGGTGGTCAGCATGGAAGTAAAGAAGTCCTTGTATGAAAGTGTGGTAATCCCGACATTGACATAAGGGAGTGAAGCATGGATGTTTTTGGAGACACAAATCAAGAGTGAGAGGACTCAGAGGGTGGAAATGAGTTACTTAAGAAGTGCGTGTGGAGTTACATGGAGGGACAGACAGACAAATGAAGTACGAGAGCGGTGTGGTGTGGATGTGTTGGAAAGTGTGAAAAGGAACACTTTGAGATGGATCGGCCATGTGGAACGTATGGTAAGTGAGAGAATGACTAAGAGAGTGTATTTACCTAATTTACCTAATTGTAGTTTACAGGAGTTGAGCTAAGCTCGTGTTGTCCCGTCTCTCAGTCTACTTTTTATCCAATTTTTTCTTGAAAATATGGATGTTCCTTGCCCCTACCACCTCCTCCTCCAGCCCATTCCATTTATCAATACATCTATAGGGGAAGCTAAACTTCCTGATATCGTTCTTGCAGGTAGGTCTTTTTACTTTGTAGCTGTGGCCTCTAGTTATTCCTGTATCCATAATTAATATATCCTCCCTATCCAGCCTCTCCAGCCCCCGGGTACATTTGTACATCATTATCATGTCTCCCCTCTCTCTCCTCTCTTTTAGACTCGGTAGATTTAATTTGTCTAGCCTCCCTTCATATGGCAGTTCTCTGAGACTTGGAACCAATCTAGTGACTGCTCTCTGGATTCTTTCTAACTTGTGAATATGCTTCTTTAGATGCGGGGACCACACCACTGCTGCATACTCCAATCTTGGTCTAATCATACTCTTCATAATTTTTGCTACCATGGTCTCATCCAAATAGTTCAGAGCAACTTTCATATTCCCGGCCATTGCATACATTCCGCTAAAGAGCTTGTTAATATGTTTCTCTGGCGACAAATTATCTTGTATAATCAACCCTAAATCTTTTCTTTTTCGGCCTTGCTAATTTTATTATCTCCCATCCTGTACTCCCAATTTGGTCTATTCACACTTCTTCCCATATTTAACACATGACATTTACTTATATTAAATTTCATTTTCCACTTGGTGCTCCATTCGTATATTTTATCTAAATCCCCTTGCAGCTCCTCACAACTACTTTTATTTGTTATTTGTCTCATAATTTTTACGTCATCTGCAAACATTGACATGTAAGAGTTTATGCCTATCGGCAGGTCATTCACGTACATAAGGAACATGAGAGGTGCCAACACAGATCCCTGCGGCACACCACTCTCAACTTTCCGCCACGATGAGTAAGTTCCTCTAATGTTGGTCCTCATTTCCCTATCTGTTAAATAGCTCTCCATCCATTTCAGCAAACTCCCCCTGACACATCCTAGCGTCTCAAGCTTAGATAACAATCTCTTATGTGGTACCTTATCGAATGCTTTGGAAAGGTCTAAGTAGACGCAGTCCACCCATCCGCCTCTTTCTTGGAGTACATCTATCACCCTACTGTAATAACATAGCAAACTGGTAACACAAGATGTCCCTTCTCTGAATCCAAATTGCTTTGGGGTTATTATTTTCTTTCTCTCCAACATTTTCATCCATCTCTTCCTAATTAGCTTTTCACAAATCTTGCATACAATACTAGTAAGTGAAACTGGTCTATAGTTTAGAGGGTCCTCAGGGTTTCCATTCTTGTATATCGGAATGATATTAGCTCTTTTCCATTCAACAGGAACCTGTCCTTTATCTAAGGAAGCTTGAATTATGTCCCTCACTGGCTCCACTAATTGCTCTGCACACTCCTTTAAAACCCAGGCAGACACTTCATCCGGTCCCATAGCTTTCCTTACTTCAAGTCCTCTCATCGCAGATAACAGCTCATCTCTAGTTATTTCAATCTTACTAAGACCACTCTCCAGTACTCCCGCCTGTGGTTCGTCAAAACCTTCCTCTCTAGTAAAAACTGACCCCAATTTGTTATTCATTACCTCACACATGTCCGATACATTTTCATACGTCCTAGCATCAACTCTTAATTTAGTAATTTGTTTCTTTACCTTCAACTTACTGTTTATATATTTATAAAATAATCTAGGGTCACTTTCACATTTATTTACTATGTTCTTCTCATAGTTCATTTTAACTTGCCTAATTATGTTAACATATCTATTCCTCTCCTGTTTATATTTATTCCGATTACTCTCAGTGTTCCTTCTTCTTAATCTAGCCCAAGCTGCATCACGCCTACCCAAAGCTCTTTTGCATTTCAAATTAAACCAATCTTTCTGCTTAGTAAAATTTCCAGTTTTATATCTTGGGACAAACATATTGGTTCCTACTCTATAAATTTCGAGGAATCTACTATATTTACCTTGTACGTCCCGTTCCTTCAAAATAAGATCCCAATCTACTCCCTCTAAATATCTTTTCAAGGATACATAATCAGCTTTACTATAATTTAATCTGTCATTTATGTAGCTATTGTCTAATCTATTGGCATTACTCGAGGTCAACTTCCATTTTAGTAATAGGTGATCACTTTTACCTACAGGACATAGATAGATTATATCACTAATTTCGTGAGGATCTTTTGTAAAAATCAGATCGAGTTTAGAAGGTTCGTTATTACCCCTCATTCTTGTATTTTCCTTCACATGTTGTGTAAGTACATTTTCCGTAACCAACTCCACTAGCCGACTTCCCCAAGATCTCTGATTTGGCCCTGCATCTCCCGATTCCCAATCAACCTCACTACAGTTGAAATCTCCTACCAAGATCAATCGATTCTTCCTTAAAAGCAATCTTCTCAACGACTGAATCATATCCTCTACCATCTCCTCAAACTGTACAAGAAAGAGGTGGAAGAATGGAGTTTAGAAGTACAGCACTGTATATGCGTGAAAGCGGTGCTGGATGGGAGGAGGGGCGTCGCTGATGGGGGACAGAGATGCATGGGGGTGATTAATTCGTGGCCACCCCTTCAGGGATCATGGCATCTAGCAATACAGTATATATAAATTATTGCGGATACCAGACTCTAATACATATTATCGAGTACAGGTGCCTGTGTGAAGCCGGCTTTAACAATCTCCCCACCACTGACCTAATCTGCTCTCCATCCAATATGTCCTTGAGGTCCCTACTAGCTGCCAGCAGGCCACTGATGATGCGGTCCGGCTTCATCTCGCAGGGTGGGGCTGGAATCTTACACTTGGGACAAAGACCATTCTTCAGATCCTTGGCACACTCCGAACAGAAGAAATGGTCACACCGCCCCAAACACTGAGGATCATTGGCATTTGTTCCACTGAAAATAGATTAGCTATATTATATTACCAATTCCCTGACAAAACCAAGGAAAGGCACAGTCTAACAGTTACTATACATATTTAGTTGTTATTGTTGTTCCCCAAGCTGCCTGGCTGAACAGCCCCAAGGCCCCGAACAAGGCCATAACCGAGCGCCCCCACAGAACCCTCCCTGCCGACCACAATAAAGCCCGGGTGACCGAAGCCACTCCACGGCGGGGAGCTGAGGAGGGTGCGGAAATGCCCGGGAAACCAAAGCCCCACCCAGATCCCTGTGCCCCTAAGCAATTATGAAGAGAAAGTTGAAGGGCAAAGGAAAAATGTGACGCTTTGGCTTCCAATCTTGGTAGATTGGGAGGTCAATCCACGGAAGAGACGCCGTCACTTGAGATCTAGAAAATATGTAAGTACAAGGAACAGTCAGAGTAAGTTATGGGTATGGCAGAGATCGCTCAGTTCTCACTCTGATAGACCAGCCCATCACCACATGACTAGAACCCAATCCTCTCAGCATCAACTAGGAAAGGCCCTAGAAAGCCGCCTTTGGTGGGGGGATAGCTCCCCTATTTCAACCCCTTTCGGGGTTGGGCACCCGCCCATACATACTGTAATACAATTCAGTAAAAGTCTTTTAATCTGGCAAGCAGGAGTCCGCATTGCGGGTCGATTCAAATACCATAGTCTAGCCGTTGCCGGGTTAATATTGAATGAGAAGGGTCTGTTTTTCAGATGCCTGCAGCCTATTTAGGCATAGGCCTACTAAGAAACATTGAACAATATCTTTAACCTAACCTAATCTGATTAGCCTAGGTTAGGTTAAAGATATTGTTCATGAGGCTAATCTAGTATAGACTGTATAGGCCCTATTAGTGGACAAGGCTATTTAAGAATGTAAAATTAGAAAATACTGTAGGCTAGGCCTATATTGTTACTGTACAGTAACATTAGGCCTAGGTGGAAAATATTTATTTTTATACCACAATCCGCTGTTTGCGGATGATACAGTTCTGATGAGTGATAATGAATGGGAGTTGCACGGTCTGGTAAATGAGTTTGGAACAGTGTGCGAAAAACAGAATTTGAAGGTAAATGCGGGGAAGAGCAAGGTTATGGTCTTCGAAAGGGGTGAAGTCACAGAGTGTGAGGTGAAGCTGAACGGTCAGGATATGGAGATCGTCAACTCTTTTAAGTATCTGGGCAGTGTGTTGAGTAAAGATGGGACTATGGATGAAGAAGTCCGGGAGAGGGTAGAACAGGGGAAGAGGGTTGTAGGAACGCTAAAAGCAGTAACAAGAAATAGGGTGGTCAGTATGGAAGTGAAGAAGTCCTTGCATGACAGTGTGGTAATCCCGACACTGACTTACGGAAGCGAAGCATGGACGTTGGTTGAGAGACTCAGACCAAGAGTGAGAGCAGTGGAAATGAATTACTTAAGGAGTGCGTGCGGAGTTACATGGAGGGATAGACAGACTAATGAGGAAGTAAGAAGGAGGTGTGGTGTGGAGGTAGATGTGCTGGAAAGTGTGAAAAGGAACAACTTGAGATGGTTCGGCCATATGGAACGTATGGAAAGCGAGAGAATGACTAAGAAGGTGTACGAGAGCGAGGTGGAGGGACAGAGAGGGAGAAGTAGACCGAATGAGAGGTGGAAGGATGGAGTGAGGAAGTACATGAATGAAGGCGGTGCTGGTTGGGGGAAGGGGCGTCGACTGACTGGGGACAGAGGTGCATGGGGGCAGTTCGTTCGTGGCCACCCCTTCGGGGATCGCGGCGTCAGGCAATAGATAGATAGATAGAATTTTTCCCAGTGTTTTATATTTTTATTTTGTTCATTTGCATCAATATACAGTACAGTTTAGTGTTTGTCATTAATTAGAAATCTCGGAAAAAACAATTGGGATGGATGTAGAGTCCGGGCATACTGTCGTTATGTTTACATAGGGCGATCACCGCGGTTAACTTCACGTCAATTTTGACGGGGCTTTTTTTCGGTTATTTGCCCGCTGCTGGCAATATATATGACGATGACAATATGTCATGGGGGAGGGGGAGGGGAGGGGGGAAAGCCCCCCCTCAAAAAATTAGTGTATCCAATGGCATTAAAAATAGACGGGAAAATGATTGCAAAGGTCCGACGCCTCCCCCGCCGCCATCATGTTTACATTTGTCGATCGCCGTGGTTAAGTTCGCGTCTATTTTGACGGCGATTTATTCGATAATTTGCCCCCTGCTCTGCTGGCAATATATATGATGATGACAATATGTCATGGGGGGGTGAGTGGGGGTCAAAGCCCCCCCTCAACATATTATTGTATCCAAAGGCAGTCAAAATAGACGGGAACATGACGGCAAAGGTCCGACGCCACTACGCGTAGTGACGGTAGTGTAAACAAGGCTGATGGTACGCCCGCACTTAACATTCTTGCCAACCAATTTTCCCCATTTTCGATCGATGTTGAGACACGCCCCCCGATAGTGGGGAAGGCTATGATTTGAAAAGACATTGGTAAGAGTTGTGTTATCGGGCGTACCACTACCGACATACAGCATAACTCCTCTCTAAAACATTAACCTAACCAAACAACCCAACCTAACCTAACCTAACCTAACCTAACCTAACCTAGTATTCATGTAGTAATGAGAATACTGTACTAGGTTAGCCTGGTTAGGTTAGGCTTTTTAGCTTGGTTAAGTATTTATAGCCTAGATTATTTATGTTGTATGTCGGTAGTCACGTGGTACGCCCGATAACACAACTCTTGCCAAGACATTAGGCCTAGCCTAACCTAACAACCTTACCGGTACCTAACCTATCCTAGTATTATGGGTGGGGGGCTGGGGGCGGAACACGGCCACACCCCCGCTGGTTGGGTACTAGCCTAGGAATCCCTTAGGCCTAGTAAAAAAAAACAAAAAATTGACTGTCGATAATACGAAGGCGAGAGAAAAGTCGATGAAGTCTACGGTGTTTAGCCTACTCTGCAATCTTCAGCTTTGATTGTACGTTGATAACAGGAAAGTACCATATTGATAATTGACAACCTTGTTACGAAAATTCCATTTGGTACGATTTTAGTTACTGGACACCTATTTGACAGGTACCGCCAACGATTTAATACATATTATTTTTCGGTTTCCACGCATCCAACACCAAGCTACACCCTTTTCTGATGTACGAAACACTAATAAAGCAATGGGGACACTTTAATAATGATAATATGAGACGAAATATAAAGACAACTCGGTTGCGTTCGTGGAAGTAGCATCGCTTTGTTTACTTTACGCTCGGAGTGACTTCCTGGTCCCGCCGCCTAGGCGGTCGACTTCAAATGGCTAAGCTTATATAACCAGTTGTTGGGTCCATTTTTTGATAAAGACTTGCGTTATAGGCCGTGGGATACAGGACAGGGTTGAGGGGGGGCTCTCACTCCCCCGTGAATTATAATAATCGTCATGTACAGTATGTGGCCAGCAGGGGGCAAGTAAAACAGCTGGCCGTAGTAACCTCGAGCGTCCTGGGTAAACAAACCGCGACGATCCGAAGCGACGACGGACTCCCCCCGCCGCCGATTTTCGGCACAAACGCGCCGTTTTATTCTCGTCGAAAACCACATTTAAAAAGTTATTATATCGTTTTCAATACTATTACCGGACCAGAAAAAGGTGTAGCTTGGTGTTGGATGCGTGGAAACCGAAAAAAAATATGTATTAAATCCTCGGTTGTATCTGTCAAATAGGTGTCCAGTAACTAAAATCGTACCTTACATTTTAGTAGCATACTTTTATAGCCTAGGCCTATTAGGTTTTTCCGAGGGTTAAAACACATTTTCATATGATCTTTAGAGCTGTCGATAACTGGAAGTACCGTAGGATATTGACAACCTTGTTACGACATTTTTTTTTTTAGTAGGCTACCATAGGCTACCTTTTTTTTTTATTAGGCTTGGCTAGGTTTTGCCGAGGGTTAAAACAAATTTTGGTAAAAATTGAAGAGACCCCGGAGGGCCGGACAGCCTTTTTACTAGCCTACTTAATTCTATTTTTTTTTTATCTATCTTTGATATAGCCTAGGCCTAGCCTAGGCTACAGTTTTGTTTCATACCGAGGACTGTCGCATTTTAGGATTTTCAACATTAGCCTAGCCTAACCTAACCTAACCGAAAACTAAACATGGAACGTGAGCTGAGTTTAGACCGTCGCGTTTACTCGCGTACCCATAAACAGGGAACGGAGCTGGGTTTAGGCTAGACCGTCGCGCACCCATAAACAGAGAACGTGAGCTGGGTTTAGGCTAGACCGTCGGTTAGTTTTCGGCGTTAGGCTAATGTTGAAAATACTAAAATGCGACGGTCCTCGGTATTAAACAACACTGTAGGCTAGCCTATAGGCCTAGGCCTATCAAAGACAATTATAAGGCTAGGGCCTAGGCCTAACTAACTAGCCTGGTAAAAAGGCTGTCCGGGTCTCTTCAATTTTTACTCAAATATTAATATGATCTTTAGAACATAGGCCTAGGTTATAGGCTAGATTCCAAATTTCCATATTTAGTTTTTTTTTTTTAAAAGACTCGCAGCGTTATTATACATAATTTATTAGGGAAAGTGAAGCTCTATGGAATCCTTATAATATACTCCCATAGATTCCACTGTGGGAGAATAGGCTAGTTTTGATAGTTACCGGTAACTATAGTTTTGATGTAAATACTACCGCAACTACGAATCTTGTTTCCGAGACCTAGTATATTAACCTAACCAAACAACCTAACCTAGACCCAGTACGTGGGATACAACACTAGCCCTTGCATGCCAGCTACTGTGGGTTCATATATTAGACATAGCCTACAGTAACATCTTTGTAGAACATAACACTTTACCGTAGGCTAGCGAGTGTAGGCTACTCCCTTCCAAACACTTTTTGTAAACATTGAACACGTCCGTAGCAGAGCTCTCAAGATTGCGGGACTGAGTTTGTTTACGCGCGGGACTATTTATATCGACAAAATCGAGTTACAAAACTCATCAAAACTATTCTACCACAACGGAATCTATGTGCGGAATTGTTTAATCGAAGGCCTCTTTTTCTAGTTATTAAAAACGTATTCTATGGTGTATTATATGATATAGGCCTATAGAAGCAATAGAACTGTTAAAATGACCTGGGAAGTGCATATTAAACCAAATACAAAACTTTGAATAATGAGGTAAGAGATAGGCCTAGGCCTATGTGTTTTTTATCACTTTTCAACCCAAGACCAGCGGGGGTCTGGGGGCGGCAGCCCCCAGGATGCCCAGGTTAGCTTAGCTTAGCTTAGGTTAGGTTAGGTTAGGTTAATGACCAGCTATGTAAATACAGTAGTGAACTTTTGGTTTAGTCTGTGCTCAAAACTCCATTTTCTTTAGGAGGAGGCCATACACTAAACAATTACCTCTATGTGAGTATATTATAAGGATTCCATAGGCCTAAAGCTTCACTTTCCCTAATAAATTATGTATAGGCCCTAGGCCTAATAACGCTGCGAGTCTATTCGCGATAATTATCCATATTTATCTTCAAATATATCAAACAAATTTGTGGTAGGCCTATAAAAATAAAGGGTTAAATGTTATTTTAATACCACAAATTTTGTTGATATATTTGAAGATAAATATTGAATCTATATGCTCTAATGATCATAAGAAAATTTGTTTTAACCCTCGGCAAAACCTAATAAAAAAGTATGGTAGGCCTACTAAAAAAAAAAAATCGTAACAAGGTTGTCAATACGGTACTTCCAGTTATCGATAGCGCTAAAGATCATATGAAAATGTGTTAAACCCTCAGAAAAACCTAATATAAAAGTACCGGTATGGTACTAAAATTTAATTTTCGTAACAAGGTTGTCAATACCGTACATTCCCGTTATCAATGTACAGTACAATCAAAGCTGAAGATTGCAGAGTAAACACCGTGTGACCGTAGACTTCATCGACTTTCTTTCACCTTCGT
Source organism: Paralithodes platypus (assembly GCA_032716605.1). NCBI lineage: Eukaryota > Metazoa > Arthropoda > Malacostraca > Decapoda > Lithodidae > Paralithodes > Paralithodes platypus. The sequence continues at coordinate 1,651,050 of CM064497.1, forward strand.
ATAATCGACAGCCAATTTTTTTTTTTTATTTACTAAGGGATTAGTACTCAACCAGCGGGGGTGTGGGGGCAGCAGCCCCCACCCATAATACTAGGTTAGATAATCTATGTTAGGTAAGGTTGTTAGGTTAGGCTAATGTCTTTTGAAATCACTATCGGGGGGCATGTCTCAACATCGATCGATAGGCCTAAAGTAATGGGGAAAATAAGTTTTCCCGAGATTTCTAATTAGCCTAGCCTAATTACAAACACTAGGCCTATATATTGATGCAAATGAACAATTTTGTATATAAAAAACACTCAGAAAATTTGTGGTAGGCCTATTAAAATAACATTTTTCCAAATAGTCATAGGCAGCTAGCCTATAGGCTAGCCTACTCCTTAGGCTAACAATTTATTGATAGCCTAGCCTTTATAGGCTAGGCTAAGTAGGCTATAGCCTAGGTCTCCCTGCTACACAGGATTATCTGGAGATTTACCCAACGAGTAATAACACCATAGGCTAATGGTACTTGATTTAAATAAATATGGGTAGGCCTAGGCTATGCCGCTATGTTTAGCCTAGGCTATGGGAAAATTACACCAGAGACCCACCAAACACTACAGTGAAGTAACAGCTCCAATTGTCTGACAGCCTCATGAGTGTTGTCCCAGCTAAACAGCTTCAGGACATCCATGGTATTATGTTCCTGTCGCACTATGACTCGATTTATTAAGCCATTTGAAGCGCATTTGCTTGACTTTTTGTGAGTTTGTTTACAATTTTACATCTGCCTCTCGCGCGCGCCTCAACTAAAAACATAGTCGATGGTTCTATATTTCTTAGCTCTTGGGAATAAAGAACGGCAAATAACAGCTATCCGTGAAATAATTTCATAAAACAAGAGCATTCAAATTATATGCGAATTCATAACTGCGAGCGTATGAGCTTGACACGTAAACACAACTCGGGAAGGATGTAGTATCCGGGCGTATCGCCAGCTTTGTTTACATTATTCTACCACTCGTGTTTACGTTCCCGTCTATCTTGATTACTTGGAGCCGAGGCGGTCGAGTGGTGAGCAGGCTCGCGTATGAATCTGCAAGACCCGCGAGCGATCCCTGCCACGGCGGATATTTAGAGGGTGTGGTAGTACGTCCTAGCATGTTCCATATGTATGGAAGGCCCTTACCTATGGAAGACCATGACCGCCACCGGTACGCGCAACTTCTCTTGGCTAATCATGTTCTGCGTAATTCTGACGTCACGAACTGGCAACCAATCAGCAGTGCGTCATGAACAGCCACCCAACCAGCATCGCGGAACTCTGTCGTCATCGATCATAGCCAATCCACAGGGCGTAACTCTGAAGACATTATACTCCAGAACAATCATTATTGTGTTTTTCTGGGGACATAAATAAGGCGGTAAAACAATACATTGTTGTTGCTTGTATGCTTGTGGGTGTGCTGTAAACAATCAGGTAATGTGTCTATGCCTATTTCAAATACTTTTGTTATTGGCCTACACCATAAATCATCTATAAAACATTAACCTAACCTAACCTAACCTAACCTAGTACTACATGAATACTAGGTTAGGTTAGGTTAGGTTGTTTGGTTAGGATAATGTTTTATAGATGATTGACGAGCTACTGATTGGGTGAGGGAGTTACGCGTAACTCCAGAAGTTGCGCGTAGCGGTGGCGGTAAGGGGCTTCCATAAAATATGCCAGTGCATCAACACACGTTATCAAGCGAACGTAAGATAGTTGGTAGTAACGCAACAGATCTTAACTACTCTGACCGTCCTTATAAGAGACTTTCATAACTGGGGGTGATGAGTAGATTTGTGGCCTTCCCAAACATGCAATGGCCATTAAGCTACCAGAGTAATAAATTGGACCAATCATCATTAAGTAAGGAAGAAACACACAATAACAGAATGAACATTAAATAATAAATAAGGAGGGGGTAACAGCAAAGTCCAGGAACATTAGAAAAGAAAAGTAAAGACTAAGATTTTTTTTTTTTTTCACTGACTTTACAGAACAATTTAGTATCACAACCTTAATTACGTATTCTCCCTTGACGAAATGAGGGGTTGCCCAACCTTCCAACTGTCTTAGTGCAGTCACTAATAAGAACAGTCTTCCAACTGAGTTTTAACTGTCTTATGTGCAGTCACTAATAAGAACAGTTTTCCCGACGACGAAACGATGGGTGGCCCAATCTTCCAACTGTCTTATGTGCAGTCACTAATAAGAACAGTCTTCCCCAATGAGTTTGAACTGTCTTAATTACGTGCAGTCACTAATAAGAACAGTCTTCCTAATGAGTTTTAACTGTCTTAATACATGCAGTCACTAATATGAACAGTTTTCCCACTGAATGTCATGGTCTTAAAATTTCATGCAGTGGTCATACCTTTTCTCAACGTCCTGGTGGTGGTGTGGTTGTGTGGTAGAAGGGTGCCTGGACGTAGGATGTTAATGGTGGTTGTTTCCTTGTGGCTTGGAGGTGGGGGGAGACATTGGGGGTAGTCCTTCTTGGTTGTCTTCTTAATGTTGTGTAAAGTCAGTGAAAATAGGTTAGCCTAAACAGACCTCGGATGCGGAAATACCTTGAGCCGACCAGGCCAAGTGGGATATCTCTATTGGTCTAACTGGTATAGTGTCTGCCTCACAACCCAAGGGTCGAGAGTTCAAGCCCCCACCAGGGCTTGATATTTTCGGGAGGCTATTCCCGCATCTAACGAAGTTTAGGTGAGCTGGTAAAATTGTTCAGATGGTTGAGAGTAAGATCGGAGCTCCATAAATCCTCTTTCGGGTATGGTGTAAAAACCAATTCCTACAGGCGGTGGTGATGTTGAGAGGTAGCCGGGCGCTTAGATTTCTGTTGTGTATGGTGCCTTTTCTTGTGTCGTCTTTTCTTTCTACTTTTCTTATTATTCTGTACTTCAGGATTGTTCAGGTTGATGAATAAGTTCTTCCCTGGTGTTGGAGAATGCGTTATTTCGATGGTAGTGACTCTTGTACCTCTTGATGGATTGGCGGTTGTTTCCTTTTGACTTGGAGGTGTGGTGGGCAGAGAAGGAAAAATGTTTGCTGGCCATGGATGTTGGGCGAGTTGCTTTTCTCGTTTTCCTGCTGTCTTGGCCTTGCGTGGTTTGCACGGGCTTGGTGAAGGGAGGTGTGCATGGTTTGCAAGACGTGCAATTGTTGTTGAAGTGTGCAGGGCTGGTGCGCACCCGTGCTCGGAGCTTTTGTCCTTTATATTTGGCCTTCGGTTTTGTTCTGGGGCTGCTTGTGTGGTTTGTAGGCTGGAGGTAGATGGAGCGGACAGTGGTTTGTAGGTTTGGGATATTGCAGAAGATGTGTAATCGGTGAGGAAGTGGTCACATGTGTTTTGATCTTGCGGGGGTATATAATAATCTGCCCTGCGAGAGGATCTTGGGTCGTTTTCTGTGACGTGTGGTGCCGGTACGTTTTCTCTGATTCCAGAATAGATGGGTGTCTTCAGCTGATTTTCCGTTATTTCAGTGAGTAGGCCTATATACATAATTGTTATCAGATGTCACATCCGTTCTGATGTGTTCTATTGATTGGTGACAACAGGAGGCAATGCATAATTTCATCGGTACGTACCATAAATACATTCTGTCTTCCGTTCAAAGTCCCATTTCTCCGTCTTAACGTCCGTCCAAGCCAATGTCACGTGACCGACGACGTCACTCCTTTCCCACCTAGGGTTGGTTGGGTGTGAACCAAGGATTCTTTGGTTCTGTCAGGCTCGCTTCCGACCTCGGAGCGGCCTCCGCAAAAGATAAATTGGATTTAACTTTGGACGGAAGACGGAATTAATGTATATATGGTACCAATGAAATTATGTTTAGCACATATTTTGATCATAGAAGTGCCATCCGTTGGCATTGGCAAAAGCGCTTCTTGCTGAGTTCAATCATACGTCTGGCAACGAAATCCATTCGTGCCTAGAGATGATTAAGATTTCGAAGATTTCGAAAATCAAATGGTGTCATAAAAAACACCTTAACTCCTCCTATCTTGACTTTCGTATTGGAGTTTACCAAGAAATAAATCGCAGGAGGACAGCAAGGGTAATAGTGGGGGACAGCATGATCGGTAAAGTAAGAAAACAGGTGAAGATGGAGGCGGAAGGAAGCAGGAACATGTGCCTGAAAGGGATAGGTATAAAGGATATAATGGAAGAGGCGAAGGAATGCGGGAAACAGCTACAGGAAGGAACCCTAATCATCCAGGGTGGTGGAAACGACCTCATACAACAGGGAGCTGAGAACACCGTAAGAGAAGTGATTGAGGAAATCAGGATAATTAAGACACACAAAAAGAATCTGCGTGTAGGAGTTATGGGTATACTAAGACGACCCAGAGAAAACATGGCCTATGAATATACCCGAAGAAGAGTAAATAAGAAAATAGCAGAAGAGGTATACAAGATGAAAATGGAGTACATGAGGAATGAGGATATAGGAGTGAGCTTCCTAGATCTAGACCAGGAACTCACAGGCAATAGATTCGCAGGAGACCGAGTACATCTAAACAACGAGGGGATAAGACTCCTCGGAAACAGGACCCTGGAATGGTTCCTGGCTAGCGAAAGGTTACACAAGGGGCGCCTGAAAAAAAGGGCCCCCAGGGATGGGCAAGACCCGGACCATGAAGAAATCCGGGAGGGATCAATTACAAACGGTAACGAGGAAACGGGGAGAGAACCAGGAACAGAGGAGACCGATATAATGGTAGAAGCCGAAGAAGCAGTACCTGGAGAGGGAGGGGAGAATGAGCCGACGCACAGGGACGAAACCAGGGAAGAACCTGCCCCTAGGGAAGGCCAAGAGGAAACAATCCCAACCGAGGCCCCAGTCGTGAGAGAGGACGGAGAGACCCCAGCCGAGAGAGAGGACAGGGGGACTCCTGACTCCGGCAATGAGAGTGAGAACCCCCGGGAAATGTGAACCAGGAATCAGCAGTATAGGAACGGCATTAGATTAGGGTGCCTAAATGTGAATGGATGGGGAGTGGGAAAAATGGAAGACATGAGTGAAGTACTGTATGAGGGGGGTATAGATGTGCTCGGTATAACAGAGACAAAGCTACGTGAAAGAGTGGAACTGTACACGGAAAACTACAGAATGACTGGGAAGGGGCGCAGTAAATGGAAGAAAAAGGGTGGAGGTATAGGCCTAATAGTGAGAAAGAACATGGATATAGAGGTTGAAGAGTTAAAAGTCGGCGAATGCGAGATGAGTGAAGATATGATGGCAGCTTACCTGAACTACAAGGCAAAAGGAAAGACTGAAAGGATCCTACTGATTATATGCTACATGACGGTACAGGGACCGGATGCCAGACGTGATAATGAAAGGAAATACGACCTAATGAGAAGACTGGTAAACGAACATAGACGAGAACAGGTGATCGTAATGGGTGATATGAACGGACACATCGGAATCCTGGGTGAGGAAGTGAACACGAATGGACAACTGCTAAGGGATTTCACTGAGGAGCATGAACTGGAAATATTAAATGAAACTATCGCAGAGGGACGAGTGACATGGGCCGGAAGATACAATGAATCTGCGATTGATTATATCTTGGTGAATGAGAATGCAAGGAAGAACGTGGAATACATGAGGATAGACGAAGAACGAGGAATGGATGTGACAAGTGACCACAATATGTTGTGGATACAGTACAGGTATGTGGGAGGGAGAGAAAGGAAGCTAGGAAACCAAAGGGTAAGAAATGGAAACTGAAACAAGTGGACTGGGTAAAATTCGGGGAAGAACTAGAGCGTGTGAACTGGAGGGATGACGGAGGGGTAGACAGAATTAATGAAGAATTCACCAAGACAGTGAAAGAAGTAGCTGAAAGAAGAGTCGGGAGGAAAAAGAAAGGAAATAATAGGAGACCCCAGAGGAGATGGTGGAACCAAGACATCGAATCTGCCAGGAAAAAAAGAAAAGAGAGCAACCGAAGGTGTAGAAGACTAAGGAGGTCCAAGGACAACGGTGAGAATGAACGGGTCGCATATGAGGAAGCATGGGAGGAATACAGGAAGCACAAAAGTATAACAGGAGGTTTAATAAGGAAAGCGAGAGTAAAAGCCGATAAGGATGTAGTAGATGAGCTGAAGGCAAGAGGCGGTGAGGTCAGCAGAGAATGGTATGACTTCCTAAGGGGAGAACAAGAGAGTGAAAGAGTGAATGTGGAAGTGATAATGGTGAACGGAAGAGAGGTGAGAGGGAAACCGGAGAAAGCTAGGGCAGTAAAAGAATTCTGGGAAAACATAGGGGGTGCGAATGAGGTGGAGGATAGGGGCGAACCCAACCTGATAATAGGAAGAAAGATACCAGTAGATGAAAATATGGATTACGAGATCAGTAGAGAAGAGATAATGAAATGTGTCAAGAAACTGAAGAATGGTAAAGCCGCAGGAAATGACGAGATCCCATATGAATTCTACAAAGAGGGTGGGAATGGAGTAATTGAAGGCATGTATGGACTTTTTAAGAAAGTGTGGTCAGGAGAGAGGGTACCGTATAAATGGAACGAGAGCCGGGTGACCCTCCTGCACAAAGGGGGTCACAAGAGTAAGAAAGAGCTGAAAAACTACCGACCAATAACGCTAACGGACACAATTTCCAAGGTGTCCTGTGGGGTGCTGAATGAAAGGCTGAAAGGGATCTTTGAAAGGAACAGAGTGATGGGAGAAGAACAGAATGGGTTTCGAGTGGACAGAAGAGGGGAAGATAACATGTTCGTAGTGAGAGAAGTGATAGAGAATACGAAAAAGTCCGGACAGAAGGGATACTTCGCCTTCCTAGACATAGAGAAAGCATATGAAGAGTGAACAGGTACAAGTTGTGTAGGCTGCTTGAAACAGTAGGTGTGAGTGAAAAGATAATAAATATCATAAGAAGTATGTATGAGAATACCAGGGCTAGATACAGTATGGGGGATATAGAGACAGACTGGGTCGAAAACAAGCGGGGAGTTAGACAGGGCTGTGGGCTATCCCCCCTCCTGTTTGGGATGTACACAGAGGAACTAGCTGCAAGAATGAAAGAAGCCGGCAGGGGAACACTAATTGGGAACGAACGTCTGGGTATCTTGCTATATGCAGATGATGTAGTGATCATGAGCGACAACCGAGAGGATCTGCAGAGGATGCTAGATGTGGTGTCCGAATATGGGAATGATCTGAATGTGAGCTTTAGCAGGGAGAAAAGTAAAGTACTAGTAGTGAATGGAGATGAAACGGATGTGGGTGCGACGTGGCTACTTGGGAATAATATAATTACCCAAACAAATTAATACAAGTACCTGGAAATGACAGTGGATGCAAGAGGATGCGAGAAAACAAAAGAAGAGAGACTAACAAGAGCGAGCCAGTGGGTGGGAAGACTTGGCAGTGCTGCAAGGTGTAGAGCGAACAAGTATGAAGTAGTGCGAGGAGTATGGAAAGGTATGGCGGTGCCAGGCCTGATGTATGGTCTGGAAACCATCCCGTGGACAACGAATGACACGGCAAAGCTGGAAGTTGCCCAGAATAGGGTCGGAAGGCTCGCACTGGGAGCGAACAAGTACACTGCAGTAGAAGCCTTGAGAGGTGATGCGGGATGGAGCTCCTTTGAAGAAAGAATAGACAAGGGAGTCCTACGGTACCGGGTCAGACTGGAAAAAATGAATGGTGATAGATGGGCACGAAAGGTGTTTGAATGGGCTAAGGAGAGCAGTAAATGGAACAAGATGTGCGACAGAAAGATAGAGAAGTACGGAATGCATGGTATCATAATGGGGGAAAGTATGGAAATGTGGAGCCATGAGAGATGGAAGAAAGAGATCGGCAAACGGGTACAAAGCGTAGCAAGGGACGAATGGGCGGGGAATATGAGAAACAAGAGTTCACTAGAATGGTACATGTGTAAGCAACAGCCAAGAAGGGAGCCATTCTACGATGGGAGCATCGGAGGTGAACTCCTCTTCAAGGCCCGAACTAAGTCGCTTGAGCTGAACAGCAGAACATATAGATGGTCAAATGAAGGCAACAAGGCATGCAAGATGTGCGAGAGTGGGGAGGATGAGACTGTGGAGCATATCCTCCTAAAGTGCAGAAAATATGAAGGAGAAAGGCGGGTAATGCTAAGATCCATAGTACAAGAGATTGGTGCGGAGGAATGGAATGCAGTGGTAGGAAGGTATGAATGGGGGCTCGACGGAATAGTGATCTACCTGCTTGGCCTGAACGACCTAAACATGTGGAATGAGACCACTGCACGAAGTGTTAAGGACTACCTAGAGGGAGTGTGGAGGAAAAGATCAGCCTCACAATAGTGAGGCTGGGGTGAGAATGCCCACGGGGGAACAATCTTCTTTTATTCTTAACCTGTCCTTTTTCCATTATAGTTTATAAGTTTATCCTAGGAGAGAGAGCCGATACTAAGGCCACACCTCGACCAGTCGAGCGTGACTCTCGCACCAAGACCAAGACCAAGACCAAGACCATTATCAAGATATCATTATTATAGATATAGATATAAATGATAAAATTAGCCAAAGTTCGAATAGTATAACTCGTTGGTCCGAATAATCCGAAACCCGAAATATCCAACAGCGGCAAAAACATGGCGAACCGCACGGTGAAGGACGCTCATTCGATTCATGGCACAAATCCTCAATATTTAGTAGAGAAAATCATCAGAACAAGGATATATGATTCACGATACTGGAAGGAAGAATGCTTCGCCCTTTCAGGTACATCTACCTTTCGATAGTCTTCACGAATCACAAAGAGGAGAGAAATGTTTAGCCTGCTGCCTACATGTCATACGTTGACTAACAAAATAGCAATTTTATGCTAGGCTAAACCTTCGAAAATATTAGGCTAGGCCTATGCTTGATTTAGAAAAAGAAGATGGCCTAATAGCCTAAGTTTTATTCTAGTTTACACAGGGTCGAAGTTATGATCTATTATTTTAAATTATTTAGGTTCATAGGCCTAGGCCTACCGTTCATTTAAAAACCTCAGGCTACTAGCCTAGATTGTCTGATATGAGATTAGGAACCCATACAATAGGCTACTTAATATTAGACCTAGCTCGATGAAGAATAGTTTAGCCTGTTAATATGCAGGACGCGCAACAATAGGCTATAGGCCTAGGTAACAAATTTATAATATTAGTTTGGGGTTCCTAACTTCCTATCATCATAGCCTCATAGGCTATGCGGTAGCATTCAAGGAGACTACTGCAGGACTCTTCTTCTTCTTCTTACCTCTGACTGGGTATAGGCTATCCTAGTGTTTACTAGCCTATACCCCTTTGAAAGGACATTAACCTAACCTAACAACCTTACCTAACCTATCCTAGTATTATAGGTGGGGGCTGCCGCCCCCACACCCCCGCTTTGACTTAGATTTTTGGTGTATTTGTCTGTGAAGTGGGTATTTTTCAATTTGTTGATAACGAAAATCCTCCATGCGGACTATATGGAGAAAAATATGGCGGGACAAACTGGATTTTAGGTCACGTATGGGATATCATGTTCTAAATGTATACTATAGCTTTGTTTTAGAGTATTAGTCACCACAATATATGTCTTCACCGCTGCAGATTAAATTATTTTTCCTTAGACTTTGTGGGTTAAATAAGGGTGATGGTGGCCATCTTGGATCAGCTGAGAACTAGGCTAATATATATTTTTTTTTTACTGTAGTTTTAGTATTTTGTCATATTCTATATCAATACTAACCCTGCGGGGGCCTGGGGGCGGCAGCCCCCAGGTTAGGTTAGGGTCTTCTTCTTCTTCTTTTTGTGGAGTTGCTGTCCCTTTCCAACCCAGCTCACCTATGCACCGGTGACTTCTCCAGAAACAGCTAGAGCTAGATTAAGAATTAGTTTAGAAAATATGTAGTCATAGAAAAGATAGTTAAAGAAAAAGAATTGAAGTATATAGCTTAAGCAGAACTCTCCTCTCCCTATTTACCCCCTCCTCCACCCCCCAATATCTTGTTCTCTCCTTACCTTAATTTAACTTTTCCCCTCTCTCCTATTAAAATGTAAAACTTGCAAACTAAACAAACCAAAATTGGGACAAGGACAATATAAAGTCAAATTAAATTATCAAAATCGCTATGTGGAAACAACGCTTACTAAAATTAAAATTATTAAATAAAAGAACACAATCCACCACATAGGGTGTACATTACTACATGAGCAAGTTAATCTGTTTCCCAAGCAAACTAATCGCACATATAACAACGCACTATCGTCACGTTAAAGGAAGTAGTCAAGTTTGGGAAGTCCGGGACGTTCTGGCAAATTTTACTAAACTCTGCATGAATAAAGAAACTACATGTTAAATGTCAAAATATTATTTAAAATCAAATTTGCAACATGACAAGACATTAACAATAGTACAAAATACAAATATTGACAAGATATCTATACTATTACAAAATAATATATAAAATACAGTACAGCACTCACTAACGATAGTGCTATCGGGTAGGTACCTGTAAGCATAGCATGCCTCAAGTGACCCCTATCAATAACTACCCTACAAATAACCTACATTTATAGCACAAATAAACTAAGGAAATCGCAAAAGTAAGCAATTGATACTATCGACAATGAATACATATAATATAAAGACAAATAATTGCAAAATATGAAGTAACAACAGATTTAAACAAAGAGTACTCTGTTAACAAGAACAATAAATTTAAAAAATCATCAATATTAATATTAATAATAATAATAATAATAGAAAAAGAAAAAGATAAACAATAAATACAGACAAAAAGTAAGCAGAGGTTATACAAGAAACTTCAAGTTAAAAATGCTTGATTAAACTTATTGATGTCAAATTTTAGAATACAGTCACAATAATTGACCCTAAAAAGATTAAATTTATGGAACAATTTACTTGCCTCAAAACCTCTGTCCACTAAGAGTCTGTATAGTAACCTAGCTCTAGCCCAAAAGTCATCTACTTTAGTGCAGATTTTACAAAATCTTATTAATTGGGAATAAAAACAATTATAAGTTATTTTACTATCGATATTACTACTAGGGAAAGGAAAGTTTATTACGTTAAAATTAAAATCATCAACTTTGTGATATACTTTAAGTATGCACTGTTCATTAACAATCTCTATATTTATATCAAGAAAATTTTCAACTTTATAATTTACGTTACATTGTGTGAGGGGAATATATTAACCTATTTAATATAATTTTTCTTCCTCCCCCACTCTGGTCACCTTCTAAGTTCTCCCCCCTCACCCTATTCTATTCTAGTCCGTTTTCTCTTTTGCCACACCTGCTCCAGGAATCTTTTCACTACCTTCATTCTTTTCCCCATCTACCCCCTCTTCTGTCCCGAGACCTAACACAAATTTTACACCCTCATCCTCCTCCTCTTTCTGTTCTTCCCATTCCCTCTCCCCTACCACCTGTTTCAACTCATTTTCCAACCCATCTCTCTCCTCTGCATACCCCTGGCACTCTGTCACTATATGTTCTATTGTCTCCTCCACTCTCCTCCCTCCCACCTCACACTGCAGACACTCTTTCACCCCCCCATTCCACCTCCATGTTCTCCTATTTGTCTTTAATGCTCCTGCCCTAGCCTTAACCAGTAGTTCAGCTCCCCAACTTCCATCATAGAACTCCTCTTTTCTCGGTCTCCCCTTGCTTCTATATGTTATCAGTGTACTTTTCTTCTCCATATTTCTCTTCCATTCCTGTCTTCCTACTTCCTTCACTCTCGTTCCTATCTCTTTCTCTAGTCTCCTTCCCTGACCTAGTCTTGCATTACTCCCTACATCTCTCCACTCCTCTCCCACCCTTCTTTGTTTCACTCCTATTTTTTTCAGTTTTCTCTTACACTCTTTTGCCCATCTACTCTTCCCCTCCCCCCCATTCATTCACTCTCCTTGGCCACCTATTATCCTCCATCTCCTCCAACCTGCTCTTGTACCTCAACTTTGCCTTCGCCACTCTTTCCTCAAACGTACTCCATCCCATCTCCCCTCTCACTGCTTCATTTGCTGTCCACCTTCTTGCTCCCAACCCCATTCTTCCTATTTTATTTTGTCCCGTCTCTAGTCTATTTATTTCTCCCCCTGTACTCCCTCTCACATCCATCCCATACATTATTCTCGGCACTTCAAAGTCCTTCCACACCTCTCTTACTAATTTATATTTATTCACTCTGCTTTTTGTCACATTCCACAGTTTCCCACTACACTGTTCCACCTTCATGATTTTCTCATTCATTGTCCTTTGTCGCCCTTCCCTCCCTATCCATACCCCTAAATACTTCACTTCCTCCCTTGTTTCTATTCTTTCCCCTCCTATCCTCATTTCTACTGCCTCTGGTCCATTTACTACTATCATACTGCTTTTCTCTACACTGAACTTCATTTCTAGGTCTCTACCAAACCTTTCCGCCTCCTGTAACATTTCCCCCATATCTTCCTCTGTCTCTGCTATCAACACTACATCATCAGCAAACGTCAGAATTGCTAGCCTGTGTTGCCCTATTTTCACTCCTTGTCCCTTACTCTTAATTCTCCTCACCAACTCCTCCATGCACATTGCAAAAATTAAAGGTGACAGGTTACATCCCTGTCTCAACCCTTTCCGTCTCCTGATTCCTTTCACTGCAATATTTTTCCACACAATCTCTGTCTCCGCCCCTTCATACATATTCATTATCATGTTCCTTATCTTCCTACTCACTCCTAGTTTCTCCATCACTGCTTCTGCAACTCCCCTACTAATCTTATCATATGCCTTTTCCACATCCAAACACACTATAAACACACATTTCCCTTGCTTTGCCTTTTTCTCTATAATCTCATCTAATATAAATATATTGTCTGTCCCTCTTCTCCCCTTCCTAAACCCATTTTGCTCTTCACTAAGTAGGATCCTTTCTTCTACATACTCTCCAGAGTCTCCTACCCTCTTCTTTAGTATCCCATAAAATATCTTATTTATTATGTTTATTACCGTTATTGGTCTATAACTCCCCATTTCGTGCACATTTTTTGCTCCTCCTTTGTAAATCAATGTGACCCTATCTTCTTTCCATCTTGCTGGTATTTCTTCCTCCTCCCATATTTTATCAAATAGCTTCTTTAACATTCTAACTATTGGCGATGGGCTGGTCTATCAGAGTGAGACCTGAGCGATCTCTGCCATACCCATAGCTTACTCTGACTGTTCCTTTTACTTATATATTTTCTAAATCTCAAGTGACGGCGTCTCTTCCGTGGTTTGACCTCCCAATCTACCAAGATTGGAAGCTAAAGCGTCACATTATTCCTTTGCCCCTCAACTTTCTCTTCATAATTGCTGAGGGGCACAGGGCCCTGGGTGGGGCTTTGGTTTCCCGGGCGTTTACGCACCCTCTCAGCTCCCCGCCATGGAGTGGCTTCGGTCACCCAGGCTTTATTGTGGTCGGCAGGGAGGGTTCTGTGGGGGCGCTCGTTTATGGCCTTGGCCTTACTCAGGGCCTTGGGGCTGTTCGGCCAGGCAGCTTGGGGAACAACAACAACAACAACAACATTCTAACTATCATCTCCCCTCCTTCAATATACATCTCTACTGTTATCCCATCCGGTCCTGCCGCTTTGTTTCTCTTCAGCTTCTTCACACTCCTCCTAATCTCCTCCTCACTCACCATCTCATTCATATTTTCATCTACTTCTTCCTCATTTAGTTCAATATTCCATTGCCCTACTCTTATTTGGTCATTTACCCCTCCCACCTCCTCCCAGTATCTTTTTATTTCCTCTCCAATTTTAGTTTCATCCCTAACTTTTTCCCCACCTACGTTCAACTCCACTACTACCTTTTCCCTCCTTTTTTCTCTTTTTAGCCATCTATACCACTCAGCTTTTCCTTTGACCCCCTTCTCTTTTATCCTGTCAATTTCTATCTGTTCATGCTTCTCTATTGCTCCTCTTATTAATTTTTTGTTGTTTTTCCTTTCCCTCTCGTATTCTTCCCTTGCTATTCGAATTTCCTCCTCACTTATATTTTCCCCTCTCTTTTTTCCCTTCTCTAACTCTTTCCTAATCCTATTCCTCTCTTTCCTCTTCTTCCTCGCCTCCTTAATGTCTTTATTCCACCACCCTTTCATTCCTCTACCTTTCCTCCCTATTTTCTCCTTCTCTAACACTCTCTCTGCTACCTTATTTATTTCCCTCTCTATCCACTTATCAATTTGTATTGCACTCCCTCCCCCCACTTCATCTATATCCATATTCCCTATTTCCTCCCTAAACCTCCCCCACTCTGCCTCCTTCATTTTCCATCTTTCTGGCTTACTAGCCTCTCTACACTTCTCTATCTTCTCCTTGTGAAACTTTATGCTATATCTTAGTTTCAGTAGGTTATGGTCACTGTTTATTTCAAAGTTTCTTTCTTCATCTACTACCATTTCTATCACTCTCTCTCCTGCTTTCCTGTTCACTAATATATAATCAATAGCTGACCTCCTCCCTTCTCTTCCTCTCCATGTTACTTTCCCCTCCGCCTCTACCATATTCAAATTTTCTAGCTGCTCATCCTCACATAGGTCTAACAATAACTTCCCATTCCTATTGATTTGTTCTCCTAAGATTCCTGTGTGAGCATTCATATCCCCCATTATTATAATTTCATCTTCGTTTCCTCTCATCACAGCCCTTATTACTTCGTATTTTCTCCGATTTTCCTCCCTCTCTCTCAGCCCTCCCTCTACCGTCATATAGCATATAATCAGCATAAATTTAGCTCTTTTCATTTCCCCTTTCCCTTCCACCCTCACTACTAGTATGTCCTCCTGATCTTCCCCTTCCCCCAAATTCACTTGTTCAACTTCCCATTTTCCTTTTTCTATCACCACTGCGACTCCTCCACCCTTTTCTTTGTGTTTTCTCTCTTCCTTTCCCTATTACTTCATACTTCTCCCCTCCCCATTCTATCTTCCCCTTCAATTTTGTTTCTACTATTCCACAAATATTTAACCTTCCTTCCTCTGCTTCTCTCTCTATTTCCTCCATCATTCCCGGCCTCCATCCATTAACATTCACACACCCAATTACTATTTCCCCCATATCCTTTTCATGAAATTCTTGTTTCTTTTTCTTCTTCCTCCTACATTCCTGTCTCCCCCCCTTCCTTTCCTCTTCTATTCCCCCTGGCTCCTTATTTGTTTCCTTTACTTCTCCTCCACTCCCATTTTTTCCCCTATTCTTCGCACTACTGTCTATACTCTCCTTTCTTCCAATACTATCCCCCCCTATCTCCCTCTTTTTTCCTCTACCCTTTCCCCCCTGTATTGGATCTCCTGCTCCTTCATTTTCCATCCCTTCTCCTCCCTCTGCCTCTACTTCCTCCTCCCTTTCCTCTCCCTTGTTTGTTGATAGTCACTCTTCTTTGTTCTTCTCCCAAGACGACCAACTCTCTTCTCGTCTAACAATCTCCTCTATCCTCTCTGCTATATGTCTTTCCTCCTCCCTTTTTAGGTGCCAACCATCATCTTCAAAACTCCAAGAATCCACCTCTCTGTCCAAATCTAGGAAACTAAATCCTTTAATCCCCTTTCCCTTTAGCACCGAGTTCATGCACTTTGTAAGCTCCTTGATCTCGTCATTTGTCGCAATCCTTACCTTCTCATAACTCTAGCTCTCTTTGGGCCTCCTCAGGATTCCCACCATTACTATGCTCACTCTCTTTTCTTTCTTTCTTATTTCCCTTAATCCTTCTTCAATCTCTGCCATTGTTCCCCTCACTCCTTGCATCTCCAGACCATTTCCCCCTCCCTGTATTACTAAGGTTCCTCCACCCCCCCCCCCCCCTCAAAATTTATGTTTCTTGCCTGCTTCATTACCTCCCATATTCCTGCCCTTCTTAGACTAATTACTTCCCTTTCCGAGTTATCTAAAAACTTTCCCATATTCCTGAAGGTGCTATCTCCACATATCACTGTTTTCTTCAGCCTTCTTTCCCTCTTATTATTCCAGCTTCCTCCTATTTTCTTTGTCCCCCTCTCCGCACTATTTTCTACTGTCCTCTCCCTTATTTCCACCTCCCTTACGCTCCCTACTCTTCCCTTTTTCGGGCTCTACTTGTGTTCTTCCACTGCTCCTTCTCGCCCCATCCTCCCTCTTACCCCTGGGTCTTGTGTTTCCTGGTACTCTATGTACCTCTTCCCTCCTACTTTTACTTCCCTCCCTTTCTACCATCCTCTCTCTTTTTTTATCCCTTCTTCGCTCTTCTATGCAGTCTATTTCACTTTCCTCTTCGTCCATATCTGTCCAGCTCAACTCTCCCTCCTCTCTTTCTTTTTCGACTCCATCCCCAACGTTCTGTTCATTTACCCCTTCCTTCTTTCCCCTGTTCTTTAATGACCCTTGGCTCGTTATTTGGCTTCCCAGCCATGCATTTGACCATTCTCCCCATTCTCTCATGTTTTCGTCCCTTTCCCTTTCCTGCGTCTCCTTCACGACCCTTCCCTTTCTCGTCCCCTGCCATCTTTGTTGTTTTTTTCTCTCTCGCATGCCTCATCTACTCTTCTTATTTGCTCCCCAATCCTCCCCTCACTTATGTCCTCTCTCTCACTTTCACATATCTCTGTTCTTAATTCCTCTCTCACTCTGTCTTCTACTTCCACATCTCTTGTTACGTCTTCTGCTCTCTGTCTCCCTGTGGTCTCCTCTCTGCTTTTCTCCCCATTTTCAGTTCCTTCATTTCCTGTGTCTTGATCTGCTTCTATGTTGTTATCCCCTCGGTTCTTATCCTTGCTACTCTCCCACACCTTTAATGATAATGACAAAATATGATTTTAGGGGGCATGTTTTAATATTGCAAAATAATGGGTAAATATGAATTTCCAGAAGGAAAAACACCTTAAAACACACTAATCAATGAAGAAACTGATGAGAAAAAGGATTATAATACAAAAAACACATATGTGACCTAAAATCCAATTTGACCATAGGCCTATGGCGAATCTATTGGTGCCTATTTTCCCTAATAAATTGTTTCTCATAACGTCACACTAGTGTCCTTGAATATTATCGGCTATGCTTCATTGCTAGGCTAGGCCCTAGGCCTATATAATTTTGGTCAATATTTACGAGCCCCGCACCACAGCTGGGATCTCATTTCTAATGGTAGTTTTGGGTTCTTATAATTTTATGCTTAATTGCTATATAGCCTAGGCCTAATTTTTAGTCGT
The DNA here is from genome assembly GCA_032716605.1 of Paralithodes platypus. Classification (NCBI taxonomy): domain Eukaryota; kingdom Metazoa; phylum Arthropoda; class Malacostraca; order Decapoda; family Lithodidae; genus Paralithodes; species Paralithodes platypus. Next base: position 1,668,310 of record CM064497.1, read on the forward strand.
AGGCCTATCCACTGGATTTTTTTTTTTTTTATTAGCATTAGCCTAAGCCTAACCTAACCAAAAAACCGGAAAATATAACCGAAACTAGGCCTACCACTAATTTTATAATTAATATTGTTGGTTTTAGGTAGTTTTCATCATTATACAGTAGGCCTTTCTTCTTCTTCTTCTTGTGGAGTTGCTGTCCCTTGTTCTGAACCAGCTCACCTATGCACCGGTGATCACTTCTCCAGAAACAGCTAGAGCTTGATTAAGATTTAGTTTAGAAAATAAGTAGTCGTAGAAAGGATAGTTAAAGAAAAGTATTGAAGTATATAGCTTAAGCAGAACTCTCCTCTCCCTATTTACCCCCTCCTCCACCCCCAATATCTTGTTCTCTCCTTAACTTAATTTAACTTTTCCCCTCTCCCCCTCTCTACTATTTAATCTCATTTATCTTCCTCCCCCACTCTGATCACCTTCTCCCCCCTCACCCTATTCTATTCTATTCCGTTTTCTTTTCTGCCACACCTGCTCCTGCTCCAGGAATCTTTTCACTACCTTCATTCTTTTCCCCATTTCCCCATCTACCCCCTCTTCTGTCCCGAGACCTAACACAAATTTTACACCCTCATCCTCCTCTTCTTTCTATTCTTCCCATTCCCTCTCCCTCTCCCCTACCACCCGTTTCAACTCATTTTCCAACCCATCTCTCTCCTCTGCATACCCCTGGCACTCTGTCACTATATGTTCTATTGTCTCCTCCACTCTCCTCCCTCCCACCTCACACTGCAGACACTCTTTCACCCCCCCCATTCCACCTCCATGTTCTCCTATTTGTCTCTAATTATCCTGCCCTAGCCTTAACCAGTAGTTCAGCTCCCCAACTTCCGTCATAAAACTCCTCTTTTCTCGGTCTCCCCTTGCTTCTATATCTTATCAGTGTACTTTTCTTCTCCATATTTCTCTTCCATTCCTGTCTTCCTACTTCCTTCACTCTCGTTCCTATCTCTTTCTCTAGTCTCCTTCCCTGACCTAGTCCTGCATTACTCCCTACATCTCTCCACTCCTCTCCCACCCTTCTTTGTTTCACTCCTTTTTTTTTCAGTTTTCTCCTACACTCTTTTGCCCATCTACTCTTCCCCTCCCCCCATTCATACACTCTCCTTGGCCACCTATTATCCTCCATCTCCTCCAACTACTCTTGTACCTCAACTTTGCCTTCGCCACTCTTTCCTCAAACATACTCCATCCCATCTCCCCTCTCACTACTTCATTTGCTGTCCACCTTCTTGCTCCTAACCCTATTCTTCCTATTTTATTTTGTCCCATCTCTAGTCTATTTATTTCTCCCCCTGTACTCCCTCTCACATCCATCCCGTACATTATTCTCGGCACTTCAAAGTCCTTCCACTCCTCTCTTACTATTTTATATTTATTCACTCTGGTTTTTGTCACATTCCACAGTTTCCCACTACACTGCTCCACCTTCATGATTTTCTCATTCATTGTCCTTTGTCGCCCTACCCTCCCTATCCATACCCCTAAATACTTCACTTCCTCCCTTGTTTCTATTCTTTCCCCTCCTATCCTCATTTCTACTGCCTCTGGTCCATTTACCACTATCATACTGCTTTTCTCTACACTGAACTTCATTTCTAGGTCTCTGCCAAACCTTTCCGCCTCCTGCAACATTTCTCCCATATCTTCCTCTTTCTCTGCTATCAACACTACGTCATCAGCAAACGTCAGAATTGCTAGCATATATTGCCCTATTTTTACTCCTTGTCCCTTACTCTTAATTCTCCTCACCAACTCCTCCATGCACATTGCAAAAATTAATGGTGACAGGTTACATCCCTGCCTTAGCCCTTTCCTTCTCCTGATTTCTTTCACTGCAATATTTTCCCACACAATTTCTGTCTCCGCCCCTTCATACATATTCATTATCATGTTCCTTATCTTCCTACTCACTCCTAGTTTCTCCATCACTGCTGCAACTCCCCTACTAATCTTAGGTTATCATATGCCTTCTCCACATCCAAACACACTAGTTGAAATTAGTTACAATCCCCGGCAAATGTTATTTCTCCCATTATCCAACGATCTTAAAACACTCAGATGTAGGCTAAGTAATTTTCAGAGTAAATATACAATTTTGTTTACAGGATGGGTTGAGGGGGGGCTTTGCCCCCCCCCCCCACAAATTATTGAAATCAGCATCTATTGTAACAGTAAGGGCCTTAATATGATAATATGATTTTCACTGCCGTCAATAGGGAGAATTGTAGAGAGAGTTTTTTGTTTTTACAGTACCGTCTTTATATAGGCCTAGTGCACATAAAGTGTTTCTCCGGAGGTTGAAACACATTTTAATATGATCTTTGCAACATCCTTATTCTATAATAGCCTTCAAATATTGCCTAACCTAATAGACCTAGCCCCCAAATACATTTAGGTTAGGTTAGGTTAGGTTAATTAAAAAAAAAAAAAAAAAAAAAACAAGAAAAAAAAAAAAATATTCAAGGACACTAGTGCGACGTTATGAGAAACAATTTATTAGGGAAAATAGGCACCATAGATTCGCCATATTTTTCTCCATATAGCCTAGTCCGCATGGAGGATTTTCGTTATCAACAAATTGAAAAATACCCACTTCACAGACAAATACACCAAAAATCCAAGTCAAAGCGGGGGTGTGGGGGCGGCAGCTCCCACCTATAATACTAGGATAGGATAGGTTAGGTTAGGCTAATGTCCATTCCAAGGGGTATAGGCTAGTAAACACTAGGATAGCCTATACCCGGTCAGAGGTAAGAAGAAGAAGAGTCCTGCAGTAGTGTCCTTGAAGGCTACCAAAAAAAATTCCGCTGGATAAAAATTATATAGTAATGAATGCCAATGAAGCATAAAATGATAGGAACCCATAGCTACCATTAGAAATGAGATCCCAGCTGTGGTGCGGCTCGTAAATATTGACCGATTTTTTTTCTTCATTAACCTAACCTAACCTAAATGTATTTGGGGGCTATTAGGTTAGGTTAAGTTAGTTTTTTTGGTTAGGTTAATGTCTCAAAAAAAAAAAAAATCCCAAGGGTAAGAATTATATAGCAATGAAGCATATCATAATAGGAACCCAAAACTAATATTATAAATTTGTTACCTATATTGTTGCGTGTCCTGCATATTGACCGTTTAGCCTATCAGAGAGAAGATTTTAATTATTGTCTGTGAAAGTGGGGAGAGACTGAAAGCAATTTGTTTGTGGCTGACTTGCACCATATAGGCCTACTGATGATTAATTACAATAACCTATCTTTTATCCATTTTCTTTAGCCTAGTCTATGTTCAAAACTCGGTTGTTTGAAAAACATGGGTTTTGAGGTGTTGGGGGTAACAACACATTTATCCAACAGCTGGCCGTGGGATATAATAATAGGTTAAAGGGGGCTTTGCCCCCCCTCACCCTTCCTTGATTTATTGTCATTATCATATATATTACAGCTCAAACCCTCTAATTATTTGCGATTTTGGCCGAACTTTGCAAGGTTGTTACAAGACAGCCAGACGTCTTACAGAGATGATTCAGGTGTCATTGGAAAGCTCAATTACTGTACTGTCACGGATATATCATTGTATTACGTTCAGGCTCTTGTTTATGATGAAAATTTGCAGGGAATATATGTTAATTAGGGCCAAAATCCCTGCAGGGAAGGAGTTAAAGAGTTAAAGCTATTTACAAAAAATCATCTATGGAAACTGCCTATCTGACCTACTTAAACTTTCTTCAGCGGAATTGTTGGTGGACAAAGCCATGGCTGTACGGAGTATCGGTGGAGTGTTTGGCGGGAACATCAAGCCCACCGCCTTCCTCTGTCTCGTCCTTAAGATGCTACAGATCCAGCCAGAGAAGGACATCATCATAGAGTTTATCAAGCAGGATGAGTACAAGTAGGCATATTATATTCTAGTTAAAATATAAATGTACAGACTGTACCGGTACAGTATGTTTAGCCTTTTCAATCATAACTTTACTTCTAATTATGGTAGCATTCAACAAGACTACATCGGCCTTATTTACCATGCTTTTTGGTTTTTTTCTTCAAGGAGTATAGTGTTCTATAGTTGTTTTTTATGGTTTGAGTGGAGGATTTGCATTAGCTTACCCATTATTCATTAATTTGAAGATACGGCGTCAAATGGCGCCATTTATTGGGTGATTCGCGCTTTTACAGTAGGAGAGAGAATTTGTTTGGTAAAATGGATACATGATGGGTTGAGGGGGGGCATTGCCCCCCTCACCCCCCCTTGACTTATTGTCATCCTCATATGTATATATTGATCTGTAAGGGGGCAAAAACAGGTTGTCGGTTCTTTGTTTTGGTAAGTAACAACTCGCGCCATTTATTGGGTGAATCGCGCACCGTATCTAAATCACCACAAGAAGGAGAAGCAGACAGTTTTCATTGTGCGCAATGATTGGTAATGCTTTGTTTACAATCGGACTTTGATTTATTTTGGCGTTATTTTACAGTGAAATCGGGCTTTTTAAGTTGTCGGTAACAAAATTCCTCCATGTGGATTATAATGAGAAAATATGGCGAATCTATTGGTCCCTATTTTCCCTGATAAATTGTTTCTAATAGCGCCGATGTAGTGTCCTTGAATATTATCCTAATGATAAGCTATCACCAGTTCACCACTCAATTTGATTGAATTTAAGAGGATTCTCATGAAGTGTACACAGGTTGAATTGTTCTCCCATATATCTATACCTTGTATTTGTGTGGAATTACATTTTCCCTTTACATAGTCTAACCCAGGGGTGTCAAACATGCGGCCCCCCTCCCTCTGGCATGTGGCCCACGAACCAATTTGGCCAAGTAGTGTCATATATTGCATTTTCTTCTAGACATAATATCATATTTCTTAAATATATTTTATGTTGGTACTTATATAACTTAATGTCTAATTCTAAGTATTTGTGAGAGTAATAAGCTTACAGTTGTTGTTGTTGTTGTTGTTGTTCCCTAAGCTGCCTGGCCGAACAGCCCCGAGTCCCTGAGGAAGGCCATGGCCACGATCGGGCTTTCCCACAGAGCTCTCATTGAGTGTAGATTGTGTTGTTAGCGTAAGTGGTTGTGTGAAATGCAGTCTTCTATGATGTGTTTAATGGTATAGGGTGATGTGTTACATCCCGGGCAGGCGTCGACAACGGAGTCATCCAGTCTCTTCTGATAGCTCAGGAGAGCTGGATGGTGTCTGCATCTCAGCCTGGCCAGGTGGACTCTGTCCTCGCGAGGAAGGGAGGATTCGGAAGGATGGATTTCGGGAGGTCGTGCATGCAGCTGCGTGTTGTCTGTGAGTGAGTGGATGGATCGGCGAGAGATATGAGTATGGATGTGCTTCTGGAAGTTGGTTCGGGGTGGGCAGGGAGGGAGAGAGGACAATAATTGTGTGTGATACCGTGTGCTGGGTGTTGTTTTGACATTTCTTGGTGTCTGTGGGTGTGTTGCCATGTAGTTCAGTGGGTGGTCTTGGTTCGTGGAGGCTGCTGCCAGGAATTGAGTGCCTCTCATGTCCAGATGGTCTTTGACTTTGAGGACCTTGGTTTCCTGATGTAGGTAATCTGTGGGTGCAGTAGCTGTGCAGCCTGTAATGATCTTCAGGGCTTTGTTTTGAATAGTCTGCAAGGTCTTATGATGTGTTTCAGCTAGGTTAGAAGCCCAGGCTGGGCTTGCGTATTCCATCACTGATCTTATGTATTGTTTATAAACTGTGGTGGTAGTTTCTTTGTTGTGTCCAAATTTTGTGTGAGCAAGTGACCTGAGGGTGTTAAGTCTGGGTGTCAGTTTCTTTTTAATGTTTGTGGTGTGCTGATTGAATGTCATATGAGTATCATATGTTACTCCTAGGATTTTGGGTGTGTGTGTATGTGTTAGGGGTGTGTTGTTTATGGTGAGTTGAGAGATGTATTCGTGTTCTCCTGTCCAGCTTGTGAGCAGGGTTGCGGTGGATTTGGCTGGGGCTAGATTAAGTCTGTTTGTAGTGCACCAGCCATGTAGTGTGTTGAGATAGGGTTGAAGGAGATCTGTTGCTCTTTTTGGGTCATGGTGTGTGCATGTGAGTGTTATGTCATCTGCATAGGAAGCTAAGTTTATTTGGGGCGTATTGGGTGTAGTTATATCGTGCATGTACAGATTGAAGAGTGCGGGCGATAGGACGGATCCTTGTGGGACTCCGTTTGGAAAGTTTCTGATTTTAGATGACTGACCGGCAAAAGATACGTGTGCACATCTGCCTGCTAGGAAGTTGGCCAGCCACCTTTTTGTGTTGTTGTGCATGTTTGTGTTGTAGATTTTGTTTGTTAGGTTGTGGCGGGGGATGGCATCGAAGGCTTTACTAATGTCGAGTGTGGCTAATAGTGATCTGTGTGGTGGTCTAGCTGAGTTGATGCCGTCAAAAGCTCTTTGTGTAAGGTCTGTGAGAAGAGTGTTTGTGGAGTGCAGTGGCCTAAAGCCATGTTGTGTTGGAGCTAGGGGTAGGTCGGGTGTAATTAGTTGTAATACTAGGCGTTCCATGACTTTGGAGAGGGAGCAAAAGAGTGTGATGGGGCGGTGCGAGGAGGGTAGCGTGGGGTCTTTGTTGGGTTTGGGAAATGTGATGATGATACCATGCTTCCAAATGTCTGGTATTGTGTTGTGTGAATAGCTGTAGTTTGATATGTTAGTGAGTGCTTGTATGCCTTGTGGTCCCAGGTGTCTGAGGTGTATGTTGCTTATGTTGTCTAGGCCACAGGCAGATGAGTGCTTGAGATTGTTGATGATATGCTTTGTCTGGTGATTGGTGAAGGGTGTATAGTCAGGGTCTGTGGAGAATTGTCTCTTACGTCGTATGACACGTTGGTCGTCTTTGTGAGGTTTTAGGTGGCTGACATGTGAGAAGTGATTGATGAGAGTGTTTGCTTGTTGTTTACATGAAGGAGTAGAGTCTGTTGTTGTGATTGCAGCATGTGATTGTGTTGTGTTGCTGTTGGAAAGTGTGATGCTGTTTAGTGTTTTGTAGAGTTTTTTGGGGTTTGTTTTGTGATCAAGTGTTTGTAGGAAGTTATTCCAATTTAGTTTTTGTTGTTCTTGTATTTTGTTGTTAGTTTGGGTGTTGAGTGCTTGAATTTGTTGTGTGATGTCTTGTGTGTGGGGTGCTGGGGAGTGTTTCAGTATGTCGCGTTGTCTGATGAGGTTTTGAATTTCTGGTGTGAAGTTGGGGTTGTGTCTTTTTCTGTTACCTCTTGGAATGTGTTTCTTGTCAGCGTTTTGGATAGTTTTATTGAGTATGTGTATAGCATTGTTGATGTTAGTGATGGGTGTACTGTTTAGAGTTGTGAAGTGTTGTTCTGTCTCATTTGTGAATGCTTCCCAGTTAGCTCTTTTATAATTGGTGTATGTGTGTTTGTGGCTAGCTGGGGTGAGTCTGGTTTTGGTGGTGATAATGATCGGGAGGTGGTCCGAGCCTAAGGTTCTGACCACCCTCCAGGATGTTGTGGGGGCGAGTTCTGGGGAGCAAAAGGTGATGTCTGGAGATGATGGGTTATAGAGGGCTTGGTGAGGAATATGGGTATGTTGATGGATGTCGTTAAGGATGATGAGGTTATCTGTTTGGTTTTGTAGTACCAGCCCTCTGTCTGTGTCGGGGTTGTCGACAAACCAGGCCGACGCCTTGGCGTTGAAGTCACCACCCAGGATGAGGTGTGGGGTGTTTGTGATGTGTTGTAAATGTGGTCTGTATTCATTTGGTACTGTAGGGGATGTTTGGGGAGGGATGTATGTGTTTATGATGGTTATGTTGGAGGTGTTGCCAGTGCGTATTTTAATTGATTGTATTTCTGTTGTGTTATCATTTGGGGGGAGGAGGGATTTGGTTTGTACACTGGTTACTATGTATGATATTTCTTTGTGTACCAGGGTGATGAGTCCACCGCCCCCGCCGACAGCCCGGTCTTGTCTGATGGTGGTGAAATTATGAAATGTGGGTGTTTTTTGTGTTGTGCGGAGTTTTGTTTCTTGTAACATGGCAATGTGTATGTTGTGTTGTTTGATGAAGTGTGAGAGTTTGTGTTTCTTTGTGTTGATGCCATCTATGTTCAATTGGAGAATATTAATGTTATGTGCACGATGTATGTTGGGTGCTGCTGCACGAGGATGGGGTGGGGGTGAGGTCGGGGTGGGGGTTGGAATGGATTAGGATGGGGTGTGGTGTGTTGAGTTGAGGATGTGGATGGTATGGGAAGGTTAGGTGGGTTAGGGAGGAGAGGTGGACAGGTTTTATTAGGGGGGGGAGTGGATGATATGGGAAGGCTAGGTGGGTTGGGGAGGAGAGGTGGACGGGTTTTAGGCGAGGGATTTGACTGGGAGAGGGAAGTGCATGAGGAACAGGTCCAGGTGTTCATGTAGTGTTTCATGGAGGCAAGTGTTGTACAGGTGAAGTGGGTCCAGTTCCTGCATGAATTGCAGAGAACTGAACCCTTAGTGTGGCAACTCGAAGTGATGGGTTTTGAGCAAGTTGGACATATGTATGTGTACGTGGGTCCTGGGCAGGGGATGGTTGTGACGGTTTGGCTCCCGAAACTGCTCCCCGTGGCCGGCATCCGGTTGTCCTCCACTGGTCGTTGATCTTGTCTCCGGCCGTGGAGGGTCGGCAGCTCCGGGAGGTGGTCCCACGGCGTAGACGCCGCCACATCAGGACTTAAGCTTACAGTAGATTAAATACTCTTTCACCCTTTGACACTGGATCCTACCCCCTTGTAATCTTGGGGGAAGGTACTGGGAATGGTCCCGGGGTAGACTGGAACCGGAGTTTTTTTTTTTGGGGGGGGGGGGGGGATGCTCATTTGCCAGCCAAAATACCCTTGGGTACAACCGATGCTATCTTCATAGTCAGGCAGATACAGGAAAGATACTTACTAAAAGGCAGGGGTCTTTACTTTGTGTTTGTAGACCTGGAGAAGGCCTTTGATAGGGTGCCTAGAGATGTTGTGCAGTGGGCTATGAGGAAACTTGGTGTGGAAGAGTGGCTGGTGCGTGTGATAATGAAGATGTATGAGGATTCGCGAAGTGCGGTGAGGGTGAAGGGTGTACTGAGTGATGAGTTCGCAGTCCGTGTTGGAGTCCATCAGGGTTCAGTGTTAAGCCCCCTCTTTATTATGGTCTTGGAGGCACTGTCTAGAGTTTTTAGAGGCGGACTCCCGTTGGAACTGTTTTATGCAGACGATTTAGTCCCAATAGCTGACAGTATGCAAGATGCTGAGGCGAAACTCAGAGAGTGGAGAGAGGGCATGGCGAGCAAGGGGTTAAGAGTCAATATTAACAAAACCAAGGTTATGCATTGTAGATTGAGATGAGGCAATGTGGAAAAGAGCGGTGCATACCCATGTGCAGTGTGTGGAAAGGGAGTGGGCGTTAACTCAATTCAATGTAGCATCTGTCGATGTTGGGTACACCATGTGAGTAAGAACTGTAGTAGAATAAAGGGACCCCTGCCGAAGGATAAGTCAGAAATAGAGAAATTTGAGTGCGTAGTGTGCAAAGGCGAGCTTGTGTTAAGTGATGATCCTGTGGCTGTGAATTTTGGAAATGAGTCTTTGGAGCTGGTGAACAAGTTTTGTTACCTAGGAGATACCATCTCTGCCGGTGGTGGGGCAGAGACTGCCACTGTTGCTAGAATTAGGTGTGGCTGGGGGAAGTTCAGAGAACTGACACCAATCCTGACCATGAAAAGAATGCCTCTCTTCCTGAAGGGAAAGGTGTATGCCTCATGTGTTAGAAGTGCAATGACGTATGACTCAGAAACATGGGCCGTTAAAGTAGAGAATGTCAACAGAATGGAGCGTAATGAGATGAGAATGGTGAGATGGATGTGTGGGGCCAGGCTACAGGATAGAATAACAAATGTATTAGCGAGGTGATGCGTACAAGTTGTTGTTGTTGTTGTTCCCTAAGCTGCCTGGCCGAACAGCCCCGAGTCCCTGAGAAAGGCCATGGCCACGATCGGGCTTTCCCACAGAGCTCTCATTGAGTGTAGATTGTGTTGTTGGCGTAAGTGGTTGTGTGAAATGCAGTCTTCTATGATGTGTTTAATGGTATGGGGTGCTGTGTTACATCCCGGGCAGGCGTCGACAACGGAGTCATCCAGTCTCTTCTGATAGCTCAGGAGAGCTGGATGGTGTCCGCATCTCAGCCTGGCCAGGTGGACTCTGTCCTCGCGAGGAAGGGAGGATTCGGAAGGATGGATTTCGGGAGGTCGTGCATGCAGCTGTGTGTTGTCTGTGAGTGAGTGGATGGATCGGTGAGAGATATGAGTATGGATGTGCTTCTGGATGTTGGTTCGGGGTGGGCAGGGAGGGAGAGAGGACAATAATTGTGTGTGATACCGTGTTCTGGGTGTTGTTTTGATATTTCTTGGTGTCTGTGGGTGTGTTGCCATGTAGTTTAGTGGGTGGTCTTGGTTCGTGGAGGCTGCTGCCAGGAATTGAGTGCCTCTCATGTCCAGATGGTCTTTGACTTTGAGGATTTTGGTTTCTTGATGTAGGTGATCTGTGGGTGCAGTAGCTGTGCAGCCTGTAATGATCTTCAGGGCTTTGTTTTGAATAGTCTGTAAGGTCTTATGATGTGTTTCAGCTAGGTTAGAAGCCCAGGCTGGGCTTGCGTATTCCATCACTGATCTTATGTATTGTTTATATACTGTGGTGGTAGTTTCTTTGTTGTGTCCAAATTTTGTGTGAGCAAGTGACCTGAGGGCGTTAAGTCTGGGTGTCAGTTTCTTTTTAATGTTTGTGGTGTGCTGTTTGAATGTCATATGAGTATCATATGTTACTCCTAGGATTTTGGGTGTGTGTGTATGTGTTAGGGGTGTGTTGTTTATGGTGAGTTGAGGGATGTATTCGTGTTCTCCTGTCCAACTTGTGAGCAGGGTTGCGGTGGATTTGGCTGGGGCTAGATTAAGTCTGTTTGTAGTGCACCAGCCATGTAGTGTGTTGAGATAGGGTTGAAGGAGATCTGTTGCTCTTTTTGGGTCATGGTGTGTGCATGTGAGTGTTATGTCATCTGCATAGGAGGCTAAGTTTATTTGGGGCGTATTGGGTGTAGTTATATCGTGCATGTACAGATTGAAGAGTGCGGGCGATAGGACGGATCCTTGTGGGACTCCGTTTGGAAAGTTTCTGATTTTAGATGACTGACCGGCAAAAGATACGTGTGCACATCTGCCTGCTAGGAAGTTGGCCAGCCACCGTTTTGTGTTGTTGTGCATGTTTGTGTTGTAGATTTTGTTTGTTAGGTTGTGGCGGGGATTGGCATCGAAAGCTTTACTAATGTCGAGTGTGGCTAATAGTGATCTGTGTGGTGGTCTAGCTGAATTGATGCCGTCGAAAGCTCTTTGTGTAAGGTCTGTGAGAAGAGTGTTTGTGGAGTGCAGTGGCCTAAAGCCATGTTGTGTTGGAGCTAGGGGTAGGTCAGGTGTAATTAGTTGTAATACTAGGCGTTCCATGACTTTGGAGGGGGAGCAAAGGAGTGTGATGGGGCGGTGCGAGGAGGGTAGCGTGGGGTCTTTGTTGGGTTTGGGGAAAGTGATGATGATACCATGCTTCCAAATGTCTGGTATTGTGTTGTGTGAATAGCTGTAGTTTGATATGTTAGTGAGTGCTTGTATGCCTTGTGGTCCCAGTTGTCTGAGGTGTATGTTGCTTATGTTGTCTAGGCCACAGGCGGGTGAGTGCTTGAGATTGTTGATGATATGCTTTGTCTGGTGATTGGTGAAGGGTGTATAGTCAGGGTCTGTGGGGAATTGTCTCTTACGTCGTATGACACGTCGGTCGTCTTTGTGAGGTTTTAGGTGGCTGACATGTGAAAAGTAATTGATGAGAGTGTTTGCTTGTTGTTTACATGAAGGAGTAGAGTCTGTTGTTGTGATTGCAGCATGTGATTGTGTTGTGTTGCTGTTGGAAAGTGTGATGCTGTTTAGTGTTTTGTATAGTTTTTTGGGGTTTGTTTTGTGATCAAGTGTTTGTAGGAAGTTATTCCAATTTAGTTTTTGTTGTTCTTGTATTTTGTTGTTAGTTTGGGTGTTGAGTGCTTGAATTTGTTGTGTGATGTCTTGTGTGTGGGGTGCTGGGGAGTGTTTCAGTATGTCGCGTTGTCTGATGAGGTTTTGAATTTCTGGTGTGAAGTTGGGGTTGTGTCTTTTTCTGTTACCTCTTGGAATGTGTTTCTTGTCAGCGTTTTGGATAGTTTTATTGAGTATGTGTACAGCATTGTTGATGTTAGTGATGGGTGTACTGTTTTAGAGTTGTGAAGTGTTGTTCTGTCTCATTTGTGAATGCTTCCCAGTTAGCTCTTTTATAATTGGTGTATGTGTGTTTGTGGCTAGCTGGGGTGAGTCTGGTTTTGGTGGTGATAATGATCGGGAGGTGGTCCGAGCCTAAGGTTCTGACCACCCTCCAGGATGTTGAGGGGGCGAGTTCTGGGGAGCAAAAGGTGATGTCTGGAGATGATGGGTTATAGAGGGCTTGGTGAGGAATATGGGTATGTTGATGGATGTCGTTAAGGATGATGAGGTTATCGGTTTGGTTTTGTAGTACCAGCCCTCTGTCTGTGTCGGGGTTGTCGACAAACCAGGCCGACGTCTTGGCGTTGAAGTCACCACCCAGGATGATGTGTGGGGTGTGTGGGGTGTTTGTGATGTGTTGTAAGTGTGGTCTGTATTCATTTGGTACTGTAGGGGATGTTTGGGGAGGGATGTATGTGTTTATGATGGTTATGTTGGAGTTGTTGCCAGTGCGTATTTTAATTGACTGTATTTCTGTTGTGTTATCATTTGGGGGGAGGAGTGATTTGGTTTGTACACTGGTTACTATGTATGATATTTCTTTGTGTACCAGGGTGATGAGTCCACCGCCCCCGCCGACAGCCCGGTCTTGTCTGATGGTGGTGAAATTATGAAATGTGGGTGTTTTTTGTGTTGTGCGGAGTTTTGTTTCTTGTAAGATGGCAATGTGTATGTTGTGTTGTTTGATGAAGTGTGAGAGTTCGTGTTTCTTTGTGTTGATGCCATCTATGTTCAGTTGAAGAATGTTAATGTTATGTGCACGATGTACGTTGGGTGCTGCTGCACGAGGATGGGGTGGGGTGGGGGTGAGGGGGGGACTGGGGGTTGGGATGGGTGGGGTGGGGGTGGGGATTGGGGAGCAGGAGATGGGGGTTGGAATGGATTAGGATGGGGTGTGGTGTGTTGAGCTGAGGATGTGGATGGTATGGGAAGATTAGGTGGGTTAGGGAGGAGAGGTGGACGGGTTTTAGGGGGGGGAGTGGATGATATGGGAAGGTTAGGTGGGTTGGGGAGGAGAGGTGGACGGGTTTTAGGCGAGGGATTTGACTGGGAGAGGGAGGGGCATGAGGAACAGGTCCAGGTGTTTGTGTAGTGTTTCTTGGAGGCAAGTGTTGTGCAGGTGAAGTGGGTCCAGTTCCCACATGAATTGCAGAGAACTGAACCCTTAGTATGGCGACTCGAAGTGATGGGTTTTGAGCAAGTTGGACATATGTATGTGAACGTGGGTCCTGGGTTGCTCTCAATGTCTCCGGCTAGGAGACTTGTCTGCGTACAAGTAGACTGGGATGGTATGGACATGTGGAGAGAATGTATGAACAAAATTGGGTGAAAAAATGCAGGTCTGTGATTGTGGAGGGAGCTGCACCAAGGGGTGGACCGAGGAAGACCTGGGATCGGACTATACGCGCCGATCTCAAATCGAAGAACTTGACAAGTGAAGCAGCCCTTAACAGGGTTGCCTGGAACGCCGCCATTAGGACAAGAGACTGAAACTACACGTATGTGTGGAACACTCAGTCTTAAAATTTTATGTATGTACAGTATGTATGTATTAAGCTGAATAAAATCATCAACTGGTTTATGATATGCTCAATTCGGGGCCAGTGGGACGGTTCTTGCAGTCATGCTCAGTATGTGGCCCAAGGCTACGGGGAAAAAACATAACTAGTGTGACAGGTGCCACTGTTGCCGTAAATTCATATTTAAATAATATATTTTTTATGTTTTTTTAATATTTCTGAAATTATTAAATCTGGATAATATGAAGCATTAATTATAATTTATATTAGGACGGATGGAGGCATTTCCGGTATATTATATTTGGCCTGCTACATTAACCCCTTCTGTACCGGCAACATCTTTTTAACTTTAATCTGGATACTATTTGTCAATTTTATTCAGTTTTAAAAGTACCTCCAGTAATTGATAGGCTTCGAACTATCTCACTTACTTCTTTTTACTACCACAGATCCTTCTTAACCCCCTGAATGCCAGGTCCGTATATATACGGACTAGGGTCTTGTCACGTCCAGTGCCAGGTCCGTATATATATGGACTCGCCGAAAAAAAATGGCAGCAGCGAAACGACTGCACCTATGGCTTTCATATTTCTATCACATGTACCTTACCCTTCTGGCTTCTTGCCACCACCAACACAACTCCCTCCCCCCACCCACTCGCTGACTATCGGTCGCCTCACAAGGAAAAAAAAGGAAAATCTGTGGCGGCGAAACAACTGCACCAATCGGTTTCATATTTGTGTGACAAGTCCCTTACCCTTCTGCCTTCCCCCCACCATACCCCCAACCGCCTCCCACCACCCACTTCCAGCGTATCCGTACGAAGAAAAGGAAAAAAAGGAAAATCCGTGGTGGCGAAACTACCTCGCCAATCGGCTTCATATTTGTAACATGAGTCAATTACGCTTCTACCTTCCCCCCACCATCCCCCAAACCACCCTCCTACCACCCTCCTACCTATACATTCCGTTCCAATACCATAAAAGTCAATGATTTACTCTGAAAATTTCAGCTACATTCGGGACCATCGGGGACCTGATTTCTGGCGAAAATGGACAAGGGGATTTTTTTTTCTTTACCTTTCTCACCCAACTTGATAGATTTAGCAAAAAAATAAAAATAAAAAAATCCTCTGGCACTGGCAGATGCATAGGGTCAATAATTGTCTGGCACTCTACGGGTTAAACTGCTCAAAATAATATAAACCTAGCTATAATAAAATATAAAAGACGTCGCCAGTACAGAAGGGGTTAATGCGGCCCTACAATATTGTACCATGTCAAATTTGGCCCGCCAGAGCAAATGAGTTTGACACCCCTGGGAACCCTTACGGTCAGCCTGTAGGTAATTTTTATAACATACAGTATGTTTTTGACAGCAGGATTTTAGGTCTGTAGTTAATAATCTTTTAGGGGTGCAGTGTATCTTATATAACTAGAAAACGAAGGCTAGGACAGAGTAAACGGTCAGACTATATAAGGTTTTACTTATAAGTTACAAAAGAAGTGCAAACAGGTATTTTGAAGGTGTCTAAATGCCCTGTAATTAATATTAATCCATGGACTGCTATTAAGTGGACAAAATAAAAGGAGTCTTTCAAAATTTTGGTTAGGCGATTTTATATAAAAATAAACTTAGACAAGTACACAGAATGAATATAAACACCATATGAGGAGGAGCACTTAACCTTTTTCGGTGCTGATCAGTAGGGGCTGGCTTTCGGGGAAGAAGAGCAGGAGTGGTCCTTATAATAGGGCTAACGGTGAGCCCCTCTATCATGGAGGTGTTAATCGTTGGCCTACTGCGAGGTGGGGCAGGTAGTAGAGGCTCTTGTTTTCTGTTTGCTGGCTGTAGAGGGGAGGCAGTCTACTTCCGTTCTCTTTGATGATAGTGGTTGGGGCAGACTTATATTATTGGCATAACATAGGTCCTTCTTCCTTTGTGTCTCTGGCATGGATTTTGGGGGCAGGGTGTCCACCAAGGGCGTACTAGATGGCAAGGGTGCCGGCAATACTGGTATTGATAGGCCGAGTTGGTTGGTGGCAATCGTTGCAATCTTCCATTCAGGGGTGGTCCTTATGGTAGGGCCAAAGGTGACCCCCTCTATCATGGAGGTGTTAATTGTAGGCCTAGTGCGAGGTGGGGCAGGTAGTGGAGACTCGCTTTTTTGGGCAAGAATGTTAAGTGCGGGCGTACCTCCAGCCTTGTTTACACTACGGGTAGTGGCGTCGGACCTTTGCCATCATGTTCCCGTCTATTTTGACTGCCTTTGGATACAATAATATGTTGAGGGGGGCTTTGCCCCCTTAACCCCCCATGACATATTTTCATCATCACATATATTGCTAGCAGGGGGCAAATTACCGAAAAAAATCGCCGTCAAAATAGACGCGAACTTAACCACGGCGATCAACAAATTGTAAAGATGACGGCGGCGGGGGAGGCGTCGGACCTTTGCATTCATGTTCCCGTCTATTTTGAATGCCATTGGATACAATAATATGTTGATCACCCCCCCATGACATATTGTCATCATCATATATATTGCCAGTAGGGGGCAAATAACCGAATTAATCGCCGTCAAAATAGACGCGAAGTTAACCTCGGCGATCGCCCTATGTAAACATGACGACCGTACGCCCGGAATCTACATCCATCCCCTTTTTTGTTGGCTAGCTGTGGAGGGTAGACTCTCGGGGAGAGCCGGGAGACTGTTACATTTCTTTTGTGACATACTGTAGGTCCTTCTTCCTGGGTGTCTCTGGTAGGGAAGATACCAAGGGCGTACTAGATGGCAAGGGTGCCAGCAATACTGGTGTTGGTGGCAATCGTTGCAATCCTGCATTCTGGCATTGTTGCAACCTGACGTTATAGCATATCAGTTATATATACTGTACCCTGTTATGGGTCCCAGGCAGACACCACGTGCATAAATTGTCAGGTGCAATGATTACGATCAGTATGTAGTCGATTCCGAATCAATAAGGGAGTTTGAAAGTAATCTTGATAAAGCATGGGGAAGACAAGATTTGAAGTTTGATTATAAAACAAAAATACAGAATAGTAAAAATGTTGCGTCTGCTACCGCCGCCGCCAACACCGTGAACGACCGCAGCAGTGCAAGTACTGGTACTGAGCTGGATACACAGGCATAGTTTGCCTTTTTCCAGAGGATCTACTGTAAGAAACTGTAAGATACTACTTTTGGAACCAAGAGGTTTGTAGTTCAATTTCCAAGATGGTCATATTGTTGGTCTTTTAATTTTCTTGACAAAAAATCAAGTGGTATCGGAGAAGAAATGGAAGAATATACCGGTATTAAAGAAACACTTTTACATTGTGTGTTAGGAGTGCGATGACCTATGCCTCGGAAATGTGGCCGGTTAAAGCGGAGGATATCAATAGAATGGAACGGAATGAGAAGAGAATGGCGAGATAGATATGTGGGGTCAACCTCTGGGATGAGGTATCAAGTGAGGAATTAAGAAGGCGTCTGGGCATTAGAAGTGTCAGTGAAGTGATACGCACGAGCCTACTTGGTTGGTTTGGACACATGGTGAGAATGGATGATCAGTGCTGGGTGAAGAAATACCGTACTGTGAACTTGGGGGGGGAGCTGAGCATAGGGGTAGACCTACAATGACATGGGATCAGGTACTCCGGTCCGATCTTAAAATAATGAATTTGACAACAGAGGCAGCCCTTGACAGGGTCGCCTGAAAAGCTGCCATTTTGGACATGACACTGTAACCACATATTCTGTGGACAAAACTGTCTTTAAATTTGTATGTATATGTATGTAAAGATATTGTGACATGGGCTAAAGGAGTTTGTCTGGAGAAGTAACCTAGAAGCATTTTTGCCATGGTCATTCTTTGGTGGGAGTTTCCCAAGAGGAATCAAAGCGTTGATGATGAATGATCATACTGTTGGAGAAAATTCTTTCCTGTAATCGATGTAACATTTGATATTAAACTTTCTGATAAGAAGAAGTGCATTGCTAAATTATACATGTTACCCAAATTTCATAAAAGACCTTATAAATATCGTTTTATTGCCGGAGCAAAATTTGCTACCACTAAAACTCTGTCAGAACAAGTCGTAAATTGTTTAAAATAAATTAACCCTCTCACTTTCTTTTGAGCCTATTAGGGATACTTTAAAGCCTTTGTTACCATCAGGGGTATTTAGAAACCTTTAGTTTAGTTACTTCAACCTCTGCAGTTGTCTTTGAGTTAGCTGTGGGCAGAAAACTAATTTTGGAGAAGTAATTATAAGAGTGAGATAACTCTATTATTGCTAATCTGGCAACCTCTGCGTCATAAAAACGTGAAAGGGTTAAAAGTACTCATCAAAGATATTGTAATACCATCAAGAGAAGAACTGGCATTAATTATTATTGGAGTGTTGACAATTCATTAGAAGTTATTGATAAAATAAATACCATGCCGAAAGTTACGTCGTTACATAGCTTCGAGTTTTCAACTTTGTACAGTATACCAATTTGCCTTTAGATTTAGTATATTCAGAACTTTTCTTTTTTATAGATTTGCACTTTGGCAGATTCGTTAGGAATGGTAATTATTTGATAAATGTTTATTCATATTTTAATAATGCATCACTTAGCTCTAGTCCCACTAGTTCAGTATATTTTGATAGAACTAAACTTAAAAATGCCCTTAAATTTCTCCTTTTCAATACTTATGTTAGATTCGGGCCTTACATTTTCAAACAAATATTAGGAATTCCTATGGGTGGAAATGCTAGCCCTTTAATTGCAGATTTATTCTTGCTTGCTTTAGAATTTAAATATATAAAAGACTTAGTTGACAGTAGCAAGAAAAATATAATCCCAGAAAAATTAGCACTTGCTAAACTGTTAAGTAATAATAGTAGATATATTGATGATATTCTCGTTTGCAATTTGTTAAATTTTAATCAAGTTGCTAAACTTATTTATCCTAATTCCATTCCCCTCACACATTGTAACGTAAATGATGAAGTTGAAAATTTCCTTGATATAAATATAGAGATTGTTAATGAACAGTGCATACAGTACTTAAAGTATATCACAAAGTTGATGATTTTAATTTTAACATAATAAACTTTCTTTTCCCTAGTAGTAATATCGATAGTAAAATAACTTATAATTGTTTTTATTCCCAGTTAATAAGATTTTGTAAAATTTGCAAAGGGAGGTGAAAAGGAGAACTATGGGAAGAGGATTGGGTTTAGTAGGAAAGAATGGTAGAGATTGGGAGTTGAATCAGTTGCTGTTCGCTGATGACACAGCATTGGTGGCGGATTCTGATGAGAAACTGCAGCGGGTAGTCAAAGAGTTTGGTGTGGTTTGTGGAAGGAGGAAACTGAAGGTGAACGTCAATAAAAGTAAAGTAATGGTGTGTAATAGGGGAGATAGGGTGATCTAGATTGAGGCTGGATGGGGAAATATTGGAACAAGTAGAGTGTTTTAAATATCTAGGAGGAACGATAAGCAGGAGTGGAGGTAAAACAGAGAGTGTGTGAAGGAAGGAAGGTTTTCGGAGCAATGGGAAGTATGTGGAAGACGAGAAATCTCGGAGTGAAATTAAAAAGTGCACTGTATCAAGGAATTGTTGTGCCAACAGTGATGTATGGGGCTGAGACATGGGCTCTGAAGAAAAAGGAGAAAAGAGGGCTGGATGTATTTACCTAATTGTAGTTTACAGGAGTTGAGCTAAGCTCGTGTTGTGATGGAGATGAGCTGCTTGAGGAGTATGTGTGGAGTTACTCATAGAGACAGATTGAGGAATGAAGAGATACGTAGGAGAGTGGGGCAGCAGGAAAATTTGTCAGCCAGAGTGGACAGAAGGGTGCTGAGCTGGTATGGTCATGTTGAACGAATGGGAGATGAAAGGCTTACAAAGAGAATATGTGAGTCAGGTACAAGGGGAGATAGAAGGGCAGGAAGACCCCCATTGAGATGGAGAGACTGTGTAAGAAAGGCTTTGGATGATAGAGGAATGACTATAGATCAGGCAGGGGAAGTGGTGGTGGACAGGAGTTGTTGTTGTTGTTGTTGTTGTTGTTCCCCAAGCTGCCTGGCCGAACAGCCCCAAGGCCCCGAGCAAGGCCAAGGCCATAACCGAGCGCCCCCACAGAACCCTCCCCGCCGACCACAATAAAGCCTGGGTGACTGAAGCCACTCCATGGCGGGGAGCTGAGGAGGGTGCGGAAATGCCCGGGAAACCAAAGCCCCACCCAGGGCCCTGTGTCCCTCAGCAATTATGAAGAGAAAGTTGAGGGGCAAGGGAAAAATGTGACGCTTTGGCTTCCAATCTTGGTAGATTGGGAGGTCAATCCACGTTAGAGACGCCGTCACTTGAGATCTAGAAAATATATAAGTAAAAGGAACAGTCAGAGTAAGCTATGGGTATGGCAGAGATTGCTCAGTTCTCACTCTGATAGACCAGCCCATCACCACATGACTAGAACCCAATCCTCTCATCAGCTAGGAAAGGCCCTAGAAAGCCGCCTTTGGCGGGGGGATAGCTCCCCTATTTCAACCCTTTTCGGGGTTGGACACCCGCCCTGGAGAAGAGTGAATATTCACTCTTCACTCCTGGACAGAAGTGAATGGAGAATGCTTGTGAATAGTTGAGTGAACACGTGGTCATTTGGAGTAAGGGGTCGGGCGCAAGTTGGACTAGATAATAGTCCATCAGGCGCCTGGCTCGGGGAGACGGAGGTGTGGTGGGAGGGCTTGTGGCTTTGGCTCCGCTGCATGTCTGCCTGCCGAGATCGGAACCTCTCCGGGTGGTCGGAGTGCTGGAGCAACCTTGGTGACCCTGGTCTCTGGGTCTTCTCCTGGGTGACCTGGATGTGTGTGATTTTGTGCTTTTTATCTGTGTTTATTTGTTGTTTTATGTTGTTTTTGTGTTTTCCCTGTTCTTGCTTTGTCTTTTTTTTTTTTTTTTTTTTAAGAGACAATGAACGGAGGAAGGAAAAACACATAAAACAAAAAGGTCCATGTGCCTAAAGGCATCCTCCATTCATAAAATGTTTGTAACAACTGGATTTAACCATTTGTAGATTGTAAGTTTGTGGAAAGCAATTCGAGGGAAGTGAATTCCAAAGAGTAGTAGTTCTAGGGATAAATGAATTTTGATAAGCAGAAGTTCTGCATTGTGGAGGAGAAAGTGTAAATTCATGGGCGCTCTCAGCTGCCCTAGTTCTACGGGGAAAGATGTGGAGAGGCGGCACAATTGAAGCAAGTTCCTCGGAACAATTGCTGTGAAAATATCTGTAGAATAATGCAAGGGATGCAACGTTTCTTCGTATGGATAATGTAGGAAGGTCCTGTGTGATTGCAGGGTTATTGATTAATCTAATAGCTTTATTTTGAATTTGTCCAACTGCCTCAATGCAACCACTCCACTTCCACTCCACAGAGGTGAACAGTAATCCATCTGAGAACGCACATGACTTATATTTTACGGCCAACTGCTCGTCAGTGAAGAATTCTCGAACTCTGTACAGGAGTCCCAGTTTTTTAGAGGCATTCTTAGCAATGCTTCTAACATTATGTGTCCAGCTCAAGTTAGTAGTTAATGTTACACCGAGAATGTCAATACTAGGGGAAGTGGGAATATTTACATCATTAAAAAATATATGGGAGTCAGTGAGATTCTGTCGGTTAGAAAATTGAATGTACTGTACTTGGTTTTCTGTGCATTAAAGGAAACTAGATTCTTTTGTCCCCATTCTTCAATTCTAGAAAGGTCCTGGTTCAGAGAAATTGCAGTGCTTATTTTTGAGTCGGCTACCCCCAAAATGGGGATTGGGCCTGAGCATACTGTATAGATAGATAGATAGAAAATTTGCACTAAAGTAGATGACTTTTAGGCTAGAGCTAGGTTACTATACAGACTCTTAGTAGACAGAGGTTTTGAGGCAAGTAAATTGTTACATAAATGTAATTTTTTTAGGGTCAATTATTGTGACTGTATTCAAAAATTTGACATCAATAATTTTAATCAAGCATTTTTAACTTGAAGTTTCTTGTATAACATCTGCTTACTTTTTGTTTGTTTATATTTATTGTTTTTCTTTTTCTATTGTTATTATTGATGATTTTTTTTTAAATTAATTGTTCTTGTTAAAAGAGTACTCTTTGTTTAAATCTTCATATTTTGTAATTATTTGTCTTTATTATATTATATCTATTCATTGTCGATAGTATCAATTGCTTGCTTTTGCGATTTCCTTAATTTATTTGTACAATAAATGTAGGTTATTTGTCAGCTGGAACTTTGACCGACTGTACCTACCCGATAACACTATCGTTAGTGAGTGCTGTATTTTTTTTGTAATATTATAGATATCTTATCAATATTTGTATTTTGTACTATTGTTAATGTCTTGTCATGTTGCAAATTTGATTTTAATTGAAATTTTTTACATTTGATATGTAGTTTCTTTATTCATGCAGAGTTTAGTAAAAATTTACCAGAACGTCCCTGACTTCCCAAATTGACTAATTCCTTGAACGTGACGATAGTGCGTTGTTATGTGTGCGATTAGTTTTCTTGGGAAACAGATCAACTTGCTCATGTAGTTAGCGGCTTGCTGGTGTAGTGACTAGCGTCTTGGACTTCCACCCAGAAGGCCCGGGATCGCGGCCACGCTCGGCGCATTAAAGATTTTTCACAAGCACTGAGTCGTTACCATCCCTCATGAGCAAGGGGATGGGGATAATAGTACAGGACCCCATTGGAAATACGCCTAATCGGCCTTATTGGGCTATCCTTAGCTGGCTTAGCATGCGCTAGCTTTAAAGGTGAATTCCAGGGATGAAACCTATTCAAACTACAATGTCCATTGGGATCTGCTTGGTTTTAGGTACATGATACTGAAGAACTTTCATCAATTTGTTTTAACAACATAGCAATATAGCTTATCTAAGTTATTTTATGTGGCGCGAACTGGCGTGTTTACCATGACGTCATTTTGTGCAATGGCGGGAACTCTTGACATGGGAAATGGGTGAATCTGTGTGTTTTTTATGCACGAAACTCTAATAATTTGTATGCATGTTTACAGCTCAACATTTGGCTTCACCACTGTCTGGTCAAGGGACCGCGATATATATATTGAACAGAAAACGATATTATCATTACGAAATAGGCCTTAGAACCGACCTGCCTCAACTTTGGACCAGGCTAAAACACTCACAAACACTGGCTATATGTTTATTGTTGGCGAGATGGCATTATTTCTTGATGTGCACCACATCTTCAGGACGTTCGATCGTTTGCAGAGCTTAAGTATTAAATTGAAAGATATTAATTACGAAAAACAGACCGGACAGTCCAGGACTGCATATCTTGTTTACAAACTAGGCTCTCCATACAATGGCGTCAATCCCGAGCCGTTGAACTGGCCCAGCTGATCGCCGAGTTGCCAACGACATTATATACTAGTATTTTTTTCTGGAGTTTAATGGAATTATATCGATATTGCCCATATACAGTACATATTACAGTATATTCATGCCAATTTATGACCCTGCATTAATCTTTGTTTTTTCGTTCATCCCTGTAGTTCACCTTTAAGAACTATTATTATTATTATTATTATTATTATTATTATTATTATTATTATTATAATGTACACCCTATGTGGTGGATTGTGTTCTTTTATTTCATAAATTTTATTTTAGTAAGCGTTGTTTCCACATAGTGATTTTGATAAGTTAATTTGACTTTATATTGTCTTTGTCCCAGTTTTGGTTTGTTTAGTTTGCAAGTTTTACATTTTAATCGCTGTTGTTAGTACACTAGTAAAAATTAAAACAGATATGAAATTACCTGCAAAGGTCATATTCTGGAGAAAGTTAGGGTGCTTCCTTGTCTTTAAGCTGTAATTTGCATTTTAACAGATATGTGCGTGCCTTGGGAGCATTCTACCTGCGCCTAGTATACTCATCACTAGACTGCTACAAGTACCTGGAGCCTCTCTTGAACGACTACCGGAAGCTGCGTATCATGGACCGCTCCGGCACTTACCAACTGTCTCATGTTGACGAGTTTATCGACCAACTCTTGCGAGAGGAACGTTTCTGCGACATCATCATGCCTAGATTACAGAGAAGGTAGTGGAATTTTCAAAAGCTTACAAGTAGGATGTGAATTTCCCATGAGTTAGGCTACTTTATTTAATTAATGACTTTTTGAAAACAAACTTTCTTGTAAGGGATCCCTCAATATTCGCGGATTCACTTATTCGTGGTTACATTTGGTTAAAATTTGATAAGCTTAAATGGGATGGTGAGTGCTTTATTTACTTTCAGTAATTAGTTAACCCTATTAAAAATTATTTCTATTTATATGTTAACCCGTCCAGCCCCAGCGACGCGTCTGACGCGTCGGCGATGTATGTAACGCACAGCCCCAGAGACGCGCCTGACGCGTCACCCTAATTGCGCCGACCGTAACCTCAGGTATAGCCACTCAAGAGGGCTCAGATTTGTATGGGAACTGTGTACGTATCCCACGCAACCGTGCCAATGGTTGAAAACTCTCAAAGTCCACGTGCGTGCGCGCGAGTGCGCAATAACCTGTTTTTTTGGGATAATTGCCTTCAATTTTTTACTCTTGTAAAATCCGTTTTCGGGGGCTCTGTAGGACCATTTTTTAAGCTTTTTGAGCGGTTTTTCGTGGTTTTTCCTTCATTCCTAACCCATTCGCTATTGTTTCTGGAATAAAACCATTTTTTGAAAACCGGCCGGGTTCTGGTGCGCAAACATTACAAAACTAGCCGGGGCTCCACGGGTTAATGGTTAATGAAACTATTTTCCTGTATATTATTTATATTATTGTGTAAATATGTTTTACATGCATTAACACAAAAAAAAATGATTTATGGGGTTGGGAAGGGTTTGTGGGGCTAACCGGGGGATCTGTAGTGACTTCGCGGAAATTTCAGGTATGTAACCCCCGCGTATATTGAGGGAGTCCTGTATATTACTTGTTTTGTGTTGACTTACTGTACTAATATTTATATAGTCCTACCGGTACTGTATGTGTTTTAATGATACTTGACTTTTGTATTTAAGGTGGGTACACGAGGCGAACAATGAACTGGAGGCTCGAGTATCCTTGCTGGATGATGACCTAGATGACTTGGAGAGTGAGAGTGATGATGAGGACTTGTTGACTCCACCACACCACCACAACAAACTGTCACACCAACAGGAATTATCACGACCTCCACTCAGGTACAGTACAGTACAGTACTTGCCTTTATTCCCTTAACACTTTCAAGAATGAACTAAAGTCACTCATATTTCTAAAGGCTTATGATACTGCAGAGCATCGAGTTAATTTAGTTAGTTTATTTGTACGATAAATGTAGGTTATTTGTAGGGTAGTAATTGATAGGGGTTAGTGAGTGCTATTTGTATTTTTTACTATTGTTAATGTCTTGTCAGGTTGCAAATTTTATTTTAATAGAACATTTTGACACTAATTGTAGTTTCTTTATTCATGCAGAGTTTAGTAAAATTTACCAGAAACGTCCCGTATTTCCCAAATTGACTAGTTCCTTGAATGTGACGATAGGGCGGGTGCCCAACCCCGAAAGGGGTTGAAATAGGGGAGCTATCCCACAGCCAGAGGCGGCTTTCTAGGGCATCTCCGCTGATGCTGAGAGGATTGGGTTCTAGTCATTTGATGATGGGCTGGTCTTTTAGAGTGAGAGCTGAACGATCTCTGCCATACCCATAGCTTACTCTGACTGTTCCTTTTACTTATGTATTTTCTAGATCTCAAGTGACGGCGTCTGTTCCGTGGATTGACCTCCCAATCTGCCAACCTAGAGGCTGGCAGATTGGAAGCCAAAGCGTCACATTTTTTCCTTTGCCCCTCAACTTTCTCTTCATAATTGCTGAGTGGCACGGGCCCTGGGTGGGGCTTTGGTTTCCTGGGCGTTTCCGCACCCTCCTCAGCTCCCCGCCATGGAGTGGCTTCGGTCACCCAGACTTTATTGTGGTAGGCAGGGAGGGTTCTGTGGGGGCGCTCGGTTATGGCCTTGGCCTTGCTCGGGGCCTTGGGGCTGTTCGGCCAGGCAGCCTGGGGAACAACAACAACAACAACGTGATGATAGTGCGTTGTTATGTGTGCGATTAGTTTGCTTGGGAAACAGATTAACTTGCTCATGTAGTAATTTACACCCTATGTGGTGGATTGTGTTCTTTTATTTTATAAATTTTATTTTAGTAAGCGTTGTTTCCACATAGAAATTTTGATAGAATTTCATAGAAAGTTATTTTGCCTTTATATTGTCTTTGTCCAAGTTTTGGTTTGTTTAGTTCGCAAGCTTTATATTTTAATTACAGTTTCATACAGTTTCTTACAGTAGATCCTCTGGAAAAAGGCAAACTATGCCCGTGTATCCAGCTCAGTACCAGTACTTGCACTGCTGCGGTCGTTCACGGTGTTGGCGGCGGCGGTAGCAGACGCAACATTTTTACTATTCTGTATTTTTGTTTTATAATCAAACTTCAAATCTTGTCTTCCCCATGCTTTATCAAGATTACTTTCAAACTCCCTTATTGATTCGGAATCGACTAAATACTGGGGCAGTGCGTTCCACTCATTTACCACTCTATCACAAAATGAGTTCTTTGCCTTCTCAAGCCTATTTCTTTCTTTGTAAATTTTCTTAGAGTGTCCTCTCGTTCTTGTTCCCTCCCGCATCAAGAAGATACCTTCACACACATCCTCATCGTACTTTCCTGACACTATCTTAAAAGTCTCTATCATATCCCCTCTCTTTCTCCTATATGCCAGTGTCAGTATTAATGATGATTTTGTTCTTTGAATTATTTTTAGTTGAAAGATAGAAACAAATAAAAGGAAAATGTGAGCGCTCGTGAATCCACTTGGAGGATGATAAATTAAATACCAGCATATTATTATTATATGGAGGTAGATGTGCTGGAAAGTGTGAAAAGGAACAACTTGAGATGGTTCGGCCATATGGAACGTATGGATAGCGGAGAATGACTAAGAGGGTGTACGAGAGCTAGGTGGAGGGACAGAGAGGGAGAGGTAGACCGAATGAGAGGTGGAAGGATGGAGTGAGGAAGTACATGAACGAAGGCGGTGCTGGTTGGGGGGAGGGGCGTCGACTGACTGGGGACAGAGGCGCATGGGGGCGGTTCGTTCGTGGCCACCCCTTCGGGGATCACGGCGTCAGGCAATAGATAGATAGATATTATTATTATTATAATGGAGGTATGGAAATGGAGATAAAACAGAGAGTGTGTGAAGGAAGGAAGCAATGGGAAGTACTGTATGTGGAAGACGAGAAATCTCGGAATGAAAGTAAAAAGTGCAATGTATCAAGGAATTGTTGTGCCAACAGTGATGTATGGGGCTGAGACATTGGCTCTGAAGGAAAACGAGAGAAGAAAGCGGGATGTGATGGAGATGAGCTGCTTGAGGAGTATGTGTGGAGTT
Source organism: Paralithodes platypus (assembly GCA_032716605.1). Lineage (NCBI taxonomy): Eukaryota > Metazoa > Arthropoda > Malacostraca > Decapoda > Lithodidae > Paralithodes > Paralithodes platypus. Next base: position 1,695,689 of record CM064497.1, read on the forward strand.
ACTCGTAGAGACAGATTGAGGAATGAAGAGATACGTAGGAGAGTGGGGCAGCAGGAACATTTGTCGGCCAGAGTGGACAGAAGGGTGCCGAGCTGGTATGGTCATGTTGAACGAATGGAAGATGAAAGGCTTACAAAGAGAATATGTGAGTCAGATACAATGGGAGATAGAAGGGCAGGAAGACCCCATTGAGATGGAGAGACTGTGTAAGACAAGCTTTGGATGATAGAGGAATGACTATAGATCAGGCAAGGGAAGTGTAAATGAACAGGAATGAATGGAGAATGCTTGTGAATAGATGAGTGAACACATGGTAATTTGGGGGAAGGGGTCGGGCACAATTTGGACTAGATAATAGTCCATCAGGCGCCTGGCCCGGGGAGACGGTTTATAATATGAAGGGTGCGCCTGGAAGTGTGGTGGTCGGGCTTGTGGTTTCACTCTGTTGCATGTCTGCCTGCCGAGATCGGAACCTCTCCGGGTGGTCGGGGGCCGGGGGAGTGCTGGAGGGACCTTGGTGACCCTGGTCTCTGGGTCTTCTCCTGGATGACCCAGATGTGTGTGAATTTGTATTTTGTTTTTGTGTGTTCATTGTTTTCTGTTGTGTTGCCCCTGTCTTGAGTCGCCCCTCCCCTCCCCCAAAAAAAAAGGAAAAGTGGGGATTAGGTCTGAGTATACAGATAGATAGATAGACATACAGACAGTCTGTACAGTATACAGTTGAGTGTCATGAGCCCAACCCTGAGGGAAACTCCACATATCCATCTCACCATTCTCTTCTCATTCCATTCCATTCAATTGGTATCCTTCGCTTTAACCAGCCACGTCTCCAAGGCATTGGTCACCGCACTCCTAACACACCTTCCCTTTAAGGTGAAGTGGGAGTCCACTCATGGTCAGGAGTGGCAACAGCTCTCTAAACTTCCCCCAGCCACTTCTGGCTCGAGCAATGGAGCCATCTTCAGCGCCACCTCCGGCGGAAATCGTATCGCCCAAATAACAGAATTTATTCATACACACAGCGCAGTCTAGCAATCTGTGGCAACTATTCACTGAAGTCCCTGATCATCAGGGCATCCACCCTATCCTAGCTCTTGAGCAGGGAGTGCATGGTGGTAAAAAACGCATCCAGCACTACACTGCCAAAATCAACACTAACAGGCGAATCAATTAACACAAGTTCTCCCTTGCACACTGCACATTCAAAGTCTATTATTCTTGTCGAAGGTCCTCTAGCCCCACTACATCTCTTGTGTACCTTGTCACTACAGACACATCATTGAATTGAGTTACTTACCACATACTGCGCATGGATAGTCGCCGCTTCTTTCCATAGTGCCATGCCCTACTCCACTGATCATGACCTTTGTTTTATCTATTTTAACTCTTAGGTCCTTGTTTGCCATATCCTCCCTCTATCTATTTATCTTTAGCTCTGCTTCCTGCGCACCATCTGCGATAAGAACTAGGTCATCTGCATGTAACAACTCCCATGGGAGTCCTGTTCTAGAGCCCCTCGACAGAACCTCCAGGACCAAAACAAACAGTAATGGGCTCAGCACTGAACCTTGGTGAACTTAAACTTTCACTGGGAACTCTTCGCTCAGACTCCCATTCACTCTAACTGCTACTCTCCTCACACCGTCCCATCACACTCCTTTGCACACCCTCCAAAGTCTCAGAATGCCTCGTACTACAACTGACCACACACACTCTACCCCTAGCTCCAACACAACATGGCTGTCCGAGTACCATCCAATTCAATTTACACCAAGGGTGGTCCAGAAGGTATGCAGTGCTTGGTGCCCTGAATGTACACGCGTTCCTATTGGGCACCACGCACTGCGTACCTATTGGTTTTCACAACAAATTTTCCCTCCATAGATTATGTATGTCTTTTATCTTTTTCTAATTGAAAAATACAACATTTCTGGTGTAAGTTATCCACTTCTTAAAATAAAATGTCATTCGATAAATGCCGTTTGATGAAGTGCGTACCTTTTGGTGTTTGGTATGCGGGCTCTTGTCCAATAGGTATGCACCCAGCCCTGGTTATATCTTGCATTTCTGAGCAGTCCTGATGCATTTTTCATATAAACCCAAGCTCTCACTTAGAATAACCCTTTTTACTAACACATATCCTTCTCAAGCTGCATAAAATCGTGTAAATATAGCTAGAATAAAATGTTATAGAAGTTGCTTGTACAGAAGGGGTTGAGGATATATATAGATAGGTTTATTACGCTGGTAAAGTATATCAAATTTTTATAACACAATTTTATGCACAATTGCACAGTTCAGAGGCACGTTAAAAATTCTGATTTAGGCCTCATAACTTGTAATTGTAACCTCATACATTGTTGAGTGAGTGAGAGAGAGAGAATGTGCGTTTGGGTGTGAGAGACTAGGTAATACGTGGGAAACACGTACAAATTGTTATATTGAGAGAGAGAGAGAGAGAGATCCTGGCAGGTGTAACTGTTTTTCTAAAAAAATTTTTTTTTTTTTTTTTTTTTTTTTTGCCCTACTAGAAGGCGTGTTTTGTTAAGGTTTACAAGCCTTCCTATGCTGATTTTGTTATGTAATCATATGTAACAAGGTTATATCTTATGTTTCAGACCATACCAAACGTCTTATACATTTACACAAATGATAATACAGCAGGAAAAAAAATAATGCCCAAATTTTATGTTACGTTGAAAAACCTAGAAAAATATCCCTGTTGTGGCTGTCGACTTTCAATGATACTTGTATAGCTGAGTAGAGTAATGAATGACATACATCATATGTACAGAGGAACTACCCTGCTTTTATAGTGTTCGAGTTAAAAGGCCATTAGTACTTATTGGACCGGCCGTGTACGTTTAGGGCGCCGAGGAATAATAGGTACCGGGTACGCACTAACTTTCAGCCTATATTTCTCAACAATGAATAGGAATATTCACAAACACTTTGTGTCACATGAAACTACAACCATTCCTGCATAATAGGAAACTAAATAGAATATGCCTCTAAAATTTGAGAGACGGGTACAGTCATTGAAAGGAAATTATCCCTGTTTTTTTGCGTACCTATTGGTTACCTTACCCTATGTGGAAAGTACTTAAAATATACAGTACTTGCCATTTTGAGGCCATTATAAGCTATGAGTGAGAAACCGAGCATTGGGGGGACAATAGGCGGCCTCGGACTGCTCGCCACCGCCATGTGGCTGTCACTGAGACATACTGTATCTCATCACCACCTCCCTACTGCTCTCAACAAGGATAAAATCGGGAAAAATACCTCATTTTAGGGTATTTTCGCCTCCTGTTACACGATCGTTGCAAGAGAACCTGTGGTCGTACAAGGATGATTCAGGTGTCATTGGAAAGCTATATTATCGCCCTTTCACGGATATATAATTGTATTATGCTCTGGCTCTTGCTTAACCCTCCAGCCCCGGCTATGTATTATATATATATTCCTCGAAACCCGGGTGTTTTGGCCGAAAAACGTCTAGGCTAGTCTACCGTATATTCGTTAATCAGACTGCTTCCCGCATTTCCGCGCATCCCCAAGCGTAGCTGTGTTATTTACCTGTAGAATGGCATTAAGTAGAGCTCTCTAAGTCAACTGGTTGAGTTGTGATGATGATTTCATTGGAGATAACTTTATGGCCAAAACAGCCACTTTACACTACTTTTCGATACTTAACAACAACATACAGGCACACACGAACAAGCGACGCTCTCCTTCTTGTGGCCGGAGATGCGGGGCGTCGGTCCAGCCGGCTGTTGTTTACATGCGTCGGACCGACGCCTCGCACACGAAGCTCACAGGCTTTCAACCACTGGGCGTTCAAGAGCCCTTCCGGGTACCTGTTATATGCTTTTTTATGGGCGTTCAAGAGCCCTTCCGTGGTGAGAGGGTTAAGCATGAAAAAGAGCATCGAATGAAGCTCGTTTTCGGTAAATATACCCGCCCAGCACTACGGTGATGTAAACAAGCATGCCGACTCTTTGGGAGTTAAAGTAGTGTATTGTATGTCCTATGTTTTTTTCAGGCTAAATTAGTTCCAGTTAGATTAGTATAGCCTTCTACAGTATGCCATTATATACTGTACCCTTAATAAATTTTGACTTCTTTTTGTGTTGCCTTCCTCCAGAGATGATCGCCATGGACGTGGTCATTCACCTTCACGACGCTCACCTCCGAGAGATCGGGACAGAGAAAAAAGGTAATATTACATTCTATAAAACTTTATTACTTTGTGCAGTCAGGAGTTCCTTCTCACTTTTGCTTGAAATCCTGAAAAACTGTCACCAAATAATGAGGGTGGAAACAGGGCTGAAGGGTTGCAGTTGTTCAGACATTCAAGCTTTCAGTAGTCTTGAATTTATAGTGGTTCTCTCCGTCAATGATGTGAGAGCCTATTTTTTTTTTTTTTTTTTTAAAGAGATAATAAACGGAGGAAGGAAAAACACAGATAAAACAAAAAAGGTCCATGTGCCTAAAGGCATCCTATCTATCTATCGCCTGACGCCGTGATCCCCGAAGGGGTGGCCACGAACGAACCGCCCCCATGCACCTCTGTCCCCAGTCAGTCGACGCCCCTCTCCCCAACCAGCACCGCCTTCGTTCATGTACTTCCTCACTCCATCCCTCCACCTCGCTCTCGTACACCCTCTTAGTCATTCTTTCGCTTTCCATACGTTCCATATGGCCGAACCATCTCAAGTTGTTCCTTTTCACACTTTCCAGCACATCTACCTCCACACCACACCTTACTTCCTCATTAGTCTGTCTATCCCTCCATGTAACTCCGCACGCACTCCTTAAGTAATTCATTTCCACTGCTCTCACTCTTGGTCTGAGTCTCTCAACCAACGTCCATGCTTCGCTTCCGTAAGTCAGTGTCGGGATTACCACACTGTCATGCAAGGACTTCTTCACTTCCATACTGACCACCCTATTTCTTGTTACTGCTTTTAGCGTTCCTACAACCCTCTTCCCCTGTTGTACCCTCTCCCGCACTTCTTCATCCATAGTCACATCTTTACTCAACACACTGCCCAGATAATTAAAAGAGTTGACGATCTCCATGGCCTGACCGTTCAGCTTCACCTCACACTCTGTGACTTCACCCCTTTCGAAGACCATAACCTTGCTCTTCCCCGTATTTACCTTCAAATTCCGTTTTTCGCACACTGTTCCAAACTCATTTATCAGACCCTGCAACTCCCATTCATTATCACTCATCAGAACTGTATCATCCGCAAACAGCAGTATAGGTAGCTTCCACTCAATTCCCTCCCTTTTCAGCGATACACCAACATCCACTGCTCTTGATAGTATTTCTTTCATGACTCCATCCATATATACAGTAAACAACCACGGGGACATCACACACCCCTGTTTCAAACCAACATTCAGGTCAAAGAACTCGCTCTGCTCACTCTCCACACGTACTGCCGCCTTTGCACCCTCATACATGCTCTTCACTGCTTTCAGCAACTTGCCCTCTACTCTGTATATTCTAAGTACTTTCCACAAACCTTCTCTATCCACTCTGTCATAGGCCTTCTCCAAGTCCATAAAGGCAACATACACCTTTTGTTTCTTCTCCAGATACTTCTCCACAACACAATTCAGGGTAAAAATCTGATCTACACATCCTCTTCCCTTCCTAAAACCTCCCTGCTCGTCGCCTATCCATTTCTCCGTTCTCACTCTCACTCTCTCAATCACTACCCTACTGTATACCTTTCCTACTACGCTTAGAAGACATATTCCTCGGTGGTCCATTCATAAAATGTTTGTAACAACTGGATTTAAACTGTTGTAGATTGTAAGTTTGTGGAAAGCAACTCGAGGGAAGTGAATTCCAAAGAGTAGTACCGGTAGTTCTGGGGATAAGTGAATTTTGATAAGCAGAAGTTCTGCATTGTGGAGGAGAAAGTGTAAATTCATGGGCGCTCTCAGCTGCCCTAGTTCTACGGGGAAAGATGTGGAGAGGCGGCACAATTGAAGCAAGTTCCTCGGAACAATTGCTGTGAAAATATCTGTAGAATAATGCAAGGGATGCAACGTTTCTTCGTAGCTTACAGTTTCTTACAGTTTCTTACAGTAGATCCTCTGGAAAAAGGCAAACTAGGCCTGTGTATCCAGCTCAGTACCAGTACTTGCATTGCTGCGGTCGTTCACGGTGTTGGCGGCGGCGGTAGCAGACGCAACATTTTTACTATTCTGTATTTTTGCTTTATAATCAAACTTCAAATCTTGTCTTCCCCATGCTTTATCAAGATTACTTTCAAACTCCCTTATTGATTCGGAATCGACTACATACTGGGGCAGTGCGTTCCACTCATTTACCACTCTATCACAAAATGAGTTCTTTGCCTTCTCAAGCCTATTTCTTTCTTTGTAAATTTTCTTAGAGTGTCCTCTCGTTCTTGTTCCCTCCCGCATCAAGAAGATACCTTCACACACATCCTCATCGTACTTTCCTGACACTATCTTAAAAGTCTCTATCATATCCCCTCTCTTTCTCCTATATGCCAGTGTCGGAAGCCCCAGTGTCCTCAACCTCTGCTCATAGCCCGCGTTCTTCAACGTTGGTACTAGCTTGCTAGCTCTCCTCTGCACTTTCTCCACTGCTTCTATATCCTTTACCATATATGGAGCCCACACCTGGTTCGCGTATTCCAGGTGCGGCCTAACCAGCGCTGTATAGAGATTCCTGAAGATTTCTTCGTCAAGTGACACAAATGTCCTCCTTATCAGCCCTACAATTCTATTGGCTTTGTTTATCTTTTCCGCTAAATGTTCTGAGAAATTTAACTTATTGTCTATCACTACTCCTATATCCTTTTCTGCATTCACTTCCTCCATCGCTTCATACATACTGTATCCTACCTTGTCTATCTTGCTTGTCCCAATCTGCATGTACTTGCATTTTTTTGGATGAAAAGGCATTAACCAATGCTCAGACCATCTCTTCATGCCCTCCACATCTCCTTGAAGCAAACCCACATATTCCTCACTCCTCACTCTTCTATACAGCTTAGTGTCATCCGCATACAGGTATACCTCTCTTCCATTAGTTATAACTTCAGGTAAGTCGTTGATAAATATAACGAACAGTAGTGGTCCCAACACAGATCCCTGAGGTACCGTACCTCACTTGTAATTTTCCTTCACCCCGTATGGATAATGTAGGAAGGTCCTGTGTGATTGCAGGGTTATTGATTAGGCCTAATCTAATAGCTTTATTTTGAATTTTGTCCAACTGCCTCAATGCAACCACTCCACTTCCACCCCACAGAAGTGAACAGTAATCCATCTGAGAACGCACATGACTTTTATATATTACGGCCAACTGCTCGTCAGTGAAGAATTCTCGAACTCTGTACAGGAGTCCCAGTTTTTTAGAGGCATTCTTAGCAATGCTTCTAACATAATGTGTCCAGCTCAGGTTAGTAGTTAATGTTACACCGAGAATGTCAATACTAGGGGAAGTGGGAATATTTAAATCATTAACAAATATATGGGAGTCAGTGAGATTCTGTCGGTTAGAAAATTGAATGTACAGTACTTGGTTTTCTGTGCATTAAAGGAAACTAGATTCTTTTGTCCCCATCCATTAATTCTAGAAAGGTCCTGGTTCAGAGAAATTGCAGTGTTTATTTTTGAATTTATAAGATCGGGTTGGGTGAAAGAATTGGTAAATGTGAAGGAACTGTGGAGTGTTGAGTCATCTGCGTAGGAATGTATTGGATTATGAGTGGTAGATATGAGATCATTGATATGAATGAGGAACAGAGTTGGGGCCAAAACTGATCCCTGGGGAACACCAGCATTTATTGAGTGAAATTGAGAATAAAGGCCATCTACCATTACACATATTTTTCTGTTTGAAGATAAGAAGAAATTAGTGGAACTAATGATGCAAGGCCGTAGTGTGACATCTTCGACAATAAGGATTGATGCCAGACTCTATCAAATGCCTTTGATATATCCAGTGCTATTGTATGTGTTTCACCATGTTGGTCTGTAGCTTGGTTGATTTGATGCGTAAGAAGGTAAAGAATGTCTGCAGTTGATCAACATCGTCTAAAACCATATTGCCTATCACTGATTAATTTATTATTCTCAAGATGCTTAATTATGTGATTATTTAATATAATTTCAAAGACTTTACCAAGAGTGGAAGTTATAGCTATTGGTCTGTAGTTTGATGGATCTGAAGAGGCACCTTTTTTAGGAACTGGATGGATGTTTGCTTCTTTCCAGGATACTGGGAAGCATGAGGTATGAGTACACAGACGGAAAAAATTTGCCAATACAGGAGCGAGCACCAACGAGCAATTCTTAAATACTATTGGAGGAATTTCATCTGGACCAGGAACTTTATCTACTGAGAGATTCTGCAAAATAGTTTTGACATGTCTGGTGTGGATCTTAAGTGAGGGAATTTCAGGCGAATTAAAATTAAGTACAGGGACATCTTGATTTACTTCATCTAAGGTTGAGTTGGTGGAGAAAATATCCGCAAGAAGGTTAGCTTTACCTCGTGGGTCACTTACAAGATTGCCAGTCGGAGATTTTAATGGTGGAATGGATGAAAGGGTAGTGAAGTTGGATTTGAATGAGTTAAGAGTACCGGTAGACCAAAATATTTTGTTATCATTTGGATTATTTAGAAGTTTATTTGCCTGCTTGTGGAGAAAGTTTGATTTAGTTAGATTTAATACAATTTTGGCATGATTTCTGATGTTTCTAAAGTAATTAAAGGCTTCATGTGTTTTTTATCTTGTGTATGCATTGTAGGCTATTGCTTTTTGTTCAGTTACTCTAGCACAATTATGGTCAAACCATTTAGGTGAATTAGATCTTTTACTGTACTTTTGATGAGGAATAAAAGTTTCCATTCCAATTATTATAAAATCTTGTATGTGGCTCAAGGTGGAGTGTGCATCATTAGAAAAGAAAGAGGTTCAGGGAATATCAATAATGAAATCTTGAAGACCCTCCCAGTCTGCCCTATCGTAATGCCATTTAGTCACCAAAACAGGTTCAGAGTGGGAAGGTGTGGTAGGTGATAGACAGGTGGCCTGTATCAGACAGTGATCAGAAGATCCAAGCGGGGACCTCACTGTAACATCATAATTTTCTGAATTGGTTGTTAAAAATAAGTCCAGTAGGTGGGAATTATGATCAGGATTATCTGGTACACGGGTGGGTTGGTTGACTAGTTGAGTGAGATTAAATGAGTCTGCAAATAGCTCACATTCAAGACCAGTATCATCAGTCCTGGCTGAATGAGTGAGCCATTCAAAATTATGGACATTAAAATCACCCAACACAGTGATTTCAGAAGAAGCATTTAAGTTGAGGACACTGAGTTGTGAGGACAGAGAATCAAAAAGACTTTGCTCTGGAGGAGTATTTGGGGAACCGTAGATGCAACATATGTATTTAAATTTACCAGCAGAAATTAATTTGTATATAGAATAATCAAAATAGGGACAATTGAAACTAGTAACCTCCTCCAGGGGTGTGTGATGTCCCCGTGGTTGTTTACTGTATATATGGATGGAGTCATGAAAGAAATACTATCAAGAGCAGTGGATGTTGGTGTATCGCTGAAAAGGGAGGGAATTGAGTGGAAGCTACCTATACTGCTGTTTGCGGATGATACAGTTCTGATGAGTGATAATGAATGGGAGTTGCAGGGTCTGATAAATGAGTTTGGAACAGTGTGCGAAAAACGGAATTTGAAGGTAAATACGGGGAAGAGCAAGGTTATGGTCTTCGAAAGGGGTGAAGTCACAGAGTGTGAGGTGAAGCTGAACGGTCAGGCTATGGAGATCGTCAACTCTTTTAAGTATCTGGGCAGTGTGTTGAGTAAAGATGGGACTATGGATGAAGAAGTGCGGGAGAGGGTACAACAGGGGAAGAGGGTTGTAGGAACGCTAAAAGCAGTAACAAGAAATAGGGTGGTCAGTATGGAAGTGAAGAAGTCCTTGCATGACAGTGTGGTAATCCCGACACTGACTTACGGAAGCGAAGCATGGACGTTGGTTGAGAGACTCGGACCAAGAGTGAGAGCAGTGGAAATGAATTACTTAAGGAGTGCGTGCGGAGTTACATGGAGGGATAGACAGACTAATGAGGAAGTAAGAAGGAGGTGTGGTGTGGAGGTAGATGTGCTGGAAAGTGTGAAAAGGAACAACTTGAGATGGTTGGGCCATATGGAACATATGGAAAGCGAGAGAATGACTAAGAGGGTGTACGAGAGCGAGGTGGAGGGACAGAGGGAGAGGTAGATCGAATGAGAGGTGGAAGGATGGAGTGAGGAAGTACATGAACGAAGGCGGTGCTGGTTGGGGGGAGGGGCGTCGACTGACTGGGGACAGAGGTGCATGGGGGCGGTTCGTTCGTGGCCACCCCTTCGGGGATCACGGCGTCAGGCAATAGATAGATAGATAGAACCTCCTCCAGGGCAATTTCAGATTTTGCGAAGCAACATACACCTCCTTTAGGTCTGAAATTTTGGAGCAGTTGATAACCTGGAAAATTAAACCTAGATGTGTCAGATGTGGATGTTACTTGAGTCTCTTTCAAAAAAAGGAGAGTAGGGGATTCTGCTTGAAGAAATTGGTGTACAGAATTGATGTTAGGGTGAAGTCCCCTTATATTGCTAAAGAAAAAGCTGCACCGACGAGCAGCTTTGGGACGTTGCAATGTTGTTGACACAGTCGCATGATGACGACCGGGAGGGCCCTGTGTCGATGACCCAACCCTGCCGGGGGTGGATATCCGAGGGACCACCAGGTTTGCTCTTAACAATTGTACTACCATGATTTATTAGGTAAAGATAAGTATAGTGTTGCATGTATGATATGTAGTGGGAAGAGTAGTGTTTTATGGATAGAGGATAGCGATGTAGGGCAATGTCGTGAAGTTGGATGTGTATGTTATATAAAGAGGGTTTTCCTGATACCCCTGATGTGTGAGGCAGAAAGATATGTATCCAGCTACCAAGGCCTGGGAGAGAAAATGGAATTCAGGCTATTCCCTGAGTCTCCCGAAACCTTGGCGGTAGTACTTCCCTGGGCGGGGCTGCCTACCCCTACTACGGCAATGTAATATGTGGCCTTGGCCGAGATATACAGTACCTTATTACTGTTGGCCAATAACCATAAACATCCTAGGGGGTGAAGTTGGGGAAAGCACCAGGAACAGATGGAGTGTGTGGGGAAATGTTGAGGTATGGTGGTGAGATAGTGATTGAATGGGTATGGAAAATGTGCAAACTAGCATGGGAGAAGGGGAGTGCGCCCGATGACTGGAAGACTAGCATAATAGTTCCCCTATATAAGGGCAAAGGGGAAAGAGGAGGGTGTGGTAACCACCGAGGAATATGTCTTCTAAGCGTAGTAGGGAAGGTGTACAGTAGGGTAGTGATTGAGAGAGTGAGAGTGAGAACGTAGAAATGGACAGGCGACGAGCAGGGAGGTTTTAAGAAGGGAAGAGGATGTGTAGATCAGATTTTTACCCTGAATTGTGTTGTGGAGAAATATCTGGATAAGCAACAAAAGGTGTATGTTGCCTTTATGGACTTGGAGAAGGCCTATTATTATGTTCCTTCCAACAACCAACTATACTCCTAAAATCGATTTATAACATTTACAAACACATGTGGCAGTCCGTGGATTCGAACCCAGGATGCTCACACCGAAAATCAACACCTTATGCATCGCACCACGAAGACAGTTAAAGGATGGTGGAGTATGACAGAGTGGATAGAGAAGGTATGTGGAAAGTACTTAAAATATACGGAGTAGATGGCAAGTTGCTGAAAGCAGTGAAGAGCATGTATGAGGGTGCAAAGGCGGCAGTACGTGTGGAGAATGAGCAGAGCGAGTTCTTTGACCTGAATGTTGGGTTGAAACCGGGGTGTATGATGTCCCTGTTGTTGTTTACTGTATATATGGATGGAGTCATGAAAGAAATACTGTACTAGGAAGAGCAGTGGATGTTGGTGTATCGCTGAAAAGGGAGGGAAATGAGTGGAAGCTGCCTATACTGCTATACTGCTGGGCGGGGGCCCAACCCCGAAAAGGGCGGGTGCCCAACCCCGAAAGGGCGGGTGCCCAACCCCGAAAGGGGTTGAAATAGGGGAGCTATCTCCCCACCAAAGGCGGCTTTCTAGGGCCTTTCCTACCTGATGCTGAGAGGATTGGGTTCTAGTCATCTGGTGATGGGCTGCTCCATCAGAGTGAGAACTGAGCGATCTCTGCCATACCCATAGCTTACTCTGACTGTTCCTCTTACTTATATATTTTCTAGATCTCAAGTGACGGCGTCTCTTCCGTGGATTGACCTCCCAATCTACCAAGATTGGAAGCCAAAGCGTCACATTTTTCCTTTGCCCCTCAACTTTCTCTTCATAATTGCTGAGGGGCACAGGGCCCTGGGTGGGGCTTTGGTTTCCCGGGCGTTTCTGCACCCTCCTCGGCTCCCCGCCATGGAGTGGCTTCGGTCACCCAGGCTTTATTGTGATCGGCAGGGAGGGTTCTGTGGGGGCGCTCGGTTATGGCCTTGGCCTTGCTCGGGGCCTTGGGGCTGTTCGGCCAGGCAGCTTGGGGAACAACAACAACAACAACTGCTGTTTGCGGATGATACAGTTCTGATGAGCGATAATGAATGGGAGTTGCAGGGTCTGGTAAATGAGTTTGGAACAGTGTGCGAAAAACGGAATTTATAGGTAAATGCTGGGAAGAGCAAGGTTATGGTCTTCGAAAGGGGTGAAGTCACAGTGTGAGGTGAAGTTGAACGGTCAGGCTATGGAGATTGTCAGCTCATTTACGTATCTGGGCAGTGTGTTGAGTAAAGATGGGACTATGGATGAAGAAGTGCGGGAGAGGGTACAACAGGGGAAGAGGGTTGTAGGAACGCTGAAAGCAGTAACAAGAAATACGGTGGTCAGTATGGAAGTGAAGAAGTCCTTGCATGACAGTGTGGTAATCCCGACACTGACTTACGGAAGCGAAGCATGGACGTTTGAGAAGAGACTCAGACCAAGAGTAAGAGGGGTGGAAATTAGTTACTTGAGAAGTGCGTGCGAAGTTACATGGAGGGATAGACAGACATTTGAGGAAGTAAGAAGGAGGTGTGGTGTAGAGGTAGATGTGCTGGAAAGTGTGAAAAGGAATACTTTGAGATGGTTCGGCCATATGGAACGTATGGGAAGCGAGAGAATGACTAAGAAGGTGTACGAGAGCGAGGTGGAAGGACAGAGAGGGAGTGGTAGACCGAAAGAGAGGTGGAAGGATGGAGTGAGGAAGTATATGGATGAAGGCGGTGCTGGTTGGGAGGAAAGGCGTCGACTGACTGGGGACAGAGGTGCATGGGGGTGGTTCGTTCGTGGATCACGGCGTCAGGCAATAGATAGATAGATAGATCCTAATATATCCTAAGTTACGTCATTGACAGTGGAAAAATAATTAAATATAAATTAAAAAATTACTAGGTTTGAATTTCGCACCGTGTTTATCCCATGATCCACAATTTGTTGTACAATCCGCCCTCGGGTAACGCAGGTATATCGTACCGGCCCCAGGGAGCGTTACGCAAACATGTGTTACATAAAGCAAAGGTTATTATGGGAAAAATTCAATTTGTTCTAGCCACTTCCCCCAAAGTCCCCTTTTTGACCATTTACCACCCGATAACCTAATAATGTATCTATTTATTAGTCATTTATCTATTTATTTGTCAGTAATAATGGATCATATGAAGTCAAACCAACTTTTCAGTGGGAGACAGTTCGGATTCTTGCCGGGGAGGTCGACGGTACTACAGCTAATTAAGGTGGTAGATGATTGGATGCAAATTCTAGAAGATGGTGATGTAATAGACGTGTTATATTGCGATTTTATGAAGGCCTTCGATAAGGTCCCACATAAAAGGTTAATAGAGAAAGTTAGAAGCTATAAGATAGGGGAGAAATGTGTGAAATGGATAGAAGCCTTCCTGAAAGATCGGAGACAGAGGGTACTGGTGAATGGAATAGACTCGGGGTGGAGGGAAATTACAAGTGGGGTACCTCAGGGATCTGTGTTGGGACCACTGCTGTTCGTTATATTTATCAACGACTTGCCTGAAGTTATAACTAATGGAAGTGAGGTATACCTGTATGCGGATGACACTAAGCTGTATAGAAGAGTGAGGAGTAAGGAAGATATGGGTTTGCTTCAAGGAGATGTGGAGGGCATGAAGGGATGGTCTGAGCATTGGTTAATGCCTTTTCATCCAAAAAAATGCAAGTACATGCGGATTGGGGCCAGCAAGATAGACAAGGTAGGATACAGTATGTATGAAGCGATGGAGGAAGTGAATGCAGAAAAGGATATAGGAGTAGTGATAGACAATAAGTTAAATTTCTCAGAACATTTAGCGGAAAAGATAAACAAAGCCAATAGAATTGTAGGGCTGATAAGGAGGACATTTGTGTCACTTGACGAAGAAATCTTCAGGAATCTCTATACAGCGCTGGTTAGGCCGCACCTGGAATATGCGAACCAGGTGTGGGCTCCATATATGGTAAAGAATATAGAAGCAGAGGAGAGCTAGCAAGCTGGTACCAACGTTGAAGAACGCGGGCTATGAGCAGAGGTTGAGGACACTGGGGCTTCCGACACTGGCATATAGGAGAAAGAGAGGGGATATGATAGAGACTTTTAAGATAGTGTCAGGGAAGTACGATGAGGATGTGTGTGAAGGTATCTTCTTGATGCGGGAGGGAACAAGAACGAGAGGACACTCTAAGAAAATTTACAAAGAAAGAAATAGGCTTGAGAAGGCAAAGAACTCATTTTGTGATAGAGTGGTAAATGAGTGGAACGCACTGCCCCAGTATGTAGTCGATTCCGAATCAATAAGGGAGTTTGAAAGTAATCTTGATAAAGCATGGGGAAGACAAGATTTGAAGTTTGATTATAAAACAAAAATACAGAATAGTAAAAATGTTGCGTCTGCTACCGCCGCCGCCAACACCGTGAACGACCGCAGCAGTGCAAGTACTGGTACTGAGCTGGATACACAGGCCTAGTTTGCCTTTTTCCAGAGGATCTACTGTAAGAAACTGTAAGAAACTGTAAAAAAATGTGTTGGGGCGCTCGTTTATGGCCTTGGCCTTGCTCAGGACCTTGGGGCTGTTCGGCCAGACAGCCTGGGGAATAGCAACAACAACATGTAAGACATTGACCGCCACTACTCTATCTCTTGTGCCGCCCCTTCTAACTACATACATGCATGTTTAAAGACCGTTTTGTCCACAAGGATTGTGGTTACAGTCTCACGTCCTAAATGGCGGCTTTCCAGGCGGCCCTGTCAAGGGCTGTCTCTGTTGTCAAGTTCTTTATTTTGAGATCGGACCGGAGTACCCGAGCCCATGCCATTCTAGGTCCACCCCTACGCGCAGCTCCCCCCACATTCACAGTCCGGCATTTCCTCACCCAGTTCTGATCATCCATTCTCTCCACGTGTCCAAACCAACCAAGTCGGCTTGTGCACTTCACTGATACTCCTAATGCCCAAACGCTTTCTTAATTCCTCACTCAATATCCCATCCCTGAGATTAATCCCACATATCCATCTCTCCATTCTATTGATATCCTCCGCTTTAACCGGCCACATCTCCGAGGCATAAATCACCGCACTCCTAACACACGAGGTAAACACCTCTCATTTAAGGTGAAGTGGGAGTCTTCTCATGGTCAGGAGTGGCAACAGCTCTCTAAACTTCCCCCAGTCACTTCTGACTCTAGCAATGGAGCCAGCTTCATCACCACCTCTGGCAGAAACCGTATCGTCCAAGTCTATCTATCTATTTGCTCAGGCCCATTCCTCATTTTTTCTATATAAAAAAAAAAAAAAAAAAAATATTATTAACCCCTGTCAAACGGTAATGTTTGTAACTTCTACCTGGCAGGCGGGCATATTTACCCTAAACGAGCTTCATTCCAGCTCTTTTTCATGCATAAACAAGAGCCAGAGCGTAATACAATTATGTATCCGTGAAAGGGCGATAATAGAGCTTTCCAATGACACCTGAATCATCCTTACGACCACGGGTTCTCTTGCAACAATTTCGCAACTTGAGGGCAAAAACCCTAAAATACGGTAAATTCCCGAGTTTTTTCTTGGTCTCGCGAGGCCTGGGGTGTGGAATGGTGCAGAGATTACGTCAGTCGCGGCACTCGGTCCGTGCCGAGCGGTCAAAGCCCGCCTATCGTCCTCCCAACGCGTGGACTCTCTCTCAGAGCCGATAATGTGCTCAATATCCCGCCCGGATATTGTCGGGCCCCGCAGGGGTGGCCATGGTTCTCTCGCCCGACATATGACGGGCCCCGCGGCCTGAGTGTTAATAATATTATTATTATTTTTATTTTTTATTATTATTATTTTTTTTTTTACTGACCATATGGATGTCCCTCCACCAGTTGTGATATTTTAGGTTCTCACGTCATTGACGGAGAGAACCACTATAAATTAAGGGTTTGACAACCCGGCCTGGAAAGTGTGAAAAGGAACAACTTGAGATGGTTCGGCCATATGGAACGTATGGAAAGCGAGAGAATGACTAAGAGGGTGTACGAGAGCGAGGTGGAGGGACAGAGGGGGAGAGGTAGACCGAATATGAGGTGGAAGGATGGAGTGAGGAACTACATGAACGAAGGCGGTGCTGGTTGGGGGGAGGGGCGTCGACTGACTGGGGACAGAGGTGCATGGGGGCGGTTCGTTCGTGGCCACCCCTTCGGGGATCACGGCGTCAGGCAATAGATAGATAGATAGACAACCCGGCCTCCCTCCTCATTCATATGCCCATCTCGATATAACATTAGAGACAGAATCCAGTGGTCTAGCAACTTATGGCAATGAAGGGAAGCAGTATACAACAAATTGTGGATCATGGGATAAACACGGCGCAACATTCAAACCTAGTAGTATTTTTTTTTATTTTTTTTTTTTAATCCATTTTCTAGTGGCATCCACTTTCCATGACATACCTTAGGATATATTTGGGGTACCCCCTAGGATGTTTATGGTTCTTGGCCAACAGTATTACGGTATAACCGGGTCCTATGGGACCCGGCCAAGGCCATATATTACATATAGGCTCTCACGTCATTGTCTACGGAACCACTCTAAAAAAAAACTTTGGACCAGTCTCGCCTTGTAAAGGACAGCCCTGAAACTCAGGGTATCTGGCCAAAAAACGTTGTAATAGGCTAGCCCTATCTTTGTTATTTTAACTGCTAGAGAATTCACATACATCTCAAAGCGTAGCCGTGTTTCGTATCTGTAGACTGGCATTGAGTAGAGCTCTCTAGGTCAACTGGTTCAGTTCTGATGAATATTTCCGTGGAGAGAGTTTTGAAGCTATGTTAGCAATATCGGACGTTTATAGACACTAATTTCGTCTTAGCAAACAACATCAACAAACCTCCGACTTCTCCTTCTTGATTTTGAAGGTGCGCATCGCTCCGACCGGCTTTGTTTACATACGGTTCGACGCACGGCTTTCAAACCACGCTTAATAGGCTTTCAAGCTTATGGATTTCAGAAGCCCATCCGGGTCCCACAGCGCGAGTTTGTTATGGGCTGCTGGAAGCCCAACCGGGTACTGAGGGTTAAACCCATAATTTACCTTATCTCATATGAATGGTAGAAAAGAACTTTGCCTTTTGACTGGACATAACATATAAAGAGAAGAAACTTTATTTAATTTAAAAGTTGCTTCTTAATACCACATAGTAAATAAATGTGAAAGTGACCCTAGATTATTTTATAAATATATAAACAGTAAGTTGAAGGTAAAGAAACAAATTACTAAATTAAGAGTTGATGCTAGGACGTATGAAAATGTATCGGACATGTGTGAGGTAATGAATAACAAATTGGGGTCAGTTTTTACTAGAGAGGAAGGTTTTGACGAACCACAGGCGGGAGTACTGGAGAGTGGTCTTAGTAAGATTGAAATAACTAGAGATGAGCTGTTATCTGCGATGAGAGGACTTGAAGTAAGGAAAGCTATGGGACCGGATGAAGTGTCTGCCTGGGTTTTAAAGGAGTGTGCAGAGCAATTAGTGGAGCCAGTGAGGGACATAATTCAAGCTTCCTTAGATAAAGGACAGGTTCCTGTTGAATGGAAAAGAGCTAATATCATTCCGATATACAAGAATGGAAACCCTGAGGACCCTCTAAACTATAGACCAGTTTCACTTACTAGTATTGTATGCAAGATTTGTGAAAAGCTAATTAGGAAGAGATGGATGAAAATGTTGGAGAGAAAGAAAATAATAACCCCAAAGCAATTTGGATTCAGAGAAGGGACATCTTGTGTTACCAGTTTGCTGTGTTATTACAGTAGGGTGATAGATGTACTCCAAGAAAGAGGCGGATGGGTGGACTGCGTCTACTTAGACCTTTCCAAAGCATTCGATAAGGTACCACATAAGAGATTGTTATCTAAGCTTGAGACGCTAGGATGTGTCAGGGGGAGTTTGCTGAAATGGATGGAGAGCTATTTAACAGATAGGGGCGGGTGCCCAACCCCGAAAAGGGTTGAAATAGGGGAGCTATCCCCCCGCCAAAGGCGGCTTTCTAGGGCCTTTCCTAGCTGATGCTGAGAGGATTGGGTTCTAGTCATGTGGTGATGGGCTGGTCTATCAGAGTGAGAACTGAGCAATCTCTGCCATACCCATAGCTTACTCTGACTGTTCCTTTTACTTATATATTTTCTAGATCTCAAGTGACGGCGTCTCTAACGTGGATTGACCTCCCAATCTACCAAGATTGGAAGCCAAAGCGTCACATTTTTCCCTTGCCCCTCAACTTTCTCTTCATAATTGCTGAGGGACACAGGGCCCTGGGTGGGGCTTTGGTTTCCCGGGCATTTCTGCACCCTCCTCAGCTCCCCGCCATGGAGTGGCTTCGGTCACCCAGGCTTTATTGTGGCGGCGCTCGATTATGGCCTTGGCCTTGCTCGGGGCCTTGGGGCTGTTCGGCCAGGCAGCTTGGGGAACAACAACAACAACAACAACAACAGATAGGGAAATGAGGACCAACATTAGAGGAACTTACTCATCGTGGCGGAAACTTGAGAGTGGTGTGCCGCAGGGATCTGTGTTGGCACCTCTCATGTTCCTTATGTACATGAATGACCTGCCGATAGGCATAAACTCTTACATGTCAATGTTTGCAGATGACGTAAAAATTATGAGACAAATAACAAATAAAAGTAGTTGTGAGGAGCTGCAAGGGGATTTAGATAAAATATACGAATGGAGCACCAAGTGGAAAATGAAATTTAATATAAGTAAATGTCATGTGTTAAATATGGGAAGAAGTGTGAATAGACCAAATTGGGAGTACAGGATGGGAGATAATAAAATTAGCAAGGCCGAAAAAGAAAAAGATTTAGGGTTGATTATACAAGATAATTTGTCGCCAGAGAAACATATTAACAAGCTCTTTAGCGGAATGTATGCAATGGCCGGGAATATGAAAGTTGCTCTGAACTATTTGGATGAGACCATGGTAGCGAAAATTATGAAGAGTATGATTAGACCAAGATTGGAGTATGCAGCAGTGGTGTGGTCCCCGCATCTAAAGAAGCATATTCACAAGTTAGAAAGAATCCAGAGAGCAGTCACTAGATTGGTTCCAAGTCTCAGAGAACTGCCATATGAAGGGAGGCTAGACAAATTAAATCTACCGAGTCTAAAAGAGAGGAGAGAGAGGGGAGACATGATAATGATGTACAAATGTACCCGGGGGGCTGGAGAGGCTGGATAGGGAGGATATATTAATTATGGATACAGGAATAACTAGAGGCCACAGCTACAAAGTAAAAAGACCTACCTGCAAGAACGATATCAGGAAGTTTAGCTTCCCCTATAGATGTATTGACAAATGGAATGGGCTGGAGGAGGAGGTGGTAGGGGCAAGGAACATCCATATTTTCAAGAAAAAATTGGATAAAAAGTAGACTGAGAGACGGGACAACACGAGCTTAGCTCAACTCCTGTAAACTACAATTAGGTAAATACAATTAGGTAAATACATACTATTTTCTTACTTTTTCAAGAGTAAAATGTTATTCCAATTCCTCATGATCATTACTACTTTGCTTTTTCCTTGGTCCATCTTTATTCGTCCATACAGGTCTTGTTTGCTCAGTAATTCCCCTTTGCCACGGTCTTTAATCAGCACTGTTTGTAATCTCACTTCTCTACTCAGCTACTTTCTCTACTTATGCTTTACTCTTGACACATAAGCATAATCTTACCATTCTTATATCCTATATCCGTGCAACTATTTCACTGTCCATGCACTCCTAATTCCATTTACCCTAATTTCCAGACACCACAGTCGGAGTCGGTCAAGGGAAAGGGACCGCGGGATGGACAGGGACCGGGGAATGGATCGTAATCGTGGTATGGATAGAGACCGCGGAATGGACTACGGCCGGGGAATGGAAAGGGACAGAGGGAACGACTACAATAGAGGGGCGGATTATGGCCGAGGAATGGATAGGGATAGAGGGATAGACTATAATAGAGGGATGGATAGAGATAGGGGTATGGATCACGGAAGAGGGGTGGATCATGGAAGGGGAGTGGACCACGGACGAGTGATAGAGCGTGAAAGAGAGCGAGGGATGGACCGAGAGAGGAAGAGGCATCGCAGTAAATCCCGGGAGCGTCGCCACCGCAGCAGATCACCAGGTTAGATATAGTTTTTTCTAAAGGGTGTATGACACAAGCTTTTACCCTAGCAACATTTCTAATATTGGGAACTACATTGAAGATATATATATTTAGGTGACAAGAATTATTTTAAAAGTTTGCCTCATAAGCTGCCAGACTAATGCTGACAATAAAAATTGACGGAAAAAGCTCTCGTGTGTGGCTCAAGTCTTCGTAAGTTTTTTATTGACATTATAACATGCTATTTTATAAAAGCTGGAGGAGAGCTGGTGTTAAAATATCCCACTCCTCAGCAAGCAACATTAAATATTATAACCAAATATAATCTTGCAGGTCACCACCAACACCACCACCGTGAACGTGGTGGCGGCGGCAGTGTCAAGACTGGTGGTGAGAAGGAACGTGAACACCGCCATGACCGGGAACACGGGAAGGAGCGTACCAAGGACCGCAGTGACCGGAAGGAAAAACATCACCGCAGCTCAGGTCGCAGTAAAAGGGAGGCTCAGGGTGGCGGCAATATGAGTAAGGAGGACCTGGAGATTGCTGAGGCTAATGCACTCAGAGCTCGGTTGGGCTTAGCACCACTCCAGCCTTGAGCCATGCTCACATAATAATAGAAATTCCAAAGTTAAATTTATCTATAGATCGACCCTTCTGTAGATACTCTACAGTAACCTTCATCTATTCATTATGATGAGTCTAGATACCATAACTCCCAACATCTCATCATAACTGAATAAGGATTTAAGCAATTGGGCTGATATTTATAGCAGTTGGGAATAGTCAAGCGGTTAGTAAAAGTAGAAATTTACTGCTTGTTTTCTTCAGCCTTTCCTGAATTACAAGAGGTTAGGAGTTACAAAATCTAGATCATCATTATGAATAGACTATACATTATTCCTATTCATATTTGTTTTCATCAACAAAAAAAGTAACTAGAGTATGTATATACTCAGGCATATACCCCATAGCTGGGGGTGGCCGACTCTAGACAGAGTCCGAACAGAAACGAAAAAAAAAATAATAATAATAATAATTCACACACATCTAGGTTGCCCAGAAGACCCAGAGACCAAGGACCATGAGTGGTCTCCAGCAAAAGATTCCCAGGTCCAAGATCTCCCGAAGAGGTTCCGGTCACAGTGGGGAGATACGCAGCATAACTATACCACAATGCCTGCCCACATACTTTGAGGCAGGGCCCTTCATATATAAACCAGCTCCCCGGGCCGGGCGCATGACGGACTATTATCTAGTCCAACTGGTGCCTGACCCCCCCTCCCTATGACCGCGTTATCACTCGTCTGTTCACGAGCATTCTCTACTAATTCCTATTCATCACCACTTCTCTTACCTGTTCTTCAGTCATCTCTCTCTTCCATACATACAAGTTGAAAGACCGTTTCGTCCACAGGGAGTGTGATTACAGTCTCACGTCCTAAATGGCAGCATTCCAGGCGACCTTGTCAAGGGCTACCTCTGTTGTCAAGTTTATTATTTTGAGATCCGACCAGAGTACCTGATCCCACCTCTTTCTAGGTCTATCCCTACACTCATCTCCCCCCACGTTTACAGTTCGGTATGTCTTCACCCAGCTCTGATCATCTATTCTCTCCATGTGTCCAAACCAACCAAGTCAGCTTGTGTGCATGACTTCACTGATACTCCTAATGCCCAGACACCTTCTTAATTCCTCACTCGATACCCCGTTCCTGAGATTAACCCCACATATCCATCTCACCATTCTCTTATCATTCCGTTCCATTCTATTGATATCCTCCGCTTTAACCGACCACGTCTCTGAGGCACAGGTCATCACACTCCTAACACACGAGGTATCTATCTATCTATCTATTGCCTGACGCCGTGATCCCCGAAGGGGTGGCCACGAACGAACCGCCCCCATGCACCTCTGTCCCCAGTCAGTCGACGCCCCTCCCCCCAACCAGCACCACCTTCGTTCATGTACTTCCTCACTCCATCCTTCCACCTCATATTCGGTCTACCTCTCCCCCTCTGTCCCTCCACCTCGCTCTCATACACCCTCTTAGTCATTCTCTCGCTTTCCATACGTTCCATATGGCCGAACCATCTCAAGTTGTTCCTTTTCACACTTTCCAGCACATCTACCTCCACACCACACCTCCTTCTTACTTCCTCATTAGTCTGTCTATCCCTCCATGTAACTCCGCACGCACTCCTTAAGTAATTCATTTCCACTGCTCTCACTCTTGGTCTGAGTCTCTCAACCAACGTCCATGCTTCGCTTCCGTAAGTCAGTGTCGGGATTACCACACTGTCATGCAAGGACTTCTTCACTTCCATACTGACCACCCTATTTCTTGTTACTGCTTTTAGCGTTCCTACAACCCTCTTCCCCTGTTGTACCCTCTCCCGCACCTCTTCATCCATAGTCCCATCTTTACTCAACACACTGCCCAGATACTTAAAAGAGTTGACGATCTCCATAGCCTGACCGTTCAGCTTCACCTCACACTCTGTGACTTCACCCCTTTCGAAGACCATAACCTTGCTCTTCCCCGTATTTACCTTCAAATTCCGTTTTTCGCACACTGTTCCAAACTCATTTACCAGACCCTGCAACTCCCATTCATTATCACTCATCAGAACTGTATCATCCGCAAACAGCAGTATAGGTAGCTTCCACTCAATTCCCTCCCTTTTCAGCGATACACCAACATCCACTGCTCTTGATAGTATTTCTTTCATAACTCCATCCATATATACAGTAAACAACCACGGGGACATCACACACCCCTGTTTCAAACCAACATTCAGGTCAAAGAACTCGCTCTGCTCACTCTCCACACGTACTGCCGCCTTTGCACCCTCATACATGCTCTTCACTGCTTTCAGCAACTTGCCCTCTACTCCGTATATTCTAAGTACTTTCCACAAACCTTCTCTATCCACTCTGTCATAGGCCTTCTCCAAGTCCATAAAGGCAACATACACCTTTTGTTTCTTCTCCAGATACTTCTCCACAACACAATTCAGGGTAAAAATCTGATCTACACATCCTCTTCCCTTCCTAAAACCTCCCTGCTCGTCGCCTATCCATTTCTCCGTTCTCACTCTCACTCTCTCAATCACTACCCTACTGTATACCTTCCTTACTACGCTTAGAAGACATATTCCTCGGTGGTTACCACACACTCCTCTTTCCCCTTTGCCCTTATATAGGGGGACTATTATGCCAGTCTTCCAGTCATCGGGTGCACTCCCCTTCTCCCATGCTAGTTTGCACATTTTCCATACCCATTCTATCACTATCTCACCACCATACCTCAACATTTCCCCACACACTCCATCTGTTCCTGGTGCTTTCCCCAACTTCACTCTTTTCATGGCTTCCCACACTTCTGACCTCCTGATCCCCACCTCCTCCTCCACTACTTCTCTTCTTCTCCCTCCCATACCATATCCAGCTATGTTTGCTGGCTCTTCATTCCTTTCATTTAGCAACTCACTGAAGTACTCCCTCCATCTTTCGACTCTCTCTTGCTTCTCGGCTAGCATTCTCCCATTCTTATCTTTCACACCCTTACTGTTTCCCTTGCTACCTTCCCTAACTTTCTTGACTTCTTTCCAGAACAGTTTCTTACTCTCCCTCCATTTTACACTCAGATTCCTTCCAAATTCCTCATCTACTCTTCTCTTACTTTCCTTCACTACTCTCTTCACCACCCTCTTACTCTCCACGTACCTCGCTCGTTTCTGTCTCTCGGAATCTTCATTCCCTCTGCTACCCAACCACTCTCTATATGCTTTCTTCTTTTCTTCCACAGCTATTCGTACCTCTTCTGTCCACCATGCTGTACCTTTCACTCCCCTCCCTCTTCTCCTCACTCCACACACCTCCTCACATGCTGCACAGATCTCATCCTTAACCCCTTCAGACTCATATGACGCAGAGGTTGCCAGATTAGCAATAAGAAATAGAGTTCTCTCACTCTTATAATTACCTCTCCAAAATTAGTTTTCTGCCCACAACTAACTTAAAGACAACTGCAGAGGTTGAAGTAACTTAACAAAATATTTCTAAATACCCCTGATAGTAAAAAAGGCTTTAAAGTATCCCTAATAGGTTCAAAATTGCGTCATATGTCGGAGAGGGTTAAACACCTTGCTCATCTCCTCCACTTCCTCCATAACTTCCAGGTCGAACCCACCTAGTCGTCTTTCCACTGCTCTCCTGTACTCCTCCCTGACTTCCTCCTCCTGCAACCTCTCCACCCTCCTCACCATTCCACCCTCCTCTCGCCTCCCTCCCGCTCTCCTCACCCACTTCTTTTGTATCCTAACCTTAGCTACCACTACATAATGATCAGACAGACCCCCTCCAATACCCCTATACACCCTAGCATCCATCACAGATTTCTTCATTCGTTCATCCACACATACATAATCAATCAATGACTTTCGTTCCACCACTGTCTTATCCTTCATCGTCAACATCCGTTTCCACGTGTACCTGTGGATCATTCACGAGGTATACACCTTCCTTTTAACTCTTTCACGCACATATGACGCAGAGGTTGCCAGATTAGCAATTATAAGAAATAGAGTTCTCTCACTCTTATAATTACCTCTCCAAAATTAGTTTTCTGCCCACAGCTAACTCAAAGACAACTGCAGAGGTTGAAGTAACTAAACTAAAGGTTTCTAAATACCCCTGATGGTAACAAAGGTTTTAAAGTATCCCTAATAGGCTCAAAATTGCGTCATAAGCGTGAAAGGGTTAAGGTGAAGTGGGAGTCCTCTCATGATCAGGAGTGGCAACAGCTCTCTAAACTTCCCCCAGCCACTTCTGACTATAGCAATGGAGTAAGCTTCAGCACCACCTCTGGCGGAAATCGTTCACCCAAGTAGCAGAATTTATTCACTCACTCCAGCGTTACACTGCCAAAATCAACACCAAAAAGCGGGTCATTTAACACAAGTTCTCCCTTGCACACTGCACTTTCAAAGTCTATGATTCTCGTCAAAGATCCTCTAGCCCCACTATATCTCTTGTGTACCCAGTCACTACAGACACAACATTGAATCAAGTTACTTCCCACATATAGCGCATGGATAGTTGCCACTTTCTTCACACCATCTCCTCGGAGGTCTTCCTTTCAATCTATTTCTCCTTGTTTCTGACTCATATATTCTCTTTGTGAATCTTTCATCACTAATTTGTTCAACATGTCCAAAAAAAAAGTAACTATCTTGATGATTTAAAGTACAGTACAGTATTATGTTTATCTTAATATATGTACTGTAACAAAAAGTCAGAATTAGCATTATGCTTTATTAACATCTTTGTATCACATACATCAAATACACTCACAGAGCATAATGTTTGTGCCGCCAAGACTCAGCGAATGTTAAAAAGATATTGGAAAGCATCAAGTCACATTTATTACTGTACTCAGGAGTTCTGTATGGTTATATTTAGTAAAAGAATTTCTATACAGTATTTGTTTGTTTACTTAAATTACCTACATCCTCAACTGCCTAAATTGCTTTTGATACCTCACAGGACTATTTGTGTGGCTTGACATATGTTATAGTACACTTATTTTAAATACTATACAGGGCGTTTCATAAATACCTTTCATAAATTTCAGAATGAATAGACCTAGCAATAATAAATATACTTTACTATGTGACGGTTTTGGAAATTTCTCATATTTACCGGGATATTACACATTTTAGTTTAAATAGAAAAGTCTAGGGGATTAAAACGATCAGTAGATTACCATCACCTCAATTACTTTATTTTGTCATAAATGTTTGAACATCAATGTATTTTACAGTATTTACAATAGTTGCTCGAAGTTTCTCCCACCCTCGTTGATACAGGCTTGGGCTCGGCGCATAAGAGACTGTCGCACTCTTTCAAATATCCCTGGTGTGTTTCTTACTTCTCTGCATGCCTCTTGAACTCGTTGCCACAGTTGCTGACGGGTGTTGATTTGTGTAGCATACACCCTGCTCTTCAAGTGTCCCCAAAGATAAAAGTCAAGTGGAGTTAGGTCCGGTGATCTAGGTGGCCAGACGATGGGACCACCACGGCCTATCCACTTATCAGGGTACATAACATTAAGGAAATCCCTCGTACCTCATGCAAAGTGAGCTGGAGCCCCATCCTGCATGAACCACATTTGTCTACGTGTTCTGAGAGGCACATCTTCAAGTAGTATGGGTAAGCCATCCTGAAGAAATCTGGTGTACACATTGCCTGTAAGTCGTTGTGGTAACATAAAAGGTCCGGTTAGATGGTCACCAAGAATACCGGCCCAAACATTAATCGAAAAGCGTTCCTGATGTTCCCTCGTTGTTGTTGCATGTGGATTTTCTGCTCCCCATGTATGTGTATTATGTAGGTTCAACATGCCATTTCTTGTGAAATTTGCCTCATCACTAAACAAAACCTCTGCAATAAAACCGTTGTTCTCCCTCTCTTGAGTAAGGAGCCACCGACAGAAATCCACTCGTTGGTGATAATCACGTTCAGTCAGAGCATGGATGGGCTGGTGATGATATGGGTACAGGCCATGTCTGTTTACAATCCTCCATACTGATGCATGAGCCACACCAAATCATGCACCAAGTCGACGTGTGCTTGTAGATGGATCATCTGCGATGGCATCAAGGATATCCTCTTCTGCATCGAGTAGTTGCTCATCATGAGGCCTTCCTCTGTCTACTGCACGTGGATTCAGTGAGCCATATTCCCGTAGTCGTCTTTCTACGCTGAGGAAAGTAGGCCGAGATGGTTGCCTCTGGTTGGGATATTGTTCACCGTACATCCTTACTGCTTCAGCTACATTTCCTCCAGCTGCACCTAAAGTAAGTAACATGTCTGTGTACTCAGCAGAGGTGTATGGCTCCATGTCTGGTACTTACTTAAGACTGCCAGTACATCCTTCTTTCCCTCACCTTCTCACATTACCTTCAATTTGTGAAGCTTCATTCATACAGTATTCGAACCCATGAAGCAAATTGATCGAGCACCTATTGTAAATACTCTAAAATACATTGATGTTCAAACATTTATGACAAAATAAAGTAATTGAGGTGATGGTAATCTACTGATTGTGTTCATCCCCTAGACTTTCCTATTTAAACTAAAATGTGTAATATCCCGGTAAATATGAAATGTTTTCAAAACCGTCACATAGTAAAGTATATTTATTATTGCTAGGTCTATTCATTCTGAAATTTATGAAAGGTATTTATGAAACACCCTGTATGTACATGAACTTCTTCATTGGTCATCTTAATATTAGATTTCCCAAGTACAGTATAAGCAAAGTACCGAGGTTGATTATACAATTGTACATCGATCTGTAATTATTAAGATTATAAGTTTTGACTTACAGAATGCCGACCTATTGGTGATATTCCAACAAATGTCAGGTACCTGAACTAAATTAACCCCTTCAGTATTTGAGGATACATTTCTTTGTGTTTTGATTATCAATAGACAATTCAGTTTAGAAAGGAATATTGAAAGTCAGGTGGTCAAGATCATTTTTAGCCCTTTGATTCTCGGAGATCCTTCCTTAACCCGGCAAGCGCGATAGGCCTCACGGAAGGCTTCCTATAGGGAACGCGATAGGCCTCACGGAAGCAGGACCATAAAAAAAGCCTTCCATAAAAAAAAAGGGCCTATCAAAACAAAGGAATTTGTCTCTAGGTGAGATAATTCCCCTCCAGTACTCATCCATGTAAATCTCACCCACCCCCCTCCCCTCCTTCCCCACCTTATTCCCCCCTCCCTCCCCTCCTCAATTATCACCTATTTTTCCTCTTATTATCATCATTTATCGGTTATTTTTCTCTCCCGCGATAATGTAGCACAAGTGGGTTGCATAAAAGATCGTTATGCAACACCCAGACACCGGCACACACCGCCTCGCTCGTCTCAGTTGACTCCCAGACAGCGAGAGGGGAGGGCTGCCTGTCTCTCTCTCTCGCCTGAGATTATGACCGGGTGGCCAATATCTTCGTTTTTCACCACCCAAATGCTTTTCCCACTTATTTTAGCACTCTTGAAGGTTCATATATACATCATATATGTAAAATAAAAGCATACCGAAAACAAATAATGGTTTATATTGTAAATATAACGAATTCTGTCAGAATCCAGGGCTAGAAATGCACAAATAACTACCCTAGCACCTACGTCTATATCGCGCTTGTCAGGTTAACTGCATAAAATTGTCTAATAACCAGAATACAATAAATAAACACATCATCATATCCTGAAGGGGTTAAGAAATGCTGAGTTACATTACATTGCAATAGGATATACATAAAGGAAACACCCTCTCAGTATGATGATGCAAGGTGCCAAACTTGAATAATTTGATTTTAAGACTGGAAAAGATATGAGGATAAATACAAACAAATTAACATGAAAATGCACTATGTTGACCATTTTATCACTTCCAGATACACCCTAAGAACTGTAAAGGATAATTTTACATTAGTTTTTTAATAATAATGACTAATGACTGGTTTTGAATTGTCTCTTTTGACAGCCTGTTCTAATGTATATTAATATATTTCACATACTATGACTTAAGAATATATTAATTTGCTTGGGAATAATCTCATAGTCAAGAGAATGGGTTATATTTATCCTTTGATCCAGGAGAACCTTCCTATGGTGGTCAAGACCTACAGCAAAAATATAATTGGGCACTATTGACCAAGCTATGTATAGAGGGAAGCTCAACTTTACCTTTTTTTTATTTAACCAGACTACATGAGCTCAACTATAGAACTTTAACCCGGGAACTGCGGGGAGACTCATAAGAGTCAGAGAAAAAAAAAAATCAACTTTTGACATTGAAAAAAAAAAAAAAAAAAAAAAAAAAAAAATATATATATATATATATTTTTTTTTGGCCCCTGGGCCATGCAAAATCTCAGTCCTCTACCTCCCCTCCTTCCCCACTTTCCTCCTCTCCTTCAGTTATCACCTATTTTCCCTGTTATTCCCTTATTCTGAGGTATATTTTCGTGCTAACATTAGAAATCCGGTTGCAGGGTGTGGTCATCACTGATAGCAAGCGAATGCAAGAGAGAGAGAGAGAGAGTATCGATCGACTGTGTCTCAGTGGCCTTGGGGGAAATTGGCGGGAAAGCAGCTTGCCTCACCCATACATTATACAACTCGCGGGCTATATCTCCGATTTTGATCATCCAAACGCTGTTTTCACTCGTTTTATTGTTGTTTCAGGTTAATACCTTTATAATCAACCCATAATAGGCGCATATGGATAAGTATTAATGCTATTAATGGTACAATGAATATTTTAGTGACGGAAACACCTCAAATACATGCGCACAGGGAGAGGTGTCTAATTACCCCCATGCGCACTTCAGAGGTTAATATATATACAATAAATGTCTGCTTATTCACATTTTTTGTCAGCCTCGATCAAAGTTAAGACATTTTTGACATAAATTGTAGTTTTTTTATTCATTGTTATGTATGCAATTGAAAAGTCAAAATTCGATAGAAATCAACAATTAGCCTGGGCTAATGGCTTGAAAACAAAAAATTGATTCTGGGTAAAAATTAAATCTACGCCCATGAAAATTAAAAAATAATTACACCATCGAAACCGCAAAGGCGAGACGAATCCAAATATGTAATAATATTGACAAGTCAAAATTCGACCAAAATCACCGATTTGCCTGGGTAAAAACACAAGGTTTTTCGACTAAAATATTTTTGATTCTGGGCGAATGGCTGGACGAAAATGAAATCTACGACCATGTCTAGAAGCAGCTCGGCGAGAAAAAACGAATAGCACCAGTTAGAATTATCTAGGACTTATAGTTTGGGCTACAGTGGACTTTTAAAGTCCAAAAAACGGTCCCCTGGGCCCTCCAGGAAGGCCAAGTCAAAATCGAAATCCTAAACTAATGGTCCGATTTTAATTCTGTTTGCGCCATTCGATTCAGCTTGCCAAATTGTACTAAAGGTATTAATTTAAACAAAATCCGTACATAAATAACTCGTCTATGGAGTTTTTAAACTTTAAAATAGGCCTATTGGGGCTAAAAATTGGTCAAAATTAAAAAATAATTACACCATCGAAACCGCAACGGCGAGACGAATCCAAATATGTAATAATATTCACAAGTCAAAATTCGACCAAAATCACCGATTTGCCTGGGCAAGGTTTTTAGACTAAAATATTTTTGATTCTGGGCGAATGGCTGGGCGAAAATGAAATCTACGACCATGTCTAGAAGCAGCTCGGTGAGAAAAAACGAATGGCACCAGTTAGAATTCTCTAGGACTTATAGTTTGGGCTACAGTGGACTTTTAAAGTCCAAAAAACGGTCCCCTGGGCCCTCCAGGAAGGCCAAGTCAAAATCGAAATCCTAAACTAATGGTCCGATTTTAATTCTGTTTGCGCCATTCGATTCAGCTTGCCAAATTGTACTAAAGGTATTAATTTAAACAAAATCCGTACATAAATAACTCGTCTATGGAGTTTTTAAACTTTAAAATAGGCCTATTGGGCCTAAAAATTGGTCAAAATTAAAAAAAATTATATGATCAGGAGTGGCAACAGCTCTCTAAACTTCCCCCAGCCACTTCTGACTATAGCAATGGAGTAAGCTTCAGCACCACCTCTGGCGGAAATCGTTCACCTAAGTAGCAGAATTTATTCACTCACTCCAGCGTTACACTGCCAAAATCAACACCAAAAAGCGGGTCATTTAACACAAGTTCTCCCTTGCACACTGCACTTTCAAAGTCTATGATTCTCGTCAAAGATCCTCTAGCCCCACTATATCTCTTGTGTACCCAGTCACTACAGACACAACATTGAATCAAGTTACTTCCCACATATATTATTATTATTAAAATAGGAATTCGCACCAAGCCTAAAAAGACTACGTGGCACCAAAAGAAACTTTGTGGAAAAAAAAAACATCGGAGTTGTTGTGGGGCTGGGCTCAATACGGAGTAGAGGAGAAGAAGACTAGGAAACACTAATTAAAGAAGCTGAAGGAGACGGGTATGGAGGAGAAACCGCATAAGATGTGGGAGGGAGAAAGTGGGGGACTCTCCAAGCATATCGGCTAAGACAAGGGGGCGTTTAAGGGAGGATATGAAGGGGAATGCCCGCCGTCAGGCATTGGAGAAACGCGGACAGTCGATCAGGAGATGCTGGACAGACACTGGAATATGGCAGCAAGGACAGAGCGTGGGGACATCACAGGACATCAAATGACCATGCGTGAGCCTGGTGTGGCCGAGCCGAAGACGGGCTAGAGCGGTCTCCCATCGACGATTGAGATGAGAGGAAGACTTCCAAGGTAGGACGGAAGGTTTGACAGAACGTAGTTTGACATCAGACACCCTCATGGAGGTCCATTCGTCCTGCCAGCGCTGACGTAGTAATTGAGTAACACGCGGGAAGTAATCAGATGCAGGAATACGCCGTGGCACGAGTCGGTGAGAGGTAATAGCAGAGCGGGCGAAAAAATCAACCCACTCATTGCCAGGCACTCCAACATGACTCGGGACCCAACAGAAAGACAGGGACTTCAATTTAGTAGCGATGCGGAACAACCATTCCTGAATCTCCAGCACTAAGGGGTTAACAGCGGGAAGAGACTGAATACTCTGAAGAGCACTAAGGGAGTCACTAAAAATTACATAGGTATGCAGGTGTGAACAAAAAATAGTACGTAGGGCAAATAAAATAGCAAATAACTCGGCCGTAAAGACACTAGCACATGATTGGATGTGACGTTGGAAGGTCCGGTCCGGGAACACAACCGCAAACCCTGTACCGGCGGAGGTCTTGGAACCATCAGTGTACACTGGAACGGCTGAAGAGTGGTGTAGCATATGTTCCGCAAACTGAGCATAAAGCAACTGTGGGGTTGAAGAGGCCTTAGAGGGGGGGGAGGGCAGCTGTACAAACGGTAGGGCGAGGGAGTAGCCATGGGGGGAACTCTGACTGTCGGAGGGGTAGCACCGATGGAATGGGAAAAGAGAAGGAGGCTAGTAAAGCAGAGACCCGACCGGGGAACGAAGTAGCAGACACTG
Source organism: Paralithodes platypus (assembly GCA_032716605.1). Classification (NCBI taxonomy): domain Eukaryota; kingdom Metazoa; phylum Arthropoda; class Malacostraca; order Decapoda; family Lithodidae; genus Paralithodes; species Paralithodes platypus. The sequence continues at coordinate 1,728,560 of CM064497.1, forward strand.
ATGGGGCTAAGCTGGAAGCCGTGGGAGGAAAACCAGCCGAACTTGTGTTGCAGAAGGCGAAGATGACATCGAAGGGTCAGTTTATCCCGCCTGGATGATAGCGGTGGGACACCTGATTCAGCATAAAGGCTAATAACCGGAGTAGAGCGAAAAGCCCCTAGCGACAAGCGCAGACCGTGATGGTGAAGGGAGTCTAGGCGCTTAAGGTTTGTACGTGCAGCGGAGGCATATACCTGGCAGCCATAATCGATCTTGGAGAGAATAAGCGTTGTATGGAGGTGCAGAAGAGTCGTCCGGTCTGCACCCCAAGACAAGTGGCTAAGGGTTTGTAAGAGTTGAAGCCGTCGGGTGGTGGAGGTCAGTAACGAAGTAATGTGCGGGTACCATGTCAACCGAGTATCGAAAATGAGACCTAAGAATGGAGCTGAGGACCTGTAAGGCAGAGGGCGGTTATACAACGTAAGAACAGGATGCGGGACTGTATGGCGTTTTGTGAAGATGACGGCACAAGATTTCGAGGGCGAAAACCGAAAACCATGGGCCACTGCGCAGCTGCATCGATGGCCTTCTGCATGAGATGTTGTAGGGCAGCGATATCCAAACCCACAGCGTAAATAGCGAAGTCGTCCACATACAAAGAAGCACGGACACCAAGAGGGAGAGAAGAAATAATACCATTAATAGCTAGGATAAAAAGGATGGTACTAAGAACGCAACCCTGTGGGACACCGTCGTGTTGGGGGTATGTTCGTGAGAATGTATTCTGAAGCTTGACTCGGAAAGTACGATCACGGAGAAAGTTCTTCAAGAATACCGCCATGTTGCCAGACACACCAGAACGTAAAAGGGTATGAAGGATGTTGTATTTCCAGGCAGTATCATAAGCTTTTTCAAGATCTAAGAATACAGATAAAACTGACTTAGTGTCCGAAAAGGCGTCGCGGATAGAAGTCGCCAATCTCAATAATGGGTCCAAAGTACTACGGCCCTTGCGAAAGCCATATTGAAAAGGTGATGGGATGCCTCTTGATTCTAGGAGCCACATTAAGCGGGAGTGAACCATGCGTTCTAATAATTTGCCTACACAACTGACCAGGGCAATGGGACGGTAATCTGCTGGTGCATGGCCCGACTTACCCGGCTTAAGGAATGGGAGAAGGATGGCATGTCTCCACTCAGCCGGAAAAAAGCCTGTGGACCACAGACGGTAGTAGATGGATAAGAGAAAGCCAAGTGCAGGTGGAGATAAGTGCTTCAGCATCAAGTAATGGACACCGTCAGGGCCTTCACATGTATCCTTACAGGCTCCCAGGCTAGACTCAAGCTTAGCCCAGGAGAAGGGGGGCATTGAAAAACTGATCAGATGATAAGGCGAAGTCAAGTCGCTTAAGTTCAGAACGGCGTTTATGCATCTGGAAGGAGGGCGGGAGATGGGAGCCAGCGCTAACATCACTGAAATGTTGTCCCAACATATTGGCCACCAGAGACGGGTCGCCCACAATGCCAGTGTTGGTATGGAGGACTGGGGCCGGCGTAGGCGCATGTTTCCCTGCAATCTTCCTGACGCGAGCCCAGACTTGCGGAACAGGTGTATCTGCGTTGATAGTAGAGGCATACGACATCCAGCTAGATTTTTTTGCAGAGCGGATTGTACGACGGAAGACGGCATTAGCCTGTTTGAAAAGAGTATACGCATCCCGCTCATATGGAGAGCCTTTTTTCCGACGGAAACTCTTCCACTTGGCTCTTTTATTGCGTAAAGCCGAAGTGCACTGAGCAGTCCACCACGGTACACACTTAGAAGACATACTCCGAGTGGTGTGTGGAATACAAGTATAGGCAGCATGGAGCACAAACATCAGGAAACTGGTAAGCATGGTATCAGGGTCCGGGAAAGCAGGGGTCGGATTAGGCGGAACGGCGAGATCAGCGAAAGATGTCCAGTCGGCACGATCGAAACACCAACGGGGAGGGCGCGGCACTGGGGAGTAAGACGTAGGGGAGAGGACAATCGGGAAGTGGTCAGTCGCACAGTAATCATTAAAGACCTTCCAAGTAAAATCCAAGGATAGTGTAGGGGAACACAGAGACAAGTCAATACATGAGAAGGTACGGGTGCCGCTATCAAAATGCGTAGAGGAACCAGTGTTTAAAAGAAATAAATCGTGCGTACGAATCAGAGCCTCAAGGGAACGACCTCGTGTATTAACGGTAGAGTCACCCCACAGGGAATGCCTGCAATTAAAATCCCCTAAAAGGAGGAAAGGTGGAGGCAATAGAGAAAGGATCCTGTTTAATTCTGAAACATCGATCGGGATCGAGGGGGAAAGGTATATGGAAACTACTGTAAGCCAGCGTGAAAGGAACACTCTGGCAAGCGTGCATTTAAGAGAGGTACGGATAGTTAACGGAGACACTGGGACATCATGATGTACGAGGAGGCAAGTAACATACTGGGATTGGGGAGAACTTATATAGGAGTAAAAAGGTATTGGGGAGGGGGCATAAGATAAACGCGATTCTTGTAAACTAATAACAAGTGGGTTAAACCTAGAGATAAGGTAACGAAGATCAACACGATGTGCTGCAAAACTACGAATGTTCCATTGTAAAATGGACATTAAAAAGACAAAAAATATTAAAAAGAAGACGCGTACAAGAGGGAAGAAAAGACGTACACTATATACAACATATTTACAAAATACAGTTAACACCGTGGGTGGAAAATATAGCCAAGAGAGGCTAACGATGGGAAATAATAGCAGGAATTGGAGAAGACGTTGAAGGGGAAGACTGGACCCCGGGGGCATAGGGAGGTCTAACAGAGAAAGAGGAGAGGAAGGAGGAGGGCCGGAAGAGGTAGGAAGGACGGACGGCGGGTGGGAAGAGAAGGGCAGGAGAAGGAAGAGGGGGAGGGTCAGGAGGAGGAAGAGGAGGAGGGCCCGGAGGAAGGCCAGAAGGGGGAGTGGAGGAAGAGGACAGGGCAGGGGAAGGCGGGAGAGGGGTAGGGGGGAGAGAAGAGGGGGTAGGATGAACTTCGGCATGAACAGTTGAAGGCGGTGGGTGGGAAGAACGGATAAATTCATCAATCTTAGGTAGGGTTTCGTAGGAGAAATCTAGGAACGCAGTGACGGGAGGAGGAGGGGACTGGACGGAGGGAGGAGAAAGGGAAACAGAAGGAGAAGTAGGCGACTTCTTCTTCTTCTCGCAGGGACTTGAGCTCCGCACATCACGGAGACCACCCTTACGTTTAAAAGAGGAAGCGGGAGAGGAAGAACGGAGCACAGGAGCCCGTTTGGTAGAGGAGAAGGGAAGTTTAGAGCGAGTAGGAGATTTGGGGCGACTAGAAGAGGAAGATGACGGAGAACGGGGGGGGGAGGCTTGGAACGGTGAGAGCGTTGAGGGAGACTAGAAGAGGAGGAACAAGGAAGAGAGCAAGATGAAGGGGCAGAAGTAGGAGAAGGATTGAGAACAGAGAAAGTGTTAGACAAAGGGACAGAAAAGGAAGAGACGGAAGGACGAACGGAGGAAACAGAAGAGGAGGAAGGAGAAAATCCGGGAGAAGCACCGGTAGAAGGAAGAGAGGCAGATGACGAAACTGGTGCGACCGGGGGGACGGAGGGAGTGGAGGTGGTGGAAGGAACTGAGGAACCAGAAAAAGGGGGGGGGGGGTGTGGTAGAGGGAGGCGAAGAAGAGGAGGGAGGAGACAGAGTCTTGGAAAATGACTGAGGGGTGAAGCCCAAGCGACGAGCCTCTTGGCGGGCTGCGGTGAGCATAAGGCCGTGTCTCGCTTTGAGGACAGCAACCTCAGACTCGAACAGATGAACGGGGCAAATCTTAGAGTCGGCCGAATGAGACCCGCGGCAATTAAGGCAGAACTGGGACGTTGACTGACATTCGCCAACGGCATGTACGGACTGCGCACAGCGCGGGCAGAGTGGGCTCTCAGCGGCTGTACGGCAGAACTTCGCCGGGTGGCCGAAACGCCAGCAGCTGTGACACTGGAGTGGACGGGGAAGAGACGCAGTCACGGGGAGGCGAGTACCACCGACAATAACATGGGCAGGAAGGGAAAGTCCATCAAAAGAGATCTTGGCGATGTTAGCGGGATGGCGGCGAAGGTCGCGAGGAGGGATAGTGTAGCATACCACACTAACCACCTTGTGGTCTTGAGCGACAACGATGTCCTTGACGAGGTCGGCGCAATCCGCGAATGGACGACCCCCGAGACGGATGGAAGCGGGGATCAGGACAGTCCCTGTACAGGAGTTGAGTCGTTGATCTTTTTGAGCCGGGATGGGGGTGCCAGAACAATCGACGAACGAGGACATAGCAGTAGCCTGAAGTTCGTTTTGGACGGTAACAAGACGGGAGGCATCATGGCGGGAGTGGAAGGTGACGTCCTTTCCCACCTGTTGAAGGAGACGCAGGTGGAAGAGGAGGTCATCACCGGCTAGAGGTGCAGAAGCAGGGATGGAGAAAAACTTAGTAAAGGAAGGAGGTGCAAAGAGAGAGGACAGAGGGAGGACCGAGGAGCGAGGACGAGAAGAGGACGAAACTGGAGAAGAAGAGGAAAGAGAACAAGGGAGGCAGGACAGAAAAGGGTCGAGGGTGACATGACTAGAGGGAGAAGAGGAAGAAGAGGAAGACGCAGAAATAACTACAGGAGAGGAGATGAAAGCCTGGGTAGTGGAGTGTGGAGAAAGACGTGACGAAGACGGAAGGGTAGTAGAAGGATTCGGAACAGTAATGGACGAGAGGGACGAGCGACGACCGAGGGATATTTCAGCGGGCCGGTCGAGAGCACCCAAAACCATCCCCGACTCACCGTGCTCCCGCGGTGAACCGGACTGACAGCCAGACAACAGACCCCCAAGTGGCAGGCTGCATGCCACAAGGGGCTCACTCACCGGAACCACTAAAGCAGAAGCCATAAACAGGGAAGAACAGGGAAAAAAGCATAAGTCGTCACCATAGCAAGAGAAAAGGGGGTAAAGCATGGAAGAAGATACTGCGGTTACCAGGTGCTCCTGGCAACGAAAGGGAGAAAGACCTCCGCAGGGCCATGAAACCCAGAATACGGCCAATTAAGATGGGACAGGTCTCGGCTTTGAGCTAGGGACCTTGTACAACCACGGCATTTGTCCTGCAGCTTTGTCCCACGGAGAACGGGGCCGGCGTAGTCACCTGACACACTCACTGGGAAGAGAGAAGGGAGTCAGAAACCCCAACGCAACCCTATAGTGCCTATCCTCCAGCAACGAGCCTTGCGAGCCCTGGCCGGCAGCACCTGTCGCCAGGTGGACTCTGCCAACTCAGCAGTGATCAGAGACACCAAGGCGAAGCCCTAAGGAAACTAGAACCTCCGAGGCAGGTAAAGAGAAAGGAAGGAAGCAAACAGGGAAGTCAACCGGAAGGGAAGGGAGGGACGGGACCACAAAAGTTCAAGGGTGGGAGACCGGCCTCTGATGGCAGCCCCAGGAGAAAGCGGAAGAGGGAAAAACGAAAACTAGAAAAAAGGAGAAAGAAAAGGACATGACAAAATTAGTTGGAGGTGATAGGGAGAGCGGCCAAGAACCTTGGCCGCTCCACCTACAAGCCCGGAAGCCCCCAAATGGCGGCAACGAGTCGTGTGGCAAGGGGGTTCCCACATATAGCGCATGGATAGTTGCCACTTTCTTCACACCATCTCCTCGGAGGTCTTCCTTTCAATCTATTTCTTCTTGTTTCTGACTCATATATTCTCTTTGTGAATCTTTCATCACTAATTTGTTCAACATGTCCAAAAAATAAGTAACTATCTTGATGATTTAAAGTACAGTACAGTATTATGTTTATCTTAATATATGTACCGTAACAAAAAGTCAGAATTAGCATTATGCTTTATTAACATCTTTGTATCACATACATCAAATACACTCACAGAGCATAAGGTTTGTGCCGCCAAGACTCAGCGAATGTTAAAAAGATATTGGAAAGCATCAAGTCACATTTATTACTGTACTCAGGAGTTCTGTATGGTTAAATTTAGTAAAAGAATTCCTATATTTGTTTGTTTACTTAAATTACCTACATCCTCAACTGCCTAAATTGCTTTTGATACCTCACAGGACTATTTGTGTGGCTTGACATAAGTTATAGTATTTTAAATACTATATGTACATGAACTTCTTCATTGGTCACTCTTAATATTAGATTTCCCAAGTACAGTATAAGCAAAGTACCGAGGTTGATTATACAATTGTACATCGATCTGTAATTAAGATTATAAGTTTTGACTTACAGAATGCCGACCTATTGGTGATATTCCAACAAGTGTCAGGTACCTGAACTAAATTAACCCCTTCAGTATTTGAGGTATACATTTATTCTTTGTGTTTTGATTATCAATAGACAATTGTATTCAGTTTAGAAAGGAATTTTGAAAGTCAGGTGGTCAAGATAATTTTAGCCCTTTGATTCTCGGAGATCCTTCCTTAACTGCATAAAATTGTCTAATAACCAGAATACAATAAATAAACACATCATCATATCCTGAAGGGGTTAAGAAATGCTGAGTTACATTACATTGCAATAGGATATACATAAAGGAAACACCCTCTCAGTATGATGATGCAAGGTGCCAAACTTGAATAATTTGGTTTTAAGACTGGAAAAGATATGAGGATAAATACAAACAAATTAACATAAAATGCACTATGTTGACCATTTTATCACTTCCAGACACGCCCTAAGAACTGTAAAGGATAATTTTACATTAGTTTTTTAATAATAATGACTAAAAAGAAGAGACTGGTTTTGAATTGTCTCTTTTGACAGCCTGTTCTAATGTATATTAATATATTTCACATACTATGACTTAAGAATATATTAATTTGCTTGGGAATAATCTCATAGTCAAGAGAATGGGTTATATTTATCCTTTGATCCAGGAGAACCTTCCTATGGTGGTCAAGACCTACAGCAAAAATATAATTGGGCACTATTGACCAAGCTATGTATAGAGTGAAGCTCAACTTTACCTTTTTTTTTATTTAACCAGACTACATGAGCTCAACTATAGAACTTTAATATATATACAATAAATGTCTGCTTATTCACATTTGTTGTCAGCCTAGATCAAAGTTAAGACATTTTTGACATAAATTGTAGTTTTTTTATTCATTGTTATGTATGCAATTAATTTGCTTGGGAAACAGATTAACTTACTCGTGCAGTGATATACACCCTATGTGGTGGTTTTGTGTTCTTTTATTTCAAAAAATTATTTTGCTAAAGCATTATTTCCACAGCAAATTGTATAAGTTCTTTTGTCTTTATATTGTGTCATCCCTGTTTTGATTTGTTTAGTTTGCAAGTTGTTGTTGTCGTTCACTACTTGTGGTATAAATTTGAACAGAATCCATACATAGATATCTCTTCTATTGGAGTTTTAAACTTTAAATTAGGCCTATTGGGCCTAAAAAAAAAAATAATAATTTAAAAATCATATAGCGTTGGAATCGCAATGACGAGACGAATCCAAATATACCCTAATCTTGAAAAGTCAAAATTCGATAAAAATCAACAATTAGCCTGGGCTTTTGAAGAAAAAAAAGAATTATTGTGGGCGAATGGCTGGGCGAAAATGAAATCTACGACCATGTCTAGAAGCAGCTCGGCGAGAAAAAACGAATGGCACCAGTTAGAATTCTCTAGGACTAATAGTTTGGGCTACAGTGGACTTTTAAAGTCCAAAAAACGGTCCCCTGGGCCCTCCAGGAAGGCCAAGTCAAAATCGAAATCCTAAACTAATGATCCGATTTTAATTATGTTTGTGCCATTCGATTCAGCTTGCCAAAGTGTACTACTAGTATAAATTTAACAAAATCCGTACATAAATAACTCGTCTATGGAGTTTTTAAACTTTAAAATAGGCCTATTGGGCCTAAAAATTGGTGAATATTAAAAAAATAATTACACCATCGAAACCGCAACGGCGAGACGAATCCAAATATGTAATAATATTGACAAGTCAAAATTCGACCAAAATCACCGATTTGCCTGGGCTTAATTTTTTAAACCCAAGGTTTTTCGACCAAAATATTTTTGATTCTGGGCGAATGGCTGGGCGAAAATTAAATCTACGACAATGTCTACAAGAAGCTCGGCGAGAAAAAACGAATGGCACCAGTTAGAATTTTCTAGGACTTATAGTTTGGGCTACAGAGGACTTTTAAAGTCCAAAATACGGTCCCCTGGGCCCTCCAGGAAGGCCAAGTCAAAATAGAAATCCTAAACTAATGGTCCGATTTTAATTATGTTTGCGCCATTCGATTCAGCTCGCCAAAGTGTACTTATGGTATAAATTTAAACAAAATCCGTACATAAATAACTCGTCTATGGAGTTCTTAAACTTTAAAATAGGCCTATTGGGCCTACAAATTGGTCAAAATTAAAAAATAATTACACCAACGAAACTGCAAAGGTGAGACGAATCCAAATATGTAATAATATTGACAAGTCAAAATTCGACCAAAATCACCGATTTGCCTGGATTTTGGAAACAAATATTTTCGATTCTGGGCGAATGGCTGGGTGAAAATTAAATCTACAACCATGTATAGAAGCAGCTGGTCGAGAAAAATCGAATGGCACCAAGTAGAATTCCCTAGGACTTATAGTTTGGGCTACAGAGGACTTTTAATGGCCAAAAAATTGTCATTTAGGCCCTCCAGGAAGGCCAAGTCAAAATCGAAATCCTAAACGTATGATCCGATTTCAATTCTGTTTGCGCCATTCGATTCAGCGTGTCAAAGTGTACTTTTGGTATAAATTTGGACAAAATCCATACATAGATAACTCGTCTATGGAGTTTTTAATCTTTAGAATAGGCCTATTGGGCCTAAAAATGTGTCAAAATTAAAAATTGTATATACCGTTGGAATCAGAACGACGAGACAAATCTAAATATGTAATAATAATGACAAGTAAAAATTCGACCAAAATCACCATTTTTGCCTGGGCTTAAACCAATGGATTTTGGAAAAAATATTTTTGACTAATGGTCCAATTTCAATTCTGTTTATGCCATTTGATTCAGCGTGTCAAAGTGTACTAGTGGTATAAATTTGAACAATATCCATACATAGATAACTCTTCTATGGGGTTTTTAAACTTAAAATAGGCCTATTGGTCCTAAAAATTGGTCAACATTAAAAAATCCATATACCGTTGGAATTGCAACGACGAGACGAATCCAAATATAGCCTAACCTTGAAAAGTCAAAAAACATTATTTTTGATTTTGGGCGAATGGCTGGTCGAAATTTCAGTGTAGATTATGTTGTTGGTGTGGCCAGCCCTATGAGTCTCTTATAGTGACTCAGTAGTCTGGTTAAACTAATTAACAAAAATAATATATACAGTATGTTGTTGTTGTTGTTGTTGTTCCCCAAGCTGCCTGGCCGAACAGCCCCAAGGCTCCGAGCACGGCCAAGGCCATAACCGAGCGCCCCCACAGAACCCTCCCTACCGACCACAACAAAGCCTGGGTGACCGAAGCCACTCCAAGGCGGGGAGCCGAGGAGGGTGCGGAAACGCCCCGGAAACCAACCACCCAGGGCCCTGTGCCCCTCAGCAATTATGAAGAGAAAGTTGAGGGGCAAGGGAAAAATGTGACGCTTTGGCTTCCAATCTTGGTAGATTGGGAGGTCAATCCACGGAAGAGACGCCGTCACTCGAGATCTAGAAAATATATAAGTAAAAGGAACAGTCAGAGTAAGCTATGGGTATGGCAGAGATCGCTCAGTTCTCACTCTGATAGACCAGCCCATCACCAGTATACAGTATGTTGTTTGTGTAAGTGATTGTGTGGAATGCAGTCTTCTATGATTTGTTCAATAGTATGGGGTGCTGTGTTGCATCCTGTGCACGTGTCGTCGACGGAGTTATCCAGTCTCTTCTTACAAGTTTTACATTATAATTAAATAAAGTTGCCAATTGATAGTTGTAATATCATCATCAGACTGAGAGGTTTATTTCAAGAAAATACTAAACTATAACATGTAGTACTGTACTGGTATTAAAAATATGATTGTCTTAAGCATACAATTAATCTTTTCTCAAGCTAAAGCTCTTGTCTATTCTTAATAACCTAATGTCTATTCACTATAGCTAGGCCAGATACCTTTATTCTAACCTCTTGTAACTTAATAAGGGCTAGAGCAAACAGGTTGTAAATATCCACACCTGTTTAATCGTTGACCCTTCCCATATGGTAGAAATTTCAGTTTGATTGCTCGTCCTTTTTGAGTCAAGAATACTGGCCAAGCTATGGTGAATACAGTAGTCTATAGATATCAGAGGATCAGCTACACTGACCAGAGTACCAGTGTAGAGTATTATTATTTGTTTTGTGTTTTCTATGTGTATGAGGGAGACAAAAGGCAATGCTGCCTGTAACAAGTGTCTCCCCCAAAGTTGAGTGACAGAGCCAAATTAAGGGCAATTGGTGGTAATTTTCACATTTGTTTTTTTGGTGTATTGGAAAGAAGTGTGTTGTGCTTGTTTAGTGTAGTGAAATGAATAGGAGATGTTTGTGAGAGCTAGCTGGATTACTCTCTGTGTATGCAAGACACAAACAAACAGTGAGGGAGGCCAGACAACTCCTTATCACATGCCTATGAAGCCTCCCCTGCTTGATTGGCGTCTACAATCTCCCTAATCAGATATAGGTACAGTTGCCCACACAAATTGTATCCAATGTGATTTCATGTATGGAAATATAAATTGGGAGGTATTTGGTGTTGGGAGTGAAATTAGTTAATTAGATTATTACACATACATTTTGTTATGAAACTGTTAAGTGATCTTATGAATTAATTACTGCATAACACACTACATTCCTAATTCAACTATAATATATTTCCTCCCATACATAAAATCATGGAGTAGATACAAATTCATGTAGGCAACTGTATAGGCTACTAATTCCTCACTTAAAAGTTGTAGTTATATTCCTGAAAATAAAAACTTTAGGTGAAGCAAATATTCTGTATATTACCTTATGATTATGCTTAATTGATTCTCATATATAGTTTAATAATGAAACATAAGTTTTAAGTTAATTTTGTTGTCTACTTAATGAATAATGTTCTAATGGAAAAACATGGAGACCTTTAAGTGAGGAGCGCTTGTACAGTTTCCACCTTAACTTCTGCCCTCCCTCCATTAACATAGCTATCAAGAATTGCATATGTACAGTGGCGCTAATAAGTCATGTTTCAGCTGTCATTATGTTTGGCTCGCTATGTGCTATATTAATGTCTGCCAGATGTTGAATAGGGTGGGTAAGTGTAGTAACCTGTTAGTATATCTCACTCGAAAAGAATAAATAGATTTTTAGATATTGCTGATACCAATTATTTATCAAAATATACTTGGTGTCGAGACATCACTTATTAGCGCGACTTTACACTAATAGCATAATCAACAAATACACTAGTAACAACTGCTCTATTTGACAAACAGTGGCTACTCATCTGCAAAATAGACAGGGAGCAAAATAGACAGAGCAGAACTCTTACTGGCAACTATACCAATATAAATATTTGGTTAAAGGAAACTAAATAGAGATAACATGATTCCTTAAAATACTCCAATTGGATCTACTGAACCTTCACATATTAAGGGATATTTTTTCAGTCCCTTACTTTCATTGGGTCTTACAAACAAATTACACTATTCAGTATTAGCATGCACAGTACAGTACAGTATGTTGTTTTTATTGTATTATTCATTACACATTTATTTAAAAACACTACTACTTCAACTTCTGTTAATAATTAAAATCTACCTCTATAAACTGGCCAAAGCAAAAAGTAATTCTTCACCTTCCTCGATTTGTTCCCCTACTGCCCTTCCCGATCTATCTTGACTCGTTTAGTAATATATCTTGATCGAATCCTTCGGGCCAGCCCTATGAGAGTTCTTTTGTATAGCTCAGTGGTCTGATAAAAAAAAAAAAAAAAAAAAAAATTATGTTTTGTAATTATTAAATTTATTAGACACCCAAAATCTTGTTTTGAACAAATGGCAGCAAATTCTAGTTTTGAACAAATGGCAGCAAGTTCTAAAAGAGGGGACTGAGTTAAGAAGAAAGCCTAGACCTTATACTGTATGTGATTCAGTATGTGACAAACTGTAGCCTCCAGTAATGCCATGTGTTGTTATGTGAAGCACCTTTCTATTTGGTACAGTTAGCTCAAGGAGATACTTTATCTCATAACATATAAATCATATATATACTTTTCATCAGAAAACTTAGCTTTAAAGTAACTACTAGAACTTTATTATTTCTGGATAACCCCAAAGTTGCTTTGAACAAGATAACCTGCAGCATGGAGATAACTGATGGGTACAACCATGGCCGACCACCACAGCAGTGACCAGTAATCCTATATCACACCAACACCATTGTAGGTAAATCACCCTCGTAAGGTCGATTGGTGCTCTGACAAAACCACTTCCCTGCCTGATTCACCTAAGGTCATTCGGCAAAGGAAGATAGTGGAGTAGGTTTAGCCCCTTGACAAGGAGTGAAACCACCAATGAAGAGGCATCCCTATCAACTTCAACTGTTAGAAATTTTTCTGGTAGTGAATTCAGTCTAAATGTGTATAAGGGTACTATGCCACACTTAGTCAATTTTAGCTTGAGAACTGTACTTTTAGGTGATTGGCTAATGGTACTCTGTCCTAATAACATCTTACAGTTGCAAAAACAAAGACAAACAATATGCAGTACCATTAGGCAATCAGCTTGAATTGGAGTTCTCTAGCCCAAAGCGAGCAAGTGCAAATGCACCAGTTAAAGCAAAATAGACTATAAATAGCCAGATAAACAATGTAAACAAGGAGCAGGGCAAAGGATTATCTTAATCCAACTGTAAAGTCCCTGTGACAAGGGCACGCCTTAGCCCTGTCAATCAAGGGAGTGTACGGCGTTTAAAACTGCGTCAAGCCGTCAACTGTATAAACCTTTTACAAGAAGTCACTCAGTACAGAATCCAGGTTTATTATGTTTATTGTTGCCATTTCTCTGCTTTTTCAATCAGTGTTGGTCCAGTCAGAAGGCACCCCAAAACACACGTAACCAAAAACCCTTCGTACAGTACTTTATCCAGCTGAGAAAATTTGGCATCATGTAACATAGGGCGATTTTCCATTGTCTTCATAACACTGTTAGCCACAAAGCTGAATAATTTGTCCATCCTGATATCATGCAGAGTCGTAGAACCAGTGTTGTATTCACGCATTAAAACAGTCCTGCTTACACCAGCATCTATCTTCTTACATATCTCTATTTTCTGCTTAAGCATTAGAACAACCCTCTTGCTCTTCATTGACGATGCCGTGGGTGATTTTTGCAAACGCTATTACACAGATATTCGGTGATACAATTTTGGGCGCTACTGAAAACAAATGCTTCTCAGAACGACGCCTGGCCGATGAACCATAAACTACGGCGCTTGGCAGTAAATTTCACCCGGCGGGAGTTTCACATATCGGATGGATCCCAATTCGCTTCGGTTGTTTGAAATAAGAAAAAAATCTGACTATAAACAGTTAACTGAGAATTTCTGATGTATGAATTTCGAATAAATGCTGTTCTACTGTAGAAAATTGGTGATTAAAACTCATGTGATAGCCATTTAGGATCATGTAACATAATTTTCTTAACACTGCAACAAATCTTCAGTAAAGTGCTCATATGCCACAGTAGGGTCTCACATAAAACGAGTTTATGGTCGATAAACGAGGGCGTTTTATGCGATTTCGTTTTATATGAACACAGCATTTTGGTGGCGCAATATCGTCAATGTTCACTGTAAGCGAAAATTTTCGTACAAAGCGAACAATATTTTGTACGTTTTGTACGATATTTCGGCGCTCTATATGAAAACTCCTCGGATTTGCCCCACTTTGGCGGCGGACTCGTTTTATGTGATCACATTCGTTCTGATCGAAAATTAAATATTAATATTTTAGGTCGGTCGTTTTAATCGAGACTCGTTTTATGCGAACACGTTTTATGCGGGACCCTACTGTACTTTAAAAATTATAAAGGCTTAGACATTTAACACCAGTTTCTACAGCTTAGACTATAAAAATATATACCTGTACAACTATTTTATGTACTGTTTCCGTCCAGTACCATCTTGACTATTTTTAAATAATACACTGAAGAATATCTTCATTATAACTTAAAATACAAAAATATTATTTGAACCATCAAGACATTTACTCATCAAACTACACTAACATATAAAAACAAAGTTAGTTACTAAATCCCAACCCATTATTGTGCAATCAGTGTTACTAGTAACCAATGCAATCGGCAGTTTATTGTTTCTGTTCAGAAGTATAGTTGGCCACATGAACTTTATCCACTTTGTGATTTTGAATATGGAAGGAAATATAGCATGATTGAATTAGGAGTGTAATTTCATAAATAGTTCTTAATTAACCCTCTCACTCACCGGGGATTACTTAATTAAGTTAATTTCGTTTTTTTTTCTGATTAAAATAATTGTCTATCCCTGCCGATCCCCGATGGCGTTCTATCAAAATGATTTAGTATCGCTCGTTTTTCATCTACAATTATTGCCTTGATCATACTTTACTATGCATCAGAAGATAGAGGGAAGGCAATACTACTACAGTGCTGTATATTACTGAAAGAAAAGACTAAAACCTTTAATGATTATCAAGAAAAATTAATATTAGGAATGATTCTTAAATAAAATGGTGATTTTCCAAACTTAAACTCAAGATACAGTTATTCTGAAACTCACTAAATAACTAGTGTTTGTAATACGAAATCAGAAATATTATTTCCGTTATTTTCAATGGTTAATTCAGAAAATGCTATCATCAATATTGGATTTTATATAAATATTCTAAAATTATTGTTTTTCGCTTATAGAAAATGGCCGCTCGACTGAAAATATTCACTCTCGGTCAGTTTTAGACCATAAGAATTACTTTTTACACACTTTATTGTAGTGATTTTGACAAGTTCTTTTGTCTTTATATCGTGTAACCCCCCCCCCCAAAAAAAAAGGAAAAAGAGGGAAAAAGAAAAGAAACAATAAATAGGAAAAGTGGGGATTGGGCCTGAGTAAATAGAATAGAAAGTAGAAATACTGTAGTTCCTGTTTTGGCTTGTTTGTTTTGCAAATTTTAAATTTTAGTATTTATACATACATAAAACGAGGAAAGGGTATTCAATAATATTCAGGTAGAAAATATATAAAAAAATAGAATTATCATCATGAAAATGTACAGGTATGCCAAAATTTTGTTTTCCTTGCATAATTTAGTGGACAATTTCTAGAACAACTTCAGTGACAACATAGGTTTTTTAGGAATGCACGAAATAGTATTTTTATGCTCTTTAAATTGGCATCATCAAAATTTATGTTCCATAAATATTAGATTTTATATGAATCATTTTCATCCCCGTTATGCGAAGAGTATATCTATCTATCTATTTAGTATTTACTTAGGCCCATTCCCCACTTTTTTTTTTTGGATGGAGTGGGTGGGGGCTCAAGACAGAGCAAGAATAAGGACAACACAAAATACAACAGAAAACAATGAACACACAAAAACAAAATACAAATTCACACACATCTAGGTCATCCAGGAGAAGACCCAGAGACCAGGATCACCAAGGTCCCTCCAGCACTCCCCCGACCACCCGGAGAGGTTCCGATCTCGGCAGGCAGACATGCAGCGGAGCCGAAGCCACAAGCCCACCTACCACACTTCCAGGCGCACCCTTCATAGTAATTGTCTCCCCGGGCCAGGCGCCTGATGGACTATTATCTAGTCCAACTTGCGCCCGACCCCTTCCCCCAAATGACCACGTGTTCACTCATCGTTAGGAATGGTAATTATTTCATAAATGTTTATACATATTTTAATAATGCATCACTTAGCTCTACTCCCACTAGTTCTGTATATTTTGATAGAACTAAACTTAAAGATGCCCTTAAATTCCTCCTTTTCAATACTTATGTTAAATTCGGGCCGTACATTTTCAAACAAATATTAGGAATTCCTATGGGTGGAAATGCTAGCCCTTTAATTGCAGACTTATTCTTGCTTGCTTTAGAATTTAGATATATAAGACTTAGTTGACAGTAGCAAGAAAAATAAAATCCCAGAAAAATTAGCACTTGCTAAACTGTTAAGTAATAATAGTAGATATATTGATGATATTCTTGTTTGCAATTTGTTAAATTTTAATCAAGTTGCTAAACTTATTTACCCTAATTCTATTCCCCTCACACAATGTAACGTAAATTATAAAGTTGAAAATTTTCTTGATATAAATATAGAGATTGTTAATGAACAGTGCATACTTAAAGTATATCACAAAGTTGATGATTTTAATTTTAACGTAATAAACTTTCCTTTCCCTAGTAGTAATATCGATAGTAAAATAACTTATAATTGTTTTTATTCCCAATTAATAAGATTTTGTAAAATCTGCACTAAAGTAGATGACTTTTGGGCTAGAGCTAGGTTACTATACAGACTCTTAGTGGACAGAGGTTTTGAGGCAAGTAAATTGTTCCATAAATTTAATCTTTTTAGGGTCAATTATTGTGACTGTATTCTAAAATTTGACATCAATAATTTTAATCAAGCATTTTTAACTTGAAGTTTCTTGTATAACCTCTGCTTACTTTTTGTCTGTATTTATTGTTTTATTGTTTTTTTATTGTATTGTTTGTTTAGTTTGCAAGTTTTACATTTTAATTTATTGTTTATCTTTTTCTTTTTCTTTTTCTATTATTAATATTAATACATGTGTTTGTAAATTTCATTAATCGATTTTAGGAGTATGGTTGGTTGTTGGAAGGAACATAATAATTGATGATTTTTTAAATTTATTGTTCTTGTTAAAAGAGTACTCTTTGTTTAAATCTGTTGTTACTTCATATTTTGCAACTATTTGTCTTTATATTATATGTATTCATTGTCGATAGTATCAATTGCTTACTTTTGCGATTTCCTTAGTTTATTTGTGCTATAAATGTAGGTTATTTGTAGGGTAGTTATTGATAGGGGTCACTTGAGGCATGCTATGCTTACAGGTACCTACCCGATAGCACTATCGTTAGTGAGTGCTGTACTGTATTTTATATATTATTTTGTAATAGTATAGATATCTTATCAATATTTGTATTTTGTACTATTGTTAATGTCTTGTCATGTTGCAAATTTGATTTTAAATAATATTTTGACATTTAACATGTAGTTTCTTTATTCATGCAGAGTTTAGTAAAATTTGCCAGAACGTCCCGGACTTCCCAAACTTGACTACTTCCTTTAACGTGACGATAGTGCGTTGTTATATGTGCGATTAGTTTGCTTGGGAAACAGATTAGCTTGCTCATGTAGTAATGTACACCCTATGTGGTGGATTGTGTTCTTTTATTTAATAATTTTAATTTTAGTAAGCGTTGTTTCCACATAGCGATTTTGATAATTTAATTTGACTTTATATTGTCCTTGTCCCAATTTTGGTTTGTTTAGTTTGCAAGTTTTACATTTTAATCTATTCACAAGCATTCTTCATTCATTCCTGTTTATTACCACTTCTCTTGCCTGATCTATAGTTATTCCTCTATCAGCCAAAGATTGTCTTACAGTCTCTCCATCTCAATGGGGGTCTTCCTGTCCTTCTATCTCCCCTTGTATCTGACTCACATATTCTCTTTGTAAGCCTTTCATCTCCCATTCGTTCAACATGACCATACCAGCTCAGCACCCTTCTGTCCACTCTGGCTGACAAATGTTCCTGCTGCCCCACTCTCCTACGTATCTCTTCATTCCTCAATCTGTCTCTACGAGTAACTCCACACATACTTCTCAAGCAGCTGATCTCCATCACATCCAGCTTTCTTTTCTCCTTATCCTTCAGAGCCCAAGGGTCACGGTAATCACGGTAAAATTCTGTTCACTCTATGCACGCATTTCACCTCATTTGGTAAACTATGCAGCTATGAAATATAGTTCCAGACTTAAGGCAGAATAAGGAAGTATATAAAACAAGAACAAAGTCCCTACCACTCAAACTTGATTTTATAAAAAAAAAAACTTATGAGTATAAACCATGCAGTGACAGTTAGAACATGTCTAAAAATACGATAGCTTACCGTAGGTAGTCTATCTATCTATCTATTTATTCAGGCCCAATCCCCACTTTTCCTTTTTTTTTTTTTTTTTTAACGTTTTGCTGGTGTAGTGACTAGCGTCTTGGACTTCCACCCGGAAGGCCCAGGATCGCGCCCACGCTCGGCGCAGTAAAGGTTTTTCACAAGCACCGAGTTGTTACCGTCCCTCATGAGCAAGGGGATGAGGTAGTAGTACAGGACCCCTATGGAAATACGCCTAATCGGCCTTATTGGGCTATCCCTAGCTGGCTTAGCATGCGCTAGCTTTTAGAACTATTATTATTATTATTACCATAGGTAGTATCAGGGATAATAATTTCTTAACCATGTACAGTATATGGTGACAATAACCAAGCACTTCTATGTCATTTCCAATACTATGTAAATGCATTTCAATCACATATACCGGTAGACACAAATTGTACATAGAAGCAGCGATTCCAATTATTAAAGGTCCAAGCAAAGCAACGTTCCCGGTCTGAGGCACAAAAAATATGGAGAAAATATTTTGTTTCAAGCCTTCGCTGTCACACTATTTTTAACTTACAGTGTTGCAAGTTATATCAGGTAATTCCTTGTTTCTTCAGCTTCTCACGGCCGGAGTAAGGCGCAATTCGTGTCCTTGGGTGATTTATGCCAAATATTTTAGTTTCTAAAGGTGTGAATCGCGTCCTGGTGCATTTAGAAGGTGGTATGTGAAGACGCTAGAGCGGCCGGTGAGCGAGAGGGTTAATATGATCAATTAGCGATTATATTACATTTTTTTAAGACAACTGTACTATTTCTACTTACATAAAATCATGGACAGGGTAGAAATTAATGTGGGCAAATGTACAATAAATAATAGTCTATCTCTTCATAATAGGTGAACTAAGATCTTAGGTGAGGTAATGTGCAAGTCCACTCTGGTGAGTATGTACTCAGTGCAAGTGAAGACATTGATTGACGCTAGAGACTCTGTAATAACAAGAGATCTGCCAACCTCCGCCATATTGGCACCATTGATGTCATTAGCCTTTCTTCATAATCTAATATCTCCATACCCATAATAAACATTCACCAAAACTGGTACAGGATATATAGTTTGGTCTTTTGATCTTAATTTAACATGATCAAAAACAAATTATTACTCTAATATTTGATAATTATGGCACCAACAGTGCATCCAAAGAAATGGATGGCTACTCTCACTTATTACAGGATCTCTAATGGACACCTAAACAAATACAGTACTGAGTATGGTTGGAGCATAAGAGTATAGCAAAGTACAGTACAGTATATTAGAGTGAACCTGGAATGATCAATTGCTTAACACAACAAACAAAATTACCCAAGATTAAATTAAACATAGTGGTTGCATAACTAGTCAATACTGTACAGTATACTATAAGTTTGATCTTACTAACATATAATCTATACCGAAGGGAAGAGGTCTTGGTATATACAAATGACAAGCTGAGATTTATAATATAATTTAAAGAATAGTAATTCCACACTGATTATAGAATATACAGTAGTTTACTTATCACGGTAGCAAAATGGGGCAATGTTGTCTAGGGATTGAGTTGAGCATGAGAGGGATTACATAATTGCATGTACAGGTATTAACATTGTTTTGGCCATTTAATCATTTCAAAGGGAATTGGTGTTTATACTAGATTTTTGCCTTGAAATATGTTTTTGAGAAATATCTGGAGAAGGGACAAAAGTTGTATGCTGCCTTTATGGACTTGGAGAAAGCCTATGAGAGTTCTGTATGGAGCTCAGTGGTCTGGTTAATCTGTTCTACATAACTAACTAACTATGAAAAAGTTGGTAGAGAAAGTCTGTGGAAAGTATTAGGAATATACAGAGTAGCTGGCAAGTTGCTGAAATAGGTGAAGCGTATGTATGAGGGTGCAAAGGCGGCAGTACGTATGGAGAATGAACAGAGCGAGTTCTTTGATCTGAATGTTGGGTTAAAGCAAGGGTGTGTGATGTCCCATTGGTTGTTCAATATATAATTATACAGTAAGGTCTCAATATACACGCGTTTCGTATACACGGATTCGTTTGAACACAGTAAACCCCAAAATTCCAAAGTCGGCCACAACACGGAAAACATTTGTATATACGCGGACATGTGCAGGCGACGGGGATCCTGATGCAACTCCAGGTCGGCGCCGGACATTTCCGCACCGTGCGGATCGTAGCAGACGACACAAAACATAGTGGGGTTTGTTTACGTTGTACGATATTGCGCACTTGACACGCAAATAGTACAGAATTTAGTAACATTTTCCGGAACGTCCCGGACTTCCCAAATTTACTACAAGGAATAGGGTGGTCAGCATGGAAGTAAAGAAGTCCTTGCATACGAGAGTGAAGCATGGACGTTGTTGGAGAGACACAAATCAAGAGTGAGAGGGGTAGAAATTAGTTACTTGAGAAGTGCGTGTGGAGTTACATGGAGGGACGAATGAGGAAGTACGAGAACATTGTGGTGTGGATTTGGATGTGCTGGAAATTGTTAAAAGGAACACCCTGAGACAGTTCGGCCATGTGGAACATATGGGAAGTGAGAGAATAACCAAGAGAGTGTACGAGAATGAGGTGGAAGGACAGAGGGAGAGGCAGATCGAGAGTAAGGTGGAAGGAGAGAGTTGAGAAGTATATGCATGAAAGAAGTGTTGGATAGGAAGAGGGGCGTCGGCTGAAGGGGGACAGAGGTGCATGGGGGCGATTCATTCATGGCCACCCCTTCGGGGATCATGACAGGAACTATGGAGCATAACTTATACTTTGTATATATAATAATAATGACTAAAAACAAGGTACACTCAACTCAGTCCCTAAACAACATGGCTCCATTTTGCCACCCTGCTACATATACTGTCTCATTGAGGGACATTAATTACCAGTAGAAAACTGAGATTTCTTACTATAAAATACCATATTTGATTTGTGCTACAGACAGTATTACAGTTTGCTTAACCCCTTGAGGATTTGAAGACACATTTTCTAATTTATTGTAGCTATCATTAGGTGATGTTAACCCTTTCACACATATGACATGATTTTGAGCCTATTGGGGATACTTTAAAGCTTTAGTTACCATCAGGGGTATTTATAAACCTTTAGTTTAGTTACTTCAACCTCTGCAGTTGTCTTTGAGTTAGCTGTGGGCAGAAAACTAATTTTGGAGAGGTAATTATAAGAGTGAGAGAACTCTATTTCTTATTGCTAATCTGGCAACCTCTGCGTCATAAAAGCGTGAAAGGGTTAAGTAGTTTAGGAAGGATCTTTAAGTATCAAAGGGGCCAAATCTATTGCAATTAACTCGGACTCACATAATTCCTTCTTAAAGTGAGTAAAATCACCTAATGGTAGACAGAATAAATTGAAAAGTGGGTCCTGGAATACTGAAAGGGTTGAGTGAACACCACCTGACATCTACCAGTTATGTACAGTAATTAACCCTTTGAGTACCAGCGACATCTTATATGTTTTATTCTAGCTATACAGTATTTAGACGATAGTATGAAGCTTAGGAAGAATCTGTGGTAGTTAAAATGGTTGGTTGAGATAGTTTGAAGCTTTATTATTGCTAAAGGTCCTTCCTAAGCTGAATAAAATTGTCTAATAGTTGTCAGAATATGATGTAAAGGGACATCCCTGGTACTGTATGGGTTAAACACCTATAATAGTTAACCCTTTCACTGCGGACATACCATTATTGTTTGGTTAAAAAAAAAAAATTACTGAACAAAATGTAACTACTGTAGGCCTACTTATTTTAGTTGTGAGATTGGTGCACCATTCTTCTTGCTTGTGTTACCAAATTAGGCTAGTGAGGAAGGAACTGAAACATCCATTTAACGAAATCACTGCGGCACTTGTCATATGACAATAACTTGGTCACATCTGTACCATACGGGGGTTTTGGAGTACGGTAAAAGTTACCTTCATTCCCTGCACATTTTCATGTATAAGCAAGAGCTAGAATGTATATCAATGATATACCACTTAAAGTAGAGGAATTTCAGCAGTTTTTGCTATTCCCAAGTCTATAGGGGAGCTGGAGATGTCTCCCAGATATGTTAGTCTTCACCCAGACACGTCTGGTGATAAGAACATAAGAACATAAGAAAAATGGAAATCTGCAGAAGACCTATTGGCCCCTTCTTCCCTACACCCTATTTGTTCTTTTACACCTTTATGCCCTACACTACATCTCTCACTATAACCTACACCCCCTGCACTACAGCTATCTTATAACTACCTAAGAACATCTCTCACTATAACCTACATCACCTACACTACATCTATCTTATAACTACCTAAAAACATCTCTCACTATAACCTATATCACCTACACTACATCTATCTTATAGCTACCTAAGAACATCTCTCACTACAACCTATATCACCTACACTACATCTATCTTATAACTACCTAAGAACATCTCTCACTACAACCTATATCACCTACACTACAGCTATCTTATAGCTACCTAAGAACATCTCTCACTACAACCTATATCACCTACACTACATCTATCTTATAGCTACCTAAGAACATCTCTCACTACAACCTATATCACCTACACTACATCTATCTTATAGCTACCTAAGAACATCTCTCACTACAACCTATATCACCTACACTACATCTATCTTATAGCTACCTAAGAACATCTCTCACTACAACCTATATCACCTACACTACATCTATCTTATAGCTACCTAAGAACATCTCTCACTACAACCTATATCACCTACACTACAGCTATCTTATAGCTACCTAAGAACATCTCTCACTACAACCTATATCACCTACACTACAGCTATCTTATAGCTACCTAAGAACATCTCTCACTACAACCTATACCCCCTACACTACATCTATCTTATAGCTACCTAAGAACATCTCTCACTACAACCTATATCACCTACACTACATCTATCTTATAGCTACCTAAGAACATCTCTCACTACAACCTCTATCACCTACACTACATCTATCTTATAGCTACCTAAGAACATCTCTCACTACAACCTATATCACCTACACTACATCTATCTTATAACTACCTAAGAACATCTCTCACTACAACCTATATCACCTACACTACAGCTATCTTATAGCTACCTAAGAACATCTCTCACTACAACCTATATCACCTACACTACAGCTATCTTATAGCTACCTAAGAACATCTCTCACTACAACCTATACCCCCTACACTACATCTATCTTATAGCTACCTAAGAACATCTCTCACTACAACCTATATCACCTACACTACATCTATCTTATAGCTACCTAAGAACATCTCTCACTACAACCTATATCACCTACACTACAGCTACCTTATAGCTACCTAAGAACATCTCTCACTACAACCTATATCACCTACACTACAGCTATCTTATAGCTACCTAAGAACATCTCTCACTACAACCTATACCCCCTACACTACATCTACCTTATAGCTACCTAAGACTTCACTTCACTAGCTTCTTCACTTGCCTACCAGGCCTTGTACTAGGCCGATATTCGGCAATTGTCACATGACAAGTCCCGTAGTGATGTCCGTATTTTGTATATAACAGCCCGCAGTCATTGGGTTAATGCCTTACAAGCATATTATAATAATTTATATATTTTGTAAATACACTAATGTCAAACCTAAGAGTAGGCCTATAAGTGCCGCAGTCAAAGGGTTAATAAATGAAATAGGGTCAATAATGGGCAATATCTCTACATACTATAGACTCTACTTATAAATTCACTAAATAGTATTCAAAAATATTCATTCTAAATCTCAAAAATATAGATATACAGTACTAAAAATGTTGGTGTGAAACCAGTAAATATTATTAATGATTAGAGTGGAATTATAGGCTGTTTTATTTCAGCTACAGGTAAAGTGAATTCCTTAGCAACTGATTTATTGACACTTAAGGGGGCCCACCTTGTTTTTTCTCTCTCTCGCCCTCTTTCTCTGAGCTATATCCATTCGGCCCCATTCAGCCTACTGTTTCAAGACGTTTATCCCCATCCAGGTGTCGATTTTTTCCTGGCGAGCGGTAGCGAGCCAACATATTTTTTATAAATATTTTGACAGTAGGCTAAATTTGTAAATTTTCCGATAGAAAATTGTCTCCGGCGAAGCCGAATTTCTCCATACAACGCTGGCTCGCTATCGCTCGCCAGAAAATAATCGACACCTGAATGGCGATTAACATCTTAAAACAGTAGGCTGAATGGGGCCGAATGAATACAAGCCAGAAAAATGAGGGACAAAAAGCAGGTCACCCTCCTTAATGGAAGAATATGAAACTACTACGTCTCTGTGTCATATTATTGCCAAGTTTTCATAATTAACATCAATTGTTCAGTACAAAATCTTTGTAATAGCCAATTAATCAATATGTGGCCATGGCAATTTACCTATCTATCTATCTATCTATATGCTCAGGCCCAATCCCCACTTTTCCTATTTACCGTCAGCTGAAATTAAACGGACTATAGATATGTTAGGTTTGGTGCGCTAACCCCTTCTGTACCGGCGACATATTTTGTATTTGATTTTGGCTACATTTAGACGATTTGATGATGCTTAGGTAGGATATATGGTAGCAAAAAGGATTAATTGAGATAGTCTGTAGCCTTTTAACCCGTCCAGCCCCGGCTAATTTTGTAATGTTTGTTCACCAGAATCCGGCCGGTTTTCAAAAAATGGTTTTATTCCAGAAACAATAGCGAATGGGTTAGGAATGAAGGAAAAACCACGAAAAACTGCTCAAAAAGCTTAAAGAATGGTCCTACAGAGCCCCCGAAAACGTATTTTACAAGAGTAAAAAATTTAAGGCAATTACCCCAAAAAACCAGGTTATTGCGCGCTCACGCGCACGCACGTGGACTTTGAGAGTTTTCAACCATCGGCACGGTTACGTGGGATACGTATACAGTTTCCATACAAATCTGAGCCCTTTTGAGTAGCTACACCTGAGGTTACGGTCGGCGCAATTAGGGTGACGCGCCAGGCGCGTCTCTGGGGCTGTGCGTTACATACATCGCCGACGCGTCAGGCGCGTCGCTGGGGCTGTACGGGTTAATGGTTAGACGTCCTTCTTAAGCTGAACAATATCGTTTAATAGTTGCCAGAATGTAATGAAAAGTACATCACCGGTAATGAAGGGGTTAAATATGCCTCATCTGATTGCTCTGATATGTCCCGGTAAAGCCAGATATACACAAGTACTTTTTTCAAAAAAAAAAAAAAAATCTGCAACTTTGTTCAGGCTGCTTCTGACACATACTTTTATAAGAATTCCAACACTTATGATAATCTATTTTTAATCTTGTTATTTATGCCAATGTAAAGTAATTTAAACATTTTGCCAGAAAACGTTGCCAATGAAAAGTTGCCGTAAAAATCCTTGTGTAAATTTGCCTTAATATTATCAATTGTTTACATACATACCACTAACACCATCGTCATCACAACCTTACCTTTCATATTCAAGCAAGGAGAACTTAATATTATAATAGTCTTGCTTTAGGTGTCTCATCAATTTTTAGATCATATTAATTGGGACAGATGTACATTTGGTCCAAAAAGTATAGTTGCAGGCTGAGGTGTCAACCCTACCGAGTTGTACAGACCAGATGATCAGCATAGGGGTGCAGATACTTTTTTGACCAAGTGTACATATACAGCAAATATTTATCAAATTAAGAAACAACTCTAAGCAATTTATATAATTACAGTATGCACATCAAGGATAATCATAGCTTGTTTTGCAAAGGAGGTATTACAACAAAGACAAAACAAATTTACTTTGATTTCTTTCAAGTGATAAACAGAACCTTAACCCTTAACCCCTTTAGTACCGAGTAGTCCTTGTCATTATAATCTGGATATTATTAGACAACATTATCCAGCTTAGGGAGGGCGTGTAGCAATTAATAGGCTTCAAACCATCTTGATTATCCATTTAAAATACCACGGTTTGCTCCTAAGCTGCATAAAATCGTCTAAATATAGCTGGAATAACACAAAATACATCCTCGGTAAGGAAAGGGTTAAACACCAGGAAACGTCATATGATGCTTAGGCCTTTTAATTTTGTCTTCAATGTCACCTGAATGGGGAGAAATTCACCCACACAGCTTTAGTGTAGGTCTGTTCATAGTGGAGGGAGGTATTCCCTGACACTCTTGTTTTGACTTCCACCCTCACCAGGAATCCACTAGGCTTTGTTCCTCATTAACCACAAAATAACACAACACCACATATTCAACACCACAGGAAGATCAAAACCGCTACAGAGGAGTGTTGTGTTAATTTGAAGTACGGATACCATGCTGCGTCATAAGCTACTAAGAGTTTTCCATATCACATCTTTAGAGAGATAAAATAGGTTAAAATTGATGAAATACACAACTTATGCCCGTAGTTTAGAGGTTGTTGTTGTTGCTGATCCCCAGGCTGTCTGGCCGAGCAGCCCCAAGATCCCAAGCAAGGCCAAGGCCACAACCGAACACCCCCACAGAACCCTCCCAGCTTTACCACTAAAGAATGCCCAGGTGACCTTGGCCTTCAAACATTGATTCTCTACAGGTTAACTTCGGTGATACAGATATTTTGTAACAGGCATTTTGGAAACTGTAACTCACTTCACTCAATCCCAGACATATACTGGTATGTTGCCTGGTAGAGTGTAAGCAAAGAAACCATTCAGTTCTTATCTACTGGAGGTAGAGGACAATTCATGCTGTACAATACAGTACAGTATATTGCTGTACTGTACATTACTCTACAGTATATTAATCTTCTTATTGTTTGAGGACGTATTATTACACTTTATCCTGCTTATTATACGATTATATGCAGTTTAGGAAGGATTTCTAGGAATACAAGGGGTAAAAACTATCTCAATTACCTCTCTAGCACCCATAAAGTACTCCTACATCTTTAGATGAATAAAAATCATTGTTCAGTCCTTTTCTTATACTGTATTCTCATTTGTTTTGTTACATGAATTGTACTTTTTAACGCATGGCGATTCTATTTAGTTATCTCAGTTTAGCTAATATTTACATTGTGCTAATTGTTGCTTTGCTTACTCTGTTTGGCAGGCATTTCAGTTATGTTGTTGAGTTTCTTAAAATAATGGACAGGAATATCTGTACAATATTTGAAGGAACATTAGGTATCACTAGTCAACGCTCACTGTCTTGTTTTTATCTTTGGGAAGTTCAAGTATTTCTGTCCATGACTTTACCTTCCTTCCATCTCATCTCATTTTCTATGTATGGAATTCTGCATAATTGTTATACAGTAGAGAATTTCTTTTATAAATTTAGAAGTCAGTCCGAAGGGGGAAGTCAGTAAAGTACTGTATGCCGATTATAATTTGTTTATATACATGGGCGTTTTTCAAAAATTCTAAAAGCTATTGGAACCTGCAATGTGACTTAAGATGATGAGAGTGAGGTTGGGTTGGGTGTGAGGGGGGATCTGCCAGGTGTGGGCCAATCGGCGCTCTCCAGACCCCCGTAATCTTGTGTTGATCTCTGACTGTTTTGGTGAGGTCGGTCCTCATGGTATTAGTGAGTTGGGCCTATAATTTGGCCTTGTAATTGGGGTTGGATGTGAGAGGGATCTGCCTTGTGTGGGCCGATCGGCTTTCTGCAGACTCCCATTTTCTTATGTTCTTTAGTATCAGATTAGTTATGTCACCATGTTGAGTACTCACATACTATAAACTATCAATACAATATTATTGACAAGTTGACTAATACTGTTGTTTATGTCATTTGTAATGACTATCAATTATTTTATTTCAAAATGTATTGGCAAATTAATAAATATATATAATACACTACTGTATAGTCAATTTCATATCACCTGGTGGAAACTTCAATCCCCTAGCAACTGATATATTGATACTTAATGGAAACATTCGGAACTACAGTACTATGCCTGCATCATATTAATGCCAAGTTTTCAGTGAACAACAAATTTTGCTACAAAATTGTTAGCTGAAATAAAACAGACTACACTTATTAAAAAACGAGGAATATATCATAAAGTAAGTAGTTGTCCAGTGCAGGGTGTAGGGGAGTACCAACAGTCACACAGCGGGAGTAAATTCTCTAGTACAGGTCTCCCTCACTATTCGATACCCCAATTTACGATATTATTATAGGTTCTTAGGCATTTGTGTTTGGGTTTTGGCTGATCTGAGAACGCATCCCCATTTACCCCATTAATTTTAGGGTTTGCTATAGGATTTTTCTATTTTTTATTAATTTCACCACTATTTAAGATCGGGTTTTCAAGAACGTAACTCAATAGTAAATCGAGGGAGACCTGTACAGTATTGCCTTATCAGTATCAACTCTAGTCTTGGTTTACTGAGGGATAATTAGTGTGTGGGCAGCCATTCAGTCTTTTATCTACTAGAAGTCTATAGCATTGTCAGCTGTTTAATCTGTTTAGTGAAGGGTCACTAATGTCAGCAGTCACGTAGTCTCTTCCTTTATTCTCCATTTAGTGTGCTGAGTTTGGCTACCTATAGTCTGTTTCTTTTCAACTGACGGTAAATTGTAAAGGTCCCATCAAGATTTCTCAGTTTTTTTGAATATTTTGGTGTGAAATATGGTGCTAATTATATAAACTTGGTCTTATTATGATGCAGAGCCATAGTAGTTTTATCTTTTTCCATCAAGCATCGAGAAATTAGCTGCTAAGGGATTCAATTTATCATCAGATGAAAGGAAACAAGGTATAGCGTTATTTTATGCCAAATTAAGACACACTTTATCCTCGTAATCATTCCATTGAGAGCAGCCATGTGTCTTCTATGACAATGGTTAGAACTAATATTACATAGTTATTCCTTCATACAACTGGGGATGTGTTCTATATGATAGGCGAGTCTTATATGGCATAATATATGGTAGTTTGTGTTTGCTGTATTGAGAAGACTAGTAGTCAATTAGCACTAGCAGTTAAAAAAAACACTTAATGGTCAAATAACTGAAGAGAGATCATGAGTATGACCTGCATGTATGATCTCCACTGGTATTTACAAATCTGTATGTATCATGAGTACGACCTTATAAACGACTAAAGAATGATGTTGCATAAGACCTTGTCCAATAGCTCACAGCTAAATAACTAAAGATCTGGAATGTGACCTCAACTAACAGTCATATAACTAGAATATGCCTTCGCTCACCCATCTAATTTCCCCTAGCAGTCAATGAACTAAAGAATAATGTAGTATAGAACCTCACACATACAAGTTCCACTCGCGATCAAACAATTGTATTAAGATTTTAAGTATAACCTAGCCCATATGACCTCCACTAGCACTGAAACTAGAGAGATCTTAAATACCCGGTATCCTCCTTATCTCTTCTACCTGATCCATTCGAACTCCACTAGCAGTAAAATAACTAGAGAGAGATCTTGCATACTATCCCTCTCTCTCCTACTTTTTTTTCTATGTGTATGAAGGAGATAAAAAGCAGGTTGTCTGTAATGAGTGTATCCCCCAGAAAGTGAGTTGATGAGGCAAAATGCTTTTGACTCTACTTTTTCGAGAAGTGCGGTATGGTTGGAACCTCCCCACACGTGAACAATACTCAATACCCGACGCATATGACCCCCACTAGCAGTAAAAAAACTATAGAGAGATCTTGTGTACCCTCTCTATTTCGCTAACTCTCCTACCTGACTCATACGACCTCCACTAGCGGTCAAACAGCTGTAGTGAAATCTTGAGTATGACCTCCCCTGAGCGTGTCTCCTGTAGGGCCAACTTGTGTAGGTGTGGCTGAGGGCCCGGTTCCTGGCAAGTCTCCTCGTACACCTGGTGGATCTTGATCTCTGTACGACCCAGGAACTCTGTAGACACAAATAGGTATGCCAATTATTATCTATACTTTTGAATCATATAACAATTTGCCATAGGATTAATATCTTTCATAACACTAAGGGTGTGCATGAAGGAAAAGGACATGGAAGAAGAAATCTACAAGGCAAATACATACTGGAGTCCTGTGTGGCACTCAACATGGTCATGTGTAACACTAAGTTCAAGAAAAGGTGTCATTTGATCACATAAAGTTCTGGGGGCACCAGTAACCAGATAGATTACTTCTTAGTGAATAAGGAAGACGGGAAGTTTGTTCGGGATGTAAAGGTCATCCCGATGGAAGAATGTATGCTCCTAGTCTGTGACTTGTGTTTAAGGCGAGATCTTGTGCGCAAGAAGGTATACATGCAAAAAAGGAAAGTATGGCTGTTGAATAAATCTAAAGGTACAGGGATGATAGGTTTTGTAGCAAACTGGAGGAAATGGATACGAACAGGGGTGCTAAGGAAAATTATGTATAGCCAATGGAATTTCCTTGAACATAGCCTTCTTGCCGCCAGTAACAAAGTCTGTTGCAAAACTAAGGACCCCCCCCAGGCATAAAATTTCCTGGTGGTGGAACGATGAGGTTGAAAATGCAATAAAGGAGAAATGAAGATGCTACAAAGCATGAAAGAAAGGAGGCAGTAAGGAGGAATATCTGGCGGCTAAGCGAATTGGAGAAAAAAAAATAAAAAAAAATAAAAAAAATATACTGTATACAAGGCAAAGAAAATTATACAGGATATGGTCATAGACCAAGTGAGTAATGCAGAAAATCCCAATGGGATCTTCAACTTATCTAGGCGAGTTAAATATGACGGTAGAGATTGTGTAGAAGAACAGCATGTCAGAAATGATAATGGGACAATTGTTTATGCTGACAAAGAAATTAGTGATGCTTGGAAGGTACACTACCAACGATTGTTAAATGTGGAGTTTGAGTGGAATAGAGAGCAAATACTTGCTCCCCCTTCATTTAATAGCGCCAGCTGTTGTAAGCAGTGAAATAAATAAAATGAAGGATGGAAAAGCTGAAAAAGGGTACAACAGGGGAAGAGGGTTGTAGGAACGCTAAAAGCAGTAACAAGAAATAGGGTGGTCAGTATGGAAGTGAAGAAGTCCTTGCATGACAGTGTGGTAATCCCGACACTGACTTACGGAAGCGAAGCATGGACGTTGGTTGAGACTCAGACCAAGAGTGAGAGCAGTGGAAATGAATTACTTAAGGAGTGGGTGCGGAGTTACATGGAGGGATAGACAGACTAATGAGGAAGTAAGAAGGAGGTGTGGTGTGGAGGTAGATGTGCTGGAAAGTGTGAAAAGGAACAACTTGAGATGGTTCGGCCATATGGAACGTATGGAAAGCGAGAGAATGACTAAGAGGGTGTACGAGAGCGAGGTGGAGGGACCGAGAGGGAGAGGTAGACCGAATGAGAGGTGGAAGGATGGAGTGAGGAAGTACATGAACGAAGGCGGTGCTGGTTGGGGGGAGGGGCGTCGACTGACTGGGGACAGAGGTGCATGGGGGCGGTTCGTTCGTGGCCACCCCTTCGGGGATCACGGCGTCAGGCAATAGATAGATAGATAGGTGGAAAAGCTGCAGGGTGCTCTGGCATTGTTGCCGAGATGATAAAAGCCTCAGGTGACATAGGAGTGAGACTGGTCACTGAGCTAATATACTCCATCATTAGAGAGGAAGTAGTCCCTGATGATAGTAGGCTTGGCTGGTTCAGGCATGTAGAGAGCATGGATGAACTAAGTTGGGTGAAAAGATGCAAATCTGTGAACGTGGGGGGAGTTACACTAAGGGGAAGACCAAGAAAGACGTGGGATCAGACAGATGAATACAAAAACCTGACAAGTGAGGCAGCTCTGAATAAGGCTGCCTGGAGCGCCGCCATGAGGACATGAGACCGGAACCGCACTTTGTGTGGAGTACTCAGTCTTTAAAGTTACT
This sequence comes from Paralithodes platypus, assembly GCA_032716605.1. Classification (NCBI taxonomy): domain Eukaryota; kingdom Metazoa; phylum Arthropoda; class Malacostraca; order Decapoda; family Lithodidae; genus Paralithodes; species Paralithodes platypus. Next base: position 1,760,671 of record CM064497.1, read on the forward strand.
GTATGTATGTAGGTATGTAGTACAAAGGAGTACAAAGGAGTACAAAGGAAATCAACTAACAACAGGTCTAGTGACCCTTCTAGGCTGCTTGTTCTCCAAAACACTGAGGATCAAGTGTCCAAACAGTGGTTTAGAGTGGGTAAGGGAACATTGGAAAGGGAACTACTGCCCTGGAACTAATGTCCATGGCAGGATTAGGAAGTTAGTGCGGGACAGATGGGTTAGTAACATAACACAGTTATAAGTAATCTTTGGTATATCTGGGATTTTTTTTATTTATGTATGGCACAATAAAAACATATTTCAATATTTAATAGCAAAAGATCTAAAACTTTTTAATCCTAAAGCAAGTGAAATTACATTCCTACAATAAGGTATCACCCTAAGTTAAATACAGTACTGTATAATTATCTGGTATTAGGCAAATTAACGCGTAAGGCATTAACAAGATGAGTTATATGCAAAGTATAAGGTATTTGAAAGCCATCTGATAGCAAAGATTTTGTATTAAAATGTAAAACTTACAAACTAAACAAACCAAAACTTGGATAAAGACAATATAAAGGCAAAATGACATCAAAATCGCTATGTGGAAATAACGCTTACTAAAATAAATGTTTTGTTATGAAATAAAAGAATTTAGTACTGTAGTTTAATTGGCAGGTAAAACTTGTGGAATATATGAACTGACCATTGGGTTTGAAGTATCCCTTCTCGTAGACAGTGATACAGAGCACGTCCTCAGAGAGAGACTTGACCAGGAACTGCATGGTAGAGTCCCACTTGGGGTGAGGTGAGGCGGCTGTGGCAGTACGGTGAAGTTGTGAACCAAGACTCACCTCACAGAATGACTGCAGTGCACCTGTAACACATAACATTACCTTCACATACTTACACATCAAATAGTATCTACAGTATACTATTATTTTTTATCAGTAATATTTCAAGTTAATTTCTACCTCAGTTGCTGATACTGTATGAATGCTGTATTGTTGTGCCATTTATATTACTGTATCTCAATATCAGTTTTATGTATGAAATTAGATTTATAGCATAGTACAGTTGCAACAAAACTTCTGATACTTTGAAGTATTATAAACAAATAGCAAGACCGCTATGTAGTGAAAATCATGCAAAGTTGCTACACATGCAAATGTTTTACCATAGTTATTATAATTTTACAGTAAAAAAGATGACATTACAAAGAAATTAAATATCAAATAACTTACTATGACATGGGCGAATTAATCCAACTATGTGAATGTTAATACTGTACAGAGCTTATCACCCTTTAATGGAGCATAAAGTAACTAAATATGGTAACATTAGTTATCTGTATTATTTTCTTTAAATTAGTTTAACCAGACCACTGAATTCCCAAAAAGAACTCCCACAGGGCTGGCCAGTTATCAGTAATAGTTAATAATAATAATAATAATAAGCATGTTACTTATTTCTCATAAGCGCCAATTTTTCCGAAGAATTCACTAGCGCTCGGAAAGAGAAAGAAAAAAGAACAAAATCAATGCATCAAAAGAAAGCTTATATACAACACACATTTAACAATCACTAGCAGTGGCAAAATAGCCTAAACTCTATAGCCATCTGTCATGACACCTCTCTCAAGATCATAGCTTCTCTCAAAGAGAAAAGTCTTAAGTTGTCTCTTGAAGCATTCAACAGAACTCAGTTGTCTCATGGACAGCGGCAACCTGTTATACAACCTCGGAGCCATGTAGGAGAATGACCTCTCAAAGAAAGAAGACTGCTGGAAAGCCCTTGGTTCATCAAGACGAAAAGGGTCATTGTCATGACGCACAACTACACCATGGTGTGCCGGTGGGCGCCTGAGCAGCTCCGCAAGGTACCTAGGCTCACCAAATTTGAGAACCTTAAAAGTCACTAAACACAACTTAAATTCTATTCTTGCTCTTACTGGCAGCCAGTGCAGTTCTATGTGAAGAGATGTAGTAGGAGTTCTAGGTGGAACACCAAAAATGAGTCTTGCGGCCCTGTTAAGAACAGACTGAACTTTCTTTAAAATATAATTTGGAAGACCCACCAACAGGGCATTGCAATAATCAACACGAGAGAAGACCAATGAGTGAACCAACGTCAGGAGGCAACGTCTGGTTATAAACGACTTCACCAAATAGAGATTTCTGATGTGCAAGTAACAACTTTTAACTATCTGGTTTACATGCTCTTCGAAATCTAATCGGGAGTTCACATATACACCCAGATTTCGAAAAGAGTTGGCAGGTCGCAGCTGAGATCCACCCACATTGATGGAGAGGGCACCTACTATATCATCAGCTCTTCTATTTCCTCGGATGATGAGAATATCAGTTTTACCATCATTTAGTTTAAGTTTTCTCACTCTCATCCACTTCTTGATATCAGACATCAACAATTCCATCTTACTCCGTATATCAACTATATTTGTGATTCTCACATAAATCTGGGTGTCATCTGCATAAAAGTGAAAGGTGACATTATGTGCACGAAGCAGAAGAGACAAACTGCTGATATAAATTATGAATAGGATAGGACCTAAAACTGATCCCTGCGGAACACCATACTGCAGTGGTGTCGAGTCCGAGACCATTTGATTTATCATCACACTCTGGGATCTACCTGACAAGTACGACCCAAGAAGCAAGAGAGCGGAGTCACGCACACCACAATCATAAAGATCACTCAATAACAACTCGTGATCCACTGTGTCAAAGGCCGCAGAGAGATCAAGCAAGACCAATAGTGAGGCCACACCATTGCAAATGTTCTCAACTAGATCATTATGTACTCTAATCAATGCTGTTTCAGTTGAATGATGCTGTCGGTAAGCAGACTGAAAAATTGGGATAGTTTCATTCTGCTGAAGTAGTGGTTGTAATTGGTCAAGTATTGCACGCTCTAATATCTTTGATATGAAGGACAGGTTGGAGACAGGACGATAGTTCAACATGTTCTCAACATCAAGTCCAGGTTTCTTTAGACTAGGTCGGAGTAGTGCATGCTTTTCAGAATATGGAAAGTTACCTTCAGAGAAGCACTTATTAATTATTTTGGAAATAAACTCAACTGTGTGATCATAGACTCTTGGTAGCTTGGAAACATTTATGGGATCCAACGGGCAAAATGTTTTATTGAGGTTTCTTATGTAGGACGAGATCATGTCCACCTCTACTGAGTGAAAGGATGAGAGGACATTATTAGGAATGTGTCGGGGTTGGAGTACAACTGAAAGTTCTTCACCAACAGAAGCATCATCCAGTTCCTGTCTTATGCGGGTTATCTTGCCAGCAAAAAATGACACAAAGTTGGCAGCCAACTCGGCATCGGGTACAGAAGGTCTATTTTAGTCTATTTTAGGAGAGGAAAATGTAAAGAAACTACAATTAATATCTATTCATCGAATACTGGATATCAATCCAATCATGCACTGGACCCAACTGTATGTGATATACAGATAGTGGCAGCCTCGGCCCCACCACCGGCAGAGATGGTATCTCCAAGGTAGCAAAACTTGTCCACCATCTCCAGTGCCTCATTGCCAAAGTTAACACTCTCGAGCTGGTCATTGAATACAAGCTCACCTTTGCATACTATGCATACAAATGTCTAAATTTTGGACTTCTTCCTTGGTAGAGGTCCTTTTATTCTAGTGCAGCGCTTCTTCCTGTGATGTACCCAGCTGCGGCAGACGCTACACTGTATTGAGCTCGCGCCCACCCCTTTGCTGCATACTGCACATGGGTATGCCCCACTTTTTTCTAACTTTCCTAGCCCTAATCCACTATGTAAAACCTTTGTTTTATTTATACTAACTCTTAACCCTTTACTTGCCATGTCCTCTTTCCATACTGAGCACTGATATAGAGAACTACAGTAGTGTTTATGAAAATAGAAAACACCAGCCTTATTACATTTATGGTTGGGATTGTATCAAGTCTGTTAAAGAGTAAATGAATGATGTTAATAAAGGAGATGTATATGGATATGTATTACAGTATTATTATTCTGTACCTTTTCCCCAAGAGTCAAGCTTAGCGCCGTTGAGTATATGAGTGCGTAGGAGTCCCTGGGGCCGCCTCCCTCGGACTGAGACCAACATGCAGGTTAGTAACAAGGCACCACAAAGACACATTTGTACAGTCACAAACAAAAATCATGTTCCACTCGCATTACTTCAACTTTGTTTTCCTCTCTCGATATAAAAACAAATCCTCACAATCAAAATTGAGCGAAGCTTGATTATAACCGTTTCGCTCATACAGTTAGTAAGTTAAGTAGAGCAGATTAACCAGACCTCTGAGCTCCATACGGAACTCTCATAGGTCTGGCTTTTGCTCATACAATATAATGACTGTTTGCTGTTTACTAAAGAGAAATTTAAGTTTGAAATTATAGTGGTAAGAGACAATTTTTGTGTGTGACTACTTTGGGCTGCCTCAATAATATCACTACCAGACACCTCTGTATTCTTTCAGTTCTTTTCAAATACACAATTAACTGATCGCATAATGCATACTGAATTTACTTTGGTATTTTGTTTACATCATTATGTAAACCATATTTTCAAAATAGTGTTTTTCTCTGTGATATTCCTAAGGGAGAACAATTGTAAACTAGAGAATGTGTAATTCAATACTACATAAGCCTAATGAAAAGATGAAGCTTTGATCAATTTCTTTATACAGTACTGGACTGGTATTTCCAAGATCTATATAAATGATAATACTGAAAGACTACCCAGGTAGGAGTTAAGTAGTGCATCCTTGATAACAACCCAACGTCCAAAAGTTTGTGTCATGCTTAAGAGAGAGTGAGAGTGAGTTCTAGAGGAGTTTGCTGGCTTATTTAGTTATCTTGGTCTGGCAAATATTTACATTGAGATTAGTGTTATCATTTTGCTTACTGAGTTTGGCAGACATTTCAGTAAAGCTGTTGAGCTTCTAAAATGTATAGTGATAGTCATGGCCAAAAGTTGTAATCAGATGAACATTTTATATTTAATACTATCTACCACCAGATATCTTTATTCAGGTTAAGCCGGTATCACACCACCACTTTTTCCCTCAACATTTATCATCAACACTGGTCTGGCAGCTTATGAGGTCAACATTTTAAGTACAGTATTTCGGTTAACTAAATTCATCTATCATCAGTCTAGTTTCCGATAACAGTGCAAAATATTCCAGAAATGTTACCAGATTTTTTTTTATCATCGAATGTTGACTATAAAAGCTCTCGAGTGATACCGGCTTTAGAAAGGTATTCTTAGAGCAAGGGGAGTGAAGCATACACCTGAATAGAATTTTCTAGTGGTAACTAGAGTTATAAGTAAACAAAATTTTCATTTGATTGAGAGAAGCTTTAGCCTGTGGAAGGGTAGAAGGTTATAGCTAAACTCATGCAAAACGGTTATTGAGGAGAAATAAAAATATATATAGCTAAGATGCAACTAGGAAAAATATTCACACATAAAGTATTGATATATCAAAGTAAAATTGTAAGAGTAACTTCATCCTTTCAGTACTGATGATACCTTTTCATTTCATTCTGGCTATTTATACTATTATATTCAGCTTAGGAAGGATGTCTAGTAATCAAAGAGGTATAACCTATTTAAATTAACTCTTTGAGTATCCCAGATCCTTCCTAAACTAAATAACATTACTGTATCTGACAATAGCCAAAATATAATATATAATAACATCCCCCTTACTGAAAGAGTTGATTATCACAATACCTGTACAGTATATCTAATAAAATACATGCAATATAATATGAAGAATAAGAGAACACAATAATCTATCTATCTATCTATTGCTGGACGCCTTACTCCCCTTACGAGGGTGGCCATACACAAAATGCCCCCAAGCAGACCTATTCCCTGTGAGAGGGACAACCCGAGCCAGTTTAGTGAAGGACTTATAGGATTGACCACTCAATTTAGGATCCGTCCAACTCCGAGGCCCTCTTGTGTATCTTGTTAGCACTATTTTTCTACAGTGGTGTTCGGCTAATCCATCCACTAACCTGCCTTACCCTTAGGTAAGTAGTACGGATTTGTATCAGGTTTACTCCGCTAGACAGGTTGCCAACCAAGGCTGACGAGTCCCATCCACCCGGATTTGTATAAGGTTGTCTCCCCTAGATGAGTTGCCGACCAAGGCTAACGAGTCCCATCCACCCGGGGATGCTTAGTGCTTAAGTGCTTAATGCTTAGTGCAATGTATCTACAGTACACAGTACTGAAATTAGTAATACAAATATTGTACAGTAATTGGATAACACAGATATGACGACACATGCACTTAACCCTCCAGCCCCGGCTACGTATTACATAAATATTCCCCGAAATCCGGGTGTTTTGGCCGAAAAACGTCTAGGCTAGGCTACCGTATCATTGTTATGCTGACTGCTTCCCGCATTCCCGCGCATCCCCAAGCGTAGCTGTGTTATTTACCTGTAGAATGGCGTTAAGTAGAGCTCTCTAAGTCAAGTGCTTGATTTGTGATGATGATTTCATTGGAGATAATTTTATGGCCAAAACAACCACTTTACACTACTTTTCGATACTTAACAACAACATACAGGCACACACGAACAAGCGACGCTCTCCTTCTTGTGGCTGGAGATGCGGGGCGTCGGTCCAGCCGGCTGTTGTTTACATGCGTCGGACCGACGCCTCGCACACGAAGCTCACAGGCTTTCAAGCAATGGTACAATGTTGTACCACCCGGGTTCCTCGGGGCAAAACTTAATGGTACACATGTGTACCATCCGAGTTTGAAGGGTTAAAGAACAATGGTTAGTATATTGTGAAGAAAAAAAAAGCTTTGGCAGCATAACAGCAGAGTTAGTTTTGTATCAGCGAAGATCACTGCTGGCAAAGAGAAAAACAAAATTAGGAAAATCAGAACACCTACCGGTAATATGGAACTATAATAAAGATAAAAACACTATACAAAAGGCTTTGAGGAACTAGAGATTCATGCAAAGGTTGAGAACTTGCATCATGCAAAGTTGAGTTAGTATGCTTGTCTAATGTCCTAATAAAAAAGAGAAAAGCAGATGAGGCTTTATTCCCTTTACTATGATAGCATCATTTTTATTCTGGCAATCATCACACAATTGCATTCAGCTTTAAAAGAATCTGTGGGATTCAAAGGGCTAACTGTGACAGTTTATACTCCTTTTGAAGCCTAGATATTCTTCATAAGCCAATCAAATTTTCAAATGATAGTCAGTATAAACGGAAAGGCACCGTAGTACTAAAAAAGGCTATGGAAGCAAGAGGACTATGTAAAAAATTAGTCATGCAAGTGGCCCGGGATGCAATGTGATGGCCATTGTTAAGTAGTTGGCGTTGATGACTGCTGCCCATCTTACCCTCACTCTGTCTCTCACTCAGCCCCACGCCAGCCATCACCGTCACCAACACTCTACCCACGTCTCTCTCTTCTTGGGAAGTACAAAATAAATAAGGTATTGGCTGTAATAAAGCTCTTGTTATTAAACATATTCTATGCCATATAAGATCACGTTGTTTCTCAATAATTTTTTTTAGTAATTCAGCATCTTTCATGAGAAAGGTATCAACTTTTTATATACAGTATAGTTATTTCTGAATACAATTGTTGATGCGTCCTATCTAAAGGGCAAGTCTTATAGGGCAGAAAATATGGTATTGCATTAAAATTGTTAACCTGCTTTTCAAACACTGATACCCAATGGTGTAACATGCTGCAATAAAACTGATGATATTAATAATTTAATGTATTCACAGATTAACTTGGTACATATTGGGTGTAATATGATACTGTACCATTAAACACAATAATAATACCTCCCAAGATAAGTTTCTATCAGACGATCAACAGACTCTAAATGCCAGATAGAACATTTTCTACCAAAAGTTCTATCAGATATTATTAATAGGTGAAAAATGTATGAATAAGGCTGACAATGGAAACAGACTACAGTATTTCAAACAAAGCTTGTAAGAATGGCATACCAGTCATCTATGCAATAAGACACACAATCTACTGCATAATTCTGTATAAGTAAGCTGACTATTCTGTCATGCAATCATTTTACCTCAGCCTTTCCATTCCAACAGGTTGGTGTATCAATACTAAGAATGGTACTGCAATAACCTACAGTATATACTACAGTATACACCTCCTACACTCTCTGGGGATATTAGATATCTAAAAATATGTCAGACTGTACAGAAAACAAAAAAACACTAGGGCCTATCAGCTTCATACATATCCTATTCATAATTCATAATCAACAGACATTAAGGTATTATAACACAGGTTCATTATATTTTACTAAATTAGAAATTTAGCTATGGGAGCAAACAACTGATAATGCTGATTAAATGTCAGCCTAGGTAACATACTAAGTATTTGCCAAGCAACATGAGAGAAATACAAGAGCATAATACAGTACTGTACTATGATAAAACATTGCAGTGACAAAATCTTCTAAAATGAAGACAATGTTGACTGGATGTAGCACTGCCTGCATTTGATAGGGGTCTTTTATTATATCTTCTTCAGTACATATAAACATACTGTACATACAGTATAATATACTCATTAGCATCCCAAAAAAGAAAGTTATCGAAACATTCTTCCCTTAATCACTCGTCTCATTTCAAATTGTTCTATCAAATGAATATCTTTCATCATCTCATTCAGTGATTTGGGGACTAGTTACTGATTGAATTCTCAAATATTATCTCGGAGAAACTTAATATTATAAATATATACTTGTCCTCATCAGTGTTGGTAAGTTCAACATACACTCAACTCGCGTTTTACAGCTATTGCGGTCACCTAAAAAGCTGCCAAATACAAGCTATCACGCATCCAAGGTGAGGTATCACGCACCCGGAATGGGGTGGAAAATAGAATTGGAAAACCCCGGGCGATACGTCATCAAAGATATGTCACTGAGTTAGTGAGGTGATTCACTCAGTGATTGGTCCACGTCACAGAGCTTCCAAGCGCTGAGATTGGCCACCACTTCCCACCTTTTGTTCAGTCTTGCGCGTCCCCAGTGAAGCGATAGCTGTGAGAATAGTATTTTGTCTGTGAACAATGGTCGGAATGCCCTTCTACAGCGACGAGTGTAATATTAGGGGGGTTTCTTCAGTTCAGCTATTGCGTTTTTCGGGTAACGCATGCAATAGCAGCACATAGGCATGATAGCAGAGGGTTGAGTGTAATAATACAATACCACAATGCTTCACCAGGATCACGCCGTGTCGGAGCTGCATTTGAACGTTTTCCTGCACAATGACTTTGGCGTCTAAACACTCTCAACTCCCATTACTTCTGGTGGGTGATTTTAGTCATTAATCACAGCTTTTATTGTCATTATTCGAATAATGTCATGCATATTGATTTATTTTACCATTGTAACCATTTTTATGTCAGTGTACCGTGCTTGCATGCATGGGTTCAGACACCGTGGAACTCGTAGACAGCTGTGCTTGTGTGAAGGTCCCAGAGCACAGACTGAGCCTGAATGTTTGGTGTGTGTTGGCGGTACCGCCCGCTCTGACAAACAAAGCTTTCTTGCGCGCTGTTTAAAGCACAATTTGAGCTGTGTCCTTTAAAAAGGACACCCGGGCTGCACAATGCAGCTCTGACTGTCATTTAGAAAGGACACCCAAGCTCCATGGGTTATTAGCATAAAAACAGATCCCAGTACATTCACCAAATAATATTGTTCATGTGACCCTTCAAGACAACCTGATTAAATCCATCATAGAATACAGTGCATTTTGGTACGTCACCCACGAGCCAAAAAATTATCTGTTAATTTTTTGGGGGTTCAACCAGACAGTTTCAAGGGGCTGTTCGCTTTTGTTTGCCAAACAAAAAGCGAACATACAGCTCTGTTTCTAGGTCCTACACTGTGAATCTAGTCTGCAATAACTGGCATGCAAGCAAAAAAAAAAAAAAAAAAAAAAAAAAAAAAAAAAAAAAAAAAAAAAAAAACACACTTAATGACAAAACAAAAAACATCTCAAAATATACTAACATGCAGAAGTGGCAACCCGATAATACGATGCAATTGGGAGTTACTAAATTATCTCTTCTGTAAGGATATTTAAAGTAAAAGGCATATCCACAGTTTCTCCTCCTAAAATGATTTAATTGGCTCGAGATAAAAAATACAAGCTCACCATTCACTTTGTGTCCAGCCATTACTGAAGAGGTTTATAGGGAGTTATTAAAGTGTTGTCAGGGAAGACTTACTTAAAAGCCAGTGTCAAAATAAACTTGGTGAACCTTATTGACAACATTACTAAATAACCAGGATTATGTTTTAATGAATGGATTTATAACGATTAAGGTTTACTAAAATATTAAACTCTTATGAGAGCTACAGCAAATTGGCTACATATTATATTTATAAAGATGTAAGAAATTGGAATTTAGAATTAGGTAATTATAACATTACACCACAAATCAAATGTGTAAAATTAAAAATTACATACATTTAAAAAAAAAAATCACTAATTATTACATACCGGTACTGCTTACAGTACTATAAACTGGATGAGTATTCTTAATTCAGAAAACAAAATACAGTATACTAACATTGGTTTTGGTAATAAACTTGTCCCACTTTACACAATTAAATCTAATTTGATTGTTCCACCATATCTAAGCAAGACTGCTATTCAATCCGACTTTATAAATAACACAAATAATGTATTGTTAATTTATAGTGTACAACTTTTCATCACTATCATCTCGGACACCAATTTCCCAAACGGGAACCTGTCTACGTATTCTTCCCTTAACCCTCTCCATATTTGAGGATGTATTTCTTACTTATATTTTTGTCTATTTATAGACAATTTATGTAGGTAAGGAAGGATCTCTTGTAATCTAAGGAGTCAAAACCAATTAAATTATGACTGACTCCCACAGATCCTTCCTAAGGTAAATCTATCTATCTATCTATCTATTGCCAGATGCCGCGATCCTCGAAGGGGTGGCCACGAAAGAAACGCCCCCATGCACCTCTGTCCCCCAGTTACTCGACGACCCTCTTCCCATCCAGTACCGCCTTCACTCATACTGTATACTTCTTCTCTCCATCCTTCCACCTCTCTCTCGGTTTACCTCTCCATCTCTGTCCTTCCACCTCGCTCTCGTACACCCTTTTAGTCATTCTCTCGCTTCCCATACGTTCCATATGGCCGAACTATCTCAAGATGTTCGCTTTCACATTTTCCAGCACGTCTACATCCACACCACACCTCTCTCTTACTTCCTCATTCGTCTGTCTATCCCTCCATGTAACTCCGCACGCACTTCTCAAGTAACTCATTTCCACCCCTCTCAATCTTGGTCTGAGTCTCTCCACCAACGTCCATGCTTTGCTTCCGTAAGTCAATGTCGGGATTACCACAGTGTCATGCAAGGACTTCTTCACTTCCATACTGACCACCCTATTTCTTGTTACTGCTTTCAGCGTTCCTACAACCCTCTTCCCCTGTTGCACCCTCTCCCGCACTTCATTCATACTCCCATGTTTACTCAGCACACTGCCCAGATACTTAATGAGCTGACAATCTCCATAGCCTAACCGTTCAACTTCACCTCACACTCTGTGGCTTCACCCCTTTCGAAGACCATAACCTTGCTCTTCCCCGCACTTACCTTCAGATTCCGTTTTTCGCCCACTGTTCCAAAGATATTTACCAGACCCTGCAACTCCCATTCATTATCGCTCAACAGAACTGCATAATCAGCAAACAGCAGTACAGGTAGCTTCCACTCGTTTCCCTCCCTTATCAGCGATACACCAACATCCACTGCTCTTCCTTGTATTTCTTTCATGACTCCATCCATATATATAGTAAACAACCACAGGGACATCACACACCCCTGCTTCAACCCAACATTCAGATCAAAGAACTCGCTCTGCTTATTCTCCACACGTACTGACGCCTTTTCACCCTCATACATGCTCTTCACTGTTTTTGGCAACTTGTCATCTACTCCGTATATTCTCAGTACTTTCCACATACCTTCTCTATCCACTCTGTCATAGGCCTTCTCCAAGTCCATAAAGGCAACATACAGCTTTTGTTGCTTCTCCAGATATTTTTCCACAAAACATTTTAGGGTAAAAATCTGATCTACACATCCTCTTCCCTTCCTAAACCCGCCCTGCTCGTATCCATTTCTCCGTTCTCGCTCTCACTCTCTCGATCACTACCCTACTGTACACCTTCCCTACTACGCTTAGAAGACATATTCCCCGGTGGTTACCACACACTCCTCTTTCCTCTTTACCCTTATATAGGGGGACTATTATGCCTGTCTAAGCTAAATTAAATTGTTTAATGATAGCCATAATATACTGTTAAAATTAATGATAGCCATAATATACTGTTAAACGCATCATAATCCAAAGAAGATAATAATTCTAAGCTTACTTTTTTTATGTGTGTCAGACAAAAAAATGGTCACCTCTCCTCCCACATAAATTAAGATGTTCCTCTTCCACTGTATCCCGTACTTCATTAATTCGGAGTTTGATATTCTAATTATATACGGTAAACAACAATTTTACACTAACTCCCACAGCCACCAACTTACTTTAACCAGCTACTGTCGTTTAAAAATCTGCTTTCCATTCAATACAGAAAAACCCAAAGTAGTTTTCAAATACTTAGTACAAAGTATCTGATCAATTTACAATATATGGCTAGAAGAGACGGTACAAACTTTCGAAAATTTGATTCTCGACTACAATAAAATTCATACAAGTTTACATATAATAAAATACTGTATTAATAATAAAAACAAAGTTTGGATACAACAGATTTAACCATCAAACCAGTATAATGAAGAATATACTCACTGAGCTGCTGACTGTGTGTGTGAGGCAGGGAGGTTTGAGGTGAAAATAGTAGAAGAGAACGTAAAAGAGCACAGAATAAAAAAAAAGAGATGTGAAAGAGAGTAAGAGTAAACATGTGTGTGAAAATTAGTTTGTGTGTGTGTAAATATGTGTACCGGAACTGTACATGTAAGTGTATATGTATAAGTGAGAGGGAGTGAATGTTTTGGTGAGAATATACAGGACATACATACATACAGTACATGTATGAATGAAAGCAAGTTTGACAGTGACAGGTAAAGGAAGAAACTGACCACAACTTAACCATCATCATACTAAACTTACTGGATTGTTGTCGGTGTCTGTGTGAGCGGTGTGTGTCAGTGATATGTTTCTGAGCCATGGCCACCTTCTTGAGCCAGTTGTTACGTTCATGTGTTGTGGAGGACGCCACAGCCACTTCACCGCAAGTAGAACTCACCAGTGTGAAGCTTGTCTCACTCTCCTTGTCTGCTGTCACCTCTAGCTCAGTCAGAAACATTGGCTGCAGGAAAGAGAGAAATTAATATGGGTGTCAAAATCATGGCAAGACCTTGAATCTGGACCAACAAGGAAGACATTTAATTTGAGTGACATAATTATAACAAATATTTCACTCTCCCTGTCCGCTGTCACCACCAGCTCCGTCAGAATCATTGGCTGCAGGAAGGGAAGAAATTAATATGGGCACCAAAAATATAATAAGTAATTTAACGTACTGTACTGTACCTCTAGTCCTATCCACTCATATACTGATGACTCTACCTTAACCCTCTCCGACATATGACGCAATTTTGAGCCTATTAGGGATACTTAAAAGCCTTTGTTACCATCAGGGGTATTTATAAACCTTTAGTTTAGTTACTTCAACCTCTGCAGTTGTCTTTGAGTTAGCTGTGGGCAGAAAACTAATTTTGGAAAGGTAATTATAAGAGTGAGAGAACTCTATTTCTTATTGCTAATCTGGCAACCTCTGCGTCATATGAGTCTGAATGGGTTAAACAATTCAAATAGTTTTCATATAAACCCAGCATGCAATCACTCCAAAAGTCACGTGACAGGGCCAATGGCACGCCTATCTTCTGATCTATCAATTATTATAATGTCAAACTTACAAAATAAACAAACCAAAACTTTGACGAACACAGTAAAAAGACAAAACAACTTATCAAAATCGCTATGTGGAAACAACGCTTAAGCAAAATAATATTGTTTTATAAATTATTATGTTCTCTCCACTAACCAACACAATCCACCACATAGTGTGTACATTACTACATGAGCAAGTTAATCTGTTTCCCAAGTAAACTAATCGCACATATAACAACGCACTATCGTCACGTTCAAGGACTTAGTCAATTGGGGTAGAGAAAATCTTGGTACTTTCAATGCCTCCGAGACCTAATTTCGCCCTCTATCTACCCACAATCCTCCGCAAGATTATCAATTACTCTTTAACAATATACAAATCAAACCTTCATCTTCCAATATTCTTGGTGTATCTTTTTCATTTGACATTTCTTCAAAAGATCATATTACCACTCTTGCTAAAACAGATTCCCACAAATTATGTGTGTTCAAACGGCTCCATGAGTTCTTCACCCCCACACAGCTTCTTGCTCTGTATACGAGCACAATACGTCCATGTATCGAGTATGTGTGGGGAAGAACCACCCATACCACACTTCTCGAAAGAGCAGAGTCCAAAGCATTTCGCCTATCAATTAACTTCCTCTTACTAGTTCCCTACAATCTCTTTTTACGCGCCGCAATTTTGCATCTCTTTCACTCTATGTGGTGGATTGTGTTCTTTTATTTAATAATTTTCATTTTAGTAAACGTTGTTTCCACATAGCGATTTTGATAATTTAATTTGACTTTATATTGTCCTTGTCCCAATTTTGGTTTGTTTAGTTTGCAAGTTTTACATTTTAATTGCTATTACAACAATCAGAGTTCTTCAGAGCTCTCTCCTTGCGGCGATGCGAGGTACCAGCCTTTCATCACAGTCCCATTCCTATTCTGTCCAGCTCTCCAACCCAAGAATTAGCAAAGTTTCTCAGTCTTTCTTCTACTCAACAAGTGAAATCTGGAACTCTCTCTCTCAAGGCGGGTGCCCAACCCCGAAAGGGTTGAAATAGGGGAGCTATCCCCCCGCCAAAGGCGGCTTTCTAGGGCCTTTCCTAGCTGATGATAAGAGGATTGGGTTCTAGTCATGTGGTGATGGGCTGGTCTATCAGAGTGAGAACTGAGTGATCTCTGCCATACCCATAGCTTACTCTGACTGTTCCTTTTACAGTACTTATATATTTTCTAGATCTCAAGTGACGGCGTCTCTTCCGTGGATTGACCTCCCAATCTACCAAGATTGGAAGTCAAAGCGTCACATTTTTCCTTTGCCCCTCAACTTTCTCTTCATAATTGCTGAGGGGCACAGGGCCCTGGGTGGGGCTTTGGTTTCCCGGGCGTTTCCGCACCCTCCTCAGCTCCCCGCCATGGAGTGGCTTGGGTCACCCAGGCTTTATTGTGGTAGGCAGGGAGGGTTCTGTGGGGGCACTCGGTTATGGCCTTGGCCTTGCTCGGGGCCTTGGGGCTGTTCAGCCAGGCAGTCTGGGGAACAACAACAACAACAACAACAACAACAACAACAACAACAACAACAACAACAACAACTCTCTCTCTCTCTCTCTCAATTAATCTTCCTGTCATCCTATGACCCCCCCCCCCCCCCCTTGCAGTTATTGTTATTGTTTGCTGCGTTTGGCATGCATTTCACTTATGTTCTTGGGTTCCTTAAAATTAATTAACATATGCTGTAGATGATGTAACAAAAAAAAACACAATTGTGACACAAATGAGAGAGATATGAGATAAAACCCACCTTGCGATACATTGTACAGGAGTTGTTAGTGGTGAGAGCTCGTTCTAGTGCAGCCAGGGAAGAACATGACGCTACAGACTTGTTGGGGGTCGTCAACAGTAGGAAGTCACTCAACAGGAACCCCACCAGCTCACGTTTACTTTTTACCTGAATATAAAAGTACTACTTTATTAACTGTACTTTTAACTCCTTGACTATGATAGGATTTTTCTGACTAAATCTATCTACCTATAGCCAGACACCTTCATCCCTAATGGGGTGGTCACGAATGAATCAATTCTATATTCCAAAGTAATTTGTTTGATTCTCTCTAGCTTTAGGGTTCATAATATAAATAAATAAATTAAAAACATTATATCTCCAAGAAGCTTTGTACAGATATGAGAACAGCAGGAACCACCCACTCATTCTGGCAGATGATGCTAATATGTTCTCTAGTTAACTGCACACAATTTTATGCAACTTACATAGGACCTGTGAGAGTTACCATTACTTTATAATGTATTTTATTTTATTTTATTTTATTTTTAATTCAGTAGTTTAACCAGACCACTGATTCACATGATGAGACTCTCATAGGGCTGACCCTAGCCTGAGCTAAGGGTTCAGCAGGAACAGATATATAGCAGTGTGAGTTGGTGCACTAATCAGATTTCATTGATAAGAGAGGAGGAGGAAAGGAAGCGAACGATGGGGTAAATAGAGAAAGTAGGAGAATCCGTTAACAAATCAGAGCAAGATTTGCATCCGAAGTCAAGTGTATGGGAGCGGGAATAGAACGGGCATTCAATAAGGATATGACGAACAGTAAGGGTAGCGTAACAGGATTGACATTCTGGTCGTGGATCATGGGGTATAGACATCAAGTAGCCGTGTGTTAGTCTGGTATGGCCAATACGCAGGAGTCATAGAGCTGAGCACCACACCTAATTTCAACCTAGCGTATGCCACCTAACTTTACCTAGCCTTTCTATAAAATGGAACAATATCTAGGAAATAATAAAGTGCACAGATCATGATAAGCCACTAGGGCCTATTGTAGTTATCCAATATTTGAATGCAGTGCTACTATTAAAGGAATTTTTAGAGGAAATAATTGCTTTCTGTAGCATATATGATTACTGTAGTTACAAAGGGTACCAATCAATCCTGAAATTAAGAATATAATATATGTATGAACCCAGCCGTACCTTGTGCAGGACTGCAGTGTGTAGCAGCTTCCGTGGTCCCAGGATGTTAGTAAGAGAGTTAAAGACTAGACGTTCCTGCAGCCCTTCACACGCTACATATCTCTGCATCCACTCCAACTTGTCTGTGTTCTCTCTCTGGCTCACTGCCTCGTTTACCTGCACATACAAGTAGAATGTAGGTAAATTATAATGTAAAACTTGCAAAATAAACAAACCAAAATTTATACGAACACAGTAAAAAGACAAAACAACTAATCATAATTGCTATGTGGAAACAACACTTAAGTAAAATCATTTATAAATAAAAGAACACAATCTACCACATAGGGTGTACATTACTACATGAGTAAGTTAATCTGTTTCCCAAGCAAACTAATCGCACACATAACAACGCACTAGCGTCACGTTCTAGGAATTAGTAAATACTTAATACTCTATTGGTAAAAACACTTTGTTCATGGAAACAGAATTTTAGTTTAATCACACTAAACTATATTAATAGAAAACAAATTTTATTACACTATATTTGTTCAGCTTACTTAGGCAGAACCTCCAGGAATGAAAGGGTTAAATTATATCTAAATTAGCCTTCTAATTCTGACAGGTCCTTCCTAAGTTAAATAAAATCATTTGGCGGTAGTCTAAATGAAACGTAAATATATATGGCTGTCATCTGATAGTAAGGAATTTTGGTGTGAGTATCCTAGATTTGAGTCCTTGGAGTACCACATGTATTCATTACTTTCATTGATTTCATTAATTAGGTTTATTTGTAAGTTAATTGGTGGGTTGGTGAAACCAATGTGAATTAATGTCATATATTTTCTATGGTCACTAGGTCATTTAATTAGCCACCTTGTGTGCATCTTATGACTGTTCAAGAAGCAGCCATTTCAGAGTACTGTAGTGACTTTGCCTCCTGGAGAACGGTCACTACTCGGGAGGATACTTGTACTGTATTGATAACAAAGGCAATACTGTAGGTAGGATTTAAATTTCTGAATATTGTAATAATAATATGGTCTTTTATTTCTCGCAAGCGCCAGTTCTTCCAGAGGAATTCACTAGCGCTCGTAACACATTGCACCACAATCAAGAGAAGTGTGGTGCAGTTCACCTGTAGTTCAAGCAACAACAACTATTTAACATGGCAGCAGTTAGAGTCTGTAATGACCTGTCACTGTGCCACTTGCAAGATCATAACTCCTACAGAAGAGAAAGGTTTTAAACTGTTTTTTGAAAGAGTCTATGGAGTTCAGCTGTCTAATTGATAAAGGCAATTCATTATATAAGCTAGGAGCCACAAAAGAAAAGGACCGATCAGAGAAAGAGGACTGCTGTATAGCTACCGGTTCATCAAGACGCAGCACATCATCACTGCTTCTCAGGATCGCAACAGAACGTGCCAAAGAGCGTCTCAAGAGGTCAGCAAGATACTTAAGTTCGCCAAACATAAGTGCCTTAAAAGTCACAAGACACAACTTAAACTCTATCCTAGCTTTAACTGGCAACCAGTGCAGCTCTATCAAATATGAAGAAGTGGGGGTTCTTGGAGGTAGATCAAATATGAGCCTCGTTGTTCTATTTAGTATGGACTGAACTTTTTGTAGCAAGTAATTAGGAAGGCCAACCACTGTACTTAAATTAAGGTAGGCAAGTTCTCTAACCCAACATTAACATATCATTAGTACCAGGTAAATCTGAATTCAGGGCTTATACCCAAAATTTGCCTGGGAATTAGTTATTAGGATTTTGATATTTTGATATTATTTTCCTGAATATTATATGTATACAGTACTGTACTGTACATACCATATATACTATACTGTAGTAATGATAAGATAAGAGAGGGAAAAGCATGGGGTCCACAATAATGATGAGAATGATAACTACTGTACTGTATAATTTATATTTTTTCACCAACCAACTTCACTGTACTTCTAAACTCAATTAATTAAATCAACAAATACATGTGGCACTCCAAGAACTCGAACCTAGGATACTCACACCGACAATCCGCGTATTTATGCATTACCCTATCATCATAAGATAATAATTATATGGTGAAAATATTACTATCACTGATAATATTGATAGGTAAGATAATGGTGGTATATATATTACCTGAGCACATAAAGTCTCTGCTGCGGTAAGAGCCTCAAGAGTGTTGTGGTGGTCCGGGTGGCCCTCGGGGGTGTACTTCAACAACTGTAAACAGTCAACCAACATTATTGTTTTATTTCATTATTTTCAACATCATGCTTCAGTTACCTTAACCCTCCTGGCCCGGTTGTCATTTTAAAATGACACCACGAATTAAGGGCCGGAGCCCGGGTGTCATTTTAAAATCTGTAAGCTTGAAAGCCTATTCAGCTTGGTCTGAACGCCGTGCGTCCGACGCATGTAAACAAAGCCGATCGTTACGTCACCGCACCTCCGAAAACAAGAAAGAGAAGACTCGTTTGTTATTGTATGTCTGTATGTCGTTGTTTCAGTAGTGAAAAGATCGTCATATTGCTAACATCGCCTGCAAGTGCTCTCCACTGAAATCGTCATCACAACTGAACCAGTTGACATAGAGAGCTCTACTCAACGCCAGTCTACAGATTGGAAACCGTACTACATTTATAGATGCGTGGGAAATTTCTAGCAGTTAAACTAAAAAAAAATACGGTAGCCTAGGCCTAGACGTTTTTCGGCCAGATCGCCCGGGTAGCCCACACTGTCATTTTGAGAGCCTGCCCGGGCCAGGAGGGTTAAGGGGATATCACTGAAAAGCTTTTGTCATAAATTGTTTACGCTATCAAGACAGTTAAAGGTTTATGCACAAGCCTACGATATATTATGCATTCTCGAATACAGACCAGATCCCTGGTCTCTGGTCTTCTCCTGGGTGACCTAGATGTGTGTGAATTTGTGTTTTGTTTTTGTGTGCTCATTGTTTTCTGTTGTGTTCTGTTGTCCCTATTCGGGCTCTGTCTGGCTCTGTCTGGTAAAGAATAGGAATGAATGGAGAATGCTTATGAATAGATGAGTGATAACGCGGTCGTAGGGAGAGGGAGTCGAGCGCCAGTTGGACTAGATAATAGTCTGTCAGGCGCCTGGCCCAGGTAGCTGGTCTATGTTGTGAAGGGCCATGCCTGGAAGTAAGGTGGGAGGGCATTGGTGTGGTTCCGCTGCTTGTCTATCTGCTGAGACCAGAACCTCTACGGGAGGTATGGACCGGGGGAGTGCTGGAGGCCCCTAGTGATCCTTGGTCTCTAATGTTGTTGTTGGTCTCTGGGTTTTCTCCTGGGCGACCTAGATGTGTTTGAGTTATATTATATTACATTTATTATGTATTATGTTTTTTTGTTTCTGTTCGGGCTCTGTCTCGAGTTGGCCACCCCCAGCTATGGGGTATGTGCCTGAGTATATACATACATACAAATGTTGACTGACCTGTTTAATAAGAAGAGGGTATTTGGTGATCCTCTGCATGGGTTTGAGCATGAAGGCTGTGAGTGTGTGTCCCTGTATGGCTGGATGTTCCTGACACCTCCGTACTAACTCACCCCATGCTCCACCACTACCACACCTGTAAACAACATGTCCACACATTAATATCACTATCATAGCTATAATCATTGTTATCATCTTCATAACTATCACTGTCATCATCATCAACGCAATTGATTATTGCAATTTTTAGCAATTTTCAATCAACGGCTTTTTGGGGCAACATTTCATGGATTTCTTGCATTGGTATCAACAACTACTGTAGAGTGATACATTATGTGGCTTACTAAATAAAAAAACATCATTATACATACATTATAATGTAAAACTTGCAAAATAAACAAACCAAAACTGGGACGACACAAGATACATACTGTACATAAAAGTTTAACCCGGCACCGGCGAGATAGCTCTTAAGAAGTTTTACTGGGCGAGGGTGGCAAAGCTCTTAAGAGGGAGGCCTAAAAAAAACATTTAAACGGCCCCAGTAGCACTAAAAAAAAAAAAAAAAAATTCCCCCTATACAGTACCTCATATCACTCCTCCACATCCCCTCCTTCCCCCTCCCCCTTCAATTATCACCTATTTTCCCTGTTATTCCCTAATTCGTTAGTATATTTTTGTGCTAACATTAGCAAATGTGTGGAGGATGTGCTTACGTGCCTAGCGAGTGTGTTACACAACCGAGTATGTTAATGAGTAGGCTCAGTGTGGCTTGAGGCCTCGTGGAGGGAGGGGTTGCCTCAATTTGCTCCATAATTCATGAATGGGCTGCTCCATGTATATTCGCAATTTTGACCAGAAAAATTATATTTTCACTTGTTTTATTTTTGTTACAGGTTACTATCTTCATAGTGAAGGTAAAATAGGCTCATATGAATAAGTAATAACGATATTTATCGTAAAATGACGATTATAGGCCTGAATGGAGCCTATATGCTCGCCCATGGGCATCGAGTTCAATACCCCCTGCTCGGTGTTTATAGGTTAAAGACCGTTTTGTCCACAGAGAATGTGGTTACAGTCTCACATCCTAAATGGCGGCTTTCCAGGCAGCCCTATCAAGGGCTGCCTCTGTTGTAAAATTCTTTATTTTGAGATCGGACCGGAGTACCTGATCCCACGTCATTCAAAAGAAGAAAAAATTGCCACAAAAAGGGGTTATGAGACTCAGACTTTAGTGTTCTTACTTTTCAGTGAGTAATGTGGCTCCCCGCATTTGTAAACTACAGAACCTGAGGTAGGGGGTCAGTTGGCCAATCTGAAATATAAACATGGAAAATTTATGTATACATTACTAGATTAGAACTTCAACAACAATAAGTTTTACTTAAACTATAGCACAATATACCAAACTACTGTAGTAAACATTTAACATGTACAGTATACTGTATGTACCATCGTAAAACTGACCTTAAAAATAGCTGAATTAAGACAAAATATGGTACTGAACTGTATTGACTTAGCTTTAAACATTAACATTACATATGTGTAGGATATTCAGCTTAGTATTTGCTTGTGTGAGGAAGTGGAGGAAGACAGGGAGGAGGAGGGGGAGAATAAAAGGAAAAAGAACAATAGGAAGAAAAAAGAAGAAATGGGAAAGGAAGACAAAAGACAAGATAAAAATAACACATACCTGTTGACAAAGAACATCAGCCACCATAGTAATCACACCACCGCTGCTGTTTAAACATCGCACCTTTAGAGCCCTGCAAATTTTTCTCTTGTTAGTAAATAGTAATAATAAATATAATAACATGCATTAAATATATAAAATTATAATATACATGTAGTACTCATCACATCGTAGTACAGCACATACAGTATAATGTGCTTGATTATCACTGTTAGTTGATTATCACTGTCATATGTATATCTTTTGGTGGTCTACCTAGCATACCTGAAGAAGTGATTCAATTCAGGAGGCGATCCGGAAATTTTCACAAAATTTGGTGATTCAATTTATGAGGCAATCCGGATCATATCCTGGAATCCAGGTCCAGAAGAAATTTTAGGCCTCTGATATTAATGGTAAAGAACCAGCCAGCGTAGGCTGAGGTATGTGCTCTACGGAGTGCCCCTCTAATTTAAAATTAGGTTATCAGAAAAAAAACTTTACACATGTACATCTTTATTATAATTCCAATGTTTATTAAATTTTGTTGACAAACAATTTTTTCATAAAAATACTGTAAATTGAAATTTATGAAGGTGTGACGTTATTGCATTAACTGTATATCATTCACTCAGTAACATGCTTAATATCAACAACATTCTGCTACATTGCAGTAATGAAGACTACTGATTTAAGAAAAATGTCTATACATTCACCATGATACTGTATTAGGACTCACTTATTGAAGTAAGAGTTGGCCACTATTAACTCATTCCAGTTGACAAAGAGAGTATCTAGCTCCTTCTCGTTCACGATGCCTGACGACCGCATCGTTTTGATGAATACCTAAAAAAGGAACATACAGTGTTGTACTATCATAACAATGTCAACAATTCAGCGATTTGATATACAGTACAGACTCTATTTGATATACAGTACAGACTCTATTTGATATACAGTACAGACTCTATTTGATATACAGTACAGACTCTATTTGATATACAGTACAGACTCTATTTGATATACAGTACAGACTCTATTTATTATAATCAGGTGAAAAATTGCTATGTCCCTATCTTTATTTCCGAGTTGTGACTTATTTCTAATAATGTAGTACTGTACTGTATATCACTAATTATGAAAAATTACTGTACAGTTATAATATACAGCAGAGTTGAAACAGTTAAATGTGAGGAAATCAGCTGCTAAAAAGATGAAACTGAGTAGACAGAAGATGTATTCAATATCTCAGTATATGTGACTTTCACTTATGCACAGTTAGTTTGGAATTATACATACAGTAGTACAGTATCACAGAAATCAAGGCCTGGTCAGTTAAGGTGGATTTATGTGAGCATATTTTTTAACAACTTTGGTCAGCATTTTTTCAACTAAACCTTTATATAAGAATGTTGTTACTTAGAACAATCAATCTTCTGTCTAGCTGCCGATAACAGTGCAAACAAGCTCAAAATGTTGTCAAAATAAAGTTGCAGATCAAAAGTTGACAAAAAACAATCATGTGCATCCCCCTTTACCCAGTTGCCCTCCTTGATGACTTACCTCTTCCACCATATAAAGCTCAGTGAGGTAGTTGGCTTCAGTAGCGATGATCTCCTGTATGACACTCTGGCGCTGTTGTTCACTGGGGGTATTGGTGGAGACAACCCAACTGGCTCTAACACCACCACTGCCACCCCTACCACTGCCACCGCCATCCCTGCCACTGCCACCGCCACCACCATCCCTGCCATCACCACTGCCAACCCTGCGTCGTTCTTCTACCCCGCCCTCATATCCTGTTGTCGCTGTTCTCCCTTGTCCAGTCATATCGTCATTCCTGTCTGTTGATGATGTAGGGAGCCATTGACAATAAGGCTGTCTAGAGTGTTGTCTTGGGGCTTTGGTGTAGATTGTGTCAGTTATACAGCACTAAACTAAAATATATTGATTGAAGTCATAATTAACAATCAATAACCAACCAAAAACAAATGTACTGTATACGGTAAATACTAAACAAATATGGAATGTGTAGGGTCAAGTTAAATATTGATTCTGGGTGTGCTATTTATGGGATCTCTAAATAAGTTGACAATAGGGCCGAGCAAGTTAAATAATGGCTCTGGGTGGGAGTTCTATTACATTTAGTGGGGTTTCTTGATATGATGATCTAGGTATTTGTGGAAAATAAGGGTGACTGAAGCGAGTTAATACCAATTAGTGTAGGAAGTTGTTGGTATCATATCAAGCAAGGGTGGCTAATGTAGGAATTAATTGATAACAACACCGATTAAAGTGAGGTCGCAGGTTGAGCTTAATATTTGTTCTGGATAGGGAATTGTGGTACTGTACTGTATCACATTTAATGAGGTTCTCCATTATGCTGATAATGTAGGGACCAGTTGGCATCGCAGGATTACATTAAAGTGCTAGTTATGTAGGGAAACATTACAAATACTAAAGGTCTTCATTAAGTTATGATTTTTAAAAGTAAAATGGGAAGGAATTTAATAATAAACTAAAGAAGGTGAAAACATCAAAGGACATTGGTGTCAAAAGATAAATGCCTTGTTTTTAAGTAATTATATATATTTTTTTTTAGTATTTAGCATTATATACAGGTATCTATCTCAAAGCTTAATCTACAAGCATTATTAAACAAATAAAGTCGAAATAATAGAACACAACAAGTCTGCATTCTATAAATTAAGTAGTATTCTGTCATATACAGTGCATGTCTTCCACGGTAGTGTCAATTTAAAGCTTATCAAAATACAAATCAGTACATGCTTGACTTTTATACTAATCCAGTTAATAATGCACACACAAACAGATAAATATACAAGGTTAAGAATAAATCAGTCCAAATGAGTAAAGGAAATTATAATAGTGAAGTCATATTCCATCCCTGAGCAGTTGTTGTTGAGCAGTAAGATTGTCTGTCTGTAACAATTATTTCAATGGCCTGGTTAAGCTTTTTAATTGTTAATATCAAAGTAATCAGCAAATTTGTGAGATGTAGTGGTACAAGCACCTTTCTCTGTGTAATTCACTCACTTGTTCGTCAAGGGGAATCCACGCAATGCGAGCTAAGCTCATTATTATCGCGCCTCCTTAACTGGGAATGTATTGCGTGAAATGCATTTTAAGTGTTTATGTATCGTTGGAATGGCTGTGGATGTGTGTGTAGTCTGTATTTTAGCCAATTGGCGACATCTGGAAACGAAGGCTTAGGGTTAATCTGTACGGTACCAGTCTCACCCGAAGGCTTAGGTTGACCAGTAACTTAGGTTGACCAGTACGATACCCATCTCACCTTGTAACCGATCACCAACCCCAGATGGGATGTCACAACTTCGTCCACTTATTCCAGGTTCCTATTTATACTGCTAGGTGAACAGAGGCTACACCGTTTAGGAGACTTGCCCAAATGTCTCTTCCCCGCCCGGGTCTCGAACTCGGGACCTTCTGGTAGTGAGCCAGACGCGCTATCTGTTACGCCACGGGGAGGTGTGTGTGTGTGTGTGTGTGTGTGTGTGTGTGTGTGTGTGTGTGTGTGTGTGTGTGTGTGTGTGTGTGTGTGTGTGTGTGCTTTATTGACAACGTTTCGCAGTTAGCTATCTGCGAAACGTTGTCAATAAAGTGCTCCTCCTCAAATGGTGTTTATATTCATTCCATCAGTAGTGTTATCAGTTGTAATGGTAGTTCTATGTTAGTATGAGTATTACTTGGTCATCTGATGGTTGCTCTCCATGTCTCACTATCCCTTACAGCATCCTTGTCAAGTCCTCTAACCCTCAGATCTCTCCTCAGGATATCTTCCCAAGTCTTCCTTCTACTACTGTATCTCCATTTTTATACTTTCACCATGTTTCACCAAATCATCCTCAACCATCCATGTCATAGTCTTCCCTTCTCTGAGTCACCATAAGAGATAGAGCTAGGAGTCATAAACAAGAATATTGATAGTCAGCAGAGAAGTCAAACAAAAAAGAAATTAATGGAGAAATTTGAAGGATAAAATTAAAGCCAAAGGTGATGGTTATGTGTGACACCAGAAGCTGTGAACAGTCCAATAATATAAAATGATTGCCTTAGTATTTATATATCTAAAAAGAATATGCTTTTCTGTCCCTATGACTACTTATTAAAGAGAACGTGTTAAAGAAAAGAGGAAATTAGATGTTCCTACACTGCTCACATAAATCTGTGTACCAAAGTGGTGTAAATTTAGTTGAAAGCTTCCGACAAACTATGAAATACAGTATTAAGAAACGTTCCCTTGAGCCGCATACCCAGAGTCTGTGAGTACTTTCAATTAGTGTTCACTGTCTCATATTTATTATATAGCAATGTACTAGCTACTTAAGCAGGTGATTGAACAATATACTGTTTCTGAAATATATTGAAATAAACCTTCATAACTGGGGTCACTATGATACTAGAATACAATTAAACTTGCAGTATCAAATACAAAGTACTGTACACTACTGTAGTGAACAGTAATAAGCAGTTATTAAGCCAAAGTACTGTACAAGATTACACATTGTAAATATGCATTATGCATGCATACAGCCATGAATAAAGTGAACCACCATACATACTGTTGTGTGAACCATGAGCCACAAGGTACAGTCAGGGCAGATAGTTCAGCTAGTCATCTTGTTATCTGTCATCTGTAACACTACCTTATCCAGGATAACCTGCCTTATATTGACAACACTCATTATATCTATGTTATTCTGATAACAATTAAACTGACAAATACGGGCAGATTTTTAACCTACAGTACTGTACTTAAGGGGTAGCATCCATGCCGCATTTTGTTTGTTTGTATTTCTATATTCCAACTACTCCCTCTCGGGCATAGGCTGAGAGCCTGTACATTCTACCGCTCAACATGGTGAAGCCTGTGAGGTCTCATTCCAGCCTAGGGAGTGAAACATGCGAAGCACCCACCTTACGGCTCGAAGCAGCCCCATCTCTGAAGCCGCTTCACCCTGCGCTTCACTGTCTCAACTCCTAGGCTTGGACCCTCACTCTCAGAATGCCACTTATTGAGCAATCAACTCACTAGGCATTGCCCCCCCTGTAGCATATTTGAATATGGGAATATTCATACAGTGCTATTTAATCAGGGAATAATGAGGGTATTTTGGGGGGCATTTCGGTGGGCACTGATACTAGGTACAGCACAAGTTCCACCCCAATAATATCTTCCGATTGATATATCAGGATTCGAACCCGGGTCCATTGTATTACTAGTCCAGTGGCAAGACCACCCAACTAGGCAGGACACCAACACCCAGACTGAACCAAGCAATCATAAATGTGTACCTGTAGTAGTTTCTCGAGTAGCACAACCCTAAACATTAATTTAGGCCTATATACCTAAAGTAATTAAGTAAAATGGTGCACAGCCTCAGACTTTACTGTGGCCAAACAGAATGTACTATCATGGACATAAGTTCCTTAATGTCCTATCTATGCTATACAGTATATATGACCCCTTGGAACAGTGAACCAGTGAGGTTCTGCAAACATATAAATACTGTAGAGCAATATAACGGTGTCTCAAATGTAAACGATCACTATGCAAGAGGACTGGCAATACTTTAATGCACACAAAATGTAATCATATACACAAACATTCATTAACTAAGGGAAAACATTTATGGTACACAAGCTAAGTACTGCATACAAATACAGTAGTTTCTTTCATATATGAACTTGAACCATACTGTACAAAGACTATACAGTACACTTAGGATTTCAACCGTTCAGGTATATTTTAGCTGTATAATTAAAACATTGCCGCCCATAAATAATTAATCCTATAAGTTACGTTATTCCAATTACGTGAGGCCCATATTCTCGAGTAAGTGGAGGATTGACCGTACTATAATGTACTGTTTAATATAAAATAAATTATATATTGTATATTTAATATAATATTATCTGTACATATTATATTACTGTACTGTACAGTATGTATATTTCATCTAGAGTTTATGTGTTGTTTGTGATAGGGTAGTCTCTATTTTCTATGCTGGCACGAACTCCACCTTTAGTCCAGACATTTTCACTCTTCCAAATCGGACACTTAGTCGGACTCGGCTGTTTCAGAAAATCTAATTTTGGAACTGGTTGTACTCCAATTGCTCCGGGATAGAGAGGATTTACTTTATAACAACAAGGCCACTATAAGTACAGCAGTAGGTTTTTGCTATTTACCTTCCAGGTTGTCAAACCTGTAATTAAAAGGAACAACTGTAAATTATAAGGGATAACATCAACTTTAAAGGAACAAGTACAGTACAGTAGTGTAATGTACTTTGAAACACAGCTTCCAATTACAGTATTGACTCAACAAACTGCTACATGATCCAAATAATAAAAATAGCCAAGGGTTTAAGATTTCTACGCACTTGATAAGATAACCTCACCAGTCATATTGGTTATTGGTCATTAAAAGCTGAGGACAACACAACAATTGACAACAAATGTTGCGTACCGGTACTGTACAACAAGAACAACAGATGAAGAGCAAATAATAAAACAAGAGAACATAGGAATGAAGCAAAGTAATGAAAAGTGAAGATGGTGGGACAACCGTGGAAGAGTCGGATGGGAGAATAAAAGCAACTGTACATGAGAGCTTTTCCTGCAACTTTTGATTGGTGACTAAGTTTGGTAATGTTTTGGAACTATTTTGAAATAATAATATAATAATATAAATAATATTTTGCTTAAGCATTGTTTCCAGATAGCGATTTTGATAAGTTGTTTTGTCTTTTTACTGTGCTCGTCAAAGTTTTGGTTTGTTTATTTTGCAAGTTTTACATTATAATAACAACAACTAGAATGAATGTATATCATCTTAGGTAATATAGTTCTTACCAAATTAATTTGTAATCTGCCAATCCAAAGCTGCATAAAAATGTTACCGGAAAAGTATTTTATGGCAGAGTTATGGCATGTTATAGGCTACCAAGTAAAGTATTGCAATTTATCAAACTTGAGTAGGCGGGAAAGGGGAGAGAACATGAGAAGTGATTCCAGTACCAAGTTTCACTTTCTAAACAATTATCTGATGAAAAGACTGTTGTGAGTACTGTCAGGTAGTTTAAAAGAATAAATTATAACGATAATAATAATAATAATAATAATAATAATAATATTAAATATCAGACTTGTAAAAACAGGAAAGACTATTTATGAGAGAGGAAAAATACAAGACATGATGAGATTGGTTTTCACTGCACATAACCCAATATTTACAGCATCTACCGGTACAATAAAAAGCAAGACTCTTAAACAGACTAAACTACAGAACCACAGCACAAGCATTCTGGCAAGGCACTACACTAGGTAAAGTCAAGCACTACAATACACACACCAAAGGAGAAGCAGGCACAAAATGGCCGTAAATGCAAACACTGCACAGTCAATCAAAAATGTATAAATACAGTATGCTGTAAAAATATAGGATACTCCAAAGAAGCTAGGATAATTTATGTAATTATTATTTGAAGAAAAGAACCTTATTACTACCTATAATAAGAAAATGATTTAACTACATTTGCTTATCTTATTCTATATTTTTTTGTTTGCAAAATTGAAAAAACATTTGAAAAAAAAAAACATAATAAAAAAAATATAAGCACAAATTGTTCATCAAAGTCTGTAATGCATATAAGATTGACTGTGCAGGAATATATACAAGATTCAATTATATAAACAGAAAGATAAGCAAGACACAGTAACAGACTATGGAAGGAGATAAATATATAGAGTACATAGATCTAAATAATTCTAGGATACCAGTCATATACTACGAGCAACATTTTCATCTATTGTCATAAAAAGATGAAGCAAACTTAGTGTCCATCTCATTACAGGTACTTCAGCAGTATTTGTAAATGCTACATCAACACAATTATATAAATAATGTAATTTCAGTAGGTATATACAGTACCGTACTGTATATAAAATCAAAGGTAAAATTAATTATTTAATCTTTTCCATCAGAAATTATTTTGTATTAATGCTATTGCTAGTGCTTTTAATTAGCTTAGGAAAGATCTTCCAAAACTAAAGATTTTATGACTATCTCAAGTAACCCTCTTATTCTACAGATCCTTTCCAAGCTGAATTAATTCATCTAGATGAAATGCCAAATTGGTATCATCTGATTAAAAGGTTTGAACACAACAATGAAACGGGCACCTAGTTTACATTACTAGTTCAGAAATAAAATGCAATGACTTATTGGAATCAAAAGAAAAAATCTTCAAGAATTAAAAAGACTTGCTTGTAGATCCTGAACCTTTCTTCACTTTCACTAATGGTTAAAATAAACACTAAAGATACCACTGCATTATCGCTGTCAATTGACAACTTGCGAGTTTCAGGCTATAAGGAAGTTTGATCCGTAAACATCGACATAAAACAGAAATGCAATAATAATGTAGGTATCTGATGGATAGAAAGTATGACAAATTTGGTTTTATGTATTTATAAATGCAATACAACCATATTTTAGCTCGTAGTTCTTCAAAATATCGGTATAAAAAAATCCAACTTCCTTATAGCTTGAAACTCGCAAGTGGTCAATTGCAATAAAAAGTCACTACGCTGTACAGTACACAAAAAGTATATAACAATGCAGTCCACATATTTTACCACAAGAAACAAAGTACAGTACTGTATAATACCTGAGTATTGTATTGTAACTTGTGAAGGTATACTGGTGGTATACAAGAGAGGTGGTAATATTAATACAGTGGTAGCTTGAGTGTTGTTTACATTACATTATCCAATATGCCACAGTACAGCCAATATCAATAGTTCACACAAAACTATGATAATAATTTGTGTGAAATCTAAAGAGAGGGATATTAACTCCACGGGGCTATTATAAACACCAGGGATGTCAAGAAAAAGTTATACAAACGTAAAATGACACAGTTTATGAGCAAGGTTGTTGGCAAACTATTGATTTTGACTGTAATACTGTTGTTTGTACAAATGATCAAGGCCAATTTTCAGTCAGCTGCTTTTGATTGGCTAGTACATAACACACATGATCCCATGCAAAGCATTATTATTATCACTATTGTTTATGGCAAAACTAATCAGAACTGATAAACTAAGCGGTAAATGGTAGCGTACTGTGAGAAGCCTGAGTGTAGAGCATAAAGCCGGTATCACACGAACGCTTTTTCCCTCAACATTGGTCTGGCAGCTTATGAGGTACACATTTAAAACATTTATATCACCTAAATTCATGCATCACCAGTCTAGTTTCCGACACCAGTGCAAAATATTCCAGAAATATTACCAGAAAAATGTCAATCATGGAATGTTGACTATAAAACCTCTCGTGTGATACCGGCTTAAGTGTTAGTGTAGGACTGGTGGTGAGCTGGGGAGAGGAAGGCAGGCGCCAGGGAACACAGACACACACACAGTCACTGGACACACAGACTCATAGGAAGGCACCAAACACTGCCACAAGCCAAATGTAATAAATTATAAATCAGTAAAATTTTGTTAATCCTTATTACTATACAGTAGAGTGCAGTTGTGGAAAAAAAATCCTGAAACACCTTTCCAACTTTGACTTTATTCTATAATTTGAGTTTAAAAATTATTTGTACTCTACAGATTAACTTGCTCATGTAGTAATGTACACCCCATGTGGTGGATTGTGTTATTTTAATTATAAATTATTATTTTGCTTAAGCGTTGTTTCCACATAGCGATTTTGATAAGTTGTTTTGATTTTTTACTGTGTTCGTCCAAGTTTTGGTGTGTTTATTTTGCAAGTTTTACATTATAATTTACCACACCTGACCCACGCTTTACACTAAGAGTTTTTGCCAAGTGGTTTATGGAGTAATATCCTAAGAAGAGAGAGAAGACTTAGCTAAATGTTTAAGTTGTGAAGGTGTTACATGGCATTATTCTTTACTGTACATTGTGTATAATCTATCAAATGGTAGTCAGTGGGGCTTGAACCTTTGCCAGTCCAAGTTCTATAGACTGGAGGCCAACGTTCCAGTGACTGAGCTACCTACAACAAATTATTGCTCTTTATCATCCTTGGCCTGAGGCAATGATTAGTGTCAATCACTTTGGCTGCAAGTGACTGTAAAGCCAGTGTCACATGAACAAATTTATTGCTGGAATTATATCGGAGTTATTTTATTTTATTAAGCGTTATTTCCACAGCGATTTTGATTAGTTCCTTTGCGTTTATCTTGTGTCGTCCCAGTTTTGGTTTGTTTATTTTGCAAGTTTTACATTATAATATGCTAAAAGTTATTCAGATAGTTATGAAGGATGCATGTTACTTTATATTCTATTAATGTGACTATTACAGATTACGACAAAAGAAGGTTAAAAGCCCAGTCTTAATATGTATGTATGTATGTATGTATGTATGTATGTATATACAGTACTCTGGGACTTACCCCATTTTTTTTTTTTTTTTTTTTTTTAAATGAAAGTGAATAATGCCAGAAAATTGATCTTCATGATAATGCCGGCATCACACGAACAAGTTTATTGGCCACATGTATCCAAGCCTTGAATCTCTTACAAGTTATCATCCTATTTTTTATTATGTTGCTGTTTATTCATATATCAAATTGGACTTTATACAATTAGGGCCTCAAATATATAAAATTCAGTCATAATGAAAGAGAAAACTGTTAGATAGTAGACTGGATAGACTGGGCTGGATCTGTCAGAGTGAGAGTTGGTGTCCTCTACTTCCCATAGCCATTTCTGACTTAATTTTTTTTATCATTCTTATTACTAACATTTATCCTTGAGAGTGGTGAAGGCAGTGGGCCCATAATGGTGTGTCCCATAGTTCCCTAGTGTCTAACTCTCACAGCCCACTGGCACAAATCGGCCTTTCTCTCTCTGGCATAGGGATGTGGCGACCCCACCGCCCACCACTTTCGTGGTGCAATCAGCTTCTGGAGCATTGGACCAATGGTTCCTATCTTCAGAAAATTACTGTGCTTGGTATGCTTCCAGCCAGGGCCCCACTGGGGTAAAGGAAATAGAAAAACAGAGGTGGAACTGCCATCCGGGTGAGGGACTGCTCCGGGTCTGCTCCTTCAGTGCTATGGGTCATAATCCACTTAGTGGAAATGGCACTGTGGAGTGAGTCAGTGGAGGCATGTCTGGGAGCCTGGAGGCAGTTTCAGCCATGGCCATCCCTTTTGGGGTGCTTCCTCTGAAAGCGTGGCGTCAGATTGATGATGATGAATTTTAGCTACTTTTTTACTTGGGTAATGTGGCTCCGATACATCCATCGCTAAAACGCTCATGTGACACCAGCTTAATGTATTATACTTGTGACTCTGGCTTTGTGACTGCACTAAATTTGTTCCATGTGACTCTGGCTTAACTCTCAGCACGAGAGACACTCACCTGATAAATCACTCTCACAGCCAACTTGGAAAACATATTAGCTCCTCTAGCTTCAGAAAAAGTACAATGAATTATCAAAAGGCCTAAATAATAATCGTGTACATCATATAGTGTCTATTCATTATGGCATTAGGTTTATTTGTAAGTTAATTGGTGGGTTGGTGATAATATCAATTCTAAAAATCCTAACCCTCAACCTCTCGTAACTCAAAAACGACTTGACCGATCAAGTTGATGTTTCTACCATTTGGGAAGAGTCAACCAGTAAATAGGTGTGGACATTTACAACCGATTTGCTTCATCCCTTCCTGAGTTACAAGAGGCTTGGGGTCACAATTTCTAGATTTGACATAATGAATAGACAATGGTGTTGGTCTACAATAATCAAAGGAGATAAATTATCATTAAAATTGGTTTTCTAATACTGTATAATTGATACAACTCATTCAAAAGTTAACTTTTCACAATTTGAGATGTCTAAAATCTAAATCTACAAAACATTTGACTTTTCACCAACCACCCTATGCTTCACTGATAATAATTATACAGTATAACAAAAACCTCAGCATATTAAGTTTTGGGATATATGGCTATACTGTACGTTTCCACTAACTACCGGTAATGACACACAAAAGCCGTCTTTAACCCCTTCTCTACCGGTGACGTCCTTTTCACTATATTTTGGCTACTATTTGACGATTTTATTAAACTTAGGAAGGATATCAACCAATTAAAAAGCTATAGACTAACTCAATTACTCATTTTTGCTACCATATATCCTTCCTAAGCTACATATAATCGTCTAAATCTATCTGAAATCCAATACAAAAGACGTCACCGGTACAGAAGGGGTTGATAGGAAATTAAATCTGTAGCTATCAAAATAATCAAATTTACTACAAAATCTAATTAAAATATGTAAATAAAAACAGCAACTTACAACACTTCAAATAAACATAACAGTAAACCAAACAACTGCATAACTTGAACCTAAAACTTTGATATGTCTACCCAAAAGAGGCAAATAATCTTAAAGCTATCCCTAACCAAACCTATCACAGTAATCATTATAAACTATTATTTACAGCTTACTAGGCTCAGATGTACTACACAAAACAAACTACAGTACAAAAAAAATTAACCACAAATGGGATGGAGTACAATCGGCCTAATAAGTGATGTCTCGGCACCATGTATATCCTGATCAATAATTGGTATCGACAATATCTTAACTTGATTTATTCATTCGAGTGAGATATACAAACATGTTCCTACACTTACCCACCCTATTCAACATATGACAGACAGTAATACAGCTCAGAGCGAGCCAAATGTAACAACAGCTGAGACATGACTTATTAGTGCCACCATACACTTTCAAGACTCAGTGATTCAAAAGAAGTACGGTTCAGTCTCATGAGTTAGTGGCATTCAACCTGTTCCGGGCTGCCTTACTTGTACATACATACATTCATGTACATACATAATTATATACATACAATGGTTTAGCGTAATTTTCCTTTACAGTATATACATTGTAACGGCTCAGACGTGGTTGCCTTTCCACAGTTGAAAAATAATACAATAAAGTCTCGTCACAACACCGCGCATCATGTCATCACTTTGGCTGATGTTGGATTAGTGCTAGCCGTGTCATAGCAAGACTCAACTAAGTCCAACTGCAGCACCTGCACCTGCAGTATGTGCAAACCACACCAGCCTCAACAGTGCTATAACAAGACAGTACCATACCAAGACTCTACTGTACATTAGGCAACTTGGACTTGTCAAGTTTTAAAATTTAGGACCAGGTTATATCATCCGAATCCAAGTCTTTCTAGGTCATCCCTACGAACGAATTATCCTTTCATCACCTCAACTTGTTTGTGGTTACTTTCGATCATACCTTAATTTGCATTGATTACTATATCTTTGCCTTGGACTACAGTCCTCATAGACCTACTAGCTAACCTAGAAAAAAAGAAATGAACTAAGAGCGTAAGATGAAAGGAGAGAAACACAGGGCTGGATACTTTCTGTGACAGATTTAATGTTGGAGACACGTTAAGTACAGACACTGGTGGTGAGGCCAACATATTCACCAACTCATACACAACAACACCACAACAAACACTATAGTCAACAGGGCACACATAACTCCAACCATAAACCACCAACTGATATTAGTACATGCTCAGATCAAATCATTCTAAATCCATAATTATTTGTTTATACTGTAATATTGGTTTGGTGCAGAAAAAATTGTGAGAAATTGGACGCAGCTTGTAAATGAAAGAGAATTAAATGTAAATTATAACTAAATCACAATTGAATGTAGAATCTAAATTAACTAACATCGAATGTATACCTTTAAATAGACCACAAATTAGATGAAATTAGCGTATTTGAAGCACAGTATGAATAAGTATGGGTGGAATATGTGAGTAAATGGTTATAAGGTATGTTCCCTCTTAACTACAGAGTCTTTACATAACATCAGTGGATCCTTCCTGCCCCATTACTTGTCTTCTTCTTCGCTGCTCCCACATCATGCTACAGACACTCAGAGAGACTGCATTATGGGCAGATTTCTACTTAAGGGATTTTTTTCTTGGCCCCTTTCTCTCTCATGTTTAGCCCTATTGTTTTTTTCAGATTTTAAGACATTCACCCTATTAGTTTGGCAATTTTAAAATAGTTGTCCCTATTTCTGTCAATTTTAAGACCTTTAGTGTAATTTAGGTGTCGATATTTCCTCTTAAATTACAAGCTCACTATAGCTCGCCAGGAAAAATAGACACCTAATTGACAAAAAAAAAAAATTAATATTGACAAAGAAATGGGCCGAAAGGTCTTAAAATCGCCAAACTAATGGGCCAAACGTATTTTTTTTTAAAGTAATGGGGCTAAACACGAGGAAATAGGGGGACCATAAAAACGGCCCATCTCCCCTTAAGGTAGCAATGGGAAGTGATAGAGTAAGCTCCGAGGGGGTAAACTGGTGGTGTGACAGAGGAATTCAAACAGACGACCTTACTGACTGTCCCCTATACTGAACTGTGGGGGTTAACTCGCACGCTCATTCTTAGGGACGTACTCTTAACCCATGGGATCCGGGGGGCCTCATATGAATTTTGGTATAGTCAAACTTCATAATTCAGTAGCTACTGATTGAGACCACCTAGAGCAGTCAACGTTTTTGCAAATTGTAGAACTTTTTGTTGTCTGTAGAATGCCGTAGAGATGACGTTGGTACAACGCGTGGTTGCCGAGTTCTGATGATTATAGCGGCGATTTTTAGCCGCGCATTTTGCCTCATATGAGGCCTCCCGGATTCCAAGGGTTAAACAATCAGACCACTAATTCAATATTATATCTGAACAGCTTATCATCCAAGGGGTGGGTGATGTACCTTCACTGGTGATCATCTAATTCACAAGCCAAGTAAGTCATCTCATGTTTTGTGATGTTATAATCCTATACTAGCTATTTCCTCCAACTCCCTCTACATAGCACTGCCCCCAAACTACCTTCTGTGGGTTCCTAATTGAACAACATTGAAGTTAAGTAAGTAAAGTGGCAAGGAGATTAACCCCTTCTGTACCGCCGACGTTTTTTTAATTAAATCATGGCTACTATTAGACGATTGTATTCAGTTTAAAAAGGGCCTCCAGCAATTAACAGGCTTCGAACTATCTTACTTAACCATTTTTACTACCACAGATCCTTCTTAAACTACACAAAATAGTCTAAATATAGCTACAATAATATTAAAAAGACGGCGTTGGTTCAAAAGGGGTTAATGGACTGGAGACAAGCACAAGTTTACCCCTGACCACAATTTTTTTTTTTTTTTAAATACAGTAGTTTAACCAGACCACTGAGCCACATTACGAGACTCTCATAGGGCTGGCCCTAACCTGAGCTAAGGATTCAGTGGGAATAGATATACTGTACAGTATATCAGCGTGAGTTGGTGCACTAATCAGATTCCATTGATGAGAGAAGAGGAGGAAAGGAAGCGAATGATGGGGTAAATAGAGAAAGTAGTAGAATCCGTTAACAAATCAGAGTAAGATTTGCGTCCGAAGTAAAGTGTACAGGAGCGGGAATAGAGCGGGCATTCAACCACAGTTCAGAATAGTGGGACATATCATCTTGGTTCAGTAGAGCTAACACAGGCATATGGTACACTTGTAGACATTAACATCAACCTAATATCACTCAAGCTTCAAACTGTCAGAAATACATCTGAAGCATTAGGAGTCAAGATTGCATAGTCTCACTTGGGTAATAATCAGCTTCAGCAATAGGTTAGTGATATCAATGTCTGCAACTGTATAGTCATGGGAATTATATTTGTCAATCATGGCATATATGACCAATAAAGGTAAACCAATGATTCTCAGACAATTTAAGCATTAAACATTTACACTATTGTCATGTTAAGATAACACATTTGAGTAGTATTGCATTTATCTTGTGTCGTCCCAGTTTTGGTTTGTTTATTTTGTAATTTTTACAATTGAATTACATCAATAATAACCAAAGTAAGCACTGCCTGATTGTGACAGTTGTTTTATGTTTGCTTTTCTTTAATGAATTGCAAATTACTTCTTACCCCATTCAGGGAATTGGGTAATGATTGAGCAACACACTGATAACAATAGTAAAAGTTTGCTATGCATATTGTCTCAGGTTTAATGGTTTAGCTACTAGTTCACTGATCATATGTGGCATGGGTACTGACAAGAATATCTTCCTTGACTTTACATTCTTATCCTAACTACAGCACTTGTCACATTTACCATTTTATTCAAGGCAAGAGTCAACTATCATGCTACATTTCCTCTCAGTACAAGTTAATATATTACTAATAGAGTTATCAACCATAATGGAGTGAGATTCAACATTTATTCACATTATATTCCAGGTCTATAAACTCTGACAAGGACTCAATCACGCATTTCTGAATAATACACGGTACTTAACTAAAAATATTAACAACATTTAATGAGTCACTGGCAATAACTATATAACCAAATGAAGCATGTGTCATAAATTTATATATGAGCTGCAGAATTTAAAGTTAAGTTATAAAATAATATATAATCGGAGCTCTGTACCATGATTCATGAACATAACAGCTTTCCTATAATTTCACTAACCTACCAAAGTCACATCATGCAACCAAAGGAATACTGTCAATGAGATTCTTGTGTAATAGCCTACATATTATACTGTAATACCATTAATTATGCTCATATGTCAATTAAGATCATTTTTGTTCACATTATACGTAATGTGTGTTTTTTAGTATATATTAACCTACATGCCTACACATTTAACATCAGACAGTTTATCCAATCAAGGTCTGGTAATCTATATTGCTTCATATACGGAATATTATTTCTTCAATAAATATTAATTAATCATGCCATTCAATCACTTTCATGACACATTTTAACTCTGACTGAGCATGAATATGATAGGTATGATATTAGGGGACTGGAGAGGTCTAAGTGTGGTCAATATAACAGTTGAGTGTTATATACCATCAAATGTGAGAGAAATATGCCTACAACTGAGTATGGATATATGGCCCAGTACTGTATCTGAGGGCAGGGTGTTGCTCTCAACCCTCCCTAAGGGATTCTAGAGGTGGCAAGGAGGTGCTCAAGCCGTCAGGATTTCGCTCTCTATATCCACTATCAAAAGTGATACAGTTGGGTGCTCAAGACTCACACACGCATTAAAAGAAAATTGTGAAAGAAATCTGCCTCTAACTGCTGACTATCTTTCAAAGTACGGAACACATGCATACAGTATTTCTTCCTTGAATTATTACCCAATATTTGTGACACCCTCCTGAGAACTGACAGAAGAATAAACTAGGAAAATCAGAAGTCTCCATATACTAGTGGAATGTATCTTAAAATACTTTTGTCCACATTGAATAAATCAGAATAGTCAATGCAGTAGCTCTTGCCTTACACCGCACAGCACAAGGTCACCTGGCTCTAAAATATACATAAATCAATAATTCTAAAGTAAAACATTCTCTTCAAGAGATATAAATGCAGCCAGTCTCGCTCCAGACAC
Organism: Paralithodes platypus; assembly: GCA_032716605.1. Lineage (NCBI taxonomy): Eukaryota > Metazoa > Arthropoda > Malacostraca > Decapoda > Lithodidae > Paralithodes > Paralithodes platypus. The sequence continues at coordinate 1,800,344 of CM064497.1, forward strand.
TGTATACATAACATAAAAACAAAATATACATAAAATGCATCTGTCTTCTGCATTAACACCTACACGTTATTTAGCAACATTGACGTCTCAGATTTGGTGTCCATGTTGAAGCTTATAGTTGATTTATAATAGAGGTCTGACCCTACTACAGGTACTACTTGGTGACATGACACTAACCCTACACTATCACTACTATAGTCACCAGAATGTACAATTGCCTACAATGATAAGTGGTACGAGTTTTATTTAATGATTACATACATACATACATACATACATACATACATACGGGTTTAATGACCGCAACCGTCCACAGTGAACGTGGCTTCCATGGTACAATCACAGTACTGCACACAGTGCACAGCAATCATAACACGGTGGCTACAGTCTTTACTGCAGCACAGTACAACAAAGTCTTGCCACAACAACGCCTCATCATGTTATCACTGTGGCTGATGTTGGTATAGCGCTAACACTGTCTCAGCAAAACTCAATAAAGTCCACCTGAAGCACTTGCACCTGGTGAAATCAAACCACACCAGCCTTAACCGTGCTACAATAAGGCAGTAACAAGAAATCACCGTAACTGCTACAGAGGCTGACTGCACCACCGAAGTGGCGGGCGGTGGGGTCGCTGCATCACAATGCCATGCTGATGCAATATATTGATATATTCCCTAGTTACATACTCCAACTGTGCTTTTCCTAATCTATATTCACTATCTTGAATTTATCATGAAGTAATGTACAAGCTACCACTGCGGGCGACTGTACCACTCACTATCACACTAAACATCACACAATACATCTGGCAGTCACCATCATAAAGTGATTACAATTCATCGTTTTCATGGAATATCAGAAATACATGTTTGAGTGACCATGGTATATACAGTATTATCTGCAAACCAAAAAAAGGTAAATTGAACTAGAAAAAATGAAAAATAAAGACAAATTCTTATAAAAATAAGAACTAAACATAATGAGTCAGAAGGCAAATCTAGCGATTGCTTGAAAAGCAGTTAAATTTGTTAACATCTGATGGCCGCCCAACCTCCATTAAAGAAAGGAAAATTACACAAAACCTGGGATTTCTGATACACCAACATACATTCATGACATCAGTCAAAACAAATCAACACACTCCACTGGTTGACACTGTGACCAAGAACATGGGCTGTCACGCTTTTAAAAAGAGGCTCAATCTATCTTCTCTTCTAGGGTAAAATATGAGGGACTTTAAGCTATACAGTATATACTGTACTGTATATCGTAGTTTATAATAGAGAATATAGTCAATATCCTTTGGTTATGTATCCTTTTCTGATTGACTGACTATACAACTCTGTTTACTGGACTGTAGTTTATTCTTTGTTAGTAACATATGTATGATTTTGCTCACGGTACAATATGTACAATTGTTCACATATAGGTATATAAGTAACCCTTCTGGCAATGTGGGTACCTTGCTATAAAGTAGATTGTGATGACATTGTACAGTATGTTATGTTCCCAGGCCATAAGGTGAAGTGTATATGAGAGAACCTGTTGTCTATCTTGTGGAGGTGGTAAGGGTCCTAAGCACAACTTAAAGATATTGAGAGACAACAAATAGTATTGTAGTACTATTTGACCACTCTATACAACTGTCACTTCATCACTTCAAACTACTTTACCAAACTAACTTTGACACTGGCAAAAGTGTCTAATAGAATAGCAAATCACTCTAATGAAGAAATGATCCACTCTTACATATGTACAATAGCTACTGTATATATTTGTTGTTGTTGTTGTCGTTCCCTAAGCTAACTGGCCGAACAGCCCCGGGTCCCTAAGAAAGGCCATGGCCACGGTCGGGCTTTCCCACAGGGCTCTCGAGGAGTGTAGATTGTGTTGTTGGCGTAAGTGATTGTGTGAAATGCAGTCTTCTATGATGTGTTTAATGGTATGGGGTGCTGTGTTGCATTCTGGGCAGGTGTCGACGACGGAGTCATCCAGTTCAACAGCGTACTTCAGTATAGTTTCAAGATTCACACACACAATATTACATTCACCCTTTATGGTACTAATGCAAGATCTTTACTCCTCTCTAACAATATAAACTAAATAGCGACTGTAATTATCCAGTAATAATAATAATAACAAATTCAGACTGAACACAAAAGTCAATGTTATACAGTACAAGAAATGATGGATATAATTAAATGCTATTTACCACAGTCAATACATATTTAAACATTATTTTGGCTAACTTATTCTTTGGAATGGTATTCTTACCCTACAACAGATAATACACTCAGGATAATCATACAGTAATCTACTTAGATTTTCAGTACGGTCGCGCTAATAAAGTCAAGTCCCAGCTGTCATTACGTTTGGCTTGTTTTGTGCTGTATTAATGTTTGTCAGAGGTTGAATAGGGTGGGTAAGTGTAGGAAGATGTTTGTATATTTCACTCGATATGAAGAACTGAAGCTTAGATATTGCTGATACCAATTATTGATCAAAACATACTTGGTACCAAGACATCACTTATTAGCGCGATTGTACAACCACTAACCTCTTCACAAATTTACTTACTGAGAAGTAATGTATTTTGCTTACATATGTTTACCATGCATGCTTTAACAACCTTATTTTATCATCAGTGTAACATATAACAATCTTAACAAACTATCTCTGGTATTAGCAATTGATTGAACAATAAATACATAAATGACTGAGGTTTAAGGTACCAATCTAAATCAAATTTCTACAAGATCTAGAAAAACTAAATATTAAATATATTAAATACCGGTAATCTATAGTAAGAAAACTTCTTGTTATTAGATATTGAATCAAAGTTGGCAACAAAGCCAAAATAATGGATCATAATGAATTAAAAACATACTGTACAAGTATAATTTGTTGTCAATTATAATCGTCTATATTCCAACCCTGGATGTAGCGGTTTGGGAGGACTAAGATAGCTTATGAGCATCAATTTTACAAACTTGGCATTGTACAAGCCTTGAACCTTTGTGATCATGGGCTTATCCAGACTTAGGGGCAGACGTGCTACCAACTAGCCCACTAAGATGGTAGACAAAAATCAGTAAATAATAACAAAGATGATTTTGTATTAAAATATCAACATAAACTTTAAATAATATTAACAAAACCTGGAAATCGGGCTGGCCAGGGAACTATTAAGTTATTGTAATGTTGGGCTCCAAGGTACAGGAGACTGTAGGCCTATCTCCTCTTAATTCAACCTTTCTACGATGTGAAACAAATAGTACAAGTCACAGGCTTTTAGAACCACATGAGGATTGTTGAGGAAAACTAATATTAACATAAAATTACATAGTTTATGGGCAAAAGTTTCTGCACATATTTACGTTTGAGTGTCCCTATGCTACCAGGCTCACACACATCCCTCAGATCACATGCATACCTCGCACTCAGAAGACAAAATACTAAACTAATGGAGTGATCACCCGGAATTTGAGACAAGTTCAGGTCTAAAGTCAACTGTCAGCTTCATGTGTCAGAATCAATACAATGTTTATGTTGAGACAGCTTACAATCACATGTGTTACAGTAGTAGTATGCAGCATTCGAAAATGCATAATAAATAGTAGGCTTGTGCATAATTCTGTGACTGTCTTGATAGCGTAATTCATAAATGCACGGAATTTCAGTGTGAGTATCCTAGGTTAGAGTCCTTGGAGTGCCACATGTATTTGTTGATTTCTTTAATTGAGTTTACTGTAGAAGTAAAGTTGGTTGGTGAAAAAATATTAAAGTATGTACTGTATATATATTACTCAGGTACATACCCCATAGCTGGGGGTGGTGAGTAGTACAGTACAGTAGTCTTAAATACAGGAACTTTAAAAACTGGTCAGTGAAAATCCATTTGCTGTACATTACTCAACTGTACTGTACATTAACCCACTGAAAAATGTATGAGTTTATAATGATATACTGTATTTAATGTAATTAAAGGCTTTTATTTAGAAGGTACGACATGATGCTCAGGAATTGATATAAAGGAAAATTGACCCCTAAACTATCATCATTGAAACGTGCAGCAACAACACAAAGAAGAGGAAGACTTAAACAACGAGAACAAAAATGGTGAACAACATATAATTGTCAAATATATTTAAGTAGATCTGGATTCAGCATTGTAATGCCCTCGAAAAAATCCCGCAACCCCAATACTGTACAACCCGAGTTGACGTCTGGGATAGCGTAAAATAGTCGTTGATGGCGAAGTCTAATAAACCCATCACGTGAATCACCACGAGACTATCACCTGGTTCTTTCAAGGAGAACTAAGGTTACTATCCTATTGTACGTCCGTGGTAGTACAGTGGGTTAGCGCGCGGGTCTGGTTGACCTACGGAGGATATGGTCACGAACCAGGGTTCGAACCCCACACCAGGCATCTCAAAATCTGTGGAGTTTTCAGGAGGGTTAAAATCCCTCTAGGGTTCGAGCCCCGCGCCAGGCATCTCAAAACCTGGGGAGTTTTCAGGAGGGTTAAATTCCCTTCGCACCCAGTATTTCAAGCATAATATTCCTGAAAGCATAACAGTTAGACTCTAATAACAAGTGACCCAACAGCAATGCAGCACCACTTATAATAACTATAACATCCCCCTGCTGGGGATGTTAGACCAGGCAGCCTACGGAATGACTACTATAATAAGCACTGAATAAATCATCAGCGTGGCCGTCGGAATTGTTGGCCGAGTAGAGTTAGTTAAGTAGAGCAGATTAACCAGACCACTGAGCTCCATACGGAACTCTCATAGGTCTGGCCCGAAGGATTATATCAGATTACTGAAAGGAGCTTAAGGTGATGCAAAAATCGGACGAAGAAAAAAGCTAAGTAGAAATGATCAACCTTAAGACAGCGCTACATGTCAGATTGTGTTATTTAGTCACAGTAAAGTGACTAAGTCATCCAAACAATTCTATTTACACTTATATAAACTGGTAACAAACCAATCCAAGTCAATGCACAATACCTTACAATGTGGGAAAATGGAAGAAGTAACATTCCAATTATATTAAAAACTCATTGGATATAGTATGAAGCAAATGCAGTACTGTATTGAATGTGAACGTGTATCGTTTTGATATGAAAAATTGCTACAAAGATTAATGATTTGCCTACTCCACAGGCTGAGTCCCTTGTTCTTGTGTACGGGAAGACTTAACCACAATCGTCCTTTTTAACTAGTGTGCTACATCCTTGCCTTCTGCTCTGCTAGCTTGCCAACGTTATTTTATGTTTTCTATCGCATCATTCTTCAAGTATCACAAATCAAATGTGTAGAAGAGCTTCAACATATCTACTGCTTGAAATTCACATTGCTTATCTTAATAGCAGTTATTGTACAGTATGTATGTATCATGTATATAAAACTAGTCTGTAACTCTTCCCATTAACGGCTCTACTCTCCATAATTATACAGTACTGTACTGTGGTGCATATTCTAAAATTGTACCTGCATTTATAATTAAAATCTTGCTCGCCACACAGGTATTTTGAGAGCTTCAGAGTGAGTATTAGGTATGACTACTAATCATTCAAGCCAGTAATATATTCCTGAAGCTAAATAGCACTAATGGAAAAGAAACATAGGAACATCACCACTGGATATAATGCAGCATTAAGCTAGGCTCACAGTCGTAATGAAAATAATAAAGAAACTAATATTAATCTCTCCTGGTAAAAATTTTAATCTTGTAAATAGAAAAAGAATAAAGTATATTACAGTACAATATTTATAAATCATCATCAGGTATATATATATATATATATACTGTATACAGTATATATGTAAATATATACAAATGAGTAACAACATTGAAGCCTCTTCTGTTGGCAAGGCCTATTAGTTATTGGGCCAAAGTGTATATACATTTCAGTGCATCTATACAAAAGTCGATACCTAATTTCCTTCAAACAAATGCCTCTAACCTTAAATTAACGGAACTTATATACAGTACAGGGCTAAGCATATAATTTGTTGGTTACTTCCATCACACTATATCCTCTATAATCTAAGTAAACTAATAACTGTCCTAACACAAGTCATAAACCCAATTATGGCAGCGTATTTGGCAGCTTCTATGCTATGGCTCTACAACTACACCACATTATTCTAAAACTGCATGTCTGTGAGTGCTATTGTATGCAGGAAACTATAATAAAATAAATACTGTAAATATAACAGCTACATCAGTTGCTACTCTTTTTCTTTTTTGCAAGTCTTAATGAAAGTTCAAAGTTTTTAAGCTAATTTGCATTGGATACTGATATTATCTTTCCATAATCTGTATGTAGTTCAACTTCAATAGTGTTTTAACTGTAATTTATTATACGCTTCTACTAAATCACTTGGCAGGAATGTAAAGCTCAACATAATCATTTATTTATAGGAGCCATGTCAGCACCCTGGCAAATGAGAGACTATTCAAAACCAGTCCTAAAACTGAGTCCCAACTTTTCTGTACAATAATATTATTATAGAAAGTTGGGCTTAAGCAACCCTCCCCCATGAACAGGAGCATGCTAGATAATAGAATGAGTTGCCTCTGCATATAGAAGCATGTGAGGGAGATTCAATCGCAGTCAACCCCTCTCGGGGATTATGTTGTCTAGCAATAGATTGATAAACAGACTACACTGTACAGTATTTAAAGATAAAAATTGTTGTAGTTATGTTTTATAGTTCTTATTATGTCTTTGGAAGTGATAATATGTCCATAACAATGTAATTTCACGTAATTTCCCTTGTACCAATTCCAACCTTAACAAAAATAACACTACACTGAACTGAAAAGATTCAGACAATTTTTGATGTATGATTAATATGAATCCACAAAGACTATGCAGTACAGTACTGCAGAAGTCACTTGAGGGAGAGCAGCAAATAAAGGAGTCCCTGTCATAGGATGAGCAATCATTTTGTAATTACTGGATAAGAATAAAGATGTCTTAATCAATATAAGGGAAGAAAATTAACATAAATAATGCTGTACCTTAATATGCAAAATGTCTCAACACATAACTTAACAGATGGATTTAGTAGTCCTGGAGAGTAATTATTGATCGATTATAAGGTAAATTCATACGGTATATATATTCTGGATAACAGCAAACACATGAACCAACAGAATAAAATATCAACCATCTTATTTGAGTGACCCTGACACAAGAAGCTTCACAACGGTTGACCTTAGTCCTAGCCTGGAATGGCATGACCCAGGGCCCAGATGCTCAAAGTGGTCATAACTTACCATGGGGGTCAGAGACATAACAGACCAATAAATTAACAGATTACTTGCTTACGAAATCATAACTTGCCCATGCTAAAACAAAGAAGTTATTTTGAGTTATTCTATGTAGTTATGGCTTGATTTGAGTATTGCTAAGGCGATTTTATGAAGTGGGCTGTCAAGATATGACTGTCATAGGAAGATGCGACGTTGTATGTGCTTTGAGTATCCAGGCCCAGAGTTGCAATGACTGATGTCCTGACTTTCATTAATATACATACACACAAACACCTATGCAAAGTCACAAGCCATTATTTTTTGACCCCTTTAGCTCGAGGGAGATTGATGAAAGGACAACAAAAGCAGACATTGGTAGTTTTAATAGTTAAAAGAAAAAGAAAACTGGATGAAACCATACCTCTAATGGCTCACTCGGTCTTAAAAGTGTATGCATGTACTGTATGTATGTATTTACTCTGTGTGTGTGCACATTATGAAACCTATAGAGGTGTTTAACTTCAAAATGCACAGGTAGACCATTTCTCAATATCTCTCACTCTTAAAAATTTCCCCAAATGTATTTCTTTTCAAAGTATTAGCAGCCAAAAAATATCTCTCTCTCGATCTACAAGCCCGCTCAAGTAAAGTAAGAGCGTTTTTCGTTTTACATTTTGCTGCGGACGGGTCGAGTGCTCCCTCTTATATGATGTTTAAGTCAGTACAGTAGCCTTATAATAATTCAGAAGAGACACAATCCCAATGTCTGCTTGTCTATACTTTCATGCTCAAAACTTCACAACACCCCATACATACATACATACATACATACATACAGTACTTCTAATCCTAGTCTGGTTAGTAAGTCTGATGTGATCAAGCCAAAGGTACACACACAAGAACAGGTATTCATCAGTTGAAAGCAGCTCATTTCACAACTTTGTGCTGGTATAACACTCATAGATTAGCATAGTTATTTATTTATTTATGTATTTATTTGTTGTTGTTTTATGCAAAGAATCACATGTATCTAACCCATCAATATGCCAGCTAAGAAGATTAGAAGATAATTAAGAAGCAGCAAATTTACAAACATTTAATTACATAATCAAAATGAATCAAGTGAGCTACCTGTAAGTGAAGAAATACTGTTTCCACATGCACACTGCCATAACAGACCGACTGACACATATATATATATATATTTTTGTAATCGTAGTTTAACCAGACACTGACACATAGCCAAGTACAGTATGAAGATGGAGGAGAGATGCTACAACACATAACAACACCTCCAGCCTGGGCTATAACAATGGTCTGGCTGTCATAAAGACTCGGCTGTTATAAAAACCTAGCTGTCACAAAAGCCCGGGTGTCATAAACCGGGAGTCATAAAGGCCTTTTACCTCAAAGGCCTGAGTGTTACAAAGACCTGCGTGTCATAAAGGCCTGGGTGTCATAAAAGCCTAAGTGTTACAAAGACCTAAGTGTTACAAAGACCTAAGTGTTACAAAGACCTAGGTGTCATAAAGACCTGGGTGTCATAAAGACCTGGGTGTCATACAGGCCATGGCATTGACAGAGGCCTGGGAGTCACAAAGGTTCAAGTATAACAAAGGTCTAAATGTTCCACAGACCCATCCATACAAATGTCTCATCCTCGTATGATAAGAGGCCCAGGGTTATCAAGGACCCAAGTCAAACAAAATGACCTGGTTGTTAAGCAAGGTACAGGGGATTAAGACAAGTCCCTAGTATAACAAAATTGCCTCTGGTGTAACAAAAGGCCTAAATGTTAAGCAAGGTCCAGGGGTGTAAGACAAGTCCCTGGTTGGTGGGCTCCTGGTGACGTGAAGAGCCTCGGAGTGGGATAGCCTCGGTGATTGATGATGGTCGCCACATCAACACCTTGCATCCCTCTATCTCTCTCTTTTTTTTCCTGAAATGACCAAACAGCATGGTCATTTTCCCTGTCTTGCTTCATAGACTTAATAATAGTGCTTTGCTACTAACCCCTTCAGTATGATGGCATCTTTTTCATGTTATTCTGCTTAACAAATGATAAGTTTAGTCAGCTTAGGAAGGAAAGACCTCTAAGGATGAAAGGGGTAAAGACTATCTCAAATAACCCTTTAACTCAAAAAGTTCCATCCTAAACTGCATTACATTTTTAATGATAGACAGAACTAAATAAAACAAAATGGCATCAATGTGTTAAAAGGGTCACAACTAAGTTTTACCATCCTTGCTTGACTGTCTAAATGAATATAAAAGTACTAGCAAAGCAAAGTAAGCTAAATGTTCATTATAGAAACAGTCAAAGCACAAGCCTAATCGGAATAGAGCGCTATGAGAATCCTTCATGCAATAATTAACTACCAAAGATACAAGAAGTAAAAAAAAGCAATACTGTACTAGGGCAACTGGGAAAAAAAAAAAAAAAAAAAAAAAGTAACTAAATAAATAAAGAAAACAAAGCTGTAAGAAAGTCAACTGCAGAAAACCATAAAGAGAATAAGTAAGACCAATAGCTGTGATAAATATAACCTGACAGAGTATAAGGAAGAAAATGAAGACCAGTAGATGTGTATGGGTAACCGAAAAGTATTTACCCCAACCTCTAACCAACAAAATGAGAGACCTAATAATGCACATATACAGGTCTCCCTCGATTAACGATTGGGTTACGTTCCTGAAAACCCGATCTTCAATAGAAAAATCATATAGCAAACCTTCAAATCAATGGGGTAAATGGGGATGCATTCTTGGACCAGCCAAAACCAAAAACCAAACACCTAAAAACTTATAATACTATCGTAAATCGGGGCATCGGATAGTGAGGGAGACCTGTATCACTGATTCACTGTAAATATTAACCAAGCAATAACCGCCTACTGAGTATTGTCTATTCATTATAATGAATCCCAAACTCTCATATCTTAAATTCCGCCAATAATTAAGCATTCAATATAGAATCATACATGTTGAAAAAAATAAAAATAAATAATAACAAAAATATAATAAAATAAAATAAACTGGTATTAAGTAATGGCTTATTTTGCTCCCCCAAACATTCCAAACATAAATTCTATTAGCTTTCGCCTTAACCGCTCAATTCATTAGTGGTGTGCTTCTCAAAAACATCCCATAGGCATTCTAATCTTATGCACATTATTATCATCATCACTGATACCTTGTTTCTTCCTGGGAAACTATCGCTTATGGATGGCAATGGTAGAAATGCCTTAACGCTACTTTATCCAGATATTGTAGCGTAATGGGATTTGAAATGTAAGAGATGTAGTCTTTTATTACCTGCATCACAATGCTTCTTCCACAACATGGACGATTCTTCCTCAATATACAGTACCTTACTTTTCCACTTTCTGCTCCCAAACCATATGTGGGTTTATTCTACCAGCTGTCCCTCTCACTTGACTTCCTTTTTTCTTTTGTGTATGAAGGAGAAAACAAAACGCTATGTGTATGAAGGAGAAACAAAAAGCAATGCTGCCTATAACAAGTGTCCCCCCCCCCCCCCCCTCTCCAAGTTGAGAGACAAATTCAAAATGTGTGGACACAGAGCTTGAAGCAGTTTAATTCAGTCATAGGATCAGAGAAAGACAGATTGAGGGAGAGAGTTGTTGTTGTTCCCTAAGCTGCCTGGCCGAACAGCCCCGAGTCCCTAAGGAAGGCCATGGCCACGGTCGGGAGAGAGTTTCAGAGTTTACTTGTTGAATAGAAGAAAGACCAGGAAAATCAACTCACTCTTAGGTTAGAGACTTGGACAGAGTAGGGGTGGGAATGTGTTGAAAGGCAGGTGCCACCTACTCTCCGTAAGGGAGAAGGTATACACTGAGAGAGCTTCAGCACCACCTCCGACAAACTGTATCACCCAAGTAGCAACATTTTTTTCACACACTCCGGCGTTACACTGCCGAGATCAAAACTATCAGGCGAGTCATTCAACACAAGCTCTCCCTTGCACACTGCACATTCAAAGTCTGTGCTCCTGATCAAAGATCCTCTCACCCAACTATACCTCTTGTGCACCCAGTCATTACAGATGGAAAATTTATTAAGAGTTACTTCCCACCCCCTTCCCACAAACTTCACATGGGAAGTCTCCACTTCTTTCCGTAGTTCCACGCCATACTCCACTGATCATAATAATAATAATAATAATAAGCATGTTACTTATTTCTCATAAGCGCCAATTTTTCCGAAGAATTCACTAGCGCTCGGAAAGAGAAAGAAAAAAGAACAAAATCAATGCATCAAAAGAAGGCTTATATACAACACACATTTAACAATCACTAGCAGTGGCAAAATAGCCTAAACTCTATAGCCATCTGTCATGACACCTCTCTCAAGATCATAGCTTCTCTCAAAGAGAAAAGTCTTAAGTTGTCTCTTGAAGCATTCAACAGAACTCAGTTGTCTCATGGACAGCGGCAACCTGTTATACAACCTCGGAGCCATGTAGGAGAATGACCTCTCAAAGAAAGAAGACTGCTGGAAAGCCCTTGGTTCATCAAGACGAAAAGGGTCATTGTCATGACGCACAACTACACCATGGTGTGCCGGTGGGCGCCTGAGCAGCTCCGCAAGGTACCTAGGCTCACCAAATTTGAGAACCTTAAAAGTCACCAAACACAACTTAAATTCTATTCTTGCTCTTACTGGCAGCCAGTGCAGTTCTATGTGAAGAGATGTAGTAGGAGTTCTAGGTGGAACACCAAAAATTAGTCTTGCGGCCCTGTTAAGAACAGACTGAACTTTCTTCAAAATATAATTTGGAAGACCCACCAACAGGGCATTGCAATAATCAACACGAGAGAAGACCAATGAGTGAACCAACGTCAGGAGGCAACGTCTGGTTATAAACGGCTTCACCAAATAGAGATTTCTGATGTGCAAGTAACAACTTTTAACTATCTGGTTTACATGCTCTTTGAAATCTAATCGGGAGTTCACATATACACCCAGATTTCGAACAGAGTTGACCTTTTAGCTTTATAGGTATTGTACTTATATTTATCCCCTCTCTTCAGTTTCTCTCCTTGGAAACTAATCACAACAACTCAGCATGCAATCACTCCAAAAGTCACGTGACAGAGCCATAGCACCCCTATTTTCTGATCTATCAATTATTTATGATTGGGGCAAAGAAAATCTTGTTACTTTCAATGCCTCCAAGACCCAATTTCTCCCTCTATCTACTCATCGCAATCTTCTGTAAGACTATCAATTACCCTTCAACAATACACAAATCAACCCTTCATCTTCTCTCAATATTCTTGGTGTATCTTTTTCATCCGACTTTTCTTGGAAAGATCATATTACCACTCTTGCTAAAACAGCTTTCCAGAAGTTAGGTGTGCTGAACCGTCTCCGTGGGTTCTTAACCCCCGCACAGCTTCTTGCTCCGTATAGGGGCACAGTGCGCCCATGTATCGAATATTGTTCGCATGTGTGGGGAGGTTCCTCCCATACCACACTTCTCGAAAGCGTAGTCAAGAGCATTTCACCTCACCAACTCACTTTCTCTTACTAGCTCCCTACAATCTCTTTCTATACACCACAATACTGCAGCTCTTTCACTCTTCTATCGCTGTTATAACAATCAGTGTTCTTCAGAGCCCTCACAGTGCATACCCCTTCCCTTGCGGCAAGTGCAAGGCACCTGCCTTTCACCCCAATCCCCCTCCATTTCTGTCCAGCTCTCCAACCCAAGAATTAGCATTTTTTTTTAGTCTTTCTTCTACTCAACAAGTGAATTCTGGAACTCTCTGCCTCAATCAATCTTTACTTCATCCTATGACTTAGACTGCTTTAAACTTCATGTGTCCAGGCATCTTGAAGCCAACGTCCCTTGAATTTGGCTCTCTGTCACTCCTTTGGCTTTGGGGGAGACACTCGTTACAGGCAGCCTGCCTTTTGTATCCTTCATACACATAGACAAATATATATACAAAATCAACAAGTGCTGGTCATCATTAAAACTCAGGTTTTCAGTTTTCTTTCTACTAATCTTCAAACCTCTACAGTATACTCCTCCATTCCTCTAGTTTCCTCTCTACCCCTTCTCTCCTAGTGCTACACAGAACGATGTCATCTGCACACTTTTTACTCAATATCGGCCAGAAATATAATGGCTTTAGGTTGTTTTGAGCATAATAAAATACAAACTTTGACAAGACTTGTATGTTAAAGGTAGATTCTAAAGAATATCTATACAAAAATTACTCAAATTGCATTTGACAAATTCTATCGGCTAGTCATACATCTATCATTATAGAAGATAACAAACAAGGAACTTACATAAATAATTATGTTAAGATTCAGGATATCAGTATCGAATAAAAACAACCCCCTTTCATTCATTGAACAGAATACAGTGGATATAAAGGCCTGCCAAATGAAGACACACACCATGATGCAATTACAGTATATACATAAACAAAACATGAAAACAACCCTTTCATAATGTACGATAGATATATACTAATGGTTTATGTAAAAGCTTGCCTGCACACTTGCGATTAATTTGTCTACATCATGTGGCCAACAGGTAGATATGAGGCACAAGGGCCTATCGTAGTCATATATAAAACCCTTGCCGGAGCTCAATGAGTCCTTTAACTGTGTTGGTGATGTAATGGTTTAGATGCTTATGTTCTGGGTGTGGTGTCTCAAGTTTGAATCCCGGGAGGGTCATATGCTTTCATTAGTTTATTCAAGTGCATTGCGGTTTGTAATTGATGATTAATGTTACGAATGGGATGTTACTTAAATTCTCATGTTTTCTACCTGTCTCACGTACATGACTTCCATGGGCCTTAGTAACAGTTTTTGGATGGCCTTGATGGACACCTGTAAATTATTTCTCTAAATCAATCATACCAGATTGAGGCAATGCATCTGCTACAGTGAAGGTTCCTATAAGCGGCTAAGTAAGTTGGAGACCAGGAAATGAACCAAGTACCAAGATGACAAATAAAGTCAAACAAGTGTCACAAAAAACACTTTTAGCAGCAAAATATATCAGAGTCTGGTATCTGCTATAAGTTATCATAATATTTTGAAGTATTTGTATTATTCTATTGTTAAATATGAGTATGCAAGATTAATAGCTATGAGGACATTTGCTGATAAAGCGCTTGTGTGTCAGCTTAAACAGAAGGCCCCAAAAGACGAAGGACAAAAGTGTATGTTAACTTAAACAAGTGTTTATGAAGATTAAAGAAGGTATCCAATACTGTATATGCATGTTTAATCTGTGCCTATTTTTCTCTTTAGCTTCAATGATGGGCTGTTAGTGTCAGAATGGTAGTTGAACACAGTATACCTTTTTCTTATAATTTGATCCCTTCATGTAGCCTACCCCTCTTTTAGACCACTTTTTTAGGTTAGCTCATGCTAAACAAACTTGCTTAGTGTGCGGAATTTCGGTGTGAGTATCCTAGGTTCGAGTCCTTGGAGTACCACATGTAAACATTAATTTCATTGATTTCATAAGTTAGGTTTATTTGTAAATTAATTGGCGAGTTGGTGAAAACAAATAGGAAGAAATTATATATAAATACAAATAATAGGGGTATTTTTTTAAACTCCTTATTCATCTTAGTAGTTTTTGTACATAATCCACATCCTGCCAAGGCGAGCCAGCTATTCATTTGGTCTGCCGGACTCGGTAATTGACCTATAAACCTTCTACAGTAGGTGGCTGGTATTTCTTAAACATGTACCCTGAGGGAGTCTTGAACCCACAACACTTCTGTGGAGTCAGCCACTCAACCAATGCTACCACAGTACCATGTTTTTAGTAATTAAATATACAACACAAGTTTCTAGCCGTACTTATTCTAGAATGGGCAATTTGTAAAGAGTTGGAATTATACTGTACTGAAAATTTTCAAAAACTCAAGAAGAAGCATTTGCAATGAAAATAGTATTTTTCTTTTCTATTTTCCCGTTGCTTGAGACTGGGAAATTCACTATCCAGTATATCTTCCCCAACATGTATCAGCATACCCTGTACAGTAAATTGTTGTAGTTACTTGGGGTAGTATAGGGCTGTCTGGGCGACCAGTAAGGCAAAGAAATTATGAGCAAGATTCTGAATATGATTGACCAAGGCCAGTAACACGTAATTAATCAATATGATGGACTGTTCAAAGTGAATGTTTCCTCAAACTCTTCACTCATTCATCGCCAGTGAGTATTATATTCTAATTTTGTTCAATACCTGTACATAATAAAACCTACTAACCTTTATTCTACCAAATAACAAACCTGGTGTCTGAGAAATTCAGTTAAAATGTCTAGGTATGGAAGCTCGGTTTCCAAATAGCGTATGTTTTTCATTGGTTTAATAATCCAGCTCTCATGATTTCAGAATTAGAGATTAGTTATTGATATGAATTGAGCGCAAGATGTGAGATTCTACTGTAGGAGGATACAACAAATGAAATAGAACAATCTTTGGCCTAGTGTTACCCAGCAAATCTAAGTACCATATTTTGAGTGAATGAATATGTTGAATAATAATAAGTATCATACACAACTAAATAGCAAAATCAAATATAGTATGATTCTATCCATCTGTGAGATCTGTAATCGCAGAGAGTAATATTACCACAGCCTGAGATAGAAAGCCACACACCCTCACAGATACACAACAGCCTCCACTCACAAATGCCTCTAGGAAAAATTAATAAAGAATAAGTTTGCTCACAGATGAAAACACCAAGAAATGCAAAGCAGAGAAAAAGAGGCCTGTCTACACTTTGATAGCTAGCAAGAGGGTTAAAAAAAAATTGCCAATAAACAAAAATCCTGACTGCAAAAGAATCCTGTATTAAGCGAGCATGAAAAAGGTAACCTAGCGAAAATCCTGCCTAGGAGAGAAGACTACCTACAGTACATACAGAGGAAGAGCTACCCCTTCAATATGATGGCCCCATTTCTATTTTATTCTGGCTATACAAGTTTATTCATTTGAAGGACAACCGTGAATCAGAGGGATAAAAACTCTCTCAATTAACCCTCCGACTCTAAATGGTCCTAAAACCGAATAAACCTGTCTACTGTATTTTTCAAAATTGAATAAAATTGTCTGTGTGGCAGAATAAAGTAAAAATTATATAAACTCATTGAAGGGGTAAAACAGAAAGGAATCCAAAATAAATCTTCCTGGAAAAAGATATTGTTTAATATGGAACAAGAGGACCAAATAATATTACCAATCTCTAGGGTTTGCTTACAGAAGAAAGGTACAGTTGCCAAAAAATTAACCTGGGACAATTGCCGTGGAGAGCTGGCTATATTTAACCAGTATAACCCATTAAATGTACAGTATTAATTAATTTTGATTAGTTGTTGTTGTTGTTTCCTAAGCTGCCTGGCCGAACAGCCATTAGTTGTTTTGTCTTTTTACTATGTTCGTCCAACTTTTGGTTTGCGTATTTTGCAAGTTTTACAATTTAAACTATATGGTCTTACCCACTTCAAACAACAATTATTACAAAAGGTAAACTCATAAACTCCTCTTCAAACAATATACTGTATATAAACTTAACCCTTTCAGACTCATATGACACAGAGGTTGCCAGATTAGCAATAAGAAATAGAGTTCTCTCACTCTTATAATTACCTCTCCAAAATTAGTTTTCTGCCCATAGCTAACTCAAAGACAACTGCAGAGGTTGAAATAACTAAACTAAAGGTTTCTAAATACCCCTGATGGTAACAAAGGCTTTAAAGTATCCCTAATAGGCTCAAAATTGCGTCATATGTCGGAGAGGGTTAAAGAGCAATACAATCTGATGCTTATCCCAGGTTTTCATGTCTTACCAACTGCACACCCACGGACAAAAGCGATATCCCATCTTCATAACTTCAAATTATAATTTCTCTATTGGTTTAATACAAAAATACTTCTAAATCATACTGAACAAACCTTGGAAATAAAGACTTTTTACATGTACAGTATGTTAAGGGGAGATGGGCCCTTTTTCTGGTCCCCCTTCTTTCTCATTTTCAGCCCCATTAGTTTTAAAATTTTATGACGCTTGGCCTATTAGTTTGGCGATTTTAAGACCTTTCGGTCTATTTCTTTGTCTATATTAAGACTTTTCGTGTCATTTAGTTTTTTTTTCCCTAGCAAGCGATAGCAAGCCTGTAATTTAAGAAAAACCAGACTTTGGCCGGAACATTTTTCTATTGAAAAATGTCCTAATTTATCTGGAAGGAGGGTCTTGGGCGGGTGTTTTTAAAGTTTGATGTAGGTCTAGGGAGGAAACTAATACAATAATAAAAAGATACATAAATAAGCAAATAAAAACAACGTATCTCCCCTTAAGGACTTTGTTTAGTTATATCTAGAGATACTTACATTTGAAATGATAGAGGTAGGACATGACTTCTGACTGTGACTGTTCATTAACTCCTTCTGTACCGCCGACGCCTTTTATATTCTATTCTAGCATATTTAGACAATTGTGTACTGTTTAAGAAGGATCTGTGGTAGTGAAAAGGGTTATCGGAGATAGTTTGAAGCCTGTTACTTGCCTGAGGCCCTTTTTAAACTTAATAAAATTGTCTAAATAGGCCTATAGCCATAATATAATAAAAAATACGTCGCCGGTACAGAAGGGGTTAATCCCTTCAATATGTGAGGTCTTACACAAACAGAATGAAATAGTCTGAAGCCAGCAAGAATAGAATAAAATACAGTATAGCTGAAATAGTCTGAAGCCAGCAAGAATAGAATAAAATACAGTATAGCTGAAATTGCATATAAAAGGAAATTAAACTGTATTTTTAGGCATTTGACAATTAGTGGTAATTCTTAAAATAAATGAAAGTTTATAGGGTTTGCTTGAATAGAAAAGAAGACATCATAATAATGAAAGAGTTAAGAAAAGAAATACTATCTGCCTGCAAGGAAAGAGAAAACATTGAGGGCCATTTTTTCAATCAGAAATTTTAGGATTAAATACTACAAAACAAATTTTGACACCAGATACATCACAATACTGTACTACAAGTTTAGTCACAAATGCCTCTACAGTAAAATCCACTTCTTTTGGTCCCTGAGAATCCAGAATTCCAAAGTTTCTGAACTAGGCATCTGGCCTAGACTTTACCGCTACCCCAATATTTCAGACTAAGTCTGAAAGATCAAAGTAAATGTTATAACAATGATATTCATTCTGGACACTCTATTAACTAACTGGTTTAGACTACAGTACTACACTGGTCTTTTGGACAAAGTCCGGAAGACGAAGTTAAAGTTTGAAGTACTTCACTGATCTTGAAATATTTTATTTCTGGAGGTGTCACCTCAATTAGTCCAAAAGGCGGGCTTTTACTGTACAGTACTGTACTTAGAATTTTGTGAGTAGTTAACATAATTTTGACTGTGCCAGGCAAGAATCTGTCTATATAAATATAAACAGAAAAAATATGTTAGAAAAAATAGGCCCTGACTGTGATTACTGAAGAAAGCCGCCTACAATAATAGTGTGGTAGGGTACTCACAACACAAGTCGTCCTCGGCCTCCGGAGAGTCACCCCCGACACTCTTGAACGGTTGGACATAGTTGGAGGGGAAGACACCGATGGCTCCCTCTAGTGTACCCTTCCACCAAGCTGCATCCTCCTTGTCGATCACCGAGATGATAGCACCTGCTTCAAATGTCAACTCATCCTCGTTCATAGCCGTGTAGGGGTATAGTGCTTCAACTTGTTCTGCGAACCCTGAGAAAAATTTAACATTGTTTCATTAACATACAAATACTCAGTGACACACATTAACATTAAATGTAATTACTGTACACTGGAATACAAATTTCAAGTACAGTACTGTATATATACCGTAGGTGGAATGAATGTACAGTCCCGGACAGATCAAACAGCAACACCCCGTCCACCAGCTGTGTGGTGTGGGGCTCTGCGGATTTGGTAACACTGGCAGGAGGTGGGAGGGATGTGGGTGGATGATGAGGAGAGGGATGTGGGGGGTTTAGGGGGGAGTGTGGGAGGGTGAAGAGGCAGTAATCATGGTATGGCTGGTGGGAGGGGGCAAACGAGTGACGGGGTAGGGGAGAACAGAGTGACAAGCAAATTTTCCTATAGAACAAGCTACTCCCACAGGATTTTAAATTACACACACCTACAATATCACTGTATGCTACATTTAACAAATTTAACAGTCTGCTCTCCCCTACTCTGTCACTTGTTTGCCCCCTCCCACCAGCCACACCATGATTGCTGCCTCTTCACCCTCCCAATTCCCCACTAAACCCCCCACATACCTCCCCTCATCACCCACCCACCCACATCCCTCCCACCTCCTGCCAGTGTTACCAAATCCGCAGAGCCCCTCACCGCATAGCGGGTGGACGAGGTGTTGCTGTTTCATCTGTCCGGGACTGTACATACAGTAATTGATATTATGGTAATTTACTTTTTCATCAATTGCATTAATTAGGTTTATTTGTAAGTTTATTGGTGGGTTGGTGATGATATGAATTCTTCACATAAGCTATATGTTGCCCTTACATGACTGTATATACATAAATAAAACAAGGTGTCTGTTGGTTGTGAGAATAATAATATAACGACCCAACAATACCCTGGGTAGGGGGGAAGAGGAACCCGGTTCGGCGCAGGTGGGTTTGTTTACGACTCTATCGACCAGGCGGTAATGAAGGGGTTAAGGGGTATATCGACTATCTTAATAGACTGGCAAACTCCTGACACTGACCATTAGAAGCATCGTTGGCGCCCTTCATAGGTTCATCAGTGGGTGGTGTGACCATGACCTGAGTGAAGTTGATGGGGGCGTTGGACGGTGAGGTCACACAATCCGGGGGAGGTGCGTCATCCCGTCCTGTCAATTCCATGGACACTGGAGTCGACCGGGATGACCCGCCCAGCAACTTCACGTACGTCGCCGGGAACCATCCAATCTGACGCTTCCTACCCTTCGCCTGCAATTATCAAATAATAATAATTAGCGTTTCATCTCGTTCTAAATAAATGTTGTACAGTAAAACCCCTCTCGTTTTCCGAAATCTAAAGGCACAGATATTAAATATCTAGTATGGATTTTACCTTGGTATCTGAAAGACCAGTGTAAAAGTTTAAAAGATCAAGGTAAATTTCTGAACAATAGTATTCAGTCTCTGAACATATACCTCTCTCTTCTGGCCTTTGTCTGAAAATCAAAGGTAAACACCAGTATACCAAAAATCTTGGAGAAAATAATAAAAACATTGGTGAGACCAAGACTGGAGTATGCGGCAGTGGTGTGGGCACCACATCTAAAAAAGCATATAAAGAAGCTGGAGAAGGTTCAGAGAGCTGCAACTAGGATGATACCAGAACTGAGAGAATTACCATATGAGGAGAGATTAAAGAAATTAGATTTACCATCTCTAATGGATAGGAGGGAGAGAGGCGATATGATTATGATGTACAAATGTGTGAGAGGACTCGAAAAGGTGGACAAGAAGGGTTATATTGTGAAAGATAATGGTAGAACTAGGGGTTTGAACAATGATTCTTTTCTTTTGAACAAAGTTTGAAGAAAACTGGAATATTTCAAATTACACAAAATGTTGTAGCTATACTCATACTCAGGCTTTTCTGGTCTCTGCTTGATTAGTGTGAATTAAGAGGCTATTTACTGTAAAGAAGTACAAATATCAATGTAAACTGCAGAGGACTAAACCTAATTTAAAAGTTGGTACCTGTAGTTCTCCTTCCCACCATCCTGAGGCAGTCTTTTTCCTGATCATGACCAACTGTCCGCGCTGGAGGCTGAGTTGGTTACTGCTGGTGGCATCATAAGGTGCCAACACTGAGGCTATCTCTGGTTTCTTACCCTTGCTGCCCTGTAACACAAATATTACTTCACAATCACACTATTAATCTATCATCTTAAATTCTTAATATCACCCAATTACTTTATTCACTACTGTACTGTACAAATTACGTACCGACTCCATTACTTGAAGCATTCAACAATAATCACTAAATATAATATACAGTATATACAGTATATATATATATATATATATATATATATATATATATATACACAGTATATTATATATATATATACACAGTATATATACAGTATATATATTTTACTGTATACAGTAAACCCCCGCTCTTTCGGACTTCAATCTTTCGGAATTCTCAGACTTTCGAACTAGCATTTCAATTCGGACTCATGCTTCAGCCTTTCGGATTTGTCCGAAAGGCTGAGAAAAATTAAATCGCATTCGGACCAAAGAGCCGAGTTTCGGACTTGTCTGGTTAGGTGAATGTGTATTCGGACTTATAAACTTCGGACATTATTTCAGCTTTTCGGATTTGTCTGAAAGCTTGAGAAAATTATTTCGCATTCGGACCGAAGAGCCGAGTTTCGGCCTTATAAACTTCGGACATTATTTCAGACATTCGGACAAGTCCGAATGGCTGAAGTGTGAGTTCGGACTCGGCCCTTTCGGACTTTTGACTCTTTCGGACAGGGGTCTCCCTCAATTAGTCCGAAAGAGCGAGGGTTTACTACAGTATACTGTATATAAGCTTGAAAATATATATATATTTTTTTTATATGTACTGTAGGTTTAATTTCCCCACTTATTTCTGATTCTTAACAGTAGTAGGGGTTGTGGACTATACAGTAGCTACTTGTGAAAATCTATTTTGCACATTTTAATATTTGTTTATATAAAAATAAATATTCAGATTCTACTAAGTAGTAAAAATTATAGAAATGCTTATCAAAAGTGAAATGATTGAATTGCCTGTTGTTACACTTGAAACAAGATCATCAATCAACTGGTGTATAAATCAATTAGAATAATACTTATTAATTGGCAATTCTAGAAATCAACTTACCTGTCACTGTTTAAACTTTAATATTACTGAATGTTAGCTTGGTAAAATATTTAATTATTGTGCTTATTGTGTTATGATATGCAGTACACTATACAGGTATTGTACATAAAACATAGTTTAGTTTTGTTATTTATCAATTAGTTCACTTATATTAATTACTTCTGTTAAATCAATGGACCAACAGCAATTATTTACTGCACAGAAACAGCATAGAGAATTTGTATTTGATATTTTTTGCATAACAGAGGATCAATGGATTAACCAACCCAGCCAAGAAGCAGTTTATACAGTTGCAGTGTTATGTAAAAGATGCTATGTTACTAATATATTTATATGGTCACTGAACAAATTAATCAGCAGATCATTTCAACCAGTAGCTCACAACAATACAATACACTGTATAAGTAACACCCCGTTCTTAACATTAATCATCAATTACAAACTCCAATGTACTTGAACTAATGAAAGCATATGGCCCTCCCGGGATTCAAACTCGGGACACCACACCCAGAACTAATTTGATTGCATTCACTGGTCATCATACAGTATTGAAATATCATTAGGTATTACCATTGATTTTATATAAAGTGCTAACAAAATAATATGCATGATTATACAGTAAAACCTCACACTATCGGACTAATTGGGGGGAGAGCCTGTCCGAAAGAGTGATTTTTCAGAATGTCTGAAACTCCGGACTCCAACCTCAGACTTCCGGAAAAGTCCAAAAGTCTGAAAAATATAGTTCGGACAAGATCTTACATCTGGACTATATTACTCACACTTCCAGACTTTTCAACAAGTCTGAGTAATATAGTCCGGATGTGATTGTGTCCGGACTATATTTCTCAGACTTCGGACTTTTCTGGAAGTCTGAGATCGGAGTCCGAATTGAAATGCTAGTCTCAAAGTCGCGGGTTTCTGGATTGGTGGGGTCCGAATGGGCGAGGTTTAACTGTATAACTACCAGTAAGATGATTAAATAACTACTATTTGACCTGGGGAATAAGAAAGAGTTACTGTAATAATATACAGTATCATTACATTATAATTCTAAATACCATACAGTTCTAAATTACCGAAAGGTGAGAGTGCACTAGAAATGTAGAAGATAAAACATGCAGAATAATATAATATTAAACAACAAACACAAAGAAGATAATACACCAACTTCTATGAACATAAACTGTACTAATCATTAGGCATTCAGAACATACTATAAATACAAATGCAAGCACAGACTTAACATAATAATAGTAGCATACATTTTCATGGCATTTTCCTGAAACCCCAGAACACAAATAGAAATAATTGAAATATTGAAAATTATAATACATAATATACTGTAGGCCTATATTAATACTGTTCTGTTTCAGCTAAATGTTTTATACACACTAGCAAGAGTAATAAATGCTGGTTGTTGTATGGAAACATACACCAATTTCATGTTTCATGATTACATGGAATAAATGTAAAGTGTTTATTATTCCTCACTGCTTATCAATTGTTCGTATCTTCCACTAAGTTCTGTAAGATTTTTAGTGACAGAAGATATAATGATTTTCCCAGGAAAGCCTTCTATAAAGGATGACTATGCCAGTAGAGCCTCCATAAATCACCTCTATCCAGTCCTCTCAAATTGTTCACCCTTTATAATTACCTCTCTCTTCCCACACAACTATTGGACATCTCTTTATCATTACACTCACAAGTTCATCTATGTTAATAATTTTCCTAGTGCGTTCCCCAAACAACTCAATGTTACTATTATCAACTTATTGTTTTCCACAAGTTGCATGGAAGTATATTCATGTACTGTATATCATAGAATCTAACTCACTGTTTCTTGCCCAATTTAGTTTTAATGTGTGGAAAGGAAGACAGGGAAGTATGCTTATTCCGTTCCACTCACATTCTTACGTAGCGTAGCTGGACTAGTTACATACCGGTAGCATTACACGGATCAGTACAGTGGATCTGTTGCTGCTTGATTACTAATTGCATCCCTGAGGGGGTTCTACCTTATTAACCCCTTCCGTACCGGCGCCGTCTTTGTAACTTTATTCTGGCTACTACTAATTGATGTAATTCAGTTTAGGAAGGATTTCCATCATTTAACAGGCTTCGAACTATCTCAATCAACCCATTTAACTACCACAGATCCTTCCTAAGCTTCATAAAATTTTCTAAATATAGCTAGAATAAAATTTAAAAGATGTCGACGGTACAGAAGGGGGTAAGTGCATAGAAATGGGTACAGCTGTATCCAGTCTTGAACAAAACCAATAAAGTAATCCACACTTTCTTGGCAATATACAGTAGGTGGTCACCTTCTTAATTAGGTTTTAGCCAGATAATATGCAAAACCTAGTTCAAAAACTCTGCATCAGCAGTACTGTATATATTATTCCTTGGACTAACACTGCATATCATTTCCCAGTTTGGCAAAATAGGAAAATAAAGTTCTAGTAATATACCACAGTGTACTAAAAAACACATTAGCCAAGGCCCAATTCAAAATGTATGTTCATGGCAAGGATGATGATGCACATTTAAGAAATGTAAAATTAAATATATTCATAGTAACTCTGCTCATAAACTGCTCACACATACAGTATATGTGCCATATATAATATGGTAAATGTAAAACAGATTCATCAAAAGATGCATAAAAAGGGATGCAAAAGTAGATATAACCTGTAGATATGAAACAAAAAATATGTGCATGGTACATATTCTTAATATAAACTAAAATATGTAAAAAAAATAGCAATAAGTCTAATAAAAATATACTGAGCAGTACTTGCAAAGTGTTGGAAGTGCAAAAATGGTAAGTGCTTTCTTGCTAGCAGTTCCAAAATATTGATACTCTAGCGCAGCACAAACGTTTGTACTTTTAGTGCAATTTGGGGTATGTGCAGTAGAGTAACTATAATTGGCTCATATTAACTTGGCAGAAAATACTTGTTCTCTAAGTATGATTAAGAATTGTTAAATACAAAAAATAGTAGGGTGAATGGGGCCGATTGGATACAACCAAAAGAGGAGAGAGAGAGAGAGAGAGAGAGAGAGAGAGAGAGAGAGAGAGAGAGAGAGAGAGAGAGAGAGAGAGAGAGAGAGAGAGAAAACAAAATTAATGAAAGGCTTGGCAAATGAGAATAGGTAAAGTATGAGCTGCCTAGTTAATATGAACTGACTATAAGCATACTGATAAAACTATGGTTAACTATAAATGATGTGCTAAAGGCAAAGTTGGGTACTGAGGCAATAATCGGATAACAGCTAACTATCCAAGCTAACTTTTTGTCGGACTGTTATCGGAAGTTAACTTCCATTTATGATAATGGACCAGTTACCTTCCGATAACTCAATTTCTTAGTCTGGTAATACTTTGTCCGATATTTAATAAACAAAAAAGTTGAAAAACTCCTAATGTAGAAAATACTTATTCATTCTTGGATTTAGCAAAATTAAGCATTTTCTATGGGCTTTGAAGTCTTTTCCTTGATTTTTTTAATAAAAAAGTTATCGTTATTGGTTCTGATAACTTGTTCTTGAAAATAACAGATAATCAATATCTTTGTTAAAAATTAGAGTTATCCCATAATCGGTATCGAAGTTAACTTTTTGGTTATCAGTGCCCAACACAGGATAAAGGTAGAATGTAAATACAGAGCAGTATATAGGTTAAGTTACACCATCTCTTTCCATAGACACCATGTTGCGCACCTTTATCCATGTTCAATTTTACTTACCATACATTTCATATAAGAATCGTTTGAAAAGGTAGTTTCATGTGACGGATAACTACAGAGTTTAATGTTTTTTGTGTACTGTAGTATTTACTATTTTGTGAGTTTTTGTTCTCGAGTGCTAGTGAATTCTTTGGAAGAATTGGCGCTCTATGAAATTAGTAATATGATGATTATTATTTGTATTATTTATTATTATGCCTTGGTTACCTCATGTCCACTCTACATACTGCACAATCACCAGCAGCATCCCTGTCAAGTCCCCTAACTATGAGGTTATTTCCCAAGAACCTCATCCCTGGTCTTCCTTTGTCTACCAACTGTCATCCTTCCAACTACTGTATATTGATGCTTTTAACATAAAGTAGTTTAAATTGTATCCAAGCTTTAACCAGCAGCCAGTGCAATTCTATTAGATATTGAGTAGTGGCAGATCTTGGTGGAAGACTTAATAAGCCTCACTGTTCTATTAACACAAGGGAGTAAAAGAGTGCAACTCCTCCACCAGCGTGATCTGTTACAATTGTCAGTACATGTACAGTATTGTGCCCGAAGCCTTGGCAGTGCTGACATTGGGTAACCCAGAATCTATAATGCGCACATCATCTTGTGAGTCCAACATAAACATAATTTTGTTCATGGACAATAGCGTAACGTATCTCTGCGGAAATCTTTATTACTGCCATCTTGTTGTCTTCTTTGACTCTAGTGAAAATAATCTTGAATGCATGACCATCATCTATCAAAGACTTTATCTTTAGATTTTGATTAGTGATGCTGTGGAGGATCTCGTTATCTTTCACTGAAATATAAATTCCTGTCAAGGTCATTTTTGGGAGCATTGTTTTATGCTCGGAAACACTATAGCCACTGTCATTGTCAAGGGATAACTTAATTGCCTCAATGGCCTTGCTCCTTGCTATTTCAGATGGGAACTTTACTACAACTTCTGACTCAGACTTTGAGTAACCGTCGATGGGTTCAGAGCCAAGTGCCTTCCCAATCCTCTTGGTGATCTGAGGGGTTACTTGACTGGGTAATTCAGTGGTGGGCTACACAATCAAAACCTGCTGGCTCTAAACTATCCAAGGCTTGTTCCAGTCTATTACCTAGATGGCTCCCTTGGGTGGTTCCTTTCAGGTGTTCTCTATGGTCTCTTGAAGCATATCAGCAAAAGAGGTGGAACTGCTTGATTTCTTCTTCAGTTCCCCCAGTCTTAGTGACATTTCCTCAATTGTTGCCGACACGGTGCCGATCTCCGTAGTCAGTGATCTTAGACTCACCAAACCATCAACGATCTCTACGATCAGTAATTTCTTCAGATCCACCAGACAATCACCAAGCCTCAAGGCAGCCTCAGATGTTGGTAGGCAGATGACACAAAACCATCTGAAACCAACCTTATGGGTTTTGATGACGGTCGGGTACTCAATACTCTCGGTTCCAGCACACTCGGTGTGGAACCAGCCATCACAAAATGAGCATTTCAGTCTCTAGCTGGAGACTTTCTTGGTGCATTTCGGACAGCTGGCATTAATTTTTCCAGGAATTAGAAAAGTTAAAATTATACTAAACCCTACAGTATATAGCCTTAACACTTTCACTATTTGAAGTACAGTATACAATGATTCACAGTAAGGTAAACAACATGGTGGCTACAGTAAAAATGTAGGTGTAATTCTCCCTATAGAATGCTCTGTATAAGTGCAGTTAAAAAGGAATAATATGGAAAGACTAAAGGTGAAATTACATGGGTGCTTATTCTAACAACTTTTTACAAGTCTACTTAGATCGCTTCTGAATTGAACTTTTACAGAAAATCTGTCACATAAGATGACCTTGCCACTATTACCAGTGCCAAATAATCTCAAAATGTTGCCAGAACAAAGATGCTGAGCAAAAGTTGCTGAAGAAAGCACTTGTATAAAGCCATTATAGTCTTAAACATAGGAATGCGCAGTTTCCCTTCCCCCAGTGAAAATTGTCTATGGGGAGGGTAAAGTTTGCCTCTTTCTAATGTTCAAAACTATGGGTGTATATGTGATACCTTGGGGGATCTTGGTGACTTTGCCAGCTCTTGCACTTCCTGGGGCATTGGGAAGATCTCTGTGTTAGTATAATAGTTTCTAATGTAAACACTACAGTATCCGCTGCATTACAGTCATCACCGTTCATATAAATCATCATAAATATTACCATAGCCAGCTGTACCATCCTAAAATTACTGGAGATGTGAAAATAATATAAACTGAGTAAAATGTATGTACAGTATGTGTACTGGCGATTCATAGGGCAGATGGTGACTTTAATGTAATGGCCACTTCCGTGTTGTTGCAGATCAAGTTCAAGTAAACAATACAAAGGAACCACTTCATTATTGTCACCAACTATCCAACAAATACCTGTACAGTACTGTTATCAGTTGGCCTTCATAAGTGTCACTACAGTACTTATGCAATTTCCAATAATATACAGTACATATCTCAAGTAACATAAGAATGATAGTATCGGCTATGGACATTTGCAGAACGATTTTATGGCAGGTAGATACACAATGCAGTGGCAATTTCATACCTGAACTGTGTTTTTAATGTTACAGTCACACTCCACAGTTTCTATATCTTTTGGTTGGTGGAATACTAAAGCTAAGGTTGAAGATGGGTGAGATGAGTGGTCTCAGGCTAGCTCTGGTGACCCATAATGCATTACAACGACTTCACCATAGCAACTGTCTCTTGTGACTTGTGAGGTGTGATGAAATTAATGATTTACTCTACTGTACATCCACTTGTCAAGGTAAATTTATCTCAAAGCCAATACAAGGCTGTATCTCTCAATGACCATCATATCTGGAAATCAGAGTCGAGATATTCTAACAAGCATAAAATGGTCATACTAATAATACATTTTGGTGTATCATCCAGGAGTGAATATAATTTTTTTATTTTTTTTTCAACCAAACAGTTTTAACAGGTTATCATATTGTAACTTATGACAGTTTTGAATACCAGGGCCGTGAGTTTTCTTCAACCTTGCCTTCAACTTCTTACCAGCCTAAGGGGTAGTAACTATGGGTTATGACTGTACATACAGCATGTTGGTTCAGTGCAGTTGACACAAAATAATATCACATTCATCGGGAAGTGGTACTCAGTAAGTGTCAAGACATAATTCATGTACTGTATAAAGACATGTTTTAAATGCTCTTCTATATTTTTCCAACACATTTCATATTAGGAAGAAAATGCTGCTATAAAGAAAGAGCATAGCCTAATGAGTATAACATAATATTAGTGGAGATGTAACGCTTGAGCCAACTGCACAAAATTATTAGGGTACAAAATGTACTAAATTGTATTACTATTAGGTAACCACATTCCCAGTCTAATATAAAGTACAGATACCCATAATATTCCCTGGTCACTTATTTCAAGCTGTAGCAAAGGTAAATAAGACATAAATGCGCGGAATTTCGGTGTGAGTATCCTAGGTTCGAGTCCTTGGAGTGCGACATGTATTTGTTGATTTCATTAATCGAGTTTAGAAGTAAAGTTGGTTGGTGAAAAAATATAATTAAAAGTTTCACAATTTGGTTATGCTTTTCACTATTTATATATAAGTGTCCAGGGAATGGTGTGGGCAACTGTACATACTAACTTGATACCTTCCTCATCATTATAAGTACAGTAGGCTAGAAATTGTGACCCCTAACCTCTGTAACTCAAAAAGGGCTAGAGCAAATGGGATGTAAATTTTCACACATATTCTCTAGCTGGATCTTCCCAAATGCAAAAATATTAGCTCAATATTATTATAAGCATTATTTTGTTATTGATTTTAGTGGTCAAGATTTTTGCCCTATTATTTATGAATAGACTATAGTGACTGGACTTGAGCCACTACATCTTTGTACATTTAGATATACATTTCTTACCATATATTAACTGCTTAATACTGTAGTTTCCTAGACTTCATAATAATAAAGCTACTGGGTATAACACCTCCATTTCCCACAATCCTATTATGGTACTATCAGATCAGACACATCCCAGTCATTCTAAAATCAGACATGGTTCTAAACACTATCCATATGGCTATAACCCCTCAGTACAATGATGCCTTTCTTCATTATATTCTGGCTACCATTAGATTATTGTATTCAGATTAGCAAGGATCTGTGAGACAAGGAGTTCATTAATCTAGTGTTCATCATCATCAATCTGACGCCTTGCTTCCAGAGGATGCGCCCCAAAAGGAATGGCCATGGCAGAAAGTGCCTTCAGGCTCCCAGACATGCCTCCACTGACCCACTATACAGTGCCAGTTCCACTACGTGGATTAACCTATATGGCCGGGCGGGTGCCCAACCCCGAAAAGAGTTGAAATAGGGGAGCTATCCCCCCGCCAAAGGCGGCTTTCTAGGGCCTTTCCTAGCTGATGCGGAGAGGATTGGGTTCTAGTCATGTGGTGATGGGCTGGTCTATCCGAGTGAGAACTGAGCGATCTCTGCCATACCCATAGCTTACTCTGACTGTTCCTTTTACTTATATATCTTCTAGATCTCAAGTGGCGGCGTCTTTTCCGTGGATTGACCTCCCTACTGCCAACCTAGAAGTTGGCAGATTGGGAGCCAAAGCGTCACATTTTTCCTTTACCCCTCAACTTTCCCTTCATAATTGCTGAGGGGCACAGGGCCTTGGGTGGGGCTTTGGTTTCCCGAGCGTTTCCGCACCCTCCTCAGCTCCCTGCCTTGGAGTGGCTTCGGTCACCCGGGCTTTGTTAGTGGTAAGCAGGGAGGATTTTGTGGGGGCGCTCGTTTATGGCCTTGCTCGAGACCTTGGGGCTGTTTGGCCAGACAGCCTGGGGAACAACAACAACAACAACCTATATGGCCCTTAACACTGAAGGAGCAGACCCAGAGCAGTCCCTCGCCCGGATGGCAGTTCCACCACTGTTTTGCTATTTTATTTACCCCAGTGGGGCCCTGGTTGGAAGCACAGGAATTTTCTGAAGATAGGAACCAGTGGTCCACTGCTCCAGAAGCTAGTGTTTCTCACTTTAACACCATATGGCATCAATAGGGTTATGTGCCACAACCCTGGGAGACGCCACATGGCGTCCACATGTTCTGCAACAAGCAATCAAATTGTTCATGGTGCAATCAAGGTCCTATTGGCCTAGTGTTGAACTAAGCTCAATCCCCATCCCCACCTGCACCCCCCAAAACCTCTCCCTACAGCCCCCAACCCACAAACACTCCCATTTCATTTCATACATTTCATACAGCGGGCACTCGCAAAGAAAGTGATGGACGGTAATAGGACAATGACCAAAGTATGGCGGGGAAGCAGGAGGTGAAGTCATCAAATGACCATGTGTGTATCGCGTCTACCCAATGCATAAGCGTGTTAGGCCACTTCATCTGCCCACCAGCGGTCAGTTGAGGATGGCCATGGGTGAACATCGGCCTGAATACTGCGAAGATGGTTAGTAGTAGTCGGTATACATGCCCAGTCCCTCTGCCAGGTAGCCCAAACGCTTTCCCGGAGAAGAGGGAAAAATTCGGTCGGGCGCAATTGAGTAGAGGATGGTGTACCTTTGCCATAAAGGCTATAATCATGCTCTTTCCTAAAGCTGAATATAATTATCTAAAGTTATCACACTAAAAGGGTTAATCCTAGAATGATATCATGTTATATGTTTCCACATACAGGTTGTGTTAAATAACTTTACCTATGTAAAAACCAGTTCTCCCAACTCCTCGAACCATATGTTGGAAGTACTGTACTAACATAATGAAGCTTAAAATAATCTATAAATAACTATGTAAATATTGAGATACAGTACAGCATATAACTATTCTGACCTTGTTAGCAAGTTCGTCGTCCTGGGAGAGAGGTGTGGAGTAGAGCCATGATAGGTAAGAAAGAGAGGTAGACACATATGTTAAGGGATGCTGCTTGAACACAGTACAACATTTTCATCATTATGCTCACACAAACTTCATAGAATAAGCTATAACGTAAACAATGCTAAGTCACCACTGTATCAATGTCACCACCTGTTCTATCACAAGTACAGTATATCTTCATAATTTTCCTTGAAAGAACATTCCTTCGCTACCAGTGGGGATTCGATCCCTAGACTTTCAGATGAAGGACCAGGGTATTACCACTGCTCCACTTTGGCACTAAAAGAAATTAAAATCTTACAGCTACTGCTGCATTAGGACTTAATCTGCACCAAATAATTTGGTTATACAGATAAATATTATGCAGTTTCACCAGGGGAACAGGGTAGCAGGTGGTTCTTCAACAGAGAATAGCGTTACAGCCCTACACGATTCGCTAGGGAGGACACCAACAGTGATGACAGCGGAAAAAAGGATTATATTAACTCACTTTCCAACTAATTTATACTATCTTGGATTATCTAGTGGGAGAAACCCTGCTCTATTGCAGGGTCTACTCTTTTGAGCAAAGGCTATGCCCACTGCCTCCATTGTGTGATGGCAGTTTGCTGGCCTTGTTTGATACAACCTCAGCCTGGGTTTGGCTCCCTGGGGCTGACTTGGTCAAAAGGATCCATAACGTATAGTCAAAAGTGTTGATCCAGATTGGCACTCTTCGCCTACTAGTACAGGGGCCTGAACATGGTGGCAATGCACCAAGAGGCATCTCTATTAAAAGGACCACACTTGTATTATATCAAGATAGGTGGCGACATTTCATAAAAGTAGTTATTTAAAAGATCATGTCTGTATTTCAAGTGGTGTATGCTGTAAATCAATAAATGCTGTGTACTGTAAATTGAAAAGCCAATCAAGCCAAAATAGAAGTGCTATGAACTGAAGAACTGCAGCCTTCTATCAATACTCATACATACAGTCACACTTCAAAAGCTGTGTAGTTTAATAGATCTTTAATCTATAACAAGCAAATCAAGCTCTAGTTATTCTCAAATAAATAATATATATACCGGTACTGGTATATGAACAGTTATGATAAAACCATATGTATCACACATATGTAAATCACTATTGGGCTGAAATAATTGTGCAATTGCCTTAAAACGTGTGCTAAGCATTAGTTCATGGTAAGGTCACATGATTGTATATAAAATAGTGTTCTCCGAAACTAGGCAAGCAAGATTTAATAACCAGGACTTGTTTCATAGTGTCAGAAATTTGTAGCAACATACAGCTACTTCATGTACTGTACACATAAACATACAGCATGGAACATATTTGTACATTAATCCACACAATTATATACACACAAACACATGCAACCATACACCATGATATAATAGCAGCACAGTTCAGCCAATGGAACAAAGTTTACTCCTGTATAGTACAGGTATTCAATAAACTATAGAGAAAGATCAAATTAAGAACTCTATCGAAAGAGTTGCCATAGACTCAGGGGAAATCCCTTAACTATTCATACTTTCATGTACAGTACATACATTTAACCCTGCAAAAGATGTGCCAAATTTTAAGCATTGTTAATAAAGTGTGCAACAGTAACAACATTACCAGATACTGTAACTTAACAATGCAGTCGGATGTAACAATTCAGTTTCAAAAGTGATGTAATGGTAACAAATGCTAACTTAGCAGTGCAATAAAATGTATATAATGCAGCTTACTGTTAGTGCAGAGTTTTCTTAATCAGTAGTTTACCAAATGCAAGTAGTAGAAGAGGCTACACCGAGATAATACTTACTAGGAAACTGGTGCAAGATTACCCAAGGAAAAGTCAACAAAGTACACTAATAAGCCATAGGTATACACCCACTGGAATCTTTATTGAACACAAATGAGATAAGAGGGAGTATATAATATCCTAAATTCTTTAGAGTTTGGCTTTAAAGGTTCAAATATTCAAAATGGGTGTGTACTTATTATGGCTTAGACATGTACATATCTAAAAAGGATAGAAATGTTGAAGTATAGTTGCCCACATGATTATGTTTATTATGTTTTATGCATGGCACTCAAGTTTTATGCATGGCACTCAAGTTTTATGCATGGCACTCAAGTTTTATGCATGGCACTCAAGTTTGTAAGATTGAATTACCTGTACAAGTATAGTTTCTTATGCAGTAGTTATATCACCTGATCAATCACCTACCGGTACTTTGTAATATATTACACTTTTAAGTCAATCACATTATTCTTATTTCTATACATAAAACTCCCAGAGAGGGAAAGAATTTATGTGGGCGACTACACGAGAGTCTACACAAATGAAGCACAACAACTGCTTAACCCCTTCTGTACCAGTGACGTCCTTCTCGTTATATTGTGGCAACTATTAGACAATTTTATTCAGCTGGGAAGGACGTGTACCCATGTAAAGACTACATAATATCTCAATTTATACTTTTAGCTACCATATAAGCTTCATAAAATCGTCTAAATGTAGCTGAAATCAAATAAAAAATACATCGCCGGTAGAGAACAAGTTAACATTATATATTAGCCAATACTACCAGCCAACATAGTCAATACATACTATTAATCGGATTGAGACACTTTGCAGTTCTAGTCTACCTGCAGTCAATATTATTTAGCTAAATAAGGTCTTGTACTGATGCAAAGGAATATCTGATATAAAGATACAGTACAATGCTTTGGCTACGAGTGACCCTTCTTCAGCTGATTTTTTTTGTTTTGGTAGTAGAGAGGATAAAAGTCAAGTAATCAGATTGAAGAGGATAAGATAATTGGTGAAGACTGAACATATTTATATCTCTTTACCAACATGGCATTCACACTGGAACACCAAGAAATAAATACCCATAACACAATACAAGTGTTCGCAGTCTTATTTCCCCTTCATTAAACTAAAAGTGCACTGTATTCTATGTCACTGTGGGTGCTATCTCTCCATGTAACTGCTGAATACACAATAACAACCTAGACCTATGAGAGTTCCGTATGGAGCTCAGTGGTCTGGTTAATCTGCTCTACATAACGACAATGACCATAACAACCTGACATGAACTCCACTTCTGTAGCAAAATGTTTTGCTAATTATGAAAACTTGGCATTAATACGACAGAGACAGTAGATTTACATGTTTTCATTAAGTATAGAGAAATCAGTTGTTAAGGGCTTTGATATACCATCAGCTGAAATAAAAATGACTATAGTTGATCATTTCAATCTGTAAATCTAAACCAGAGCCAACTCTACCAGTACTATTAGGTTAGGTTAGATTAGGTTTGGTTTGGTTAAAGTTGAGGAAAAGGGAATGCTACAGGGGATTGTGAAGAATGAAGAAAGCTATACCAGTATTATTATATTAATTCTTATTTGTTCACCATTAAACTTACAAATAAACCTAATTAATTAATACATGTGGTACTCCAAGGACTTGAACCTAGGATACTCACACCGAAATCCGCGCACTAAGCATTATGCTATCAAGACGATTTAGATTAGATTAGGAATTTTATCAAATAAGGATGCTGCAGGGGATTGTGGAATATGGAGAGCAGCCATCAGGTGACCAAGGCCAGTTATAATGTGGAATTATCTTTTCAATCAATAACGATAAAAAGTCCCTGTGTGAGTTGGTACTGGTCGACATCAACAGGTTGAAATGGTCTACTAGCTTGAGACGACATGATACCTTACTGTACACTATTCTATACCGGTAGTTACGTCTCTAGCACCTGCCTACAAGTGTCAAATACCTGTTAAAATATTTAGGATATTTGTCAATAAAGTGCTCCTCCTCATATGGTGTTTATGTGAAATACCTGGTTGACTTTGAGGGTGGCTGAGTCTGGTGTCTGGACCGAGGCGGGTGTAGCAGGTGTAGCAGGTGTAGCAGGTGTGGCAGGTGTGGCAGGTGTAGCAGGTGTTTCCTGTTGCTAATGGGGCAGCGTGAAAGAGAGGGCGAGAGGGGAATAATGCACTCAACGGGTTTGAGGGATCAAAGAGCTACGCAACCTTGACGATATTTGGTCTTACTTTTGCACTTAGAGTGGGTCTATCACACTTAGAAGCCATAAGCTGTAATGTTCCGTTTGGGATTGATAGTTGTGATACAATTGTCAATAAATGGACACCTGGCAAACTTAAAATACTGTACTGTATATCCATTCTGCTATTCTCTATCTTACTCTAGGTAAGAAATGTTCATAAAATCATAATTAAGTAAATACTGTACCCTGTGTTTTATGATCATTTGTATATTGAATATTTGTTTTCCATGCTACTTCCTAAGCAAATATTTTACCTGAGCCATAATCATTAATCAACCACATTTCATGATAAACGTCTAAGTTCAATGTATAATACATGTATATTTGATCATGCTAATATATATGTAAATCTTACCTTACCATAGAAATATTAATAAAATTACAAATATACCGGTATTAACCAGATGATCTTATGATTAACAAAATAGATACATATAATTAAATCACTCACATAATTATATTAAAATAAATATAATTGTCTAAATGTAATACCTTATGAAAAACTAAGGCTAAACCATCTGCTTTTATCAAACATTCTATTAAGTGGCTAAAATAAGGAATTATATTTCCTAATTAACTTTTATGTTGACCATGCTAACTTCATATCACCAACAAGCTCTTCATAATTCTTTACTTTACAGATACAATTAGCCTTATTAAAAAAGAGAATGCTGATTTCGTTGGTAAACTTAATATTTTGCATTTAAAGCTCCACTAGCATTTAATTTTCCAGGAATTGTTACACACAAATCTAAATATTGCAATTAATATAAATTAATGAAGAATGTAAAAAAAAATAGAGATAACAGGAGCCGAAAATGTGTTCATGCAATTGAAAAATCGGCGATACAGAGAACTTCAAAAACTATTTTCAATGTAAAATCAATGTAATTATGGATTTACTAGACTAATATTATGATATGCAGAAATAAACAGATAACTTTAGATCACTGTATGACCACATCAACACTATCTATCTATCTATCTATTGCCTGACACCGTGATACCCGAAGGGGTGGCCACGAACGAACCGCCCCCATGCACCTCTGTCCCCAGTCAGTCGACGCCCCTCCCCCCCAACCAGCACCGCCTTCGTTCATGTACTTCCTCACTCCATCCTTCCACCTCTCATTCGGTCTACCTCTCCCTCTCTGTACCTCCACCTCGCTCTCGTACACCCTCTTAGTCATTCTCTCGCTTTCCATACGTTCCATATGGCTGAACCATCTCAAGTTGTTCCTTTTCACACTTTCCAGCACATCTACCTCCACACCACACCTCCTTCTTACTTCCTCATTAGTCTGTCTATCCCTCCATGTAACTCCGCACGCACTAAGGCTAGTTTGGTAAGTTACAAACATTTTGCAATGCATAGCTTTTATAAGCGTTGCCGCATTCG
This sequence comes from Paralithodes platypus, assembly GCA_032716605.1. Lineage (NCBI taxonomy): Eukaryota > Metazoa > Arthropoda > Malacostraca > Decapoda > Lithodidae > Paralithodes > Paralithodes platypus. The sequence continues at coordinate 1,837,694 of CM064497.1, forward strand.
TATGTAAACATGTAGAGGTTTCGTACCTCTGTATGAATGTAGAGCATAATCAATTATTTATTTTCTTTGATCACATATTGATAGCGAGAATCGTCATAGAATGAGATATATATATTGTATGTATGTATATACTCAGGCACATACCAGTGGCAGACTCGAGACAGAGCCCGAACAGGGACAACACAATACAACATAACAAATATATACTGTATACACAGTATATAAATTCACACACATCTAGGTTGCCCAGGAGAAGACCCAGAGACCAAGGATCACTAAGGGCCTCCAGCACTCCCCCAGCTCCAGACCTTCCGGAGAGGTTCCGGTCTCAGCAGGCAGACATGCAGCGGAGCACACCACAATGCCCGCCCGCTTTTAGTGTTCCTAAAACCCTCTTCCCCTGTTGCACCCACTCCCGCACTTCTTCATCCATACTCCCATCTTTACTCAGCACACTGCCCAGATACTTAAATGAGCTGACAATCTCCATAGCCTGACCGTTCAACTTCACCTAACACTCTGTGGCTTCACCCCTTTCGAAGACCATAACCTTGCTCTTCCCCGCATTTACCTTCAGATTCCGTTTTTCGCACACTGTTCCAAATATATTTACCAGACCCTGCAACTCCCATTCATTATCGCTCATCAGAACTGTATCATCAGCAAACAGCAGTACAGGTAGCTTCCACTCATTTCCTTCCCTTATCAGCGGTACACCAACATCCACTGCTTTTCCTTCTATTCTTTCATAACTCCATCCATATATATATTGAACAACCATGGCCTTGGCCTTGCTCGGGACCTTGGGGCTGTTCGGCCAGACAACCTGGGGAACAACAACAACAACAACCATGGGGACATCACACACCCTTGCTTTAACTCAACATTCAGATAAAAGAACTCGCTCTGTTCATTCTCCACACGTACTGGCGCCTTTGCACCCTCATACATGCTCCTCACTGCTTTCATCACCTTGCCATCTATTCCGCATATTCTCAGTACTTTCCAGACCTTCTCTATCAACTCTGACATAGGCTTTCTCCAAGTCCATAAAGGCAGCATACAACTTTTGCCCCTTCTCCAGATATTGCTCCACAACACATTTCAAGGCAAAAATCTGGTCTACACATCCTCTTCCCTTCCTAAACCCGACCTGCTCATCACCTACCCATTTCTCCGTTCTCGCTCTCACTCTCTCGATCACTACCCTACTGTACATCTTCCCTACTACGCTTAGAAGACATATCCTCCAGTGATTACCACACACTCCTCTTGGGTTCTGTTAATAATCCTGTTAATAGAAGATTTTCTAGAGTTCTCATAAAGCAATACAACTTCACTACTCATTGAACAATACTTCCACAAATCCATTATGGCCGGCACTGAGAGACGTTAACCCAGCAAATTTGGTTGGCCTCACAGAAGTGTCTGTATAGCAGATGTGATAGGCCTCACAAAAGAAAGCCCATGAAACAAAATAATTACCCATAGGTACTCAAATGGAAGCAATATTTTATTAGGTGGTATAATCACTCTCTAGTACCTCCTTCCTCTCCCCTACATGTGTACCTCATCCCCTTCCCCCTCTTTCTCCCCCCACGTCTCCCCTCCTCAATTATTAACTATCTTTCCTTCTATTTTCACTATTCCTCCCTTTCCCTGCTCGAAATATGATGAGTCATAGTGTCCCACACTCCCTCGTCACCTTCACATGCGCGGATGACAGCTGGGAGAGTCAGTTTGCCTCGAGCAGGCCTAGGAAGCACACCTATTTTGCACCCCCCCCCCCCCCCCCCAAACATATACGTATTTCACTAGATATTTGCTGTTTACACCTATTTTCTGGTCTTCACTATTCATATGTTCATCATACAAGTAAAATATACACACATGGAGAAGAAATAATGCTTTATATGGTAAATATAACAAATTCTGTCAGAATCAAAGGTTATCTTTCGCATACGCGGGCTTTTAAAAATCATCAATGGTGCTTTCCTTTGGTTAATAGACGGCAGGATGAAACTCTTGTAAATAAAAAAATGTGACGTCATAGAGGGATTGGGTAACAAACGAGGCTCATATGGACTGACGTTTACTGCCACAATCGTTTAAATATCCCCTAAGTTTGTGACGTCACCGTTGACACATGTAGCCTACTCCCGCAACAACCAATAATATCCCTACAACGTTCATGACGTCACTGTCGTCACACACCCTTTATTGACCAATAAAACATCTGTTTACAACACTACTCACCTCCGCCTTTTCTACATCAGCTGGCTGAGAATTTTTTTAACGTGAGTCTTTGATTCTCTCTAAACATTTGTTTATTAAGTATATTTTCCACTTCTAACCATTTCTAGTAATCTCCGATGTAACATACATAATACATACAGTATACTGTATAAGCATAAAAAAGAATAAGACTATGCCCAAATGGTGGCATTCCAGGCGACCCTGTCATGGGCTGCCTCTGCTGTCAAGTTCTCTATTTTGAGATCGGACCAGAGTACCTGATCCCACGTCTTTCTAGGTCTACCCCTACGCACAGCTCCCTCCACGTTCACAGTTGGGATGAAGAAATGACAGATTGTGAATATGGGGGGAGCTGCACGTAGGGGTAGACCTAGAAAGACTTGGGATCAGGTACTCCGGGACGATTATAATGTAAAACTTGCAAAATAAACAAACTAAAACTGGGACGATACAAGATAAATGCAAAAGAACTGATCAAAATCGCTATGTGGAAACAACGTTTAATAAAATAAAATTTGAAATTAAAGAACACAATCCACCACAACTACATGAGCAAGTCAATTTGTTTCCCAAGTAAACTGATCGCACACATAACAATGCACCTCGTCATGTTCAAGGAATTAGGAAATTTGGGAAGTCCGGGACGTTCTGGTAAATTTTACTAAATTCTGTATGAATAAAGAAACTACAATTTATATCAAATTTTATATTAAGCTAAATTTGCAATTTGACAATATATCAACAAAAGTATCAAAATTCAGAACTTGACAACAGGCCTTCTCCAGATCTACAAAAACAAAGTACAGATCCCTATCTTTAAGTAAATATATTTCCTGCAGCTGCCTGATTATGAAGATAGCATCGATTGTACCACGTCCTGGCATAAAGCCGAATTGCATATTATCGATAGAGATGCTTTCCCTGATCATGGCCACTCTCCATCCTGCACAGTACAAAATATTTTTGGCAAATCATATAATTCATCTCGAGGGTATTATCACACCATTGCAACATACTGTAATGTAGTTATATTAACAACATTGATCACAAGTAGCATTAATGTAGCACCACAATATTTGTATCAGAAATTTATCTGACTATTGACATCTTCTTCTTTGCATATTCAATGTAAATAATGTACAATAAATCCATAGTTGAGTATTTCTTTGTACAGTATATTCAATACATTGACTGGTAAATATATTCGCTCTACATTTTCACCTGCTGTCGTAATCAAGAATACTTTAGCAGCATATCTCTATTGCGGCCAGCTATCGTAATTAGGCTACTGTACTTCACATTTTGACCCCAACATCCCTTGAATTTGGCTCTGTCATGCTTTTGGCTTTGGAGGAGACACAAGTTACAGGCAACCTGCCTTTTGTCTACTTCATACACATAAAAAAAAAAATCAATAAGTTGAAGAGGCTATCTACAAAACAAATACAAAAAACAAACAAACTCACACACACACATACACCACAACAACAGTATGTATTAACCTGCATTATTGGTTATTGCATTCATTTGTCAATCTACTGCAGAATCCAAAGATGGGATGATTGTATCAATATTGTAATATTCATCGTGAATTAGATTCTCACATGTCTTGGATTGATATGACTACAGTACTTTGCATTCTTAAAGTATTTGCTGTCACTATCAGTTTATAAAATTGTCCAAAACAATCTATTTGTATATTATGTTTTACTAAATCAAACCCATCATCTAATTAAAGCTGAAGTGTAGGTTGGAGGAAATAGAGACTAAATGAAAAGTTGAAGGGAGAAAGGTAAGTAGACAACAAATCAAATCAGTCAGTTAATCAATGGATGTACTGTATACGGCATGATTCCACACCGAGAAGTCAGTTAGGTCGAATACCAAACATTATTTTTCCCCCTATCATAAGTAACCCTTGACATGATCAATCAACATAATTTAGCCTCACACGAAGTGCGGTTCCAGTCTCACGTCCTAATGGTGGTGATCCAGGCAGCCCTGTTCAGAGCTGCCTCACTTGATGCAGTTTTTACCATCATACACTCCCTGCTGAATAGCAAGGCTAGGGTGGGTACCCTGATGAATCAGGGACTTAGTGAATTGTTGCCACAGATTGCTAGACCGCACCGTTCACCAACGGCACTGACGTCTGCCAATAACACACTGGCTGGCCCGAGGCTCAAGCCGTCAACCTCACGGTTACCAGGCGAACGCTCTACCAATCGAGCTAAGGTCTGTGACTTGTCAGGTTTTATAATTCAAGATTAGACCGTAAGGTATGATCCCACGTCTTTCTTGGTCTGACCCCTTGGTGCAGCTCCTTCCATGTTCACGAACTTCCATATTGTCACTTAACTTAGTTCATCCATCCTCTCTACCTAATGTTGGGTTGTCCATTCTAGAGAATATATTTTGAGCAATATTAATAGCAGGGAGGCAGGATACAAACACCCACACTGAGGAATTTGGCACTGATGAATCAATCCGGTGTATATATAGATCTCCAGCAGTCAGATATCACAATTATTCTCCTCTACAATATCTAATATCTCACCAATGATAAAACCCATTATTGACTTTGACTTGCCTCTGATTAAAATGTAAAACTTGCAAACTAAACAAACCAAAATTGGGACATGTAAGAAGCTCACACTTAAAATTACTCCACAGTTCAACGGGGCCTTCAGGCAGACAAACACCTCAAACTAATTTAATAATGGCTCTAGAGGGAAACATTTGAAGATATTTCTGTTCTCAAGACATATTTAAGCATAATGTTTATAGAAAGAATTTTTTATTTCTGAAGATCCTGCTCTTCTGAGGAATCATCCACTGAAAATCAACAAGAATGTAATAGATATTTCCCATATAGCTTGGCAATTGGAGTACCAAATCCATCAATGTAGCTGTGGGCACCGAGACCAAGATCAATCAATCCTCAATTTCATATATCGGAAGTCAATTCAGTACTATACAATGTAACCAGCCTTATCAATATCAGTAACTGTAATCAAGTAACCAAAGACAACAAATGTATTCTGTAAGAAACGTCATTCCATAATTGAGTAAGGCTTGACATACACCAATTATGTACTGTAATTCAAAATGAATCTTTTCAGTTTGAGTCAACGCTGCAAAAAAAATATGAAACAGCCAGGGCTTCAGCTTCACCAGTAGTATACACTTATCAACTGGAGTAACCCCTTGAAGAGACCACAGAATAATATACTGCCAGGGATACCTTACTAAAAAAATACTACTGTTATTAAACCAGTATTGTTGAATGTGTTGCCTTAGCCCTATACAGCTAGCCAAACTGAAATGAGGTAAACTAACCTAACCTCTATGAGGGCAGTTAGGGAAACTCCACTACTCCCCCTTGTTCTCTATTTAATGGGGATAGTCAGGTATCAATTGAGAGTTAAGTATGTTCAAAGGCAACACTTTAAGTTGTACCCAGATGTGAATGCTTAAATGGTTGTGAGTCACATGCACCATTATGACAACCCACACCAGTATATCTACTCCAAAGATTAGTAGGGCCTTCCACTTTATACAAGGATCCTGATGGTTCGGCCCAATGCACACTATGGTAAAAGTTCTGCAAACCTGGACCAGGATACTAAAAAATGCCTTAAGTTACGGCGAGGTGAGAGGAATAATAAATAATGAATTAACAGATCCCTTGCTCAAGACGTAATAACTTCCTCATGCTCAGGAAAACTAGATATGACTTGCTTTTCAGTATTAAGGGCACTAGAATTATGATATCGACGTTCAGGATACAATGATCAGAGGGAGATAAGACGTAAAAAAAAATAGCCTACGGGTGCTGACGGATTACCGGTACCCCATTACTGTATACATAGATACCTTAGGGCCAGACTAAGGCTGGGGTCATGTTGGACTCCTAGTCCCTTTCATTAATTATATTTACAATTACAGTACTTACATTGTTTTCTACAGGGCTAAAGAAACTAAAGGCCATATTCTTAAACAAACCCCATCATTGTCGGTGGTAATTACTATAGCTTCATTGTATTCCTAGCCAGTCAAAATTATAAGCTAGTTGTTGTTACTGTAAAGAGATTACAGTTGTACTATGATAATGTTCCAGGACTTCTCATTGCATTTACAACAACTAACGTATCATATTGACTGACCAGGAATACAGCAAAACTTTAGTAATTACTGCCGACAAAGGTGGGGTTTGTCGAGAAATACAGGCCTAAAAGTGAAGACAGAGGTTGATAGAATAAACCAACATAACTAATGAGGCAGGCAGGCAGGCAAGACATCCCACAAGTGACACCACTATCATCCCCACCACCACAACTGACAGCATTAAGAGTATATAAAAACAGTGATACCTGATCTGTACTGGCTATCTCCTCCTGCTCTTCTTCTGCCTCTACTGCTGCCTCCTCCTGCTCCCTCGCACCTTCCTCAACCTTGTCCTCTGTTTTTGTTATGAACTGCCGTGCCAAATTGGTCGCGGCAACAGTAATTTACCATTCAGGTTACAGTAGTCAAACGTCATGCAATATCAAGTTTCGCCTGCCACATATATGTTAGCTAGCAAACACAAATATAGACATACAGTATATATCAAAGACACAACATTCTATAATAAACAAATGTGAGACCCTTAGCTAAACTAATATGTTCCTCTACTCCCAGATTAAGGTAACATTTTATGGAGACAGTTGTAGGAAATTACATTTCAAGATGAAAGAGCTGAAGAGTATGTTATATGGTCTCCATATAAGAACTTTTCAAAATGTTGTGCAGTATGTTGTGAAAAAACAACAATCCTATTCCCATTATTTTGAGGTTAACACATCACTTATCCCCAACTTACAACATGTCATCAGTCAATCCACAGCAAGATCAAAGAACTTGCAAACATTTAGAGATTCTTCACTTTACTCCAACCATTTCGCAGCAACTTCTGTAGTCCAGGTTATTGATGTACACTATTGTGCAATTTACTGCATTTTAATCCTTTGCAGGCCAATCTGGCCCAATCTGGTTTACCCCTACCCTTTGTTTTCCTTGCCTTGATTGAAAATCCTTTTAAACAGTCTTACATCACACATTTTCTTTTAGAGTCCATACCATTTGAACACCCCTTAATATAATCTTTCTCATAAACTTTTCAATTCCTACACTTTCCCTAACTCTTGTTTCTAATTTGTTAGTTTATATAGCTCTGCATTTTTGCATGAGTAAAGCTATTTCTGCTTTATGGCTGCTGTCTGCACTGTACAGTCGTTCTCAACTTTCCAATTCAGGTTCTTTACTTTATAAATCACTAACAAGCTCCTTGAAAATCTTCCTTGGGTGGGCCATAGGTTTTCTTCTCTCCCAATTAATTTACTGTACAGTCAAAATGTATAGTTCAGTAATAATCTTCTTCACAAATTGTCTAGTGATTTTAAGTTACTATCATTTTTCATAGGTTTTCTTCTCTCCAAATTAATTTACTGTACAGTCAAAATGTATAGTTCAGCAATAATCTTCTTCACAAATTGTCTACAGTGATTTTAAGTTACTATCGTTTTTCCATGATAGTTCTTATGTGTTTCTATTAGCCTGTGACAAGTACTAATTTGTTCAAACCGTAGAGGTGTGAAGTTAATGTCCCTCTACATTTCACATGAACCATCACCAAGATCTTAGTCAAATAATGTACAGTATTTTGGTTGTGTATTGATCTCCTCACCAAACACTCCTCCAACAATCCTTTCATCATGTCTAAATCACCTTAACCTACCGCAACACATAACCTACGTCTGGGGAACAACAACCTCCACTAGGCTTTCTAAATATTATCAGTTTCAGAGCTCTGTACTACATAATCTATTCTTCAATATCATACAGGCTTCTCCACCATTCCCATCTCAACCCACAATATTTAGTTCTCCTTCTCCACTTGTACAAATCATATCTCAAAGGTAGAAGAATTTGTCCAACTAATATATGGCTAAGCTGTTCACTTGACCTATCCTCTCTGATATTACCTGTCTATTAGCATAGGCTACATGATAGACAGTTGAATCCTCTCATTGTCTACCTCTAATATCACTACACCATTTAAACTTCCTTGTGAACATACCATTAATATTCTGCCATACTGTTATTCTATATTGAACTGCTTTAACTATAATATCCTTAAACATACTGTACCTACATTTGCTTGGACATACTGATATGATCACTTCTAAACCAAATAGAATAGTAGTAATAAGGTAAACTCATTTCATAAGTCAGATGTACAATTTTCAAAGGTAATTTCTCCATCCCCAATGGTAAATTAAATTTAAAATATTGATTACCTCGAAGATACACACAACCAATAAGGATACACCAAAGAAAGCAATTTGTTTGCAAATAATGACAATTATTTCTCAAATAAACACAGGATAACATCAGACAACTGAACCAAAACATCTGGAATCAATTTCCAGATGATATCAAATATCAATACATACAGCTTTGTGATAAAATCAACATAATATTCTGATCAGGGTGTTTTCCTCAATATGTTGGTTAATTTTATGCCAGATCATATACAGTACTGTAAAAACAATTTTTCTAAACACATGAGAATAGGCCTAAGTGTGCAGATGGTTAGTAAAAATTCAACCTAGAGATAATATACTTATCAAAACAGCACATCAGAAATGCTATTGCATTTTTAACCCTTTCAGTAACATGGTAACATTCTAATTATATTCTGCCTAATATTTGACGATATTCAGCTTAGGAAGAACTTTTAGGAATCAAAGGGATACAAAAAACTAAATTAGCTATTTGATTTCTAAAGGGTCCTCCAAAACTGGATATGATCATCTAGTGATAACCAGAGTACAATTAAAAGGCATCATGGTACTGAACAAGTTAATGACAAATTGCCAAGAAATCCCTAAGAAAGCAATTCCCTGACTTGAGACCTTAATATATGGGTTCAGGTTCAACAAGACTGGAGACCTTAAACTTAAAGCTACACTATTTGTTATATGGGTTCAGGTTCAACAAGACTGGAGAACTTGAACCTACACTATTTGTTATATGGGTTTAAGTTCAACAAGACTGGAGAATTAAAACCCACACTATTCAGTACATAGGTTTCAGTTCTCCACCAGTTTAACCTATCATCATCAATAACAGTATTACTAGAAAATCTCCCCACTGACTGACCTGGTTGGGCAAAAGTTCAACGTAGTTTGAAGGGAAGATGCCCGAGGTCTGGTTGACGATGCCGTGCCACCAGTCTCCCTCCTTCTTCACCACAAGGATGATCTCTCCCGCATTGAAGTTCAGGTCACCCACTTCAGGAGACTGTACACAGAAGGGATATAAGTTAGCTATAAAGTCAAATGAGGTCAAAGGGCGGGTTGTTGTTGTTCCCAAGGCTGTCCTGAGCAAGGCCAAGGGCAAAACTGAGTGCCCCCACAGAACCCTCCATGTTTTACCACTAAAAATGCCCAGGTGACCGAAACCGTTCCTAAGCGAGGAGCTGAGGAGGGTGAGGAAACGCCCGGGACACCAAAGCCACACCCAAGGCCCTGTGCCCCTTAACAATCATGAAGGGAAAGCTGAGGGGCAAAGGAAAAATCTGGTATCAAAGGGTGGGTTTACACAAGCGCTTATTCTGGGAACTTTATTCTGGTATCATTATTGGACTGTTTTGCATTGGTATCAGCAACTATTTGAAGATAGATTATTGTAAGTGACCTGAGTAGATAACTAAAGTCGGCAGAAAAAGCACCGATGTGAACTCCAAAATTCCTGCTTCTGCTTCTACTGTGCCAATAATATCCCCTCTTCTTCAACATCAAAATAATCTCACTTGCATTGAACTTCAGGTCACCCACTTCAGCATCCAGCAGATATCTGATTCTTGGTTAGGTATAAGCTTAGGTAAGGTTTCATTCCCTCGGAGTCAAACCTATCCTAATCTTTCCTTCAAAAAAACAATCTAAGTTAAGATAAACCAAGATCTAACCTATTTATCTATCTATCTATTGCCTGACGCCGTGATCCCCTAACCTACACATAGATTAAGTATAACATAAAGTAAGGTCTAAAACCAACTGATTAAGCTATAAGATCATGATGCTTATTGTTCTGCAATTTTGCTGGCTTCCTCTGATCAAACACTCCGATTACAATTGGTAGCAAATTAGAAATAATGTTTATTAGAGCAATCACAATTCATTAATCGGTTAGTATGAATGAAAACCAGATAGGTGTAGGGAGCATGATAGAGAGAAAAGAAAAAAAACACACATCCATGGCATGGTCACTAACGCATCTGACTGGTGGTTAAAGGGTCTGCAGTTCGATCCCATGCCGTGCCATTGGTAGACGGCAAGAGTTTGGGCAGCTCGATCTAGTGATTTGTGGCAAATGTCTAGTAAAGTCCCTGTAACAAGGGCACGACCTAGCCCTGTCAATCAAGGGAGTGCACGGCGCTAAAAACTACATCACACACAAACAGATACAGTTAGCCCGTAAAATATGATAGGCCTCAAGGAAGGCTCTCCTGGTGGACTGTGATACACCTCATGAAAGCATGATTTTCAATTAAGTGTCAAAACCGCGGCAAAGGCGGGATACGTATGAAAATTGGGTGATAACTCGGATTAAGTGGTAACTCTCGATACCAAACATCGGAACACACTCACACCACACCATCATTCCTCCCTCATCATCATGGAGGTAGTGGCAGTGCTCGGGGACTGTCCTTCAAACACAAATATGTCCTATATCCTATTTAAATATACGAGAGAGGAGGAGGCAGACGCAACACCAAAACCATGCACGTTGCAAGGAGGGGAGGAGGCGCGCGTTTCCTTCCCTCCCCCCTCCTGCTCTAAGTCCCGACTTATATATTCAATTTTATTCTTTACACAAACGTTCTCCACACCGAAAATCCTCCTCTTCCTCCATCACTTTGACTCTATTGCTTACGCGCGCCAACCTTGCAAATTCTGACCACAACCATATAATTTAAAAAAAATAAAAATAAACACAAATAAATATACTGTATATTCATTTTGGGATGTAGGGATGAATTTCCAACATGTTGAGGTACTTTTCGTTCAGTTATGTGATAGTCAGATTTTTGGTGCGATATTCACACAATGATGGGTCCACTCAAACCTCCTCTCACATTTCCTGGGATAAAGCACTAAACAATAGTATATCAATACTATACCTGGTATGGGTAGAGAGCGTGATAGAACTGCGACACCTCATCATTGACGAGGTTATCAGGCATGGGTGGTTCCTCGGGCTGGTCCTGTGGTGTGGTGACTGGTGAGATGATGGCTGCTGGGCCGGACACCATCCTCACAAACGACCGAGGGAACCAACCTGCTGTATTGTTTACCTCACCGTACCACCATTGATCCTGGAGGGGGAAAATGTGGAGTATGGCAATATATTCATCATTTATTAATTCAAGCTTAACTTCATGTTTTCACCAACCCACCTATTAACTTACAAATAAACATAATTAATTAAATCAACAAAACTAATGAATACATGTGGTACTCCAAGGATTCGAACCTAGGATATTCACACCAAAATTCAGAGCACTAACCACTACGCTACCAAAACAGATGTGGAGATGAGCTATATCCTATGGGCAATGAATGAGGAGTGACTGAATGATACAGAAAAGTACTTAGGGTGGTATGGCCTTTATGAAGAGTGGATGAGAACAGAATTCCAAGAAAGATACAAGGAAGGCAAATGAGAGGAACAGACAGAAGTGGAAAACCACCAATGGTTTTGGAAAACATTTGGAAAATATATTGCACAACTTTCACATACTGTAGTGGAAGCAGTAGGGAAGAAAAGAATGTATGGACAAAGTAGCCTGGAGACATTTCTGCCATGGCCATTCTTTAGCGGGGGTTTTCCAGATATAAGCATTTTTTTTTTTTTTTTTTTTTTTAATTCTATGTGTATAGATGGTGGGGGAGCGGGGGATGTCTTCTGGGCTGGTCGCACAAAGATAAAGATGATAATGTATTAATGCCTGATGTACTGATGATGATGATAAAAAATTATAATGGTGGTGCCTTCAATGTACTGATGTTGATGATAAATATGATAATGGTGGTGACTGATGTACTGATGTTCATGATAAAGATGATAATGGTGGTGACTGATGTACTCACGGTATAGTAACATAGAAGGTAGACGCATGGCGGTGGTATTGGAACCATGATAGTCACTTGTTTGAGCCACTGTGACGTCACAGAGGGACTCTCGTACTGGTCTCCCAAGCTAAATATGGTCTTCTAACAGGATCAGTATATTGCATTTTCCACCGAAAATGTAAAGTGACATGGATAAACATGGACATATATAGTGTGACAGGACCCTAGTCTATTTGCTAAAGTTGTTATTTTTTGCATTTGAAGATTATATATACGGCTATGAGGTAGTATATAGCCGACGTCGCTTCAAATTTTACCGCGGAAATGCGATGATATTTTTGTTGACCTAATTACCTAATATGTAGAGTAATGTCGATTGATATCGATAATGTAATTGTAGTAGGACCCAATCTACATGTTAGCATTGTTATTTGATATATGTGTAGTTTATATAAAGAGTATATGGCTAGCTAAGAATCTAAGAGGGAATGTAGATTTCTACGAAGCGAAATGTTGGGAGTGGGGGAGCAGACCGGACGGTGGTGCCCTCTGACGGCCAGAGAGAACACTGCCTACGTCAACAAACAAGCCACGATGGTATACAAATATTTCACAAAAGTACTCGCTTATAGAATAATCAACGTTATTCCAACAACTATATCTTATATTATGATGGTACCATGGTTGAGCGTGGTCACAATATAAAAATAATTGATAGACGTCTGTTTAGTGCTTTTTAGAAGCCTTTATGTATATGAGTTCAAGAATTCACTGCGTCTACCTTCTATGTTACTATACCGTGGATGTACTGATGTTGATGATAAAGATGATAATGCTGGTGACTGATGTACTGATGTACCGATGTTGATGATAAAGATGATAATGCTGGTGACTGATGATGATGATAAAGATGATAATGCTGGTGACTGATGTACTGATGTTGATGATAAAGATGATAATGCTGGTGACTGATGTACTGATGATGATAAAGATGATAATGCTGGTGACTGATGTACTGATGATGATGATAAAGATGATAATGCTGGTGACTGATGTACTGATGATGATGATAAAGATGATAATGCTGGTGACTGATGTACTGATGATGATGATAAAGATGATAATGCTGGTGACTGATGTACTGATGTTGATGATAAAGATGATAATGCTGGTGACTGATGTACTGATGATGATGATAAAGATGATAATGCTGGTGACTGATGTACTGATGATGATGATAAAGATGATAATGCTGGTGACTGATGTACTGATGTTGATGATAAAGATGATAATGCTGGTGACTGATGTACTGATGTACCGATGTTGATGATAAAGATGATAATGCTGGTGACTGATGATGATGATAAAGATGATAATGCTGGTGACTGATGTACTGATGTTGATGATAAAGATGATAATGCTGGTGACTGATGTACTGATGATGATGATAAAGATGATAATGCTGGTGACTGATGTACTGATGATGATAAAGATGATAATGCTGGTGACTGATGTAGGCCTACTGATGTTGATGATAAAGATGATAATGCTGGTGACTGATGTACTGATGTACCGATGTTGATGATAAAGATGATAATGCTGGTGACTGATGATGATGATAAAGATGATAATGCTGGTGACTGATGTACTGATGTTGATGATAAAGATGATAATGCTGGTGACTGATGTACTGATGATGATGATAAAGATGATAATGCTGGTGACTGATGTAGGCCTACTGATGTTGATGATAAAGATGATAATGCTGGTGACTGATGTACTGATGTACCGATGTTGATGATAAAGATGATAATGCTGGTGACTGATGATGATGATAAAGATGATAATGCTGGTGACTGATGTACTGATGTTGATGATAAAGATGATAATGCTGGTGACTGATGTACTGATGATGATGATAAAGATGATAATGCTGGTGACTGATGTAGGCCTACTGATGTTGATGATAAAGATGATAATGCTGGTGACTGATGTACTGATGTTGATGATAAAGATGATAATGCAGGTGACTGATGTACTGATGATGATAAAGATGATAATGCTGGTGACTGATGATGATGATAAAGATGATAATGCTGGTGACTGATGTTGATGATAAAGATGATAATGCTGGTGACTGATGTACTGATGATGATGATAAAGATGATAATGCTGGTGACTGATGTAGGCCTACTGATGTTCATGATAAAGATGATAATGCTGGTGACTGATGTACTGATGATGATGATGATAAAGATGATAATGCTGGTGACTGATGATGATAAAGATGATAATGCTGATGTACTGATGTTGATGATGATAAAGATAAAGATGATAAGTTGAAGAAGTGCTCATTTTGGGCGTTTCTGGAGATCGATTCAAGACCTAAATCCTAAAGTAATGGTCTGATTTGAATGTTGTTGGTACTATTGGATTCAGTGGGTGAAAGTGTTGTTGTTGTTGTTGTTGTTGTTGTTGTTGCTGTTCCCCAAGCTGCCTGGCCGAACAGCCCCAAGGCCCCGAGCAATTCCAAGGCCATGAATACAGTAGTGGTTGAAAATTGATCAAAATCCATACATAATAACCAGTCTATGGGTGATTTAGAAGTTTTCAAAATATGGTCTAACTAAAAAAAAAAAAATTATATAACTGTATATACTGTTGGAATCGCAACGACGAGAGGAATCCATATATTCCCTTGAAAACTCAAAACAAAAATAAAAAATAGGTCTAATGGGCCTAAAAATGGTCTAAATAAATAAAAAATATATACCGTAGGAATCAAAACGAGAGGAATCCATATATACTTTTGAAAACACAAAATTCGAACATGACCTGCCAAGGTACTTGGCTTTGCCTGGACTAAAACCCAAGGTTTTTAAAAAAGTAACGTTTAATTCTGGGCGAATAGCTTTCGAAAATGGAATCTACGACCATGTATGGAAGGTGTTGGGCGAGATAAATCGAATGGCACCAGGTAGAATTAACTTGGGCTATTAGTTTGGGCTACAGAAGACTTTTAAAGTTAAAAAAGTGCTCATTTTGGGCGTTTCTGGACATCGATTCAAAAACCTTAATCCTAAAGTAATGGTCCGATTTGAATTTTGTTTGCGCTATTGGATTCAGCGGGTGAAAGTGTACTAGTGGTAGAAAATTGAGCAAAATCCATATACAGTATAAATAACCCGTCCATGGGTGATTTAGAAGTTTTCAAAATATGGTCTAAATATAAATATATATACTGTACTGTATATATATATATTTTTCTTTCTTTCTATATTTCAACTACTCCCTCTCGGGCATAGGCTGATAGCCTTTACACTCTACCGCTGAACACGGTGAGGCCCGTGTGGTCTTGTTCCAGTCTAGGGAGTACATACATACATAAAATTTTAAGACTGAGTGTTCCACACATACGTGCAGTTTCAGTCTCTTGTCCTAATGGTGGCGTTCCAGGCAACCCTGTTAAGGACTGCTTTCACTTGTCAAGTTCTTGGATTTGAGATCGGCACGTATAGTCCGATCCCAGGTCTTCCTCGGTCCACCCCTTGGTGCAACTCCCTCCACAATCACAGACCTGCATTTTTTCACCCAATTTTGTTCATCCATTCTCTCCACATGTCCATACCATCCTAGTCTACTTGTACGCATCACCTCGCTTACTCTTTATACCTAAACGTCTCCTCAGCTCAACATTTCTTATTCTATCCTGTAGCCTGGCCCCACACATCTATCTCACCATTCTCATCTCATTACAGTACGTTCCATTCTGTTGACATCCTCTACTTTAACAGCCCATGTTTCTGAGGCATACGTCATTGCACTTCTAACACATGAGGCATACACCTTTCCCTTCAGGGGGAGAGGCATTCTTTTCATGGTCAGGATTGGCAGCAGTTCTCTGAACTTCCCCCAGCCACACCTAATTCTAGCAACAGTGGCAGCCTCGGCCCCACCACCGGCAGAGATGGTATCTCCTAGGTAACAAAACTTGTTCACCAGCTCCAATGACTCATTTCCAAAATTCACAGCCACAGGATCATCACTTAACACAGGTGATGATCCTGTGATGGAAATGGAGTGAGACATGCGAAGCACCTATTCACGGCCCGAACCCAACTCCATCTCTGAAGCTGCCTCGCCTCCGCGCTTCACAGTCTCACTCCCCAGGCTCGGACCCTCACTCTCAGAACGCAATTAACTCACTAGGCATTGCCCCCCTGTAGCATATTTTGAATATGGGAATATTCATACAGTGCTATTTAATCAGGGAACAATGAGGGTATTTTGTTTTGGCATTTGAGTGTGCTGTGGTAATGCACTGAAGCTAGGTACAGCACAAATTCCATCCCAATAATATCTTCCCATTGACATATTGGGATTCGAACCCGGGTCCATTGGATTACCAGTCCAGTGGCAAGACCACTCTGCCACACCTCACCTTAGATATATATACAGTATATACCGTTGGAATCGCAATGACGAGAAGAATCCATATACTGTATATCCTTGAATGTAGTAATGTATATAATATAGTAATGTACACCCTATGTGGTGGATTGTGTTCTTTTATTTAATAATTTTCATTTTAGTAAGCGTTGTTTCCACATAGCGATTTTGATAATTTAATTTGACTTTATATTGTCCTTGTCCCAATTTTGGTTTGTTTAGTTTGCAAGTTTTACATTTTAATTAAAAAAAATCAAAATATAAAATAGGTCTAATGGGCCTAAAAATGGTCTAAATAAATAAAAAAAACATATTGTTGGAATCGCAACGACGAGAGAAATCCATACAGTATATACCTTTGAAAACACAAAATTCGAACATGACCTGCCAAGGTACTCGGCTTCGCCTGGATGTACTGATGTTGATGATAAAGATAAAGATGATAATGCTGGTGACTGATGGTACTGATTTTGATGATAAAGATAAAGATGATAATGCTGGTGCTTGATGTACTGATGATAAAGATAAAGATGATAATGGTGGTGCCTGATGTACTGATGATAAAGATAAAGATGATAATGCTGGTGCCTGATGTACTGATGATAAAGATAAAGATTATAATGGTGGTGCCTGATGTACTGATGATAAAGATGATAATGGTGGTGACAGATGTACTGATAATAAAGATAAAGAAAAAGATGATAATGGTGGTGCCTGATGTACTGATGATAAAGATGATAATGGTGGTGAGAGATGTACTGATAATAAAGATAAAGATAAAGATGATAATGGTGGTGACAGATGTACTGATGATAAAGATAAAGATGATAATGGTAGTGCCTGATGTACTAACCTGTTGTTCTCTAACAGTGATGCGGTCAGCCTTGTTGAATGATAGATGGTTGGGTTGTTTGGCTCTCCATGGGAAGACTGCTACAGCCTCCCCTAGTGTGCTGCTCTCAGTCACTTCATCCGCTACAGCAGCAACCACACCTGTACTGTTGCCTGCTTCCTCCGGGATGTTCCTGGACACATTATACACCTTTGTAAACACTTAATAACTTATATTTATATTTAAATATATTATTTGTTTAATAAATTAGTTTAACCAGACCACTGAGTTCCCCCAAAAAAGATAGATGCGGAAGGGCAGGAGGCGAACAAATCTAGAAAGGTGAAGACACGCAGACATTTCTCGCCACATCATCAGTTCAGCCAGACCACACAAGCTCCATAGCAGAACTCTTATAGGGCAAGGCCGAAGGATGAGGCAAAAACTGCTACACTGTAGCACCAAAGAAGAAGCGATCAAGGGTGAAGAATGAAAGAGATCATGATTAAGGAAGAAAGAATAACATCGAGATATAAAAAAATACACTACTGAGGGGAATCGAGTCAGTTTGGCCGCACCAGCAACCGAAAACACAAATCATGTCAGGAGCCAACAACCAAGCCAGGCCAACAATGAGGGATGACAGGGTAGCATATGATATAGGTCGCCCAAAGGACGACCAGAAGAGAAAAAATAAGAACAGAAGGGGAAAAACATAGAAAGAGGAAATATAAGCTACCCAAAATTGGTCAAGCTGACGACAAAAGTTTGAGGGGAGAGGGTAATAATCCTCCCCCATCAAGCCCCAGTCGCCGGCCCTGAAGCGCCCCCCCCCCCCCCCCCGGCGACAATGGGGTAGTACTAGGGGGTAATAACATTTAACCATTAATCAATAAATATGTTTATCTAATCTTAATCAGTTTCAATCAATTCTTATTTCAGATATTAGCCACAGCTAAATCAATCAAAGGTGGCTGGGAACAATGGTCTGCACTGGTATTGTTAACATTAACCCTAAAAACATTAATGTTGTTAACATCAAATAAAAAGTAGTGTGTTTATACATAAATGCTAAAAACAAAACTAATCCAACCCAGGTGACTGCGTACGATGGCCTCAGCTGGTAATGACTCTATACCTGCAGTATCCTCGGCCCAGATTCACTAACCAATATGAACTAGGATATAAACCAAAGTGACCGCAAAAGGAATGATTAACACCTTAGAAGATAATAATAATAATTCATTAGCTGTGGTCAATTATGTTCATATTGTAGGTCATATTGGATAGTAAATCTGGGCGTTGGTCCTCCTCCACATAGGATTCAGTGTAAGCCTCATAGAACCATCCAGCATCAACCTGTACCTCACCTCTCACTGTACCACAACTGACTCACTGCAGCTATCATGTTTACTAAGGCGTTTTTGAGGAATATTGGTGACATTAATACTCAACGTTAAACTGAAGCAAATCAACAAGCAACAACAATACTCGTGATATAATTTATTTATTTATTTATTTATTTTTGCCAGATGCCGTAATTCCTGAGAAGGGGTGGCCATGAAGATTAGGCGTTTGTCACGAATTGCTAGGTCAAGTTGCCCGGGCTTGACATCTACCAATAGCTTTTTGACAGTGAGGATTCGATCCGCCGACCCTTTGGTCAGCAGCCGAGGCTCTACTTACTATGCCGCGGCTCGTAATCGTGACATAAATAATAAACCAAAACAAACCCTCAATCGACTCACTCAAGATGACTGCGAACGACGGCCTCCGCTGGTGCCGTCTCCACAGTTGCTGTGTCCTGGTCATCCAAGTAGGGTTCAGTGTAGGCCTCGGGGAACCAACCAGTGTCTCCCTGTACCTCACCTCCCAACCATCCAGGCTCCGCACCCTCCACGTTCGTTACCTATGCACCAGGAAAAAAAAAAATAAGTATTGTAACAAATTCTCTGAAAAACCATGATTAAATCATACTTATTACCAAAATCATCGATTAAAAAAGTAAGCCACACATTCTATAACAATCCTTGAATAAATCCTGTTAATTGAAAAAATCATATACAGTACAAATAAATAAAAAGAATAAATGCAAGAAATGGAAGTAAAAGGACACATTAAACCTGGATAAAACAAACATAATGGTCAGCAGAAACAAGGGAGGCAATGTGGTGCAACAAGAAGGCTGGCCATGTGCTGTGTGTAAAAAGGGTGTTGGAGAGGAATTATATTTTATGTGCAGTGGTACTAACTCCCAGAGCCCAGGTGATGCCATATGGCATAAATAGGGTTAATAGCCAGCATCCCGAGTGATGCCATATAGCGCCAGCATGTTTCGCGCCAAGCAATCAAATTTTCTATGGTGCAATCTCGGCCCTATCGGCCTTGTGATGGACTAAACTCCACTAAGAGTGAGAGCTAGTCCTATCCCGAGTGAGATTTGGCATCCTTTACCAAACCTTAGCCATTTCTGTCTGTCTCTTTTATTGTACTACTTTTCCTTCTTGGTGCTGGCGAGATCACCCGATTGGGTGGCACTGCAAGGTGGGCTGCGGACGGTGGGGGCACTGGTCCGGGGGTGCAAGCCCGTGAGCTGATGATCCCCTCCCCTGCTGCCCTCTCAGAGACAGATCTCATCTCACCCAGGCTCCTTCGGGGGCCGCGAGTATCTTGAGCGGCTTCGGTCTACCGGACTCGGAACTGACTTTCATTATTTCATTCTATCTATAGCACTTTTAACGGCGTCGTACCTATCAAAGGTGGTGGGCCTTGTATTGGGACTGCAGTGCTAAGCTGTTCCCTGTTCCATTCAAACTCCACAATTAGCAGTCTTTCATAATGCTCCTTCCATGCCTCTCTATTTTCGTTTTCTGAGTAAAGTCATGCCACTGTCATTATTTATGCATCTTACACTCACGATGTCCTTACTAAAGTCCTTCACATTCTTAAATAATTTATAAATCCCATTGGTATTATTAGTGCTACAAACTTGTTCTATCACGCTACCCTGTATGGTTTTCTTTGCCCTGTAGACCTCTTTTCTAGCATTACGTTTGGCGGTCAGGTATTCTTCCTTGCTGCCACCTTCCTCCCATACTTTGAAACATCTTTTCTTCTTTCTGACTGCAGCTTTGACATTGTTGTTCCACTGCCAGGAAAACTTATGTCTGGGTGGCTCCTTTGTTTTACCACAAACTTTGTGGCATCATGGAGGCTGCGTTCTATAAAATTCCATTTGCTATCAACATCAGCTGACCTAGCACCCACACTTCTTTCAATTTCCATAATTTCATTGTGGAATCTGTCTCTGTACTCCTCTTTTTCTAACAACCATATTTTCCTTTATGGCATATGTACTTTCTTTCTCACAGGAACTCTGTTTTAGGCACATATCACACACTAGGAGCTTGTGTTGGGAATGCATTCTTCACCTGGTATGACCTTAGTATCTCTAACCTATTTCCTGTCAAATTTGCTGATCAGGAAGTAGTCTATCTGGCTACTGGAACCACCGGATTCATATGTAATCAGATGGCCCTTCCTCTTCCTGAACATGGTGTTCCACTGAGTGATAAAGCTAAACATTGATTAGAGAAAAACTTTGTACTGTATTTGAAATACAGTACTGCTGCAATATCGGTAATATAATCTGGTAGACTGAGATGGTATGAACATCTTGAGAGAATGGAAGAGGATAATTGTGTGAGGAAAGTTACTAGCATGAATGTGGAAGATAGTGCACCTAACCGTAGAGTGAGGAAGAATGAGGAGGTGGTAATGCGGAATGATCTCCAGGCCACAGGACTGAAAATGGGAATAGGGAGATGGCCCAGGATCGTGACACATGGAGAACTGCTATCCAGTGAAAAACCTACTCATACTAGTATGGAAATGGGTCTTTAAAATATAACATAGTACACAAAAATATACAATCACAGAAAATTATTCTAAAATAATTAATGAATAAATTACAATAATTTTGCCAGCATCAATCTATCAATAAATCATTCAATCAATCAATGGAGCCTAGGCCAAGATGGCGCATAGTTGTACTCAGCCTTTGACTATATAAAACTTTCATGAATCATTGTCTGTATGACAGTCTTGATAGCTTAGTGCTTAGTGTGCGGAATTTCGGTGTGAGTATCCTAGGTTCGAGTCCTTGGAGTACCACATGTATTCCTTACTTTAATTGATTTCACTAGTTAGGTTTATTTGTAAATTAATTGGGGAGTTTGTGAAAACAAATATAGTATGAATATATAAAATATATATTATCTTTTGTTGATCTTAATGGTTTAGCTTTGACTTAGAATCACGCTAATGCTACCATTGATGAAAAACATCTGGCACACAAAACATATATTTTAAACAATTGTCTCAACCCATCATCGGAAATTGTATGCAGGCTGCGTGAGAAAATTAAGCTGTTTGGCAGTGAAATATGGGGCATTAAGAAAAACAGGAAGCAAATCAAAATGACCAAACTCCTAAATGGCCACTACCCAAACAGCCACAATCCAAAAGGCCTCAACCTAAAAAGCCACAATCCTAAACATTCCAGGTTAAGTTAGGTTAGAGTAGCTAGGTTTAAATAGGTTAAGCTAACTTAGTAAGTTAGGTTAGGTAAGGTCTGGTTATGTTAGATTACTGCTACATGTAGGTTTAATTGGGCTAAACTGGGTGAGGTTAGGTTAGGAGACTTGCCATTCTGATTGTGGCCATGGCGGTGTGTGGTCATTTTGAGGATGCATAGAGACACAAGTGCAATGTAATTAGTATGGTAAAAATTATGGTGTGACATTTCAGGGGAGATAATCCAACTCAGAAACAGACTGTGCACAAAAACATTGGAAAAGTTATGCATAATGGTAGTTCGAGGTGGCTTTGGCATGCTGAGAAGATGACAAACGACTGTTGAATCTCAAGATGCATGTATACAAATGTAAAGTATATGAACTAGATGCTGCATAACATTGACTTGGGATGAGCTTGTTGGAAGATCTTATGACAAAGAAATAGATTATAAGGAAGATGCAAGGGACCGTTCAATGTGACAAAAAGCCATCAAACAGAAAATGACTTACTAATATTGCTCATGCAAACATGGACATGGCCGTAAAAAAAAAAAATGATGATGATAAGGTGTTGCTGCAATTGTTTGAAATAATTATTTTGTCTGCGAGTGTAGTTATATTTCTCCTGTGCTTTGTATTATTTCCCTGTAAATTTCTTCACTCAAAATAACCTTATAGGTGATCTGATTCATTAGGCTAGTATATTTGTATGTATTGTATATATATGTCAATCAACATCGTTCTTAACACCAATAATCCCCAAATAAAATTAAGGAAAGCATGCGATCCTCCCAGGATACCACATACAGAACTTACACGTTTTAACCATTACACTATCAAGACAGTTGATGGTACAGCAGATGACCTAAGATTAATAACCATTTATCGAATACTGGATATCAATCTAATGATCTAATCATATACTGGACTCAACTGTGCTATGAATCGCCCAATGCTTAGGTGAGAGGAATGAACATTGTATGGGGTACAGATCTCAAAGGACCGACCTCGCAATGAAGTTTTCCTGAACCTATCGATATTAATTAACATCGTTCTTAACACCAATAACCTCCAAATCAAATTAATGAAAGCATGTGATCCTCCCAAGATTTGAACCCAGGATACCACATACAGAACTTACACATTCTAACCATTTCACCATCAAGACAGTTAAAGGTACAGCACATGAACATGATAAACATCCATTTATCATACACTGGAGATCAATCTAATCATGCACTGGACCCAACTGCACTATCCACCCCCAGCTATGGGGTATGTGCCTGAGTGTATGCATACATAGTACAGTACAGTATATAGATCCCCCCCCCCCCCACACTTCACTCAGATATCTTGGTATAACCTCAATGTTCACCAGTGTTATACGGAGTACAGTATCATTATTACATCAAGTGACCATAGTACTTTTCATAATTGTTTTTTGGTTTTTGGTTTTTTATTTTTATTTTGCTGAATTAATATTTCCACATAGTGATTTTGATAAGTTCTTTTGTTTTTATATTGTGCTGTTCTTGTTTTGGTTGATTATTTTGAAAGTTTTACATTTTAATTATAAGTGCAGATGGTATTTTCTGACATGTATTTACAATACTACAAGTGCACATTTTTTTTTTTTTTTTTTTTGCAGTATATTTGAACTATTACAAGTGCACATAGTATTTCTGTCATATATTTGAATTACTGGTAATATAACTGCACAGTGTTTATTTTCTGCTATATACTTGAACTATTACAAGTACACAAAGTGTTCTACTGTACATGTGAACTATTATTTATAGAGATACATGGACATTTCAGTAACAAATTTAACTACAAGTGCACATAGTACTTTCTGTCAAACATTTGAACTATTGACAAGTGCACATAGTATTTTATGTTATACATTTGAACTATTACAAGTGCACATAGAGTTTTCTGTTATATACAGTATATGAACTATTACATGTGATGTGGATGATGCAGTTTTTACCACCATGCACTCCCTGCTCAAGAACTGGGCTAGTGTGGGTGCCCTGATGATCAGGGACTTCAGTGAATAGTTCCCACAAATTGCTAGGCCGCGCCGTCCACCAACAGCACTGGCATCTACCAAATAGCACACTGGCTGACCCGAGACTCAAAGCCTCAACCTCACAGTTTGCAGGCAAGTACTCTACCAACCGCGCTACGGCCTGTGTACAGACATAGTATTTTCTGTTATACATTTGAACTATAAAAATGCATAGTATTTTCTATCCTACATTTGAGCTATTAAAAGAGCACATATTATTTACTGCTATATACCTGAACTATTAAAAATTGTCAAAGTAAACAGTTTTGTAAAAGTGGCATTTTGCATTTGAATAGGTAAAGTACTTACAATTTGCTTTGGTTCACGTCCCTCCATCTTCATCACCTAAAATATTACATATAAATTGTCAGGTGGCATTGTGACTTAGCATCTCCTGTTACCAATTATCTGTTTGAGTGCAAGAAAGGGGCAATATCCAGAAATACCAATAAAAACTTTAGCAGATTAAACTATATCTAAAGATAAAGTATGCATTTTTTAGTGTAAAAAAGGCCAATCTCCCTCTCCAATTGTAGCACGAATGCTACCAACGGAGGTGAAAATTGGCACTTTTACTATTAAAAGAACATAAACTTAGCCATGGTTTTATTGGCTAAAACCTTTATTTGCATTTCTGGATATTGACCCTTCTTGCACCGAGCCGGAAAACTATAATCGCTGTTGAGATTGAAGTATTTACCTATTTGTAGTTTACAGGAATTGAGCAGCACTCGTGTTGTCCTGTCTTAGTTAGTGTACTTTATAATCAATCCATTTTACTTATACAAGTATCGTAATGGATATTCCCAATTCCCAATATTTTGGACTAACATATCATAGCTTATGTTGTCCTATTTCCATATTTACTTTTATCCAACCTAGATTTGAACATGTTAATTCTTCACTCGCACCACCTCCTCCTCCAAGTTGTTCCAAATATCTATACAGTACTTCTATATGGGAAGCTGAATTTCTTTTTTGTCCTTACGAAATCTGCCGTTCCTCATGTGTTGTATTAGAAGTCTTAGATTATTTAGTTATTACATCTTTCCACCAATCAGTTTGCCTTATTTCATTCTTTTCTGTTTGCTAGTATTAAAATAATCTATTAGATTTTTTTTTAACCAGTTATTTTTGTTTTCATACAACAGCCATACCCTGTCTAGGTGAGGTGGCAAGTTTATTGTGAATCATGCATGAACTGCATGTTGAATGTCATTGTTCTGTTGGGAGAGGCTGGGTTGTGGGTGTTGTCTGTAACCAGTGTACTCAGCTCCTATGCTGAACAAGTGTAAACATTCACACTGTAAATGTGACACTGGTCTACTGCACCTCTAATGTCTGCCATTGCAGAGAGGGGTTGGAAGTCATGAGGTTGAGTAACAAAATAAGCACTCTTCCAGTGAGGGCTCCAAACTCGGGCATCCTGCGGTTTGGTTTAGAATGCTTACCCTGCTCCACGTAGGCTCAGTTATTATTTTAATAAATTTTTATTGTCAATTGCACCATTCTTCCCAGGTCAGATGGATAATTTTCAGAGATATATAAGTACTGCCACTAGGAATACCAGTAATATTATAAAAGAAAGACTTATCAGTACATGTCATATCAAGCAAGCTCAACTATTAGGATATGTAAAACAAGCTTAATTTTAAATAACTTAGGTTACTAATCTAACAGTGATATGAAAACAAAAAGTCATGCAAGTAAAACCTCTAATGCATATGTATTGAAAAAAAGAGGACTTGGGATATACTCATGCAAATTAGAGATCCTATAGTACGAGAGATCAGCCATCTTATTCTTTGGATGCCATATTTGAGACATAGTCATTAAACAATAGGGTAATATTTTGTTTCTGATCATGCAGAATTTAACACCAAAGACTAAGTGGTATTTCCTGTACCAGTAGCCAACTATCGAATGTTTGTCCTAGTTATGTGCAACTCTCCAACCAAAGAGTGAAACGTTACTCTCAGACTTTCTTCTATTCAACAACAACAACAACTCTCTCCCAGAATCAGTCTTTCCCTCTTCCTATGACTTTAATTGCTTCAAACTCTGTGTGTCCAGGCATTTTGGCTCGAATGTCCCTTGATCTTGGCCCTGTCACTCTTTCAACTCTGGGGGAGGCACTCGCTGCAGGCAGTTCTGCCTTTTGCCTCTCTCACTCACATAAAACAAAAACAAATTCATAAATTTTATTTTAGTAAGCGTTGTTTCCACATAGTGATTTTGATAAGTTAATTTGACTTTATATTGTCTTTGTCCCAGTTTTGGTTTGTTTAGTTTGAAAGTTTTACATTTTAATTAATATATACTGTATATATATATAGTACTGTACCTGTATAATGGTGTAGAGACTAGACACCAGTGGCACCAATATACAGTAATGGAAGTTGACCAATCTCTGTTTAGTATAGGATCTCTAATGCAAAACTAATGGATGCCTGAAGTACAGTCGGCCAAATAAGTGTCATCATAGACGCACAGCATTACCATAGTTAAGTATCATTAATAAAATCATTATATTCACCAGTTGCCAGACTCTGCCTAATTGAAAATACTTTTCTACATTTGCTTAAATTTCTTTACATCCCCTAGCAAACATCTATGGGAACCTAATAATCTCCAAAACCAACCACGACCAATGGCCCGTTCTAGAAGTTATTGTTGTTGTTGTTGTCGTTCCCTAAGCTGCCTGGCCGAACAGCCCCGAGTCCCAAAGGAAGGCCATGGCCACGGTCGGGCTTTCCCATAGAGCTCTCAAGGAATGTAGATTGTGTTGTTGGCGTAAGTGATTGTGTGATATGCAGTCTTCTATGATGTGTCCAATGGTATGGGGTGCTGTGTTACATCCTGGACAGGTGTTTTCGACGGATACATCCAGTCTCTTCTGATAGCTCAGATAGGCCCTAAGCTGGATGGTCTTTTGATATGTCTTTTGATGTGCTTCATGTACCGTATTTTGAACATTTCTGGTACAAAAATTATGACACCAGTTGGCAAGTCACAGGAATATGTGATGTGACATCATAAATTATTTGATACTCATTGTTTCAGTGAAGGGTGGTGTCTTGAGTAGAGTCTGGCTAATGTTCTTCACTCTTTGTAATGATGCTTCATATTTGTTTATGTCTGGAGAGATAATGGTAAGGTTTAGCTTTCTTTGACAAGTGAGGCAGCTCTGAACAAGGCTGCCTGAATCTCCGCCATTAGGACATGAGACCGCACTTGGTCTTTAAATTTATGTATGTACAGTATGTATATTTGTTGTTTGATGTGGTTATGGATGTACTTTACAATTTCAATGCCTACACCTTACTCAACACCTGGCAGATATTACTGCAGTTCAGAGAGAGTAGAACACAATGACAACTGTCATAGACATGCTATATTTGGCCAATTGTAAATACCCAGTATAATAAAGAGCATAACAGACAAGCTGTAAAAGACAGAGCACCTTGGAGAACAATCAGCAGTCGTCAGCCTTGCATTATGTTGACCATAATAATCAGGTGCAATTTTGTTCTTGCCTCGATAGAACAGCGAGTGTTTCCATCAGCTGATTAAGTGAAAAGAATCCAGCTGCTGGTCCAAGCTGGTGACCCAAATTAAACTGATACTTTATCATTCCCACATTGATTCAGATTACATAAACAATATTGTTGGGAGTGGGGTTAGCAAATTGTCTCAGCTGCTTCCTATGCTAGAGCATAGCAAAGCAAGCTCTTTGAGGAAGCAGTGCCATTCAATTGGCTTATCAAAGCATTTTGCTGAATCCTTTTTTTGTTAGCTATCAACAGAATGCAAGGCTGATGACCGTGGCTTAAACATGCTAAAATCAAGGCCTGAACATAGAAAGCCATAAAACTCAATAAATCTAAATAAATTCTTCTTCTCTATTCTGGCACACTACAGTTAAACTCTTTATTTATTTATTTTTACATTACTGAACAATACTAAATTCATAATGCCAGATAAAAAATAAATAAAAAATAAATAGATATATATATATTAGCTTACAAAAGGTAGCCTCTGAAAAATGGCCAAATGCACTAAATACTGTACTAACAAGAAAAATAATAATAAATAATAATAATGAAAATAATAATGAAATTATGAAACAGAGATAAACCTAAGATCAGAGGCCCATCACGTACCGTAATAATGTCTCCGGGCATGAAGCTGATCTCGTCGTGGTTGCGAGCGTCGAACTGGTACAGTGCCCGACGTTTCACCGCCCCTTCACCACTAGGCTCCACCGCTGCCTTGCCTTCCTCTGTCGGGCGGTAACGGAATGTCAACACTCACAAAAGGAAGCAGTTTGGACACATTTACCTTTTAAGAATGTCAAAATTTCAATGTCCATAAAAATTTATAGTCTGGACACATTTAACACTTAGAATCGTGTCATAACTCTACCACTCGCATAAAGAGAAAATTTGGAAATTTGTTATCCTTTTCAGAATTATGTCAAAACTGCAATACTCATGTAAAAAATGCGACACCCATAAAAATAGTTGACATTTTTATCTGTTTTTAGAATCATGTCAAAACTATAACTTTTCTGAGAATCCTGATACACTTTGAATACCTAATCTTTGGAGTTAATTGATTCAGAACAATGTTAAACCTTTAGACACCTAAGTTTGAGAAAGAATAGGACATTTAACATTTCATAGATGCATGGTATACTTTTGGTAACCTAATCTTCAGAGAGAACTAATTTAGAACTGTGGTAAACTTTTAGACACTTAATCTTCAGACATAATTGTTTTACAATGAAGGTATACTGTACTTGGAAATACTATACAGATCAAGTTAAAGTCAATATAGTATAATTTTTAGAAATAATTAGAACTACAGTTGAAGCATAGGCAGGAATAATATAGTTTGTGAAAAGTATTCAGACTTAAGTTAATTTATATTCTCATTTCAATAACAATCATGATTAATAAATTATATTACACAGTACAGTTACAATATATGTATAAATTTAATCTCTGACATAGGTTAGAGTATTATTCAAAATAAATTTAGTTAAATTATAAATCACACTTAGAGTATACAGTAAAAGTTAATTTTAGTTATATCTTAATCCATATTTACTACAGTACTTCTTATCTTATTGGTGCTTGTTTTAGGCAACTTACTAAAATTTTGCAATCCAGCTACAAAGCCTTATTCTCTAAGAGTAAATATTTTGATTGAAGCACTGATAAAACCAATTCTCTAACACTGTCCTCAGGTGCTGCGCTTGTAATGTTTCAACTAAATTTGTATAATTAATAAACAATTCTTGACTAATGTAATCCCTAAAGATAGTGACCTCTACTGAATCAGCTGTGGATTATCTATTTGAAGAGATGGCACGAACATTTCTTTGTCTTTTTTAGCCCTTTACTGAAAGCGATCTAGGGATTCTTCTAGAAGACTGGGTCCATTAGTGTTTAGAGTACATGTGTGCATCGCTTCATGTTATAGTCATAGATTAACTTGCTCATGTATTAATACACCCTATGTGGTTGATTGTGTTCTTTTATTTATAAATTATTATTTTACTCAAGCGTTGTGGAAACAACGCTTGAGTAAAATAATAATTTATAAATAAAAGAACACAACGATTTTGATTAGTTGTGTGTCTTTTTACTGTGTTCGTATAAGTTTTGGTTTGTTTATTTTGCAAGTTTTACATTATAATAATAAATTTGCTTGAACACGCCACCTCCACATGTGAATATTTGCAATTGCCAGAAGTAACCGATACTTGTTTATTCTTTCACTGGTTAAATCTTGGCTAATATTAACAAATCAAATTTATATTTATATATATACAGGTACCTAGTATTTATAATTGTAATTTGAAACTTGTTTTCATATCAAATAAACAACAGTTCTCCATGAGCAAATTTAATATCACTCACATATGTAACTATCAAAAATCCAAAACTTTATAATCCAAGTGTACTGACAAGCTCTACTGGAGTTCTAAAAAAGCTAAAAATGGAGACTGGATTCACCATTTTTTAAGTAATCAAATAATATTAAGTTACAGTAATATCTTTCAAATTCCTGTATGGTCTTTGAAAAGGAAGCTTTAAGCTAACATTCAAAATAATCTTTAAAAAAAAAAAATGTTTTGCTTTTCTATAATTGTGAGGTAGCACTATTTAAACAAGTGAGTAACACATTACACATTATAAATGATCTTGCTGATTAAAATCTCTAATATCACACCTGCATGTTCTTATACCAATACAAAATTTGTTAGAGAAATTGTTTTTCCAGGCTTCAAACTTGATCATACATTAATTCTAACCGTAAAAGTAATGTTACGGAATTAGCAATACACAGCAAACCAACAAAGTACTGTATACTTTTAAGTACTAAATGATCAAAGGCAAGACAATCAAGTCTACATTTCACTATCAGATTAGCAAGCTATACGGATCAAATATGACTATTGTACAGTAGTACGAAATTAGTGAGCATGAATTACCAATGTCTTTAAATACACTGCTTCATATGCATTATTATATAGTAATAAGATAAATGCCGTTCTGACTCAGGCAGACTAGCCAATTTGTACCCTATGTTCCAATTAGTATGTGATATCAATAAAACAAAACTATACCAACATAAAATACAGAGTACAGTACAGTACAGTATTAGTAGATTAATACAATTAGAGTCGCAATGTACCGTAACTATTGTACATTTTGATACTAAAATGTATTAAACTAACTCAACTAACTTTTTGTGGGTAGTAGTTTTATCGATTCTGTGTACTATTGGACTACTGTGTAAAAATTATCTTGTCAACCCTACTACACAATCCGAGTCAGCTCAAGCCAAATTGTACTGTATTGGGAATGGAAGAAAGACTATTCTACTGTCTTCCGAATCATTCAGGAGGGAGGGAGGGAAAGAATCATGTTAGAATATTAAGATTTTTTGTTATCAATGGGAAATTTAATGATGGAACATTAGCACCACAAGTTGTATCTTTTCCACTTGTTAGTAATGGCTAAAAGTAATTTTTGTGCGCCATCCTAACAGAATTCAATATAAAAAAAAAAAATCAAATGAATCTGCAGCTAACTGAAACCACTGATGTCATATATTTACTGACTCCATCCAGCCTTACAACAACTTTAGCCCAATAGGCTGTTGACCAATATTTTTTTATTATCATTATTATCATATATTTACTATTCTTTGAACTCCCATAAATACCCAGAAGTATAACATTTCACCACTTGGGGGAGAAGAGATACCTATCCAAATAATTTAGAGTATCTACAGAGTATTATCATGAATTTGATAATTAAATAAAGCTAAGGGGAAAAATATATATATATCAACTTTAACTATGCCTAATGACAACATTGGGAACCTTAACATGGAGTGGGGATATATTATTATTAATATTATCTCTTAATACTATATTTTTAAATCTGGCTGGTCTCCTGTCTTTTGAGAATGGCAGACAATACTCGTAATGGCTACACCTTATCATAAATAATACCTTACCCTAGCAGACCATCAGCATAAAATTATGACAATATACCCTAAAGCCAGTGACATCTATGGGGATACTAAGTGCATCGCTAAATTTCAATCAATTGGTGCAGTGGACACTTAACTGTGCAAAACAAGTAAAGTCTCTCTCCTTCAACAGTATGGACCACACACTCTTGAGTTTCACAGATAATAAATTAATGTGTAGCTTTCTCTAGGTCTAAAATATGACGTGTTATTTCTAATACGTTGAAGATCTAGAATTAAACTAATGGCTTTCCTATACATATTTAGTTTATTGTTCCAAGGAATCCTTGGAAATCTTGGAAACTCTGTAAATTCCAAGAATCTGACCAAGGCCAATAAACAAACTCAAGAGTCAGGAGTATCTCTTGGAAGTTGAAAAAAATCCCAGGACCAGCCCCAGAACTATGAACCAATTATTTGTGCTGCTGCACACCCTTTATGGTGTGGCCTTAATACCAGTTACCGGTACTTTTAGTGACAATTACATTGCTGTATTTGAAGAAAATAAGAATAAATAAACAAATAAATAAATAAATATATATATATATATATATATATATATATATATATATATATATATATATATATATATATACTGTATCTATATATATATACATGAAACACTTCATTTACTTTTTCCACAAGTAACAAACTTGAGTGGAGACTACCATACTTGCAAGAATGTAATATACAAACTCTGATGTTATTCTGAGATAATCTAACCTCATTATATGACCATGTGAATTACCAT
Source organism: Paralithodes platypus (assembly GCA_032716605.1). Classification (NCBI taxonomy): domain Eukaryota; kingdom Metazoa; phylum Arthropoda; class Malacostraca; order Decapoda; family Lithodidae; genus Paralithodes; species Paralithodes platypus. The sequence continues at coordinate 1,870,362 of CM064497.1, forward strand.
TCATATGTTAATTGCAATTATGAATTTTCCAAGAGTGTAGATTATGATTACTTTACTGAAAGTTAAATGTTGTGTTCATAATGTTGAAGGAGTTTTGACTTGGTGAGTGCAGGTGTTTACGCTCAAGACCAACTGCAAGGCACACAGACGCTGTTAACATCTAGACCCAGCCAACCACCAGCTGCCTTGACCAACACACAAACACTATCTATTGGTGGACGTACAGTTGGGACAGTAATGCTCCTCTATACTTCAAATTGCCCAATAGCACTGAATCACTTGAATAATGATTCAGTGCTCCAGTATTTTGCTCAAAATACAGTGGAGCCATAACTATCAGTAACTGAACAGTAGTTGGTTGTACTGTATCATGAAGCATAAACCTTGCCATCGGTGATGTATAGAACAACCACCTTGTAGCCAACTAAGATTGCATATCTTTTAGAACAAGTATGGTATATGCAATAAAGTTGTTTTCCTACTTTGCCACTACCACTAATTGGAGGATTCGAACAAGGAGAGAGGAGCTGCCTAATCTCCTACTCACTTTTGTCTTGCACACATACGTACATATCGTTTATCAAATAAATCATAAACTTTTTTGTAGCTCTGATTCAATCCCAACCATAATATGTAATCCTCGCATGGTCAACTTCCAAGGGAAGAGACTACCTCCGAAGTTAACCAGGCAAGGAACAGATGTTAGCAGAGGATCTGCTCAAATTCCATAAGAAATATCAATACTTTCTTCTAAATGGCTTCGATACATGCATGCATGTTTGAGGCATGGCCATTAAGGTAGTTGTGGAAACAGATAGGGATATCCCTAACTGCAACACAGCAGTTATCTGAGAGTCCCTGGCTCCAGCATCACTTTTCCACTTCCAGGAACTGTGTCAAATTGATGGGAGTAGAACATTGCTCCTAACTAAAAGTGCTTCAATGTCTCACCCCCTAGACTGGAACGAGACCTCACGGGCTTCACCGTTCAATTCATACCAGTTGAATGTACAGGCTCTCAGCCTATGCCTGAGAGGGAGCAGTTGGAATATATAGGAGAAAAAAAAAAAAAAAAAAAAAAAAAAAAAAAAACAGGGCTGTATATAAATACTGACACTCCGGTCTATATTGTTAACCATCTTGACCTGACGCTGAAAAATGTAACTGGTCACTGACCCAATACACTTTCTATCAAAGATGCATTCTCTGACAAACACACTGGCCACAGAATGTGGATGAAGAGTGTTCCTACTCGAGAAGAACTTCCAAGGATCACCTAATACCAATAGTTTTGGTCCATGGGACAAAACATGTTGAATAATCTAATATAGTGTCAACAACATCCTTCCTTACAAGATGTGGAATGGCCTTCCTTAGGGACTCGGGGCATTCAACCAGGCAGCCTAGGGAATGACAACAACATCAACAACAACAAGATGTGAGAGTTAGTCACTGGATTAGTGAAGCAGACAAGCAATTAACATCTGTAACAGTTCTAGTATAGAGCTTGAGATGGTTGTTTACAGCTTCACCAGATACAACAGATTTGTATCACCATACAGTTCACCTGAGTGTGGTTGGGTCAGAGGCAGCTGGTTGGTTAAAATTTCTAGTCTACCAGTGGTGGAGGAAGTGGATATTAACCCAGTCAATACATTCACAACATTTATATTTAATTCAAGCTACCATTAGGTAATTTTATTATACTTACAAAGGATATCAAAGAGTCAAAGGGATAAAAAGAAACTTTTCCTTGACTATGAAAGTCCTTTAGAAGTTGAATAAAATTGGGGTTAGCTAACTTATGTAAAACTAAATTCATTATTTTCCTGCATGTTATCAAATGTCCTAAAAATCACTAATATATTTATCATACAATACACCTAAAAATAATAAAGTTATGAAACCTGATAAAAATTACTTACTATAATTTATGAAGGCACACTGAATGCTCTCAACAGAGGTGGGAATTTTAATGCAGTACTGTAGTGACTTTAGTTTTGTTTACGTTGGAATGAAATATAAACATAGTGACTGAATGATCAGGTCAATTTGAGCTAAGTGACCCGAGGAGGGAGACAGAACTGGGAGGGAGAGAGAGAGAGAGAGAGAGAGAGAGAGAGAGAGAGAGAGAGAGAGAGAGAGAGAGAGAGAGAGAGAGAGAGAGAGAGAGAGAGAGTGCGAGGGGGGTCAGGTTAAGTCACATGACAGAAGCTAGAAAATGGAGAATTATCATGGGATTTTTTTTTCTGAACTAGGATGGGTGCATCTTGCATTCCTTATCTGCAATGTCATTTCTTCATATTTGGTGCGGGAGTATTTGCAGGGGTATAAAAGAATGTATATACTGTATTAGTCTTTCAATTAGAAGCAATATTTCACTAGGAAAATCTTAGGTTTTGTGGCAAAGAGGGGGTGAGGAAAGGATGCTTTTATAGTCCCTATATACTGTATCTTAAAATATATACTTTCAAATGTAAAGCTGGAATTTTTTTCTAATTTTCTGATCATGAAATTGTATTACTATTCTCTATGGTCCTCTGGCATATCATTTTATATCATATATTCATAAAAATGCATATGGGGGGTGTAAAAATATTGCGATACTCATATACTGTCTAACATTATATCAATATTCTACCCAGGATTAAAAAAAAACAAAAAATCAACTGACACCACTCTTCAGTATTATCCTAAGGTAACAATATTTTCAGGGTGCAATGCCATATAGAATACTGCACAGGTCATCAGCTCTAGAATGCTTTCCATATCAATATATTCACATAATGCCAACTATTTCTCCTATAGAAAATAGTTTTCTAAGCAGTTATTTCTTTTTAACCCTAAGTCAATAATTTTCTTGTTAGCAAAAGTGAATGGACTACCATTTTTTGTGAGTGGCCAATTTACAAACTGTCGTGGCAGTCTATGAGATTTGAATCGCAAACAGTGTCATTTCATAATAATCAAATAATCTATTCGCTAAACTAATTTAAATAGCCAAGTCAGTCTAATTATTAATACAGGTTGCCTCCCCAAAAATTAATTGGATAAAAATCACTCCTTATCAAATTTTGAATTTAGAGAATAGTGTCTACGTAATATGCTTATGCCTTAATTAATTAGTCCCATCTATAACTACTTCCCGAGGGCCGAGCTAAGTGAGGGAGGAAGTAGTAGCTAGTTTTATAGTTTAATTAATAATTATAAATAATAATAATAATACAAGCTGGCATTTTCTATTGTCATTAGCGCCAGTTCTCAACAAGGTGTACTGTAACTATTCAAAGATCCAAACAAATTGAGTACAGTATCTACATTGGAATCTGTTATTAGATTGATGGTAAAATTATTTTAGGTTGCTTAATTCATATAGAAGTTTAATTCTACTATAAATGCTTAAAGTAAATTATTAAAAAATATTTTGTGTGACTGCATTAAAACATACAGTATATTACATATCAACTAAGCAGAGATCTCACATAGTCATAAGGTTAATTAAAATGGCAATCATTTAGTTAGTTGCCACTGCACACCAAACTCACAAAGCAAACAGTTATACTCCACATTAGTATTGAAAGCTTAGAGAAACCGAGGTTATAGTTCAGTTAATTATGAAAGCTTGGTAAGATTTAATTGCCATATTTCAGCTTGTTAATGAACACAAGAGTGAAACTCTATTACCAATATCTTATTAATGAAGGCTTAGTTAACATTACTAGCTACATATGAGCTTTGTTAATGAAGCTTTGATGAACTAGTTACTACTTCCTCCGAGGTCATACGTTTGTGCAACATATCCAGCTCACAGTTAGTATAATTACTTACAGTTTCTCAGGGGGGAGGGGGGGAGATAGGAAAATCAGGAGGAGGGAATTCCAAATGGGAGAGATTAGATGGTTGACCAGATTATTCTAATGGTAGGAGTATGTTCTTCAAAACTGACATCACCAACCCTCAAAATCAGATCACGACTGTTTATAATATCATATTCTAACTGACACAAGACCTCTTTTAGATCAGGTTTACACAAGATATGTTACTATATCCCTCCCAAAGTTATCACCTAGATGACAACGTACTCAGCTAGGGCTATTGATTAGCTGTAGGCGGTTGTGTCCGATTCAGTTAATTTTATATGTACCTTTATCTTATATTGACCTTAAACAAAATTTGTGATAACTTTTCTAATATAAGTATTAGGAATGTTTTGTTGTATAATCTCATCCACATGGGTTATTTTAATGGATATGAGTTTGCATGATAATTATGACAAGTGAATCTACTTGCAAACTCAACTTCAGTCACATATTCAAAGAAGCTGTTTAAAAAGCTCATGGAAGAATAATATAATGTACAGTATAGTAATAAATCCCCTTAGATTTTGGTATTACATGTACTAAATGTTTTTGTGAGCTAATTACAGTACAGTATACAGCTTCTTTGTATATGTGACTGAATGTGAGTTTGCAAGTAGATTCACTTGGTATCATTGTTGTGCAAACTCAAATCCATATAACTCATTTGGATGAGATTGTACAACACAAATTCCCAATACCTACAGTATACTAGAAAAGCTATCAAAATTATTATTTAAGGTCAATGTAGGATAAAGGTACGTAAAAAATTGACAAAATCAGACACCACCTACAGCCAATCAGCAGCTCCAGCTGAGTATGTTGACATCCAGGTGTCCCTGCATTTACCCAGATAACTTTGGAATAATTATAGATGCGAGCAGAGGCGAGCTAGCAACTAATTCTTCAGCATTATCATGTATATGGCTCAACTAGTCACGAGTATCTCCCTAAAATGTTACTCCTAACTTACTAATAGCTAGTGGAGCTATATATATAATGCTAGTGAAGAGTATATTGCTAGCTTCCCTTTACTTAATGCTAGTAAAACGTCTGTGTAAAAGTGTCCTTACTCAACCTAGGAAGTATCTCTCAGTCCAAGGCTCAAGATCTGTGTGCTTAAGCCATTGGTCGGTAATCTTATCCTCTTCCATATTATGATGCCGGCACTCATTTAATTCTGGCTTACCACTGGACGATTTTATTCAGCCTAGGAAAGATCTGTGAGAATCAGAGAGATGAGATAGATTGCACACCTCTGGTTCAGACATCTTCCTAAGCTGAATAAAATCCTCTAATATTGGCCAAAATGAAATTAAACTGTGGCCATCTTATTAAAGAGGTTAATCCCTTCAGGAAAAGATGATGAGTGGCTTCATTATACTGTATTCTGGCTATTATCAGACCATTTTATACAGCTAAGAAAGGATCTCTAGGAATCAAACAGGGAAAAACTATCCCAATTAACCCTCTAATAGCTTCCAAAATGAATAAAATCATGTATTGATAGCCAGAAGAAAAGGAAGAAAAGTATCCTCAAATACTGAAAGGGTTAAACATGGCAAGGGGGCTTACTCTCCCCTTCCCAATGTTTAAGACTACAATGTCAACACTTCTAGAGGGCCTTCCTAAACTGAATACAATTGTTTGGTGGAAGTTAGAATAGAATTTCGGAAATCGTCATCTGATTGTAAGAATTACTCCTCAAATATTTCCAAAAACTCAATCTATGCTCAAATAACTATCTTGTCCTAGTGTTCAATGGAAAATGTTACCCTTTCGATTAGATGAGATTTCAATGTATTCTAGTAATAGCCAGATTATTTTATTCAGCTTATAAAGGACCATTCAAAGCCAAACATTAACAAATATATCTCCCTTAATCTTTGGCTAAGCTTGATCCTTTAGAAGCTGGAATATAATGGCTGGGGATTGCTAGAATAAATGCTAGTCATTTGATTGAAGAGGATTAAATAATTGCTCACTAACTGGAATACAGAGCAAACAATGATAACCTAAGATCCCTAATGCAAGAAATCACACTGCAAGCAGCTTTTTCAGGACAGTATACATCATAAAACTGCTATTCACAAATATATAACTGATAGCATAATTAGGTGGTGTAGAGTGTAAGAATGAGCCTACTAAAATAGTTGAAGTATGTTTAAATATCTTTCAGAATTTAAACAGAGAATTTAAGAGGCTAAGAGTGTTAGATATCTCTAAAAAGGTCCTAGGCCTGGATTCATCAATGTCACCATGAACACTGCCCTACCATCATCATAAATGCCATATTCATTAACAAAATGGTCAAGAAATGGGATGCTTAAGATTCTAGTAAGTACAGTACACAATTAATTGTGAATAAGCTTTAGTACAGGTACTTATAAAATTTGAGTTCCCATTAAATTCACCTTGTAGCATAGTGGTAAACACACTGATGAATCTGGCCCCTACATGGCAGAAATATGATGTACCTATAGCATCCTGTAAAAGATTCAAGCAACGTGGTGAACACTTTATCTGAGTCAAGATAGGTGTCGGTGTGTGTGGCAGGGTTGGTATACCTGGCAGTGTAGTGGAAGTGGTGGATTGGGTGGTTGTGGTGGTGGTTGTGGTGGAGAAGGCGGCCCAAGGGGGTGTGGTGGTGGTGGTGGTGGTGGTGGAGGTAGTGGTGGAGGAAGAGGAGGGTGTGGTGGTGGTGGTGGTATGGATGACTCCCCAGCCCTGACCCGCTGATGACTCTTGGGGCTCCCCGATGGGCTCGAGAGATGATGACTGTGGGCGGTGTGTCTCCTCCGTGCGGGGGGTGGGGGTGGTGGTGGTGGCTGCCTGGGCGGGGGGCGGGGGGCGGGCTGGAGGGGGTGCCGGGTGCTGCTGGGGAGTATGAGGTGGACTACTGGCACTACCATCATCGGCACTGCTACTGGGCCATGCATTAGCAGTAGCAGGAGGCGGCGGCCATGCTACCCCCCAGCCCCCAGCCTCCCCAGCCTCGCCAAACCCTTTACCTGCCCAAGACGACGTCGCGCTGTCACCCCACGCTGCGTCGGGGTTCAGAAGCTTCTCTCGCAGCACCAGCACCTGCAATATCAGTCATATATCATCATCATCTCCAATGCCTTATAACCTCCAAGGAAACCTTCGTTTAACCCGTAAACTGTAACGTGACTCTTTCGATGTACAGTAGAGTATAAATGGCATAATTCGACGTGCCTTAATGATGCCAAATTTACACTTACGATCAGCATTACTCGATAAACAGAAGGATTTAAGCAAAAATGTTTGAGGACAATACCTATCTATATATCTATTGCCGGATGCCGTGATCCCCGAAGGGGTGGCCACGAACGAATCGCCCCATGCACCTTTGTCCCCAGTCAGTTGACGCCCCTCCTCCCATCCAGCACCACTTTCACGTATACAGTATACTTCTTAACTCCATCATTCCACCTCTCTCTCGGTTTACCTCTCCCTCTTTGTCCTTGCACTTCACTCTCGTACACTCTCTTAGTCATTCTCTCGCTTCCCATACGTTCCACATGGCCGAACCATCTCAAGGTGTTCCTTTTCACACTTTCCAGCACATCTACATCCACACCACACCGCTCTTGTACTTCCTCATTCGTCTGTCTAACCCTCCATGTAACTCATTTCCACCCCTCTCACTCTTGGTTTGTGTCCCTCCCACAACGTCCATGCTTCACTCCTGTACGTCAATGTCGGAATTACCACACTATCGTGCTAGGACTTCTTTACTTCCATGCTGACCACCCTATTTCTTGTTAATGCTTTCAGCGTTCCTACAACGCTCTTCCCGTTGCACCCTCTCTCGCACTTCTTCATCCATACTCAATACACTGCCCAAACACTTAAATGAGCTGACATTCTCCATAGCCTGACCATTCAACCTTACATCACACTCTGTGACTGCACTCCTTTCAAAGACCATAACCTTACTGTTAATATATTAGCACAGTCACGCCAAAGTGGCGCGGGCTGACTGGCTCGACCTGCACTAAGCTCGTCCACCACTTAAGGCCGCCACTTATCTTATTATTGTGTCGCCGAGGTTATGCAATGTAGATTGAGACAACGCAATGTGGAAAAGAGCGGTGCATACCCCTGTGCAGTGTGTGGAAAGGGTGTGGGCGCTAACTCGATTCGGTGTAGCGTCTGTCGATGTTTGGTTCACCATGGGAGTAAGCGCTGTACTGTAGTAGAATAAAAGGATCCCAGCCGAAGGATGAGTCAGAAATTGAGAAATTTGAGTGCGTAGTGTGCAATGGCAAGCTTGTGTTAAATGATGATCCTGTTGCTGTCAATTTTTTAAATGAGTCATTGGAGCTGGTGGACAAGTTCTGTTACCTAGGAGATACCATCTCTGCCGGTGGTGGGGCCGAGGCTGCCACTGTCGCTAGAATTAGATGTGGCTGGGGGAAGTTCAGAGAACTTCTGCCAATTCTGACCATGAAAAGAATGCCTCTCCCCCAGAAGGGAAAGGTGTATGCCTCATGTGTTAGAAGCGCAATGACGTATGCCTCAGAAACATGGGCCGTTAAAGTAGATGATGTCAACACAATGGAACGTAATGAGATGAGAATGGTGAAATGGATGTGTTGGGCCAAACTGCATGATAGAATAACTAATGATGAGCTGAGGAGATGTTTAGGTATAAAGAGTATTAGCGAGGAGATGTGTACAAGTTGTTGTTGTTGTTGTTCCCCAAGCTGCCTGGCCGAACAGCCCCAAGGCCCAGAGCAAGGCCATAACCGAGCGCCCCCACAGAACCCTCCCTGCCGACCACAATAAAGCCTGGGTAACTGAAGCCACTCCATGGCGCGGAGCTGAAGAGGGTGCGGAAACGCCCGGGAAACCAAAGACCCACCCAGGGCCCTGTGCCCCTCAGCAATTATGAAGAGAAAGTTGAGGGGCAAAGGAAAAATGTGACGCTTTGGCTTCCAATCTTGGTAGATTGGGAGGTCAATCCACGGAAGAGACGCCGTCACTTGAGATCTAGAAAATATATAAGGAAAAGGAACAGTCAGAGTAAGCTATGGGTATGGCAGAGATCACTCAGTTCTCACTCTGATAGACCAGCCCATCAAGTAGATTGTTCATCCATTCTCTCCACATACTCATACCATCCCAATCTACTGTGTACAAGTAGATTGGGATGGTATGAGTATGTGGAGAGAATGGATGAACAAAAGTGGGTGAAAAGATGCAGGTCTGTGATTGTGGAGGGAGCTGCACCAAGGGCTGGACCGAGGAAGACCTGGGATCGGACTATACGTGCCGATCTCAAATCCAAAAAACTTGACAAGTGAAGCAGCCCTTAACAGGGTTGCCTGGAACGCAACCATTAGGACAAAAGACTGAAACTGCACGTATGTGTGGAGCACTCAGTCTTAAAATTTATGTATGTATGTATGTAGCATTACGGTAGGACTCGGCTGAGGCCATATATTGTACATAAGCTCTCACAAACTTGACTACTTCCTTTAACGTGACGATAGTGCGTTGTTATATGTGCGATTAGTTTGCTTGGGAAACAGATTAACTTGCTCATGTAGTAATGTACACCCTATGTGGTGGATTGTGTTCTTTTATTTAATAATTTTCATTTTAAGTAAACGTTGTTTCCACATAGCGATTTTGATAATTTAATTTGACTTTATATTGTCCTTGTCCCAATTTTGGTTTGTTTAGTTTGCAAGTTTTACATTTTAATTTAACATCATTGACAGAGAGAACCACTGTAAATAGTGATTTTGAATGCAAATTGAACATTGTAACTTAGTTTATAATCCTTTCGGTTAAATGAAGGGGGTATCATACAAGAGCTTTTATCGTCAACCTTCAATGGACAAACAAAATTTGGTAACATTTCTGGGAGATTTTGCACTGATATTGGTGTAATGCCCTCGCAAAAATCCCGCCACCCAAATACTCTGCTACCCGAGTTGACGTTTGGGTTAGTGTAAAATAGTCATGATGGTGAAGTCCAAGAAACCCATCACGTGATGATATCCACGAGACTATCAACCTGGTTCTTTCAAGGAGAGCTAAGGTTGCTAACCTATTAAGGTCCGAGGTGGCAGAGTGGGTTAGCGCGCGGACCTGGGGTGACAGGACCTACTGAGGTCACTAACCACGGTTCGAATCCCCGCGCCGGCTGGAGATTTTCGGGGGGTTAAATTCCCTTCGTTCACCCGACATTTCAATTGGAAACTAGACTCATGATAGATATATAAAGGTGACAAATTAATCTAAAAAAATTCCCTCATAAGATGCCAAGTTAATATGAACGTAGTATAACATACCTCTTTCCTCTTCATAGTAAACTCAACGTAGATGTCCGCGCAGCGCTCCGCTGTGACCTTCATGTCATCCTTCATTGATGACAGGTCACTGATGTTGTTGTTCACGTCCTCTTCCTTCCCGGACAGCTGTAACACAAGGCACCAAACTTTATTATGTTTTCAATTTATTTGATTATCAACAGCTTAACACTAATCAAATGAGTAAATATACAATACGGAAAAGCGGAAAAGATAAACAAAGCCAATAGAATTGTAGGGCTGATAAGGAAGACATTTGTGTCACTTGACGAAGAAATCTTCAGGAATCTCTATACAGCGCTGGTTAGGCCGCACCTGGAATATGCGAACCAGGTGTGGGCTCCATATATGGTAAAGGATATAGAAGCAGTGGAGAAAGTGCAGAGGAGAGCTAGCAAGCTGGTACCAACGTTGAAGAACGCGGGCTATGAGCAGAGGTTGAGGACACTGGGGCTTCCGACACTGGCATATAGGAGAAAGAGAGGGGATATGATAGAAACTTTTAAGATAGTGTCAGGAAAGTACGATGAGGATGTGTGTGAAGGTATCTTCTTGATGCGGGAGGGAACAAGAACGAGAGGACACTCTAAGAAAATTTACAAAGAAAGAAATAGGCTTGAGAAAGCAAAGAACTCATTTTGTGATAGAGTGGTAAATGAGTGGAATGCACTGCCCCAGTATGTAGTCGATTCCGAATCAATAAGGGAGTTTGAAAGTAATCTTGATAAAGCATGGGGAAGACAAGATTTGAAGTTTGATTATAAAACAAAAATACAGAAGAGTAAAAAATTTGCGTCTGCTACCGCCGCCGCCAACACCGTGAACGGCCGCAGCAGTGCAAGTACTGGTACTGAGCTGGATACACAGGCATAGTTTGCCTTTTTCCAGAGGATCTACTGTAAGAAACTGTACTGTAAGAATACAGTCACGATCCTACAATGCATATTTCCATTATATGGTGCGCCTATAATGCGGGAGGCACCGGAAAGGGTCCCACAATTTTTATTAAGCAGTAAGTAATTCATGCAACGAGGATTCGAAGCTCAGAGGGGTGTTTTTTTTTAATATGTGACCCGATGATGTATAGCGCGGTATCTGTAATATCCATTTATTTTGTATTATCTTGACAGTATTCATCCACATTAGCTCTCGGCCTCCGGACACTGTTATAACGCATCGTATATACAGTATATATATACTGTATATATATATATCTTTTAATTTTTTTCTATGTGAGTGAGGGAGACAAAAGGCAGAACTGCCTGTAGCCAGTGCCTCACCCAGAGTTGAAAGCGTGACAGGGCTAAAATCAAGGGAAGTTCAAGCCAAAATGCCTGGACACACAGAGTTTGAAGCAATTTAAGTCATAGGAAGAGGGAAATACTGATTCTGGGAGAGAGTTCCAGAACTCAGCTGTTGACTAATCCACAATGCTGTTCCTTTCATTCCTCTCCCTCTTCTTCTAACTCCACATACCTCCTCACATGCTGCACACATCTCTTCCCTAAACACTTTGCTCACCTCTTCCACTTCCTCCATTCTCTCCAAGACAAACCTACCTAGTCGTCATTCTACTACTCTCTTGAACTCTTCCCTGAATTCCTCCTCTTGTAACTTTTCCATCCTCTTCACCACTCCACCTTCCTCCTGCCCTACTCTAGCTCTCTTCACCCACTTCTGTATCCTAACTTTTGCTACTACTACATAATGGTCAGACAAACCCTTCCAATATCTCTATTTACTCTATAACATCTAACACTGCTTTCCTCATTCGTTCATCCATACATATATAGTCAATCAACGCCTTTTGTTCCACCGTCTCTCCCTCCCTCCTCCACTCCACTTTCTATGTGTACCTGTGTATCATTCTGTGTCGGAAGAAGGTATTGGCCATCATCAGCCTCCTCCCCACACATACATTCACAAGTTCACTGCCATTCCCATCTAGCTCTGACCTACCCGATAGCACTATCGTTAGTGAGTGATATTTGTATTTTGTACTATTGTTATTATCTTGTCAAGTTGCAAATTTGATTTTAATAGAACATTTTGACACTTAATGTAGTTTCTTTATTCATGCAGAGTTTAGTAAAAATTTACCAGAACGTCCCCGACTTCCCAAATTGACTAATTCCTTGAACGTGACGACAGTGCGTTGTTATGTGTGCGATTAATTTGCTTGGGAACCAGATTAACTTGCGCATGTAGTAATGTACACCCTATGTGGTGGATTGTGTTCTTTTATTTATAAATTATTATTTTACTTAAGCGTTGTTTCGACATAGCAATTTTGATTAGTTATTTTGTCTTTTTAATGTGTTCGTATACGTTTTGGTTTGTTTATTTTGCAAATTTTACATTATAAGTACACTCCACCCTCCTACCACCCCATCTACTTTCCTGGCACCCACCTTCTCATTCATATCACCTATCAGAAATATATTTTCACTATTGGCAAACTTATCCAGGCACATATCAACACTTATCCAAAACTCCTTCTTCACTCTTGCTGCTTTATCTTCTGTAGGCACAAACACACACACACACAACCACCCATGTATATATTCCCACTTTTATTCTCACCCACAGAACCTTATTCCCTTACACGCTCCTTCCACTTGTTACTTACAAACACACCTTCTTTAGCTCTTTCATTTTCATTCACTCCAGCACAGATATGTACCCTTCCAACTGGTCTCAGTCATTCCACATGCATTCGCTAGTACTCTTGGCTGGTCAGTGGTCGTCAACAGTAGGTACATCAGTTTCCGAGGGTACTTTTTAGTTTCTAGTTGCTGAAGGTTTTTCCCGGGTGAAGGGTCGCAAGGCCAACCACGCAACCTCATTAGCCGCCTTTTACGACACGCAGGAGACACAAGGGGCATATTCTAGACCCCTTACCCCCTGTAGGCTTAACCTACAATTAGTTGTTGTTGTTGTTGTTGTTGTTCCCCAAGCTGCCTGGCCGAACAGCCCCAAGGCCCCGAGCAAGGCCAAGGCCATAACTGAGCGCCCCCACAGAACCCTCTCTGCCTACCACAATAAAGCCTGGGTGACCGAAGCCACTCCATGGCGGGGAGCTGAGGAGGGTGCGGAAACGCAATTTCTAGTATGGTATGTTTAATCTATCTATCTATCTATCTATTGCCCGACGCCGTGATCCCCGAAGGGGTGGCCACGAACGAACCGCCCCCATGCACCTCTGTCCCCAGTCAGTCGACGCCCCTCCCCCCAACCAGCACCGCCTTCGTTCATATACTTCCTCACTCTATCCTTCCACCTCTCTTTCGGTCTACCTCTCCCTCTCTGTCCCTCCACCTCGCTCTCGTACACCCTCTTAGTATGTTTAATGAATATATATAATAAATCACCCAATGCTGAAATTCTGTTTATCTATCTATTGCCAGATGCCTGGTCATTTTGTAGCAAAAAATTGTGTCTTATTGACAAAAAAATACACTTATAAAAAAAAAAAAAAAAAAAAAAAACTTATAGACAACAAAAATATAGAGTAATTATTCTTTTATTCCTTCTTATATTCATGCCAGTCTCAAAACCAAATTATCCTAGTTTGCAACCCTGTTTATCAATAATCAACACCTGCCCCTTTCTCCTCACCTCCTTCTGCAGTTCATCCACTTTCTCCTGCAGCTGTTTAATGACCAACTGTTTACTAGTGAGTACAGCATCCACAGCTGCCTGTTCTGCTCCACTGGCTCCAGCTGCTGCCGTGTTGCGAGCCTTCAGCCGAGCCTTCTCTTGGTTCAGGGTCAGCAGTCTAAAAGGAGAATACAGTACAGTATAAATAATTCAGAAAATTTGGGTGGAAAAAGAGAAACTTGCTGTACAAAAAATTATATGAGAAAATCAAAGGAGGGATAAAGAAGAAAAGAAAAAAAATACAGAACAATTACAAGAATGAGGGAGAAGAGAAATGTTAGAACGTAGAAAAGATAAATATCCAGGGTTTCTATCTATTGATCAATCTGCCCATATAAATCCATTTTATCATCTTTTGTTTAATTATTATTGAGGGCTTTCATTGGTGCGATATATTTAGTTTTTACCAGCAATCAATGAACCCACACGGGGGAACGATATCTTTAAACCTTGTATTCACCAACAATGACTCCCTAGTACACAATATTACCATATCAAACATAACATTTTCAAATCATAAATCAATTGAAATCAGCACAAACTTAACAAATGTCTAGAAATCCTCAGCAGTGAGACCAAAAACAGGCTATTTCAGCAAATTTAATTTCAATAGCAAAAATAATTAGGTGGGAAGAGGTGAACCAGGAACTGGAGGAAATAGACCGAGAAGTTTTAATGAATAACCTGACACCATCAGAATGCCTAGTCCTGATTCATATTTTTTCACCAACCAACTTTACTTCTAAACTCAATTAATGAAATCAACAAATACATGTGGCACTCCAACCATGACCCAAATCTGTAGCCACCACATAAGGGTAAAACAAACAAGACGAAGAAACAAACAAGATTGGGAAAGAAGAAAGTTGTACAGAAAGAAGAAAGTTACTAACATAAGGTTGCACATAACATAATGTACAGGTCAGACGAAAGGTCAAAATGTATGTATGTATATACACAGGCACATACCCCATAGCTGGGGGTGGCCAACCCGAGACAGAGCCCAAACAGGGAAAAAAATATAAAATAAAATAAAATTAAATCATACACATCTAGGTCGCCCAGGCGAAGATCCAAAGACCCAGGTTCATTTGGGGTCTCCAGCAAAAGATTACCAGGTCCCAGACCTCCCGGAGAGGTTCCAGTCTTAGCAGGCAACCACACAGCGAAGCTTTACCACCACAATGCCCGCCCACCTCACATCCAGGCATGATCCTTTATATATACTGGCTCCCCGAGTAAGGTGCCCTACGGACTATTATCTAGTCCAACGGGCGCCCTCTCCCCTCTTCCAAACGACCGTGTTATCACTTATCTATTCACAAGCATTCTCCATTCATTCCTATTTATTACCTCTTCTCTTGCCTGTCTATATTAATTTATCTATCTTCCAATGCTTGTCCTACACAATCTCTCAATCTCAATGGATGTCCTCCTACCCCTCTACCTCCCCTTGTATCTGACTCACATATTCTCTTTGTAAGCCTTTCATCTTCCATTCGCTTAACATGTCCATACCAGCACAGCACCCTCTGGCCGACAAATGTTCCTGCTGACCCACGCTCCTATGTATCTCTTCATGCCTCAATCTGTCTCTACGAGTCACTCCACACATACTCCTCAAGCAGCTCATCTCCATCACATCCAGCTTTCTTGTCTCCTTTGCCTTCAGAGCCCATTTCTCAGCCCCATACATTACTGTTGGTACAACTATCCCTTGATACTGTACATTGCAATTTTAGCTTTCATTCAGAGATTTCTCACCTTCCACATACTTACCATTGCTTCGAAAACTTTCCTTCCTTCACACACTCTGTTTTACCTCCATTTCCATACCTGTGTCCTGTTTAACACCGGAGCAATGGGAAGTATGCGGAAGGTGAGAAATCTCGGAATGAAAGCTAAAAGTACAATGTATCAAAGGATAGTTGTACCAACAGTGAGGTATGAGGCTGAGAAATGGGCTCTGAAGGCAAAGGAGAGAGGAAAGCTGGATGTGATGGAGATGAGCTGCTTGAAGAGTATGTGTGGAGTGACTCGTTGAGACAGATTGAGGAATGAAGAGATACGTAGGAGAGTGGGGCAGCAGGAACATTTGTCAGTCAGAGTGGAGAGAAGGGTGCTGTGCTGGTATGGACATATTGAGCGAATGGAAGATGAAAGGCTTACAAAGAGAATATGTGAGTCAGATACAAGGGGAGGTAGAGGGGTAGGAAGACCTCCATTGAGATGGAGAAAATGTGTAGTACAAGCATTGAAAGATAGAGGAATAATGACTATAGATCAGGCAAGAGAAGTGGTAATAAATAGCAGTGAATGGAGAATACTAGTGAATAGACGAGTGAAAACGCGGTCGTTTGGGAGAGGGGGTCGGGCGCCAGTTGGACTAGATAATAGTCCATCAGGCACCTGGCTCGGGGAGCAGTATATATGAAGGGTACGCCTGGATGCGTGGTGGGCGGGCTTCTGGTGGTATAGAGCTTCACTGCATGTTTGCCTGTTGAGACCAGAACCTGTCCGGGAGGTCTGGGACCTGGAAATCTTGCTGGGGACCCCAAATGGGCCTGGGTCTCTGGGTCTTCTCCTGGGCGACCTAGATGTGTGTGAATTTGTTTTGTTTTTGTGGGGTTTTTTCTTATATTGTGTTGTCCCTGTTCAGGCTCTGTCTCGAGTTGGCCACCCCCAGCTATGGGATATGTGCCTGAGTATATAAATAGATAGACAGACATGTACTGTATTTAGACTTCAATTATAAGGTGTATATGAAGAATGCCTACTCAGATATTATGTGTAATAAACATCTATTCTGACAAACAGACCTGTAAAGAATAGACAGTATAGGGAGCCGGACTACCGAGCGGGCGACACCCTCCCTCACTCACGTCTAGGCACACATTGACAATCGCACCCTTGCATTCCCGGTTCTCACAGTGGGTGTGAGGGAGGGATGTTAGAGGTTGGGAAAGGTAGTTGAGGTAGGGGGAAAGCAGTAGAAAGAGGGATGGGGGTGTAGTAGAAGTAGGGGGAGGAAGAAGAGAGAAGGAACGGATGTAAATGGAAGAGGAGGTGATGGTATAGAGATACCATGTTGTCCTATACGTCACCCAAATTTTGAGACAATTCAGAGCACTGGCGCAGTTTCTGTGCAAGTTTGAATACCGTGCTTCAAGTGAGTTTGCCGCAGTCTTACAACAGAGCCTCAAGTGAGGTTTGCCGCAGTTTACAAGTTAAACATTTCTCACTCTCTGTAGGGGAAGCAACTCAGTTGTTGAACCCTGGTTCTTGAACCTGACCTGAAAATGTCTTCAATCTTGCCTCCAGGGAGACAGGCAATGAGATGCTCTATTGGTACATCCACAGATCATGGTCAGCTTCTTGGAATCTGTTGAACACCCATAAAGGGCTCCATGGGTACCTACATTAATACAGTAATAAGAAGTAAACTAGTAATATCCCCACCTCTGGTTCTGGTCCCGTGCTGCAGTCTTGAGTTGGTTCATGTCAGCCATATGTGTATCACGGGTGGACCTCATGGTGTCAATGGTGGCCTTCACCTCCGTCACTCCCTGCCGTGTGTCACTGATCTTCTGGGTTAGCTCCTTCACTCGGTCCTCCTACACAAATATAAAGAGATACAACGTTAATGATATCAGGTGAAGGCTGCAAGAGACAATGTTAATGGTATCAGGTGAAAGGTTGCAAAGAGATATACTGGTAATGTTAATGGTATCAGGTGAAAGGTTGCAAAGAGATATAATGTTAATAGTACTGTATCTGGTAAAAGGTTGCAAAAAGACATACCGGTAACATTAATGGTGAAAGGTTACAAAGAGATGTTAATGGTATCAGGTGAAAGATTACAAAGAGACATAACATTATTGGTATCATATATATACAGTATACACAAATTTAAAGACCGAATGCTCCACATGGAGTGCAGTCCCAGTCTCATGTCCTAATGGCGGCACTCCAGGTATCCCTATTCAGAGCTTCCTCACTTGTATTTTTTTTTTTATTCAAAATCAGACCGTAAGGTCTGATCCCACGTCTTTCTTGGTCTTTCCCTTGGTGCAGCTCCCCTTACGTTCACGGACTTGCATCTTTTCACCAAACTTAGTTCATTCACCCTCTCCACATGCCAGAACCATCCAAGCCTACTATAGGTAGTGCCAATGAACTTTACAATAATCTTGATCCCTGACCTCTTTGTAACTCAAAAGGGCCTAGAGCAAACTGGCTGTAAATATCCACACCTATTTCCTGGTGGACTCTTCCCAAATGACAGAAACATCAGCTCGATTGCTTTCATTAATTTTGAGTTATAAGAAGTTAAGGGGTTAAGATTATTGTCAAGTTCGCTGGCGCTACCTATAGTACCCATCTCATCACTGATACTCTTGATGCAACCGTCTCCTCAACTCTTCACTTGATATCCTATCTTGCAGTTTGGCACCAAATCCTTCTTGCCATTCTCCTCTCATTTCGTTTCATTCTATTGATATTGGAGAGAGAGACTTACCATAAACCCCCGAACCGTATCAGGCCGGTAGGCCCATGGTTGGAGCCTCCACGAAGACTCAATCTCTCGCAGAACCACCAAATGGTCCGGTTAAGGGTGAGTTAATTAAGAGTGATTTCATTACTTAACCCCTTATTGGTGGCGCTCGACTTAAGTCGTGCACCAATTTGCAGCAAGTTAGGAGCATTATTAAGGCTTTTAAAGGGTTAAAATCGAGTGCCAATGGCCGGGAGCGCAGCGGGCCAGACAGCCGACTCCCAGGGCTTACCGCCGCCCATTAACTCATGTTCCCTGTGTTCTCGAGAGGCCGGCAGTGTAGCCAGTAGTGAGCATAGCTGGGAAAAATATACCGCTATACGCTAAACTCCCATGTTCGTGGCACCACTGCAAGAGAACCACGAGTGCTACGTAGCTCGTTCTGGTCTCATTTTGAAGCTTTTAGCGCCTAGTTTTTTGCTGAATACATTTCTTTTCATGCAGATACTTGATTGATCATTCAGGAGGGCCTGAATATGCCCAAATGAGCCCAAAACACCCCGCTAGACAAGGGTTAATATACAGTACTATAATTCATGGGTTGGTAAGACTAAAATTGTAATTATTAATAGACTCCTATTTTCTTAAGGTATCAAGTCGTTTTTTAGACATGTTGATGGATGAACTACCTACCACATCATTTGGCAGCTTATTCCATTCATGTATTACAGAATAGCTAAAGAAGTTCTTGGCTATGTCTAGATTTGCCTATGAAGTCAGTAGTTTCATACCATTATTACGAGTGGGAAGATGATTGAGAGAGAACAGCGCATCGATGTTCACTATGTCAAAGCCCTTTAGAATTTTGAAGCATTCAATCAGTTGTCCCCTCATTCTTCTCTCTTTAACCTCTCCGCTGCGTAGGTGGGGTATTGGCCACCCCTCCCTGTGTGGAGGTATTTAGACTGTTTCCTAAACTCAAATAGTCATCGTACCATAAATATCATTAATACTTATCCATATGCGCCTATTTTACGTAGATTATAAAGGTATTAACCTGTTACAACAATAAAACAAGTGGAAAGAGCGTTTGGATGGTCAAAATCGGCGATAGAGGCCGGGAGTTACATAACTTATGGCTGAGGCAGCCAGCCAGCCGTCACGACGGCTGCAGAGACACTGTTGCGTGGTAGTCTCTCTCGCTCTTTCCCACGCTTGGTAACACAGATGACCACGCCCTGCTAGCAACTCGCTAATGTTAGCACGAAAATATACCTAAGAATAAGGGAATAACAGGGAGAATAGGTGATAATTGAAGGGGGGGGGGGGGGGGGAAGGAGGGGATGTGGAGGAGTGATATTTGGCATGGCCAAGGGGCAATAAAAAAAAAAAAAAAAAAAAAAAAAATGGGCGGATTTAAATGTTATTTTTTAGGCCTTGGATTATATGAGGAGATCCGCAGCGCACCGGTAAAACTCTTATGATGAGATCCGCACTTGCCGGGTTAACCCACTGAGCCCCAGCGACGCAGCGTTTGCGTCCACAATGTATGTAACGCTAAACCCCAGCGGCGCAAACCATGCGTCCTGGCCGGTCCGGTCCCAATTGTTCCGGTCCTATGGCACCTAGAGGGCTCAGATTTGTATGGGAACTGTGTAAGTATCCCACGCAACCTTGACGATGGTTGAACACTCTCAAAGTCCAACCGCGTGCGCGTGAGCGCGCAAAAACCGGTATTTTGGGTGTATTTGCCTTCAATTTTTTACTCTTGTAAAATCGACTTTCTGGGGCTCCGTAGGACCATTTTTGAGCTTTTTTGATCGGTTTTTTTTTGTGGTTTTTCCTTCATTCCTAACCCATTCGCTATTGTTTCTGGAGAAAAAAAAAACTTTTTTCAAAACAGCCGGTCCCTGGTGGTACATTTATTCTAAACTAGCTGGGGCTCAGTGAGTTAAGTGAGAACAAGTCAAGTTTTTAAGTCTTTCGTCGCATGATTTGTTTTTCAGTGTCGGGATAATTTTAGTCGCTCTCCACGGTACTCTTTCCATCTTGAGAGAGAGAGAGAGAGAGAGAGGAGAGGAGAGGAGAGGAGAGGAGAGGAGAGGAGAGGAGAGGAGAGGAGAGGAGAGGAGTACAAAGGAGTACAAAGGAGTACAAAGGAAATCAAGCAACAACAGATCTAGTGACCCTTCTAGGTTGCTTGTCCTCCAAAACACTGAGGATCAAGTGTCCAAACAGTGGTTTAGAGTGGGTAAGGGAACATTGGAAAGGGAACTACTGCCCTGCCACTAATGTGGCAGGACTAGGAAGTTAGTAGGGGACATATGGGTTAGTAACTGAGGGGAGGATAAAGTTATTCATTTACAAACGCAGTCAGTCGCGGGTTTGATGCGAGATATTTGTCTAGGCGTAATTTAAATGAATCAACGGTGCTGCAGTCTATAACGTCTCGGGGAAGCCCATTCCACAAGTTGACAACTCGATTGAAGAAGAAATTCTTAGATTCGTGCGAGTTAAAAGATTTACCAATAATTTTGCAACCGTTTCCCCGCGTGTAATTAGATTGGTCGATAGTGAAGTACTTACTACAGTTCATATTGTCGATGCCTTTGATGATTTTGAACACTTGAATTAAGTCGCCTCTTAATCTGCGCTGGGTTAAAGGAAATAGATTTAATTCTCTAAGACGCTCTTCGTATGGTTTGTTCTTTAGGCTAGGTATCATTTTGGTAACTCTACGTTGAACTCGTTCTAGCTTGTTTATATCTTTTTGGTAATAAGGGCACCAGGATTGAACGCAGTATTCCAGAAGAGGGCGGACTAAGGAATTGTAAAGGGTTAGGATAACTTCTTTGGATTTATGCTCAAATGACCTGCCTATAAAGCCAATTATTTTGTTTGCCTTCTTAACAACTTCTGAACATTGTTGACTCGGTTTTAGGTTACTCGATATTGTTACTCCCAGATCAGTTTCTCTGTTTACATTCTTAAGCTGAGTGCCATTCATCGAATAGTTTGCTTTCTCATTTAGGTATCCGACATGTAGTACTTTACATTTATCCGCATTGAAACTCATTTGCCAAATTTGGGCCCAACATGACAATTTATCTAGATTGTGTTGCATATCGTCAACTTGTTCTTTTGAGAGTACGCTATTTGCAATTTTTGTATCGTCAGCAAATTTTGAGATTGTGCAGGTGAGACCCTCATCTATGTCGTTGATGTAAATTAGAAAGAGAATTGGTCCTAGTACCGATCCCTGGGGTACCCCGCTACTTACATTGGTCCATTTAGATGCCTTACCGTTTATGACTACCCTTTGCTTTCTGTTGCTGAGCCAATTTTCTATCCATTTCAACACACCGTCTTGTATTCCATGCGCTTTTAGTTTTAGCAGTAAACGTTTGTGGGGAACTTTGTCAAAGGCCTTTTGAAAATCAAGGTATATAATATCTACAGCTTTACTCTCATCGTAGAGGTTGAGGATATCGTGGAAGAAGTCTAAGAGGTTTGTTAAACAGGAACGTTTTTTACGAAAGCCGTGTTGAGTATCTTTAAGTATGTTATTTTCCTCCAAGTGATTTACGAGTCTGTCTCGTATGACCGTTTCTAGCATTTTACATACAACTGAGGTTAAGCTAATTGGACGATAGTTACTGGGTAGGGATTTGCTGCCTTTTTTGAATATCGGTGTTACGTTGGCTAGCTTCCACTGATCAGGCATAGTTCCAGACTGCAAGGATTTATTGAATAGTAATGTCAGTGGTTTGGAGAGCTTCTTAGCTTCCTTTAGAACTCTAGGCGAGATTGTATCAGGTCCTGGCGTTTTATTTACCTTGAGTTTATCTAAACAATTCAATACTTCTCTCTCTGTAACGGTGATATTGCTTAGAACATCTGAATTATCAATCTGAATCGGCGATGGTGTAGGGATATCACTGAGGTCTTCTGTTGTAAAAACTGATGCAAAGAAGGTATTGAGGGCATTACTCATTTGTACTTCGTCTTTGGTGTATTCTCCTTTTTCATCGACTAACGGTCCAACAGTTGAAGTAACTACTTTTTTCTTTCTGATATAACTATAGAATTCTTTCGGGTTTGTTTTACTTTGATTCGCAATATGTAACTCTAAGGTCTTTTTACTTTGCTTAATTAACTTTTTGGCTTTGCGTCGTAGCTCTACAAATTTCACCCGTTCTTCGTCATTTTGTGAGGATTTTAATCTATCATTAGCACATTTTTTAGCAAGCAGGCAGTTTGAAATATCTTTATTCCACCATTTGGGCTTATTATTATGGCCTGGACGCCGTATTTTCGATGGTATGCAGTCTTGCACTGCTTTTAGGTAAGTGGTTTCGAATAACTTCCAAGATGTATTTATGTCGTTATTGTTAATTAAAAAGCTCCAGTCAGTTTCTTTAAACATAGCTCTAAGTTTATGGAAGTTTGCTTTCTTGAAATTAGGGACTTTTTCGATGCTACTATTTGGTTCGTTACTAGTAAACTTTAAAGTGAAAGTTATCGTACGATGGTCGCTGTTACTGAATTCATTACCAACATTCAAATTCTCTATCAATTCTTCTTTTGTTGCAAGTACAATGTCAAGAACGTTATTACCACGGGTCGGCATTCGAACAAATTGATAAAGCGAACTCTCTTGCAAGTTCGTATACAAGTCATGTCCGGAGTGTGAAGTAAGAGTATCGCCCCACTTGGTCACAGGTAAATTAAAGTCGCCAAAAATTACGGTATCTTGTGAGTTACTTACATCTGCAATTTGTTCGTAAATTTCTCGGTCAGTTTGCACTGATTGAGCTGGAGGTCTGTATATTAACGCAAGTATTATTTTTGTACCTTTATTATTCTTTATTAGCACAAAAGATGTGTCGACGTTCACAATTTGAGGTTTTGACACGAGGGTCGGGTTAAGACTTTCTTTGATATAAAATAAAACGCCACCTCCATTTTTATTTATTCGGCTGTTCTCAAACATTACATAACCGGGAAGTGAATACTCTGCTAAAAAGTCTCTATCTTGTGTATTGAGCCAAGATTCTGTTATGCCAATCACATCATAATTTTCTGTAAACACTAGTTCCTCTAAATCTGAAAATTTATTGCGTATGCTACGAGCGTTTGCATAGAAAACCTTTAAAGTTGCGGTTTTAGAACTCGCAGATCGTTCTTTCATCGAATTTTTGGTTCTGGTCGGATCTACATTTACATTCATGGCTGTCCTCGGTCCTCGGTCGTTATCCCTGACGGTTTTGAATTTGGGTCGTGTTGGTGGAGCTTTATCCAAATTCGCGGTTCTTGACGGATTAGTATTTAATTCCTTTGTAGATTGCCGTCCTCGCTGTCTTCGGTCCTCCTTCCTGGTTGTCCTGTGCTGAGTCGATTTCTTCTCCGAAAATCATTCACCGCATCGTTGAGAAGACGCCCAAAACGCGCTGCTCCCACCTGGTTCAGATGAACTCCATCATCCGAAAACAAATAGTCATCGTAGTAGAAATTGTCCCAGGTGTCGACGAATCCCACGTTCTCCTTCCTGCAGAGGTTTGCTAGACAACGATTTGTGCTGGTGGCTATGTTGTAAAATCGGCTCTCTACACCGAGCCGGGGGACGATTCCTGAGACGATGATCCTTGATGACTTCTCCTTAAACGACTTGATCAGCTGCTGGTACTTTAAAAGCAAATCTTCCGACCGGGTTCGCTGTACATCGTTGGATCCAACGTGGATGACGTACATTGTATTTGCAGGGGCCAGCTTTGATACTTCGTCAACTGCTGCAACTACGTCATCCACACCACCACCAGGGATACAAAAACGCTTCCTGGTCTTAGGTGCCCTGGCGCAAAACTCTGTGAGCTGACCACGTATCATCGAGTCTCCCACGAGCCGGACTTCTTCTATTTCCTCTTCGTCATCTGAGTCTGCGAGTATCTGGAAACGGTTTTGACACTCGGTAATCGGTATGTGTTTCCTGGTCTTGGAGAGGAGAGGAGAGGAGAGGAGAGGAGAGGAGAGGAGAGGAGAGAAAGAGAGCAAGAGAGAGAGAGAGACTAACCTTGGTATTGAGTTCAATAGAGAGAGACTGGTTCTTGGCCTTAAGAGACAGTAGGTTCTCTTGTTGTCTCTGTCTCACGTTCATCAGTTCCTGTAGTCTCTGTTTCTCCCACTCCTGGTGCCGCTGTTGTTCTGCATCTCTGGAAACAAAAGCAGAAGAAAGCAGTGTCACAACGTAAAGAAGCCGGCAAGGAAACATTAGTGTCACAAGCTCAGTTCAGTACAGTAATTGACCACTTGCAAGTTTCGTTCTATAAGGAAGTTGGAGCTGTAGACATCGATATTTAGCAGAATTACCAGCTAAAATACGGTTGTAGTATATTCATAAATACATAA
Source organism: Paralithodes platypus (assembly GCA_032716605.1). Taxonomy (NCBI): domain Eukaryota; kingdom Metazoa; phylum Arthropoda; class Malacostraca; order Decapoda; family Lithodidae; genus Paralithodes; species Paralithodes platypus. The sequence continues at coordinate 1,895,123 of CM064497.1, forward strand.
AACCCAATTCAACATACACTTTAGCCATCAGCAATCTACATTATTATTGTATTTCTATTTACTATCGATGTCTACAGCTCCAACTTCCTTATAGACTGAAACTCGCAAGTGGTCAATTGAGGAGGAGTAATACCAACATTAAATATAAATATTTATAGTCTAAATGCTCCAGATATATATCATAAGAATTAAGCAACCTAAAATAATCTGCCTTTTCTTTAGCTACCAATAAGAGTCCATTAAAAGCTCCAAAATGTTGGCAAAACTAAGTTAACAAAACAGCTGAAAAAATGCTTGTCAGTCACCTTTCATATTGGTTATTGTACTTCATTCTCAAAAGACATACTATATTTCTACAAATGAAAGCTCACCACACTCCTCTTGTTCTTGTTCTAACCAAGAGCCTTTACTATCACCTTACCAAATATCATACCTAAGTTTAAACCATAAATCACGTTATAATAACACATTGCTGTATCTTAACATTCCATACTTGAGAGCCTGTTCCTTCATCTCCTGCGTCGTTCCTGGTCCCTCTTTGCCTTTACCTCCCAGAAAAGAGCTAGCATATATCACATAATTCTATAACTAATTATAATGTAAAACTTGCAAAATAAACAAACCAAAACTGGGACGACACAAGATAAATGCAAAGGAACTAATCAAAATCGCTATGTGGAAATAACGCTTAATAAAATAAAATTTTGGATTAAAAGAAACACAATCCACCACATAGGGTGCACATAATTACATGAGCAAGTTAATCTGGTTCCCAAGCAAACTAATCGCACATATAACAATGCACTATCGTCATGTTCAAGGAATTAAGTCAATTTGTCACCAGTTATTGTACCTTAGCTGATAGTATAGTTACCAGGGCTGGGGTCAATTAATTTTTGACAATTCAATTCAATTCCAATTCAGAATACAATTTGAATCAATTAATTCCAATTCAATTAAATTCATTCGTAAAAAAATAAATCTTCAATTCCAATTCAATTCAATTCAATTCACAAGCTTTTCAATTCCAATTCACTTCAATTCATTATGCCAATCACACACCAACAGGGCAGGACAGGCAGGGTTACCAAATGAAGACACAAAATACCACTAGATTCGTTCTGAAAAGCCGCTAAACGGCCCATAGATAGTAAATACATGCCGAAAATCACTATATTTTATTGTTTATTTGAAAATACTGTAACTTAATTATTGTACAATAATGAATTCACATATTACTGTAGAAAATAGTATTTTATCAATTCACATCAATTCATTGATATCAATTCCAATTCAATTCAATTAATTTATTTTTTTATTTTTCTCAATTCCAATTCACAGTTTTTTTTAATCAATTCCAATTCAATTCATAATTGACCCCAGCCCTGGTAGTTACCTCTATCCTATTTCAGTCACATGTCTCAAGGACACAAGACTGAAACTGCATTTCTTATAAATCACTGAGTCTTCAAAGTACAGTACAGTATATGAATGTATGTACAGTACAGTACATAATTATACTGTATAGCTATTCCTGAACCATAACAAGACATACCATATTTTTTGGCTCATAAGACGCTTCTATTGATAGGAGTTAGTTATGTAGAGCAGATTAACCAGACCACTGAACTCCATACGGAACTCTCATAGGTCTGGCTTCTATTGATAGGAGGCACCCCATAGTTAGCTAGGCTAAATTCAGAAAAAAATATTTTGAAGCCCTGAAGCCAGCATAAGCATCACATACCAGTACCTAGTCACCCAATGACCCAGAATTGCTAAACCAACTAAAACTGGAATTGGTACACTTACTTACAGGTACTCAATACTTTAATGTGTCTATAATGCTGATAAGCAAAGCATAATAATGGGTTACAGTGCTGAATTACAGAGGATTGCAGTGGAACCCAGTAACTGGGCCACAGCCCTTTGCAATGTTTTGGTCAGAAAGTGTTAAGGTACAATACTGATGCACCAACCTAAAATTACTTTATAATACCATTATAGGGGATATATATACTGTACAAAAGCTATTAACAAACTGCGTTTTAGTTATTAAAAAATAATATACCCAACCAGATAAGCAACAGTTGTAGTGTGACTGACAGACTAGCAGTATTGTAATTTTGTTTGGAACTGTATGATTCAGACTGAGACATCAGGAAGGGCAGGTGGAGGAGGTCAGTAGGATAGGTAGATATAAAAGGGGAGAGATGAGACCTATACGGGTACAGTTTAAAACTAGGGCAGTGGCAGAGACTGTGACAAATTTTAGTTGGAGGCTAAATACAAATGAAAAACTGAAACACATAAGACTAAAGAAGGATTTGAGTATAGAACAAAGGACAAAAAATTAAGGCATTACAAGAAAAGGCTGAGGAAATAATGGAAAGATGGGTGAGGAGGATAAGAGAAATTTTTACTGGAGAGTGAGGGACGGAAAAGTGAGGAAGTGGTTTATAAGAGTAGAAGGGAGGGGGAGATCAGGGAGGGAAGAGAATGTGATGGGAGTTGTGACGGAGGAGGAGAACGGGGTGGAGGTGTCACAGGGAGAGACAGGAGACAAAGTGACAGACCCAGTAGTGCTAACGGGGGAGTAGGGTACGGACTGGAGGAGCGGGATGGTGTAATTGCTGAAGGAATGGTAGATGGATTAAGGATTATGTTTAGTAATGTGGATGTGTTTACCCAGGACAAGAAAAGAGAACTGATATGTAGGTTGCAGGATGAAGAGGAAAAACCTGATGTCATAGCCCTACAGGAAGTAAGACCAAAAAATGCTAGAATTGAAAGGGAACTGGTGGAATATAGTTTGGAGGGTTTTGAGTTATATGAGAGAAATGCTATTAGAGCAGAGGTCGGAAGAGGACTGTTTATTTATGTAAGAAAAGAGCTCAAGGTTAATGAGGTGGATATGAGACAGCAGTATTGTGAGTATTTGTGTATTAAAGTAAAATGTGCAAGAGGATCAATTATAATTGCCTCCATATATAGAAGCCCAAATAATAGCAGGGGAGAGGATGATAACCTACTGAAAGCTATGGAGGAAATAGATAATAGAGAGAACAAATATAAAATTTTGATTGGAGATTTCAATTTGCCAAGGATCAACTGGGCAAATTGTACTGCTCCAGCGGGACAGTGTAGCCTGGAAAACAAGTTTATAGAGAAAGTGAGAGATTGTTTTTTAATGCAACATACTACAGAGATGACAAGATATAGAGATGGGATGCAGGGGAGTGTACTTGATTTGATTTTTAGCAATGAGGAGGATATAGTAGAACATGTCAATGTGGATAGCCCTATAGGTTGTAGTGACCATGCCTGTATAAGCTTTAGTTGCAATATTAAAATTAAAATGTAAAACTTGCAAACTAAACAAACCAAAATTGGGACAAGGACAATATAAAGTCAAATTAAATTATCAAAATCGCTATGTGGAAACAACGTTTACTAAAATGAAAATTATTAAATAAAAGAACACAATCCACCACATAGGGTGTACATTACTACATGAGCAAGTTAATCTGTTTCCCAAGCAAACTAATCGCACATATAACAACGCACTATCGTCACGTTAAAGGAAGTAGTCAAGTTTGGGAAGCAATATTAAAACAGAGAGGGATAATAGAAGCAATAGAAAAATATACATGCATGATAGAGCAGATTATGAGCTGCTGAGACGGTGTTTGGACATTGACTGGGGGGAATACTTGAACGGTGAAGACGCTGAAGGAATGTGGAGGAAAATTAGAGTCAAACTGGAGAATGCTGTATCCAAAAGTGTACCAGTAAGGGAATATAAGGATAAAACAAAATTGAGGAAAAGAACGAACCCAGAATTGCCAATGAAAAGAAAACTTTGGACATTGATTAGAAGAAAGAAACGATTGTGGGAAAGATTAAAATTGTTAAAAAAGAACAGGGGGTCTAGTATAGACCCCCTGAGGCAAGTAAATTGTTCCATAAATTTAATCTTTTTAGGGTCAATTATTGTGACTGTATTCTAAAATTTGACATCAATAATTTTAATCAAGCATTTTTAACTTGAAGTTTCTTGTATAACCTCTGCTTACTTTTTGTCTGTATTTATTGTTTTTTGTCTGTATTTATTGTTTATCTTTTTCTTTTTCTATTATTAATATTAATATTGATGATTTTTTAAATTTATTGTTCTTGTTAAAAGAGTACTCTTTGTTTAAATCTGTTGTTACTTCATATTTTGCAATTATTTGTCTTATATATTATATGTATTCATTGTCGATAGTATCAATTGCTTACTTTTGCGATTTCCTTAGTTTATTTGTGCTATAAATGTAGGTTATTTGTAGGGTAGTTATTGATAGGGGTCACTTGAGGCATGCTATGCTTACAGGTACCTACCCGATAGCACTATCGTTGGTGAGTGCTGTACTGTATTTTATATATTATTTTGTAATAGTATAGATATCTTATCAATATTTGTATTTTGTACTATTGTTAATGTCTTGTCATGTTGCAAATTTGATTTTAAATAATATTTTGACATTTAACATTTAGTTTCTTTATTCATGCAGAGTTTAGTAAAATTTGCCAGAACGTCCCGGACTTCCCAAACTTGACTAATTCCTTTAACGTGACGATAGTGCGTTGTTATATGTGCGATTAACTTGCTCATGTAGTAATGTACACCCTATGTGGTGGATTGTGTTCTTTTATTTAATAATTTTCATTTTAGTAAGCGTTGTTTCCACATAGCGATTTTGATAATTTAATTTGACTTTATATTGTCCTTGTCCCAATTTTGGTTTGTTTAGTTTGCAAGTTTTACATTTTAATTTATATAGGTTCAGGGACAGTATAGATGTGAGGCCGGTCTGTACTAGTGGCAGCATTAGTATACGACGTGTTCCCCATGTACTGTCCCTTCCTTTACTTGTATTCGTTGACGAACCAGGACCGGCCACGGACTATGTGTCAGAATAATTCTCTGTACCCTCGCACCCGGCAAAATTATAAAAACTTAAAAATGAAGAATAATAATGAAAATAACCGGCGTCTTTTCGATGATAACTGTAAATGTAAACTCTGTGTGAATTAATTTGATTTTGAACATCAAACATTTTTTAAAAGTTACATTACCAATACAACATTTTTGTTTTTAAATTCTTCTGTTAATGTAACATCTCCATGTAAAGTAAAGAATGTTATCTATTTAATAACCTGTGATAAATGTGGTATACAATATGTTGGAAAGACGGAGCAATGTTTAAGAGAAAGAGCCTACGGGCATAGATCAGGAATTAAGAACGGCATCGACTCCCAAGATTCTTCTATATAAGCATTTTAACACAGATTGTACTAAATTTGATTGTAAATACAAAATTATAGAAATTGTTCAAAGTAATCAAAATGTTTTGGATAGAGAAAATTATTGGATTGGAAAATTAATGACCATCTATCCATTTGGACTTAACAATCAAATAAAAAATGTAGGCAACATTTTGTATAAAGATTTATTAAAAAACGATTTTAATAACCCATATTTTAACTTCCCTGTTTTAAACAGAAGACCTGGTAGACACGGTAATAGAAGACTAAATACATTTAATAAAAAGAAAAACAGGTCTGATATTAAAATTATTGTTAATAATTTATATTCATTATATCGAAATTTCGGAATTAAAAAATTAAAAGATTCATTGAAAGGCCTACAAAAGAAAAGTTTTGCTCCTTTTATAGAAAATATTCTAAACAATAAACATAATTTCACAAATAAATTTAAGAATATAGTCTTTGCTTTTATGGGATATTAGAGCTAATTCTAAGAAATCCAAAGATAACCGTATTAAAGATAAAGTCATGTCCACTTTAAATTATTCCTCTAAAATTTTAGACAAAATTAATGTTAACAGTCTTATTAATTCAATGAAAGTTAAGTCCATGTTACCAGATGGTTGTAAAGATTTCAAACCATTAATAGTGTATTCATATGAACGACCTGTTGGGTCTATTATTTGTAATTATAATAAAGTTTTAGGAAATCTTTCAGATAATGATATTTTCAATAATAATAAATGTGTGTGTGAAAGAGTCATGGATATGCCAGCGCTAGCAAATGTGATGCACTAGCAAAGTTCATTTATAGTCCGATATGTCACATATTAACAGGTGATGTAGAACTAGTTAAACATTTTGCAAACGACAAATTAGTGGAGCTATGTCGTAAAGGGTTTAAATTTAGAATAGGGAGTAATACAGTAACATGGGACATAATTTTAAAAGATATTGTTTTTTCAGTCAATAAATTAAAAGATAAATTGTTAAAAATTGCGTGCTGCGATGCGAGAGAACTAGAAGCATGGTCTAAATTATTAATTAAGTTAATTAGAAATAAATTTTCTCGCTTAAAAATGAATTTAATCTTTCAGATTTTATAGACTATAATTATAATAAGCTTAAAGCTGATTTAATAAATTTACATAAACATTTTGTAATCACTACAGTAGATAAAGCCAGCAATAATTATAGCTTCACATGTAAGAAATTTTATCTTGAAAACATGAAAAAAGAATTAGGTATTAAGGGTAACATATTACGTAAAAATATTTGCGGTAATTCTGTTTATGAAATTCAAAATAATCTGAATATTGATAACTTAATCGATGAACATACCAAGAAAAATATAACATTTGATATTAAACTTTCTGATAAGAACAAGTGCATTGCAAAATTATACATGTTACCTAAATTTCATAAAAGACCTTATAAATATCGCTTTATTGCCGGAGCAAAATTTGCTACCACTAAAACGCTATCAGAACAAGTCGTAAATTGCTTAAAATACATTAAAAGTACTCATAAAAGATATTGTAATACCATCATGAGAAGAACTGGCATTAACTATTATTGGAGTGTTGACAATTCGTTAGAAGTTATTGATAAAATAAATACCATGCCGAAAGTTACCTCGGTACATAGCTTCGACTTTTCAACTTTGTATACCAATTTGCCTTTAGATTTAGTATATTCAGAGCTTTGCTTTATTATAGATTTGCACTTTGACAGGTTCGTTAGGAATGGTAATTATTTCATAAATGTTTATACATATTTTAATAATGCATCACTTAGCTCTACTCCCACTAGTTCTGTATATTTTGATAGAACTAAACTTAAAGATGCCCTTAAATTCCTCCTTTTCAATACTTATGTTAGATTCGGCCCATACATTTTCAAAAAATATTAGGAATTCCTATGGGTGGAAATGCTAGCCCTTTAATTGCAAACTTATTCTTGCTTGCTTTAGAATTTAAATATATAAAAGACTTAGTTGACAGTAGCAAGAAAAATAAAATCCCAGAAAAATTAGCACTTGCTAAACTGTTAAGTAATAATAGTAGATATATTGATGATATTCTTGTTTGCAATTTGTTAAATTTTAATCAAGTTGCTAAACTTATTTACCCTAATTCTATTCCCCTCACACAATGTAACGTAAATTATAAAGTTGAAAATTTTCTTGATATAAATATAGAGATTGTTAATGAACAGTGCATACTTAAAGTATATCACAAAGTTGATGATTTTAATTTTAACGTAATAAACTTTCCTTTCCCTAGTAGTAATATCGATAGTAAAATAACTTATAATTGTTTTTATTCCCAATTAATAAGATTTTGTAAAATCTGCACTAAAGTAGATGACTTTTGGGCTAGAGCTAGGTTACTATACAGACTCTTAGTGGACAGAGGTTTTGAGGCAAGTAAATTGTTCCATAAATTTAATCTTTTTAGGGTCAATTATTGTGACTGTATTCTAAAAATTTGACGTCAATAATTTTAATCAAGCATTTTTAACTTGAAGTTTCTTGTATAACCTCTGCTTACTTTTTGTCTGTATTTATTGTTTTTTGTCTGTATTTATTGTTTATCTTTTTCTTTTTCTATTATTAATATTGATGATTTTTTAAATTTATTGTTCTTGTTAAAAGAGTACTCTTTGTTTAAATCTGTTGTTACTTCATATTTTGCAATTATTTGTCTTTATATTATATGTATTCATTGTCGATAGTATCAATTGCTTACTTTTGCGATTTCCTTAGTTTATTTGTGCTATAAATGTAGGTTATTTGTAGGGTAGTTATTGATAGGGGTCACTTGAGGCATGCTATGCTTACAGGTAAAATCAGTATTATATAATCATATAAATATTGAGTATTTGTAAGTACGTGTATTGATTAGTTATAGACATCGAGTGGCTAGGTACTGGTATGGGGTGCCTATGGGGTTGTGTTTCGACTCAAAAATTTCAGTCGAAACTTCAACCTTTGGTTGTTAGGACGTACTGTATATTGAATTTGTAGACCAAATTTTAGGATTAATAGTGCGTCTTATACAGTAAGCCAAAAATTACGGTAATCAATCAACCAATGCAGGAATACGCCATGACAGCGCGTAGCCGCACTCACCCTCCGACTCCTTCCAAGGGATCCTCCTGGGCGAGACTCCAGGCCCATATCAAGTACTGTACCCTATTGCATGATTGGCCGACTTGCCTTTGCCATGAGTTCTGTGGTTTTCCCCTAGGCCTCCTCTACTCAGGGTTGTCTTCTGTAGAGACCACCTGGTGAGCAGGGTCTGCTTCAGGGAAGCGAACCACATAACCATATAGCCGAAGTTGGCGTTCACGGACCATGCAACTAATACATCTTGAATCAGTTTCATGGAGTAGCCGCTGGTTTGAGACATAGTCATTCAAGCGATAGCCCATGATCCTGCGAAGACATTTAGTACCAAAGGAGTTGATGCATCTCTTCAATTCGCTGTTAAGTGTCAATGTCTCTCATCTATATAGTAAGACGGGGAACACCAGAGACTTAAAGATCGGCAGCTTCGTCCTTCAGCAAAGGTATCGACAACGCCTTATACTTTTGTTGAGAGAATCCATAATTCCATATGCTATGCCGAGGCGACGATTGACAACGTAGCCTGACCCACCACTATCATGGATCAAGCTACCAAGACACTATTGTACTTATATAAAAAAAGAATTCCGTACTTGCGCGCCTGTTCCTTCATCTCTTCCTGCCTGCGTCGATCTTGGTCCCTCTGAACCTCCACCTCTCTCTGTCGATGCATCTCTCGCTCCAACTCCTCTTGACGACGACGCTCTGCCTCCAGTCTCGCTTTCTCTCTCTTGCCCTCCTCCTCACGCTCCCTAAGGTGGGGAGAAAGAAATAATTATAATGTAAAACTTGCAAAACAAACAAACCAAAATTGTGACGACACAAGATAAACTCAAAATAACTAATCAAAATGGCTATGTGGAAATAACGCTTAATAAAATAAAATTTTGAAATAAAAGAACACAATCCACCACATAAGGTGTACATCACTACATGAGCAAGTTAATCTGGTTCCCAAGCAAAGTAATCGCATATATAACAATGCACTATTGTCATGTTCAAGGAATTAGTCAATTTGGGAAGTCCAGGACATTCTGGTAAATTTTACTAAATTCTGTATGAATAAAGAAACTACAATTTATATCAAATTTTATAATAAGCTAAATTTGCAATTTGACAAGATATCAACAATAGTACAAAAAACATACAGCACTCACTAACGATAGTGCTATCAAGTAGGTACCTGTAAGCATAAAAGATGATCGGGCAAATTTCTCTCTTTAACCCTCGTAGTCCGATATAATTAATAATAATCCATAATCACCCCATATAAAACATGCTTCAAACTCGCCTAATGACGGCTCGCTGACGTGGAGGGACCTACCTCAGGCCCAGCTCTGGTCCCCTGGGGGTGCATCCTGGACAGGAGGACCTAGAGGGTAGAGGGCATTGTGTCTTTACAGACTGGTACTTTCCGCCTAGCAGTACAGGGGCCCGAACCTGGAGGTAGCACCCCTATTAACACCTTGGCAAAGTGTCTGGGTGACAACTGCCAGGGGATGCCTGGAGTTGGATACCTGGGGATAGTGATCCCCAACCTTAGCAACAATACCAATACCAATACCGACCTACCTCACCACAGGGTGGGTGCCCAACCCCGAAAGGGGTTGAAATAGGGGAGCTATCCCCCCGCCAAAGGCGGCTTTCTAGGGCCTTTGCTAGCTGATGCTGAGAGGATTGGGTTCTAGTCATGTGGTGATGGGCTGGTCTATCAGAGTGAGAACTGAGCGATCTCTGCCATACCCATAGCTTACTCTGACTGTTCCTTTTACTTATATGTTTTCTAGATCTCAAGTGACGGCGTCTTTTCCGTGGATTGACCTCCCAATCTACCAAGATTGGAAGCCAAAGCGTCACATCTTTCCTTTGCCCCTCAACTTTCTCTTCATAATTGCCGAGGGGCACAGGGTCCTGGATGGGGCTTTGGTTTCCCGGGCGTTTCCGCACCCTCCTCAGCTCCCCGCCATGGAGTGGCTTCGGTCACCCAGGCTTTATTGTGGTCGGCAGGGAGGGTTCTGTGGGGGCGCTCGGTTATGGCCTTGGCCTTGCTCGGGGCCTTGGGGCTGTTCGGCCAGGCAGCTTGGGGAAAAACAACAACAACAACAACCTCACCACACCATCCATTAAGCAGCCACGGTGATATTACAAAACCCTGTCGCAGACCCACATTTATATCAACCATTCACTCAACTCATTATTTCCTACTCTAACACACGCTCTGCTCTCTTCATAAAATCTCTAGACTGCTCTTAACAAATGACTTATGACCGCAATAATTATTGGACCCCATAGCTAACCTGCGGAGACGTTCTTCAGTTTCGCGGCGCTGAGCATCAAGCAGAGCTTTCCTTCGACGGTCCAACTCTGCCTGACCCTTCTCAAAGTTCTCACGTCGCTTGTCCTCAAACGAATCTGTAATAAAGAAGTAAGGCCGTTATGCGAGTATTTTTTTTTTCTCAAAGCTAACTGTGTACCTAAATGTAACACAAATTCACACATATCAATAAAGAATGTGGAAATAAAAAGAACTTGGCATGGTGTCTGGGTGACAACCACCCAGGGGAGCCTGGAGCTGGATACTTGTGGACAGTGACCTCCAACGCTGGCAATCTAAACCGAACATGACAAATAACACTACAGACAGAAGAATCTGCCTTACAACAATTATAATATACAGTATACCAGTAAAATTAGTTTCTTATATTTTTTACTTTGACTAAAGTCTCTCAATATAATTAGGCCAGAAATCTTGACCACTACCCTAAAAGTACTAAAGTAACTCTGACAGTACTAAAGCATATGAGCTAATACTACTACCATTTGTGAAGAGTCAAACAAGAACTACTGTAGATGTGAAAAACTACAGCCCATTTTCTCCAGCTCTTTTTGAGTTACAGCAAGATCTTGATTCTCGATGTATCTGGTTTCAATATTTATATTCTTGATTCCACCTTCAAGCTCGCCCCGTTCTCAAATCTCTTGATCAAATACTGGATAACTATTCTCGATAGCCGCACGTTAGGCGATGCGCTGCTTTTGCCGAAACCCCTCTCTTATCTAACTTATCTTGGTGCACCAGTTCCACGTGTGCCATTGTGGTTTTGTCAACGTCGTCCATCTAGCTATTTTTTATCGAGACAAAAATTTCAGCAAAAGACAGTGGAGGGGACCAGGGTGGGGTAGGGGGTGGGAGGAACCCCGGGCCAGAGCCAGGAGTACAGTAGTTGAGAAGCTTTTACTTAACAAGCTACTTAGGCTTCTATTAAACTATATTAATATACTGCATAACTTTTTGTTTTGACCTTTCTATATACAGTATATATAATAAATATACTATAAATATGCGATTTGTCTGATTTTGGAGTGTCTTAAGTGGTCATTAGCAGATTTGGTGTGGGTTACTTGCTGACTCGCTGGTCCCTATTGTATTTGTCCCCATAAGAAGTTAACTCTTGAGTCTCGTTATTTTGAGACTCCATCATTTTTTTTCGGACCTTATTGGCATAGAAAATTGGGGTATTTCTGTACGAGAGGTTAATTGGTAAGATTTTAGCCTTATCATAAATAGACAGATAGATAATGAAAATGATGACTAGACTATAGTATCACATGTGTTACAAAGCTTTAATAATGCAATGGACTTACTATCCAAGATATCAGCTATGGGTGTGCCAGCGGACCCTGTGGAGTGTATACTGGAGGTGCGCTGCCGGCGATTGGTGGGTGGGATCAGGTCTGGGGGCAGCACTTTAGGGAGTATCTTACCGGCCTTGGCCGACTCACACAGGAACATCGCTAGCACAAACTCCTCGGTAGATAGTCGACCGTCGTTATCTACGTCCGATAGTGCCCTGGGGGAGAAAATTGGTATTGGTATTGGTATTTTGCAAGTTTTACAATTTAATACTATATTGGTGTAATGGTTAGTGTGTTTAAAAATTTGTGTGTGATAACCCAGGTTCGAATCTCGGTGGATCATATATATGATTTCATTAATTTCATTGGAAGTGTTTGGTGTTGTGGTGAAATTAATAAAATATAGATTATTAGTAGGTTCAGGGATATTTCGTAGCGAGGCCGGTCTATATAATCTGTGCCCCATGAATATTCTTTCCTTTCACTTAAACAGTAGGCTACCATAAGGCGGTTGGGAATATGAACACAATTAGATTAATATCCAGTATTCGGGAATGGATAATAAGTCGTAGGCGTGTGCATAAACCTTTAACCGTCTTGGTGGTGTAATGGTTAGAGTGTTTAAAAATCTGTGTGTGATAACCCAGGTTCGAATCCCGGTGGATCACATAATTATATGCTTTCATTAATTTTATTGGAGGTGTTTGATGTTGTGGAGAAATTAATAAAATATAGATGATAGATATTTACAATGATATTTGACTATTTTCCTATGTCTGATAGTGCCCAGAGTGAGAGATTTTGGTATGACAGATTGTTGACTATCAATATAAATAATAGAGGGAGATAGAGACAGATGACTTGTTGTTTCTTGGATAGCATCCTAAGGCAAAGTATGGTATGTTAGGTATTAGGCGGCTTTCTAGGGCCTTTCCTAGCTGATGCTGAGAGGATTGGGTTCTAGTCATGTGGTGATGGGCTGGTCTATCAGAGTGAGAACTGAGCGATCTCTGCCATACCCATAGCTTACTCTGACTGTTCCTTTTACTTATATATTTTCTAGATCTCAAGTGACGGCGTCTCTCCCAATCTACCAAGATTGGAAGCCAAAGCATCAAATTTTTCCTTTGCCCCTCAACTTTCTCTTCATAATTGCTGAGGGGCACAGGGCCCTGGGTGGGGCTTTGGTTTCCCGGGCGTTTCCGCATCCTCCTCAGCTCCCCGCCATGGAGTGGCTTCAGTCTCCCAGGCTTTATTGTGGTCGGCAGGGAGGGTACTGTGGGGGCACTCGGTTATGGCCTTGGCCTTGCTCGGGGCCTTGGGGCTGTTCGGCCAGGCAGCTTGGGGAACAACAACAACAATAACATGTTAGGTATCTTCAATGATGATCTAACATTAACATTTTAGAGCAATGTGACAAATTAAATATTTGTTTAAACTTACCAATTATCCAATATATATTTAACCAAACAATGTTTTTAATCTGTGCAGATGAAGATTTTGATTAACCCTTCGAACTCAGCTGACCTCTTAAATGCCACACCGAACTTTCACTGCGGAACTCGGCTGGCCTCTTAAACTCCCGTGCTCTAAATAGAGCTTTCAAAGAGTGTGCACATTTTGCTAAGAGATAAACATTTCCGCCAGGTGATAATAAATAGACTGTAGTAGTGTAGTACTGTATACAAAAAAAAAAAAAAAAAAAAAAAATGTAGGTACAGTAGTCCCTCGTTATAGACGGCTTTTTTATAGACGGATTTGATTATAGACTGATTGCTTTATCATAGACGGATTCGACTATCGACTGACTTTAGACTGATTCGAGTATCGACTGATATATCGACGGATTAATTGTTTATTTATATTACTCTAATATACCAACCAAAAGTGGATTAAATGATGAACAATAAGACATACAATAATAAGAAAATACACCGAAAACGAGAGCAAAAATAATTAGCCTAAAGACTTTAGGTTTTGAGTGAATCCGGATTCACCGACGATCGGAGCGTCACTTTCGACCTCCATTTTTAATGTTATATCAACGGATTAATTGTTTATTTATATTACTCTAATATACCAACCAAAAGTGGATTAAATGATGAACAATAAGACATACAATAATAAGAAAATACACCGAAAACGAGAGCAAAAATAATTAGCCTAAAGACTAGATTTTGAGTGAATCCGGATTCACCGACGATCGGAGCGTCACTTTAGTCCTCCATTTTTAATGTTGTCAAACAATAACAATAATACCAGGCAGAAGCTCTGAGTCCACCCGCCTTTTACTTGCTTATTTGTGCCTGAACCTTGTATCTCTTGCGTTTATTATGGCCTCTAATGTATTCAGTGATAGATGGTGTGCCTGTGTAAAGGAAACACTTATAAGTACATAGCCTAGGATAGAGACCACGGATACTGTACGGTAATGCGGTATCGACGGTTTTTGCTATCGACGGCAGTCTTAAGAACGTAACCCCCGTCAATAACGAGGGACTACTGTACCAGAGTCTAATTATACATACTGTACATACATACTGTACAATAATGGGAAAGGTACAAAGCAAAGTAAAATCCACGACTCACCAAATTTGTGCTAGAGCCTGCTGCGGGAGATGAGACTGTATAAGAATATTCCTGGCCTGGACTCCCGACAGGTAGCCGGTCTTGGTTCTGTCGGACATGTTGAACACCTGGGTGTACTTGAGCTTGCTGGCCTGGGGTACTGCCCAGTCTCCCGGGGTCTGGGAACCACTGGGGAGAACAGTAGGACGTATAGTTATCATTACTAAATATTAAAATATACTAACAAAACGTATTGTATGATTATTTACCAGACATTCTAAGATAAATATTGTATGATTAGTTAACAGATGTTCAAAGACAAATTTGATTAGTTCACAGATACCCTAAATTTCTCAGGTTCAGTAGTAGTTAATCTAGAGGCCTTCACTAGGGTTAAGTGCCCCATTAATACACAGGCCTAGTTTGCCTTTTTCCAGAGGATCTACTGTAAGAAACTGTAAGAAATTAATTACTATTTCCATTCACTTATGCATAGCCTCCGATAGTGCAGTTGGGATATTGTACATGCTAAGATTGGTATGCAGGATTCGAAACTGCATAATAAATCGTAGGCTTGTGCAACATTCTTTTAACTGTCTTCGTGGTGCAATGCATAAGTGTGTTGATTTTCGGTGTGAGCATCCTAGGTTCGAATCCCCGGACTGCCACATGTGTTTGTTAATTTCATTAATCGAGTTTAGGAGTAAAGTTGGTTAGTGGAGAGAACATAATCATTCATTCAGGTTCAGTAGTAGTTTATCGAGAGGCCTTCCCTAGGGTTAAGTGCCCCATTAATTACTATTTCCATTCACCTATGCATAGCCTCCGATAGTGCAGTTGGGATATTGTACATGCTAAGATTGGTATGCAGGATTCGAAACTGCATAATAAATCGTAGGCTTGTGCAACATTCTTTTAACTGTCTTCGTGGTGCAATGCTTAAGTGTGTTGATTTTCGGTGTGAGCATCCTAGGTTCGAATCCCCGGACTGCCTCATGTGTTTGTTAATTTCATTAATCGAGCTTAGGAGTAAAGTTGGTTAGTGGAGAGAACATAATCATTCATTCAGTTCAGGTTCAGTAGTAGTTTATCGAGAGGCCTTCCCTAGGGTTAAGTGCCCCATTAATTACTATTTCCATTCACCTATGCATAGCCTCCGATAGTGCAGTTGGGATATTGTACATGCTAAGATTGGTATGCAGGATTCGAAACTGCATAATAAATCGTAGGCTTGTGCAACATTCTTTTAACTGTCTTCGTGGTGCAATGCTTAAGTGTGTTGATTTTCGGTGTGAGCATCCTAGGTTCGAATCCCCGGACTGCCACATGTGTTTGTTAATTTCATTAATCGAGTTTAGGAGTAAAGTTGGTTAGTGGAGAGAACATAATCATTCATTCAGGTTCAGTAGTAGTTTATCGAGAGGCCTTCCCTAGGGTTAAGTGCCCCATTAATTACTATTTCCATTCACCTATGCATAGCCTCCGATAGTGCAGTTGGGATATTGTACATGCTAAGATTGGTATGCAGGATTCGAAACTGCATAATAAATCGTAGGCTTGTGCAACATTCTTTTAACTGTCTTCGTGGTGCAATGCATAAGTGTGTTGATTTTCGGTGTGAGCATCCTAGGTTCGAATCCCCGGACTGCCACATGTGTTTGTTAATTTCATTAATCGAGTTTAGGAGTAAAGTTGGTTAGTGGAGAGAACATAATCATTCATTCAGGTTCAGTAGTAGTTTATCGAGAGGCCTTCCCTAGGGTTAGGTGCCCCATTAATTACTATTTCCATTCACCTATGCATAGCCTCCGATAGTGCAGTTGGGATATTGTACATGCTAAGATTGGTATGCAGGATTCGAAACTGCATAATAAATCGTAGGCTTGTGCAACATTCTTTTAACTGTCTTCGTGGTGCAATGCTTAAGTGTGTTGATTTTCGGTGTGAGCATCCTAGGTTCGAATCCCCGGACTGCCTCATGTGTTTGTTAATTTCATTAATCGAGCTTAGGAGTAAAGTTGGTTAGTGGAGAGAACATAATCATTCATTCAGTTCAGGTTCAGTAGTAGTTTATCGAGAGGCCTTCCCTAGGGTTAAGTGCCCCATTAATTACTATTTCCATTCACCTATGCATAGCCTCCGATAGTGCAGTTGGGATATTGTACATGCTAAGATTGGTATGCAGGATTCGAAACTGCATAATAAATCATAGGCTTGTGCATCATTCTTTTAACTGTCTTCGTGGTGCAATGCATAAGTGTGTTGATTTTCGGTGTGAGCATCCTAGGTTCGAATCCCCGGACTGCCTCATGTGTTTGTTAATTTCATTAATCGAGTTTAGGAGTAAAGTTGGTTAGTGGAGAGAACATAATCATGCAATACAGTAATGTAATAAAAAATAAATCTGTGTTTTATGTTGCAAAATATAGTTAATTCTCACACAGAAAAAAATAGCAAAAACAATATCTATCTAACTATCTATTGCCAGACTCCATGATCTCCGAAGAGGTGGCCACGAATAAATCGTCCCCATGCACCTCTGCCCCCAGTCAGTAGATGCCCCTCCTCCCATCCAACACCACTTTCACACATATACTTCTTAACTCCATCCTTCCACCTCTCTCTATGTCTACCTCTTCCTCTCTGCCCTTCCACTTCACTCTCATACTCTCTTAGTCATTCTTTCGCTTCCCATACATTCCACATGGCCAAACCATCTCAAGGTGTTCCTTTTCACACTTTCCAGCACATCCACATCCACACCACATCGCTCTCTTACTTCCTCATTCGTCTATCTATCCGACTATGTAACTCCACATGCACTTTTCAAGTAACTCATTTCCACCCCTCTCACTCTGGACTAGTGCCTCTCCAACAACGTCCATGCTTTACTCCCATAAGTCAATGTTGGGATTACCACACTATCAAGCAATGACTTCTTTACTTCCATCCTATTCATTGCCACTGGTTTCAGCGTCCCTACAACCCTCTTCCCCTGTTGCACCCTCTCCCACACTTCATCCTCCATACTCCCATCATTACTCATCACACTACCCAAATTCTTAAATGAGCTGATATTCTCTATAACCTGACCATTCAACCTCACTTCACACTCTTTGGCTGCACCCCTATCAAATACGATAACATTACTCTTCCTGGCATTTACCTTCAGGTTCCTTTCCTCACACACAGTTCCAAACATAATTACCAGACCCTGTAATTCCCACTCATTACTCATCAGAACTGTATTGTCAGCAAACAGCAGTAGGCTACAGGCAACTTTCACTATTTTTTTTTTTTTTTTTTTTTTGTCTCAACCTCGGGACTGTAGACTGTTCAGTAACTTGTAACTCTTACGAGGCCCCGAGATTATCAATTCAAGCTTCAAGATGTTGGGTGCTTTATATGTGTTGCACTAGATGGCCTCAGTGGAGCTTCAAGGTGTTGGTTGCTTCCTTTCTGCCACACTAGATGATAACACCGTATTTATACACGTCACTTGATTTGGAGAGAGCAGCTATACGGTCATTCATAGCATCTTCGATTATGGTTGGGCATCTTCTATGCTATGAATTGGTGACGGTATAGGGGGTGTTTTCTTGATGTGTCGCGGTGTAGCCAGGATACTTGTAGAACAGCAGGAACGATCAGATCACCTCAGAAAAACAGATCACCTCAGAAAAACCTCCAACATTTGGCATGGACTCGATCTGAGGTCCTCTTGGTTTGCAGTTCATGACGCTATCCACTGTGCTATCGCCTCCCCCATTATCAGGGATACACCAACATCCACTGTCTTCCTGGACAGTATTGCATGACTCCATCCATATAGATATTGAACAACCATGGGGACATCATGCACCCTTGCTTTAGCCCAACATTCAGATCAAAGAACTATCTCTGTTAATTTTCCACACGCACTGCCACCTTTGCACCCTCATACATGCTCATAACTGCTAAATAAAATTGTGGGACCCTTAAAGCGGGTTCACTATCTATCTATAAACTCAGGCACACACCCCAGAGCTGGGGGAGGCCATCTCGAGACAGAGCCCAAACAGGGATAACACAGTACAACAAAACACAAATTCACACACATCTAGGTCTCCCAGGAGAAGACCCAGAGGGGTCTCCAGCAAGATTCCAGATCCCAGACCTCCCGGAAAGGTTCCGGTCTCAGCAGGCAAACATGCAGCAAAGCTCTACCACAAGTCCGCCCACCACGCATCCAGACGTACCCTTCATATATACAATACAATATATAAAATACAAATATAAAGTACATAAATCAATTAAAAACAAAAAAACAATAACAACAAATAACATAATACAAAATATATAAAAGTAGAATAAAAAGTACCTGGACTCCTGACTGCCGGTGCGTTGTACAGCTGCCTGGGTGGGGGCAGCAGAGACCCCCGGGGGTAGTGCAGCTGGAACCGGCACACCACCCACAACCTACACACAATAAGGAAAATTTTATAACTCCATAATATAAGGAGTGAAAAGTCCTAACACACATAAACAAAGCTTTCTACAGTAATATATCTTGTCTCGAGAGGTTTGATCAAATATCACTACTGTACTCTCAATAGACGCACGCTAAGCAATGCAACGTTTTTACTACCGTATTTTTCAGCTCATAAGACGCACTTTTTTTTCTCCAAAAATTAAGTCCCTAAAATCAATATGCGTCCTAACAATCGAAGGTTAAGTTTCGATTGAAATTTCTGAGTCGAAACACGACCCTATAGGCACCCCATACCAGTACCTAGTCACCCAATGACTATAACTAATCAATACACGTACAGTAGGGTCCCGCATAAAACGTGTTCGCATAAAACGAGTCTCGATTAAAACGACCGACCTAAAATATTAATATTTAATTTTCGATCAGAACGAATGTGATCACATAAAACGAGTCCGCCGCCAAAGTGGGGCAAATCCGACGAGTTTTCATATAGAGCGCCGAAATATCGTACAAAACGTACAAAATATCGTACGCTTTCCTATAGAACGCCGAAATATCGTACAAACGTACGAAATATCGTACGCTCCTGACGGAAATTTACGCTTCCAGTGAACATTGACGATATTGGGCCACCAAAATGCTGTGTTCACATAAAACGAAATCGCATAAAACGCCCTCATTTATCGACCATATACTCGTTTTATGTGAGACCCTACTGTACTATCGGCGTAGGGATGCGGCGACCCCACCGCCCGCTACTTTGGTGGTGCAATCAGCCTCTGGAGCAGTGGACCACTGGTTCCTATCTTCAGAAAATTCCTATGCTAGGTATGTTTCCAGCCAGGGCCCCACTGGGGTAAATAAAATAGCAAAACAGTGGTGGAACTGCCATCCGGGTGAGGGACTGCTCTGGGTCTGCTCCTTCAGTGTTCATGGTCATAATCCACTTAGTGGAAATGGCACTGTGGAGTGGGTCAGTCGGGGCATGTCTGGGAGCCTGGAGGCAGTTTCTGCCATGGCCATCCCTTTTGGGGCGCTTCCTCTAGAAGCGGGGCGTCAGATTTGATGATGATGATGATGATACACGTACAGTACTGTACTTACAAATACTCAATACTTTTATGATTATATAATGCTGATTAGCAAAGCATTATATTGGGTTACAATGCTTAGACATAAGGTTAACGTAAGGTTATAAGGGTAAACTGTGTCACCGCCCTTTGCACTGTTTTGGGTTCAAGCGGTGCCATCTAGTGGCCAGTTGGCCACAGGTCCTAGGTGTCTGAGGTGTATGTTACTTATGTTGTCTGGACCATAGGCGGGTGAGTGCTTAAGATTGTTGATGATGAGCCTTGTCTGGTTGTAGGTGAAAGGTGCATAGTCAGGGTCTGTGGGGAATTGTCTCTTACGTCAGATGACACATCGGTCGTCATGATGGGGGTTCAGGTGGCTGACATGAGAGAAGTGATTAATGAGAGTGTTTGCTTGTTGTTTGTATGAAGGCATAGAGTCTATTGTTGTGATTGTGACATGTGATTGTGTTGTGTTGCTGTTGGAAAGTGTAATGCTGTTTAGTGTTTTGTAAAAATAATTTGGGACTGTTTTGTGATCTAGTGTCTGGAGGTAATTGTTCCAATTTAGTGTTTGTTATTTTATTATTTTGTTGTTAATCTGTGTGTTGAGTGCTTGGATTTGTTGTGCGGTGTGTGGGGAGCTGCGGAGTGTTTTAGTGTGTCACATTGTCTGATGAGGTTTCAAATTTCTGGTGTGAAGTTGGGGTTGTGTCTTTTCCTGTTACCTCTTGGAATGTGTTTCTTGTCTGCATTTTGGATAATTGTGTTGAAAGTGTGAACAGCATTGTTGATGTTAGTGATAGGTGTGCTTTTTAAGGTTTCAAGGTGTTGTTCTGTCATTTGTGAAAGCTTCCCAGTTGGCTCTTTTATAGTGTATGTGTATCTGTGGCCAGCTTGGGTGAGTCTGGTTTTGGTGGTGACAATGAACGGGAGGTGGTTAGAACTTAAGGCTTTGACCACCCTCCAGGATGTTGTGGGGGCGAGTTCTGGGGAGCAACAGGTGATATCTGGAGATGATGGGAGGAAGAGGGCTTGGTGGGGAATATGGGTATGTTGATGGATGCCATTAAGGATGTAAAGGTTATCTGATTGGAGTTGTAGGGCCAGCCCTCTTTCTGTGTCAGGGTTATCGACAAACCAGGCTAGCGTCTTGGCATTGAAGTCACCTAAAACCTTGTGTTGGCAATAGTGGTAACAGCTTTATAAACTTTTTCCACCAACTTCTGATTCTCGCAATAATGCTAAGCTCTGTTCTCCCCCAGTGTTTATCATGTCACCTAGGTACCTGTAACATAATTCATCAACAACAGATATTGACATCAACTCTGTCAACTTTAGGCTCATATTGTTGGTTCCCACAGTATGTATCACTCATATATAAACTTACAAAACAAAATTGATGTATTTCTGTCATGAACATCCTTTCATGAAGAATCTCATGAGAAAAGAAAAGAAAGAAAAGCATGGTGTTGAAAACTTTAACAATAATGATAAACAAAAAATATATTGCATGTACCACACATTAGCCTATGAAACTTTGATATCCTCTGACCTGCTGTGGGTGAGTGAGTGGCTGAACAGGTGGTGGTATCATAGGAGCCATGGGTGCCACTGGTGTCACAGGGGCCATAGGTGCCACTGGAACCATTGGTGCCACTGGAGCCATGGGTGCCACAGGAGCAGCAGACCCTAGTGGCATCATGGGTTGGCCAGCCATCTGAGCCATGCCGGGCAGTGCCACACCACCTGCATACAGACAAATATTATCTCTTACATATAAATCAACAAATTATATACACTATACCGTATGGAATTGTGCTTTTAAAAACAATAACAAATAATCAACAATGTATTTTACAGTACATACAGTGCTTTAAAAACAATAACAAATAATCAACCAAGTATTTACAGTGTATGGGTTGTTCTTTTACAAAAATTACAAATTGTAAAGACAGTAACATAAGATATACTGTTCATTCACTATAGTGACTCTACTTCACTAAAAACAATAACATATCAACCTAAAAATATATCACAACGCCTATATTTACAAATTGTAAGAGAACACTGGCTAAAGCAGATGGGAGCTAGAAACTGGAAATGTAGCAAAGGTACAAATATCCAAGAACCATTTCACCCAAGCATATACACTTAACCTCTTCCGTACCGGCAACGTTTTTTGCATCGCATTCTAGCTATATTTAGACAATTTTGATCAGTTTAGAAGGATTTGTGGTGGTAAAAAGGGTTAAGGGCGATAATTTGAAGCCTGATAATTGCTAGAGGACCTTTATAAACTGAATAATACCATCTAACAGTAGCCAGAATGAAGTTAACAAGACGGCACCAGTACAGAAGGGGTTAAAACTGTCTTCAGAAATGATAGACTGATAAACGAACATCCTGAGTTGATAAGTTGCACAAAGAAGGCACAAATTATTAGAATGTGGGCATTAGAAATTTTGAAAGATAATTTTCATCAAGGTTGTATCCAGATGAGAATTTACAAGTACTGTATAAAGTAGTTTCAAATATCATTAAAATCCCTGTTAAAATATTCTGATTACATGCAAAATAATAAGTACAATTTCATAAAGTTAGAAAAAGGGAGATACAAATATGAAAGTATGCCATTGGTATCTATGTACTGTGTGTGTGTATATATATATATATATATATATATATATATATATATATATATATATATATATATATATAATGCTTTACCTCATTCATATATATGAATGAGGTAAAGCATTATATTGTGAAAGTTTCATTAGAGCGTGACTTTATATGAGATGTGTATGCACTGCAGGTGAAAAAAGGATGCAAAAGAATACAAAGAGGATGTAGGAGTATATAAAGTGGGTGTAGGAGTATATGAAGTGGGTGTAGGATATTATAAAGGAGATGCTAGTTGGGTCTATTATCTACTCTTTAATACAGTCCTGCCTTGTAAACCACTGCAGCTCAGCATGTGACAAACACTAACAGTTTCCGGTATGTCTGGCAACTGTTTTACATATTTAGGGTAGTTAACCATATAGCTTGGGTTGTTGGGACCCATCCGCCTTACGGCAACCAGTGTAACTAATGGAATACCAATACTATTTCTCAATACTGTACAGTACTGTATTGCAAAATAAAGCATAAAGAGTGCCTTCCCCAGAGTTGAAAGAGTGACAGAGCCAAAGTCAAGGAATGTTCGAGCCAAAATGTCTAGACACACAGAGTTTGAAGAAATTTAAGTCAAAGGATGAGGGAAAGATGGATTTAGGAAGAGTACCAGAGCTCAGCTGTTGAATAGAAGAAAGACTGGAAGTACTGTTTCACTCTTGGGTTGGAGAGTTGCACAGAGAAGGGGTGAGATTGTGTTGCAAGACGGGTACTACGTACCCTACGTAGAGGAGGTGGTATACACTGAGAGAGCTCTGAGGAACACTGATTAATGTAATAGCGATAGAATAGCAAGAGAGATGCAACATTGCAGCGAAGAGAGAGATTGCAGAGAATCGGTGAGTGGACGTGAGTTAATGATACGAAAGGCTTTCTTTTCTACTTTGTCTAAGAGTGCTGTGTGAGAGGATCCTCCCCACACATGTGAACAACACTCAATACAGTACATGGATGCATTGTGCCCCTGTACCAAGCAAGAAGCTGTGCTAATAAATACACTTATTGTTCCCTGATTAAATAGCGCTGTATAAATATTCCCATATTCAAAATATGATACAGGGGTGCAATGCCTAGTGAGTTCATTGCTCAATAGGTGGAGTTCTGAGAGTGAGGATCCGAGTCTAGGAGGTGAGACAGTGAAGCACTGGAGCGAGGCAGCTTCAGAGATGAGGCTGCTTTGAGCCGTGAGTGAGCAACTAAGCTCCATGCATCCTGCGAAGGCAAGATGGCAGGGGCTGGTTGCAGCTAAAAAGTGCTTCACATGTCTCACCCCCTAGACTATTTTGAACGGTTGAATGTACAGGCTCTCAGCCCATGTCCGAGAGGGAGTAGTTGGAATATAGAAAAAAAAAAAAAAAAAAAAAAAAAAAAATTGAGGCGGTTGAGCACACCCAGTTTCTGGGAAGCCGTTTTAGCAAGAGTGGTAATATGGTAATATGTTAGATGTTAGTGAACATTTTTCCCTTTTACCTTTGTTTTGAGCTTATGCAGTAAGTCAGCAGCAGTCACGTCACTCAGAAAAGCACATTGGTTACGATACTGCAAATGCGCAAAGGAAGAAAAAAATGTGGTGGAAAAAAAAGGAGAGGTAGGAGCAGAAAAAGGGAGCACAGTGGGGTACACTAGGCATGCAATGGGACTATAAAAGGAATTGCAAGGGAGCGGGGGGAGAAGGAGTTCAGACCTGATCCAAGGGGCTGCATGGGTATCAATGGTGCCGCACCTCCCATTACTCCACCTGTAAATTAACACATACGACTGTCATACCTTCATAAAAGGGAAGCACTTCGTACAATAGAAGAAAATAGATGGGTACGGTGGATTAACGTGGGTGTGTAATGGAAAGAACTGGTGTATCAGAATGAAGTGGATGTATGAGCGAGGGGGTATTTAGACCTGATCCTAGGAGCTGCATGGGTCTCACTGGTGCTGCTCCACCTGAATATTAATGCATATGATTGTCACACCTTTACAAGAAGGAGTTGTTGCATATAGAATAGTGAAAGCAAGTGGATGTATATATTAGACATAAAAGTGAATGTGTAAAGGAAAGAAAGGGATGCATGAGCTGAAAGTGATTATGTGATTGTCTGGTGGATGGGAATGGTGGAAGATAGTGGATGTATGAGTGAAACAGCTAGTACTGAAAGGTCACCAACAGTGTGTTGAATATTATACTGTATAGGCAAACAACTTTCACTTGGGCTCAACTCAACTTGGGCGGGTGCCCGACCCCGAAAAGGGTTGAAATAAGGGAGCTATCCCCCCGCCAAAGGCGGCTTTCTAGGGCCTTTCCTAGCTAATGCTGAGAGGATTGGGTTCTAGTCATGTGGTGATGGGCTGGTCTATCAGAGTGAGAACTGGGCAATCTCTGCCATACCCATAGCTTACTCTGACTGTTCCTTTTACTTATATATTTTCTAGATCTCAAGTGACGGCGTCTCTTCCGTGGATTGACCTCCCAATCTACCAAGATTGGAAGCCAAAGCGTCACATTTTTCCTTTGCCCCTCAACTTTCTCTTCATAATTGCTGAGGGGCACAGGGCCCTGGGTGGGGCTTTGGTTTCCCGGGCGTTTCCGCACCCTCCTCAGCTCCCTGCCATGGAGTGGCTTCGGTCACCCAGACTTTATTGTGGTCGGCGGGTAGGGTTCTGTGGGGGCGCTCGGTTATGGCCTTGGCCTTGCTCGGGGCCGTTCGGCCAGGCAGCATGGGGAACAACAACAACAACAATAACAACTTTCACATAGTAGAAAGGAGTAAGAGAATATATATTGCCGAATGACAGATTTCTGTTATGGCCATCCTTTATTGGGGGTTCTTAAAAGAAATCAAGGTACTGAAGTATGATGACGATTCTAAAGATAAATTAAATACATGCCAGAGAACTGACTGAAAAAAATGGAGGTCACAACAATGCTTTGGAGCTTAACAAATCAATACTAATCAATTGCTTACTTTTGCGATTTCCTTAGTTTATTTGTGCTATAAATGTAGGTTATTTGTAGGGTAGTTATTGATAGGGGTCACTTGAGGCATGCTATGCTTACAGGTACCTACCCGATAGCACTATCGTTAGTGAGTGCTGTACTGTATTTTATATATTATTTTGTAATAGTATAGATATCTTATCAATATTTGTATTTTGTACTATTGTTAATGTCTTGTCATGTTGCAAATTTGATTTTAAATAATATTTTGACATTTAACATGTAAAATTTGCCAGAACGTCCCGGACTTCCCAAACTTGACTACTTCCTTTAACGTGACGATAGTGCGTTGTAATATGTGCGATTAGTTTGCTTGGGAAACAGATTAACTTGCTCATGTAGTAATGTACACCCTATGTGGTGGATTGTGTTCTTTTATTTAATAATTTTCATTTTAGTAAGCGTTGTTTCCACATAGCGATTTTGATAATTTAATTTGACTTTATATTGTCCTTGTCCCAATTTTGGTTTGTTTAGTTTGCAAGTTTTACATTTTAATGTATATATACTGTACAGTATATATAGGAAGGAGAGAGAGAGAGAGAGAGAGAGAGAGAGAGAGAGAGAGAGAGAGAGAGAGAGAGAGAGAGAGAGAGAGAGAGAGAGAGAGAGAGAGAGAGAGAGAGAGAGAGAGAGAGAGAGAGAGAGAGAGAGAGAGAGAGAGAGAGAGAGAGAGAGAGAGAGAGAGAGAGAGAGGAGAGAGAGAGAGAGAGAGAGAGAGAGAGAGAGAGAGAGAGAGAGAGAGAGAGAGAGAGAGAGAGGAGAGAGAGAGAGAGAGAGAGAGAGAGAGAGAGAGAGAGAGAGAGAGAGAGAGAGAGAGAGAGAGAGAGAGAGAGAGAGAGAGAGAGAGAGAGAGAGAGAGAGAGAGAGAGAGAGAGAGAGAGAGAGAGAGAGAGAGAGAGAGTAATAATCATAAAGTTAATTACTATTTTAGTTCAGCTATAAACAGCACCACAATCGTAACCCAATCATAAATAGAGGGAGACCTGTATACATTATAGTGTACAGTTGACAAGACAAGAACCTGCTACAAGTGCTCTGAATAAGTGACAGGAGTTAATGATCTCACAGGTAAATATAAACTTTGAAGGTGAATATGTGATGACCCAATTGTAATAATGTTGCTTGAAGTGGGTTTATTCTCAGCAATATTATTGTGAATGCATTAACCTGTTATGGTGATAAAAATACAGTACAGGCAAATCTCCAAATTTCTCCCAGGTTACTGTCTTAGCAATATGACAGTTCTGAAACAATAGTACACATACTGTATACTGCATATAAATATATACTGTATATACAGTACACTGCATGTAATAATACTGCATCACAACTTGACATTTAATACATTTAAAACCTATCTAAAAAGGTATGATACACATAAAAGAACATCACCTGGGTTGTATTATCAAATGAAACATAAGTAGGCTACAGTACAGTATACAACAATGGAAATAAAAAACATAATCATAATATTTCTATTTTGAGTTCTGTAAAATATTGTACAGTGCAATAATCAAGTAACAGCCACACATATAATAATACTGTAGTAATAATAATATTGATGATGATAATAATAATATACGGAATATACCTGTACAGCAAGATTATTTGATTTTCAAGTTTCTCTATTTTCCAAAGAAACTCACTAATGCTGGCAGAAAAGTAAACAAACATAAGTCATAAAATAAACTGAAAAATAGACAGTAAGACCAAAAGACAAATAAAATATACTGTATAGAAAAACATAAGACACACAACACATATGCAATGCAGCAAACCCAAAACGGTAACCAGCTATTTTCCCACCATGCAAGTAACAAAGACAAATACAGTATGCAAAATAATAGTAAGTCTCCTTCATGCACATAGCAAAAAAAAATACATAAGCATACATAAGCAAAAATAATGTACAAGATGATCATTGGTAATGTAAATATATATCGGCGACCATAATAAGAAAAACAAAATAATGAATTCAAGCACTTAAATATATTTAACCCTTTTATCAGAAGACTTATTATTAATTTTTATACTACCGTGCCACTAGACATATTGAGTAAACTTTGAAAGGAATACTATGGGAATCATATGAGTCAGTAAATACTTCTTGCAATTACAATATCTAGCATATTATACTGACTGGCTAGGAATATCGACAAACAAAAGTAAAACAAAAGAAGTAGCATCTCTGATTCAGAGTTAAGTTGTCCATCCCACTTTATTCCAAAGTGTCAGCGGGTAATGTACAATTGCCTGCATTAATAGCTGGTAGAAGTAAGTGAACAGTGAATGAGGGAATATACTGACTTGGACTTGTGTTTACAGGGAATGTTTTAAAATATTTCACCAGCATGTCAGAATTGTTCAATAACATTTGTACCACCTTTCGCTGCAGGCGATTGTACAGCGAGGCGGGGCAAGGAAGGACCATAGTTTTCTATAGGGAGAATTTTTACACACCTTAGGATTTGGGAGATTCATTAATAAAACTATGTTGTACTGTATACAATGGATGAGCTGCCAATCGTCACCACACACCACAACATTTTGTAGCAAGACTAAGTTGGGCAACTGTATGTCTGTCATGCATGCATGTCTTTTACAATAAATTAATATTTTTTGTGGATTTACAGCAGATTCTTTGCTATCATGTACACATTCCTTGCCTGGTTAACTTCAGAAGTAGATTACTGCCTGAAAATGCCAATGCAAGGATTACATTTATGGCATAAAACTGTGAAAAACTTTCACTAATAAATTAAATGTATTTATGTATGTCTGATTGTCATTTAAAACACCTTCTTCAATGTGAGAGTAAGTAGTCCTCTGTGTTTCCTATGACCATTATCCAGGGAGCATAGTTAACACTTGCTGGACAATCAGCACACTGGTGGCTGAGAGTTGTCATGAGGCAGGATTGAGGCTCTTATGTTTTAATCTTAATGTGTTTCTTGTTCCAAGGGATTGATAGGCTGCCAATTAGTCCTATAGAGTTGCACTAATCCTGTTGTCAGTTTATGAATATGTGCATTGGTTTACAACACCTCCACTATCATGACATGGCATCTGGTGGAATACAGTTGGTGTAAAGCCAAGGTCGCAAAAGTAGTTTTATCGGCCATTAGTATCCCCTAATCGTTATCATGTAATTTTGATTTTTAGGTAATTTCTTCATAAACCGCATACAAGTTCTCAATTCTATGCGTCTATGATGCAGAATACTATCATATTGCAGTAGGATATAATCAGACCAGTATATATCTTACTTGGATACTTGGCCGCTAAATGCTCTTGTGTGACTCCAGCTTAAACTCTCCCTATAGATGACAAGGGAAAGAACTTACTCTGAGGCTGAACAGCAGTAGGCACAGTTGCAAAGTGTGCTTCTGCTGGTGCCGGTACTGCTGCTACAGGTACTGCTGCTGTGGCTGCAGAATCAGGGAGAGCTGCAGCTGAAGCAACACAAGCCCATGTCAAGGTAACAACATACCCACACTACACCTAACCCATTCATAATGATACTATAGAGATCCTTATGTATACATGATTCAGTACTGTGCAGCCATCCCCCCTATTAGTCGCCTTGTACAACACGCAGTAGGATGCGTGAGGCACATTCTTTTTTTTCTCCACCATTAGATAAAAGGCCCCTTGCCCCCTTACCCCCTGGGGGTGTATACTGTATACTGATGCTGGAATATATGAATGATCAACTGACCTCACATAATTTCCAGTACAGTAATTTATTTACTTTAGTATATAGTTTCAGGAAATTACATTTTGGCATATCTCTGCATTGTAATGGATCTCTAAGTATGCATTACATACGGTATCCATGTTAGCAATCCGACATGGACACACTGCTACATTACTCGGCCTAGGAAGCAATTCAACAAGCAATAAAATCAAGAAGAATCCCTCGACACAGTCAGATTAGTAACATTATAGAACACCATTACTCTAAGTTGCATATAAAGCCCAAAGGATTAATATCTAAGTAGCCGAGAACCATTAAAATCAAACTTGCAAGCAAACATGATTAAGACCATATATATAGCATGATAGACCCAAGATTAAATATAACATTAAGAGAGATAGAGGTAGTGGATATCAAAGTACAACGAGATACAGAAGTCAATAATTATAATAAAACAAATTGTGTTCAAATCTCAATTAATCATGAAGTTTTGTTATCTATAGAGCTACATACAGTCTATAGTACTGTACTGTACTGCATAACACTAGTTGACAATTACATATCTCTCACTATTTTAGATAATGTATATATTTGAGATCTGAACATTTATTAGATTATGCTTAAGAGACTTGGAATGTATATCAGTAAATGTAATATATTTGAAATTAAAAAATGTGTTCAAGCAATAATAGAAGAACTTGTGAAAGAACTGGCAGGTTATAGATGTAATTGAAACTTAGAATCACATAATTTTAACACCAATAATAAAATATATATATATATCAATTAATGATTATGATGAAAAGATATATAGATTAAAAAACATGATGATACTGGTAAAGTGGTACAGGTACTTCTCATTTAAAGTCTCCTAATTTTAATTGCTTCATATTATTACACTGTTCATTAATTAGTAAACAAAATTTACTTTGTGATTATGCTTCAATATTTAGCTGTAAATCAGAGAAGAATGGTACTTAATTGCAAGAAAAATTACAAAATATAATTGCTTCACTTAAAGTTGTTGTTGTTGTTCCCTAAGCTGCCTGGCCGAACAGCCCCGAGTCCCTGAGGAAGGCCATGGCCACGATCGGGCTTTCCCACAGAGCTCTCATTGAGTGTAGATTGTGTTGTTGGCGTAAGTGGTTGTGTGAAATGCAGTCTTCTATGATGTGTTTAATGGTATGGGGTGCTGTGTTACATCCCGGGCAGGCGTCGACAACGGAGTCATCCAGTCTCTTCTGATAGCTCAGGAGAGCTGGATGGTGTCCGCATCTCAGCCTGGCCAGGTGGACTCTGTCCTCGCGAGGAAGGGAGGATTCGGAAGGATGGATTTCGGGAGGTCGTGCATGCAGCTGCGTGTTGTCTGTGAGTGAGTGGATGGATCGGTGAGAGATATGAGTATGGATGTGCTTCTGGAAGTTGGTTCGGGGTGGGCAGGGAGGGAGAGAGGACAATAATTGTGTGTGATACCGTGTGCTGGGTGTTGTTTTGATATTTCTTGGTGTCTGTGGGTGTGTTGCCATGTAGTTTAGTGGGTGGTCTTGGTTCGTGGAGGCTGCTGCCAGGAATTGAGTGCCTCTCATGTCCAGATGGTCTTTGACTTTGAGGATTTTGGTTTCTTGATGTAGGTGATCTGTGGGTGCAGTAGCTGTGCAGCCTGTAATGATCTTCAGGGCTTTGTTTTGAATAGTCTGTAAGGTCTTATGATGTGTTTCAGCTAGGTTAGAAGCCCAGGCTGGGCTTGCGTATTCCATCACTGATCTTATGTATTGTTTATATACTGTGGTGGTAGTTTCTTTGTTGTGTCCAAATTGTGTGTGAGCAAGTGACCTGAGGGCATTAAGTCTGGGTGTCAGTTTCTTTTTAATGTTTGTGGTGTGCTGTTTGAATGTCATATGAGTATCATATGTTACTCCTAGGATTTTGGGTGTGTGTGTTAGGGGTGTGTTGTTTATGGTGAGTTGAGGGATGTATTCGTGTTCTCCTGTCCAACTTG
This sequence comes from Paralithodes platypus, assembly GCA_032716605.1. NCBI lineage: Eukaryota > Metazoa > Arthropoda > Malacostraca > Decapoda > Lithodidae > Paralithodes > Paralithodes platypus. Next base: position 1,926,678 of record CM064497.1, read on the forward strand.
TTAGCAGGGTTGCGGTGGATTTGGCTGGGGCTAGATTAAGTCTGTTTGTAGTGCACCAGCCATGTAGTGTGTTGAGATAGGGTTGAAGGAGATCTGTTGCTCTTTTTGGGTCATGGTGTGTGCATGTGAGTGTTATGTCATCTGCATAGGAGGCTAAGTTTATTTGGGGCGTATTGGGTGTAGTTATATCGTGCATGTACAGATTGAAGAGTGCGGGCGATAGGACGGATCCTTGTGGGACTCCGTTTGGAAAGTTTCTGATTTTAGATGACTGACCGGCAAAAGATACGTGTGCACATCTGCCTGCTAGGAAGTTGGCCAGCCACCTTTTTGTGTTGTTGTGCATGTTTGTGTTGTAGATTTTGTTTGTTAGGTTGTGGCGGGGGATGGCATCGAAGGCTTTACTAATGTCGAGTGTGGCTAATAGTGATCTGTGTGGTGGTCTAGCTGAGTTGATGCCGTCGAAAGCTCTTTGTGTAAGGTCTGTGAGAAGAGTGTTTGTGGAGTGCAGTGTCCTAAAGCCATGTTGTGTTGGAGCTAGGGGTAGGTCAGGTGTAATTAGATCACTTAAAGTTGTTTCAATTAGTATTGATTTTCAACTTCAAGCGAAGAAAAATTTAGTATTTAGTAGAAGAAGTATTTAAAAATGACTCACTATTACTGAAAAACACTTTGTACACTCGGTCAAAAAAGTATCTGCACCTCTACCCTGATAATCTGGTGTGTACAGCTTGGTAGTATAGGTTGTAGGCCGTAGGTAATAGGTCTTAGGTAGTATAGGTAAGTAGTAGTATAGATGGATGTAGCTTCAGGCAGAGATGTCAACCCTAACAAGCTGTACACACCAGATTATCAGGGTAGGGGTGCAGATACTTTTTTGACCAAGTGTACATATTTTTTGTCCATAATACTATATTGAGCTATTTTTATATAGCTTGGTTCATTACAATATTTTAGCAATGTCCAAAATTATCTCTGTCCAATGTGTGCCCGTTTTCCTAGTACAGTACCTGTACCAAGATAGCAACATTTGATAAATATTAACCTTAAGGTTACTGTACATTAAAGGTATAAATTTTAGTATAATAATTTTATCACTTAACAATAATGTTTTCCTTCATAACCGGGCAGCCTGTGGTGAAAAACAAGACTGACCACACTTATAACACATACACATGAAGCCATTTTTTCAGTCAGGCATTTTTGGGTTTGATCCTACAGAACAATTTATTTATAACAGATCCATAATACAGAACTTACCTCTACCTGATTTTTTTTTTTGTGAATATCACCTAAATCAGGATAATTATTACTTAAAATTTTCATATAAATTTTGTAATTACTTAAACTAGAATACCCTGTACTGTACAGTACTGTATAGTTGAAAAAATGGCCCATAATTTTTCAAAGAATGTAAATACACTTTGCATTAGGCTCTACACTAGCTAATAATGTACAGCAGATACTACATAAGCAATACTATAGTTAGCCTACAACCATAGATAAGCAACTGTTCCCCAATGTCTCACCTGGTGACTAATTCCTAGACAAACATTGTCACTGTCGTTGGTAATTAATATAGTTTTGCCATATTCCTTATACAATAATACATACAGTACATACAAGTTCAAAATCTGCTTCATCCACAGAGAGTGTGGTTACAGTCTCACATCCTAAATGGCGGCATTCCAGGCAACCTTGTTATGGGCTACCTCTGTTGTAGGTTCTTTGTTCCGAGATCTAACCGAATCCCACCAGTTACTAATAATAATACGCTCGTTGTTGTAATTGAAATGAGAAATACTCGAATAGAATTAGATTACTCTCGTTGCAAGTATATCAATAAGCATAATTAAGCGATTGGCTAGGAATACAGCAAAACTTAGGTAATTACCAACAACAATAAAGGAGTTTGTCCAGGCATGCTGGCCTAAGATCTAACCAGCTATAAATCAACCCCATGCTATACTCGGATCAACTAATTTGTGTCTTGGCTTCCAAGCTGATTGGTGGGCAGAGGCAGCCAAATAATTGACCACTTGCAAGTTTCAGGCTATAAAGAAACTTAAGCTGCATGTTTAGCAAGAAAATATGTGTGGTTTTATAATGGGTGAAATTTTACTGACTGAGTGGTCGGTGTGGACTTTGTAATCGCTTAGATGAGACTTAACTTCATATGGTCTTTTACTATCAGCAGTCCTTCTAACTAAACTTCAATCGATCTGGTTTTCCATCCGTGTCTATTCCTTTCAAATGGCTGAACCACCGCAAACTACTTCTCTTTATCCACTGAAGTGACTCAACCACCATACATTAAATGCCCAGAGCTTACTCTTATATTTTAAAAGATTCATATACTTCCCTATTATGTAGTCCATCTAGCCTGTTCACACCTCATACAATCCTGAAGTGACATTATAAACTTGTTACTTTAAGTTTCAGTAATGTATTGTAGAAAAATTGACTACATAAATATCTAGTGCAAAATAGTGACCAAAGAGTACCAACCAGCCAAGTCCTTTAACCCGCATACTTTTTGAGTTATGAGAGGTTAGGGGTTACGATTTCTGCCCAACCTAGAATAAACAGACTTTAGTTCATAACAACAATAGTAATAGTATTTAGTCAGCTGGATTGTAGAATAATTAGGAAAATCCGAGGGGCCTCATATGACCCCGATCCCTGTGTCCGGGCCCTTTATGTACAGGCAAACTTCATAATTCATAACTACTGATTGAGACCACCTAGAGCAGTCATTTTTTTTTTGCAAATTATAGAACGTTTTGTTGTCTGTAGAAGGCCGTTGAGATGACATCGATACGACGCGTGGTTGCCGTGTTATGACAATTTTAGCGGCGATTTTTACCCGCACATTTTGACTCATACGAGGCCTCCCGGATTCCGAGGGTTAAACACTCCAAACCTAAATATTCTAAAATCCAGCTGACTAAATACTGCATAATGAACTAGAGTCAATACTCCAAGCTGCCAACTAATGCACTAAGATACAGTTACTGTTATGAACTAAAGTCTGTTTATTCTAGGTTGGGCAGAAATCGTAACCCCTAACCTCTCATAACTCAAAAAGAACTAGAGTAATCAAGCTACTATTTCTACCAAATAGGAAGACTTGGCTAGGGAATATGTGTATAAATAGACAGCTCATTTGCTCAAGCCCTTTCTGAGTCACAGAGGTTAGGGGTTAAGATTTCTGCCCAACCTAGAATGAACGGACTATACCTACTGATCAACCAGGGACCACTTGTACACAGAACAGGTAACTGGATGCCACTGAGCTCTGTCATACTGTACTGGCTATGTAACCAATACCTTAACTACAGTCGCGCTAATAAGTCATGTCTCGGCACCAAGTATGTTTTGATCAATAATTGGTATCAGCAATATTTACACATGATTTCTTCTTTTTGAGTGAGATATACAAACATATTCCTACAGTACACTTATCCACCCAACTCAACATCTGGCAGACATTAATACAGCACAGAGCAAGCCAAACGTAATGACAGCTGGGACATGACTTATTAGCGTGACCGTACCGGTATGTTCACTATACCCTGTTCCAAATAGGTAGGCCAGAAACCGTAACCATTAACCTCTGTAACTCAAAAAGGGATAAAGTAAGTTGGCTGTATATTTCCACACCTATTCCCTGGCTGACCCTTCCCAAATGGTAGAAATATTAGCTTGATTACTCTAGTCGTTTGTGATTTATAGAGGTTAATATTCATGAGTTTTGGACTACTTATTTGGAACAGGGTATATTCACAATGAAGAAAGGGGGAGAAGGTAGGTAAAGAAGGTTTATAAATGATCTCAACTGTACATCAATTCCCATCCATTCATACGCAGACGACTCAACCTTACACTACTCCATTAGTTTTTCAGAACGCCCCAGCCAGCAATCTCTCAACGACAAACGTAATGAAGCCATAGAACTCTTAAATTCTGATCTAAATACTATCTCCAATTGGGGCAGAGAAAACCTTGTTACCTTTAATGCTTCCAAAACCCAATTTCTCCATCTATCTACCCGTAAGGAACTCCCAGCGGACTATCCCTTATTCTTCAACAATACAAAAATCAATCCTTCATCTTCTCTCAATATTCTTGGTGTCTCTTTTTCTTCTGCTCTCAGTTGGAAGGACCATATTACCAGTCTTGCTAAGGCAGCCTCCCAGAAGCTGAGTGTGCTCAACCACCTTAGGGAGTTCTTTTCCCCTGCACAGCTTCTTGCTCTGTACAGGGGCATAGTGCGTCCTTGTATTGAGTATTGTTCACATGTGTGGGGAGGTTCCTCTCACACCGCTCTCCTAGACAAAGTTGAAAGGAAGGCCTTTCGTATCATTAACTCCTGTCCACTCACCAACTCTCTGCAATCTCTCTCTCTCCGCCGCAATGTCGCATCTCTCTCGCTATTCTATCACTACTATAATGATCAGTGTTCCTCAGAGCTTTCCCAGTGTATACCACCTCCTTTACGTAGGGCACGTGGTACCCGTCTTGCAACTCAATCCCACCCCTACTCTGTGCAACTCTCCAACCCAAGAGTGAAACGTTACTCTCAACTTTCTTCTACTCAACAGCTGAGCTCTGGAACTCTCTCCCAGAATCAGTCTTTCCCTCTTCCTATGACTTAAATTGCTTCAAACTCTGTGTGTCCAGGCATTTTGGCTCGAACGTCCCTTGATTTTGGCCCTGTCACTCTTTCAACTATGGGGGAGGCACTTGCTATAGGCAGTTCTGCTTTTTGCCTCCCTCAATCACATAAAAAAAAAAAAATTTACCCAGTGGGAGTTGGAGGTTGTATAGAAGTTAATCAATAGTTTCAATCAGATAATGCCAATTTTTATATATTCTAGCCACCTTCAGACAATTTTACTCAGCTTAGGAAGGATATCTAGGAGTCAAAAGGTTATAGGTCACAACAATTATTACTCTAACTCTCACGAATCCCTCAATAACTTGAATAAAATAATCTTGAGGTAGCTACAATGATCGGGTGGATGGGACTCGTTAGCCTTGGTTGGCAACCCATCTAGGGGAGACAACCTTATAAAAATCCGGGTGGATTGGACTCGTCAGCCTTGGTCGGCAACCTGTCTAGGGGAGTAAACCTGATACAAATCCGTACTGCTTACCTAAGGGTAAGGCAGGTTCGTGGATGGACTAGCCAAACACCACTGTAGAAAAATAGTGCTAACAAGATACACAGAGGGCATCGGAGTCGGACGGATCCTAAATTGAGTGGTCAATCCTTTAAGTCCTTCAGTAAACTGGCTTGGCTTGTCCCTCTTACAGGGAATAGGTCCGCTTGGGGGCATTCTGTGCATGGCCACCCTCATTAAAGGAAGTAAGGCATCAGGCAATAGATAGATCAATTTGTTACCCTTCTTCGTCAGCTAGCGGGCCAACTGTCGAGGTAACTACTATTTAACATCTGATATACGGTCCGGACGGTGTTCCTCCTGTTGTTCTCAAAAACTGTGCTTCCGTGTTGACTCCCTGCCTAGGCAAACTCTTTCGTCTCTGTCTATCCTCTAACGTCTTCCCTTCATGCTGGAAGTTTGCTCACATTCAACCTGTCCCAAAGAAGGGTGACCGCTCTCAACCCTCCAACTATCGTCCAATTGCTCTTATCTCTTGTCTTTCTAAAGTTTTTGAAACTATTCTTGCTTCCAAATTTCTTAAGCATTTCTCTTCTCATAATCTGCTCTCAGATCGCCAGTATGGCTTCCTTAAGGGTCGCTCTACTGGTGATCTTCTTTCATATCTTACTAACTCTTGGTCATCCTCCTTTCGGGACTTCGGTGAGACTTTTTCTATTGCACTAGACATATCGAAAGCCTTCGATAGAGTCTGGCATAAATCTTTAATTTCTAAACTACCCTCCTTCGGTTTCTATCCCTCCATCTGTGCCTTTGTCTCTAATTTCCTTTCCGGCCGTTCCATAGCCGCGGTTGTGGACGGCCATTGTTCACTTCCTCACCCTATAAACTCCGGTGTTCCTCAGGGCTCTGTCCTATCTCCTATTCTCTTTCTAATTTTTATAAATGATCTCCTTAACTGTACCTTAATTCCCATCCATTCATACGCAGACGACTCAACCTTACACTACTCCATTAGTTTTTCAGAACGCCCCAGCCAGCAATCCCTCAACGACAAACGTAATGAAGCCATAGAACTCTTAAATTCTGATCTAAATACTATTTCCAATTGGGGCAGAGAAAACCTTGTTAACTTTAATGCTTCCAAAACCCAATTTCTCCATCTATCTACCCGTCAGGATCTCCCAGCGGACTATCCCTTATTCTTCAACAATACAAAAATCAACCCTTCATCTTCTCTCAATATTCTTGGTGTCTCTTTTTCTTCTGCTCTCATTTGGAAGGACCATATTACCAGTCTTGCTAAGGCAGCCTCCCAGAAGCTGGGTGTGCTCAACCGCCTTAGGAGGTTCTTTTCCCCTGCACAGCTTCTTGCTCTGTACAGGGGCATAGTGCGCCCTTGTATTGAGTATTGTTCACATGTGTGGGGAGGTTCCTCTCACACCGCTCTCCTAGACAAAGTTGAAAGGAAGGCCTTTCGTATCATTAACTCCCGTCCACTCACCAACTCTCTGCAATCTCTCTCTCTCCGCCGCATGTTGCATCTCTCTCGCTATTCTATCGCTACTATAATAACCAGTGTTCCTCAGAGCCATCCCAGTGCATACCACCTCCTTTACGTAGGGCACGTGGTACCCGTCTTGCAACTCAATCCCACCCCTACTCTGTGCAACTCTCCAACCCAAGAGTGAAACGTTACTCTCAAACTTTCTTCTACTCAACAGCTGAGCTCTGGAACTCTCTCCCAGAATCAGTCTTTCCCTCTTCCTATGACTTAAATTGCTTCAAACTCCGTGTGTCCAGGCATTTTGGCTCGAACGTCCCTTGATTTTGGCCTTGTCACTCTTTCAACTATGGGGGAGGCACTCGCTATAGGCAGTTATGCCTTTTGCCTCCCTCAATCACATAGAAAAAAAAAATATATATATATAAAACTTTTGGATATTACTTGCTTAAATTTGCAATATGTTGTTCAAACCTTTATTTGCTTGTTTAATTAATTTGTTTGCTTTACAATGAAGATTGGTGAAATTTTTCCTATGATTTTGATAAGAGGCTGCCAGATGAGAACTGTGGGAAAAAGCTTTTACCAGGTTCCAACCACTTAACCATTTTAATCAGTAGATCTTAACCTCTGCTAACTAAACCAGAGCCAACTAAATTGGTGCAACTTTTAGTCTTACATCTGATATACAGTAGCTATAAAACTTTTGGATATTACTTGCTTAAATTTGCAATATGTTGTTCATAACTTTATTTGCTCTTTTTAAATAATTTGTTTGCTTTACAATGAAGATTGGTGACATTTTTCCTATGATTTTGATAGAGGCTGCCAGATGATGACTGTGCGAAAAAGCTTCTACCAGGTTCCAACCCCTTAACCATTTTAATCAGTAGATCTTAACCTCTGCTAACTAAACCAGAGCCAACTAAATCGGTGCAACCTTTAGTCATAACCTAATGTTACATAGCCAAACATAACTTCATAATATTGGCTGAATTGGAACTACTGTAGCCGAGATCTACTGGTTGAAAAAATCTGGTCGAGTTATCCGGATAGCCTTCAATCTTCAGTTGAATAGAGAAACAAAGTTAAAGTTGTGGAGGTGCAACACAATTTAAAAGGTGGAGGAGTTTACAGGAAAAAACAAATTCTTCCCACCTTTGCTCTGAGTGAAGCCAAAACCAAGGCTATTAAAAACTTAAAACATCTGAAAAACTGTATCAATATAGTGGGGGCAGCCAGATGGGAAGGAGGGTTACAGTTATTCAGGCATTCAATCCTTTATTAGTCTAAAACAGGTATCACACGAGAGATTTTTCCCTCAACTTTAGTTGTCAACACTGATCTGACAGGTTATGAGGCAAAATTTTAAAATAATTATGTTATAAAAATGAAACTATCTTCAGTTAAAATGCAGATACCAGCGCTAAAATTCCCAGAAATGTTGCCATAAAAATATTGATAATATATGCTCTTCTGTGATACCCGCTTTGGTTTTAACTTCATTTAGAAAAATAGTGGGAAAAAGTTTGAGTTTTGACTGTACCGTACCAAGGACTATCAGATTAGAAGCCTATCTATCTAAACCTCCTCAGGAAGCAAATCGGAGACATTATGGTTGTGAATAAACTGGACTAATGTTTAAAGTACAGTAATATATACTGTATATTCAACTTAGATATACATGCTATTTTGTATGAGAGTACACTTATTTCTCCGAGAATATTTCTGTATATATGATGCAGGAGAAATAAAACTATGCATAAGACAGCTCCTTAATAAAACTATGCATAAGACAGCTCCTTAATGGACATCAGAGCAAGATCAGTGCACGCATAACTGGTGGCAATGCATTCCAAGATGCTGGTAAGAGAACTGTTAAAAGGTGAGACTTACGTAGAGATGAAGGAACAGTGGCTGTGATAGAGCCCTGACCAGCCACCCCTCCTCCCCCCACCACCATACCACCAACACCGGTAACACCTGCTGCTGTTACACCCATCATGGTCTCCTGTATCACACCAGTTGGTCCTGATACACTGTCAGCTACAGACCCTGGTATAGTGCCTAGTGTTGGGCCTTGTGTAATGTCAGCCAGTGCTCCAGGTACAGTGCCAGGTATTGATTCTGGTAAGGAACTGGATACTAGGGGTGCTTGAACTGACCTAGGCATCATGGGTGCTTGCATTGCAGTAGGCATCATGGGTGCCTGCATTGGAGCAGCCATTACAGGTCCCTGTATCGGAGCATCCATCATATATGCATGCATTGGAGCATCCATCATAGATGCATGCATTGGAGCATCCATCATAGATGCATGCATTGGAGCATCCATCATATATGCCTGCATTGGAGCATCCATCATATATGCCTGCATTGGAGCATCCATCATATATGCATGCATTGGAGCATCCATCATAGATGCCTGCATTGGAGTATCCATAACAGATGCCTGTATCGAAAAATCCATCATTGATCCCTGCAATGGTGCATCCATCACAGATGCCTGAATCGGAGCATCCATCATTGATCCCTGCATTGGTGCAGTCATTGCAGGAGCCTGCATGGAAGCAGTCACTAACGGTCCCTGCATTTGAGCAGTCATTACAGGTGCCTGCATTTGAGCAGTCATTAGAGGTGCCTGCACTTGAGCAGTCATTAGAGGTGCTTGCATTGGAGCAGTCATTAGAGGTGCTTGCATTGGAGCAGTCATTACAGGTGCCTGCATTGGAGCAGTCATTACAGGTGCCTGCATTGGAGCAGTCATTACAGGTGCCTGCATTGGAGCAGTCATTACAGGTGCCTGCATTGGAGCAGTCATTACAGGTGCCTGCATTGGAGCAGTCATTACAGGTGCCTGCATTGGAGCAGTCATTACAGGTGCCTGCATTGGAGCAGTCATTACAGGTGCCTGCATTGGAGCAGTCATTACAGGTGCCTGCATTGGAACAGTCATTAGAGGTGCTTGCATTGGAGCAGTCATTACAGGTGCCTGCATTGGAGCAGTCATTAGAGGTGCTTGCATTGGAGCAGTCATTACAGGTGCTTGCATTGGAGCAGTCATCACAGGTGCCTGAATTGAAGCAGTGACAACAGGTGTCTGTGTTGGAGCAGTCATCATAAGTGGTTGCATTGCGGTGGCCATGGTAGGTGCCTGAACTGGAGCAGTCATGATGGGTGTAGGCATGGCACTAGGCATGGAACCAGCAGCAGAGGTGGAGACCATAATATGTTGTGTGAAAGAGGCTGGTATGACAGGTGGGGCGGGGACTGGAGGGGGAGGGACTGGAGGGGCTGGGGTGGGGGTAACAGGAAAAGAGAGGGAGGGAGGGTGTTAGACTTAGAAGAGGTGGAGATAGAGGAGGTGTAACACAATACTCTGCTTTTCTTTAGCTGGTGAGAAATTGTAATTTTCTTAACTTGATAGCTCAGCTATTGAGGTTCTTAATTGTAAATACTTGGTATTATTATGGTACAGAATTACAGTACAGTAGTTTCTCATTTTGCCATTATGCATCAAGAATTTTCCTTCTAAGGGATGTAATTTCTCAACAGGTACAGACAAATTGAATATAGGTGGAGGCATTGGGATGAGTGCATCAATTGTTTACACCCATCACCAGCAAAACCGACTTTACAACAGGCTATTCATTTGCAACAAGTCTCCAAATTGTGACCCCTAGCCTGTAGTGACTCAGGGAGGGCTGGAAAAAACAAGTTGCAAATATTCAAACCTATCTATTGGTTGACTCTTTCCATATGGCAGAAATATTGGCTTGACTACTTATGTCCTTTCTTATAAAAGAGATTGGGATTTGGGATTTCAAGACATGTCATAATAGATTAAATGTTGCCAATATGGGATCTCAATGTATCCATGGCATAAACAAATTCACAACATCACCAGTCCACCAGATTAACACCAATGTTGTAATAATACTACAGAATCACACCAGACCCAACCACTTTCACATTTCACCTTACAATGACCAAAATTCTTCATATCACATGTAATATTATTCGGTTACTGTTCATCCCTTAACCCTTTCGTTGCGGGTGACGTTCTGGAACGTCCTGGCAAGTTACAGCAATTTCCAGGCTTTAAAAGCCTGTAAAAACCGTAAAAATCGAGTGTCAGTGGGCGGGAGTATGAGGGGCCCACCTCCGACCCTCAGAGCAGCGAGCGGCTCACTGAGGCTGACTGTGTCTCACGCAGGTCTCTCTCTGTGTCTCACAACAGTGTAGCCAAGTGAGCGAGTGCTACCAAATAGCGGGTTTCCCGCGTTTCACTGGCACCACTGCGGGTGAACCAGACCACGTACGGGGCCCGTTCTGGTCTCATTTTGAAGCTATTTTCGCCTAGTTTTCGGCAGAATACACTTCATTTAATGCAGATGCTTGATTTATCATTCAGGAGTGCCTGAATATGCCCTAAATAGCCCAAACATAGCCGCAGCCAATGGGTTAATAAAGAATAAAATAAAATATCACAACTGTTGTTCATTAAATCTGAAAAGTCGATGAATAATTTTGACACTGTAAGAAGAAGAAAACTGCAATATGTTCATTTAGAAAGGCTCCTGAATTGGCTTTTAGCATATACAGTACAGTTGTAGATGGGCCAGATCCTGAACTCATACAGATCGGTACCATCCAAGGAGGTACTTTCAGCATAATATTCAACAAATGGCTAGGGGGTAGTGGTTATTTTTTGGTCTACTTATTTATTTATTTACACATTTCTTAGTTTCCTCGCTACCCTTCTATCAAGTTTAAAAACACCCCCTAGACCCACTTTCAAGAAAAATATGTACATTTTTTGGTAGAAAAATGCCGGTTCCGTAAGTACTGAAATATTGATGATTAATTAACTACCTTTTATGGTCAATATTGATTTTAGAAATATAGGGAATCCATTTTGGGTTATCAATAAGCACTAGAACAACTTTTATATTATGTGCCCAAGCTCTGCATTTCAAGGGGTCTCACACAAGCGTTTTTTCTGCAACTCAAGCTTGGCAGTTTCTTACTTAAATTTGTTTAGGCTACTGCAAGAATTCAATGACCTAAATTAATCTAGAAGCTGTAATCTGTGCATACTCCCAAAATGCTGCCAAAATACAGTTACCCATCTAAAGTTATCGGAAAAAGTACAGTACTGTACAGAACTTATGTGACTGGGCGGGTGCCCAACCCCGAAAGGCGTTGAAATAGGGGAGCTATCCCCCCGCCAAAGGCGGCTTTCTAGGGCCTTTCCTAGTTGATGCTGAGAGGATTGGGTTCTAGTCATGTGGTGATGAGCTGGTCTATCAGAGTGAGAACTGAGCGATCTCTGCCATACCCATAGCTTACTCTGACTGATCCTTTTACTTATATATTTTCTAGATCTCAAGTGACGGCGTCTCTTCCGTGGATTGACCTCCCAATCTACCAAGATTGGAAGCCAAAGCGTCACATTTTTCCTTTGCCCCTCAACTTTCTCTTCATAATTGCTGAGGGGCACAGGGCCCTGGGTAGGTCTTTGGTTTCCCGGGCGTTTCCGCACCATCCTCAGCTCCCCGCCATGGAGTGGCTTCGGTCACCCAGGCTTTATTGTGGTCGGCAGGGAGGGTTCTGTTGGGGCGCTCGGTTATGGCCTTGGCCTTGCTCGGGGCCTTGGGGTTGTTCGGCCAGGCAGCTTGGGGAACAACAACAACAACAACTTATGTGACTCGACCTTAAGCTGGATCTACAAGACGGCTCTTTCCCGTACCGTAACTTTTGATATGCAACTTTTAGGGGGCAACAGTTTGAGAAAATGATTTACTGATATAAGTAACTAGACTGGCTGCAGATTTTCATAGGTGACAGACTTCTTAAAAACGCATATTCCAGAAGCTGCTAGATTAGAGTTGCAAGAAAAAGCACTTGTGTGACTCGGGCCCAAGAGTCACACACCACAAGCCCTAACAGACATCGCTCCACACCCACACACGCACAAATGACAGGCAGGCAGGAGCAGGCAAACACAGGGAATAAAATTCAAACTCCTGGTGAACTTGATCTCTCCCTCAACTTCCCAGAGAATGATAAAATTATCTTCGAAAAGTTGACAGTATGAATAGAAAAAACATTTGAGAAGGAGCACTTTATTGACAACGTTTTGCAGATAGGTTCATTTTTTATTTGTGTTATTCTTGACTTATACGTAGCGTTTAACTGTTTACTGCTGGGTTGTTGTTGTTGTTGTTGTTGTTCCCTAAGCTGCCTGGCCGAACAGCCCCGAGTCCCTGAGAAAGGCCATGGCCACGATCGGGCTTTCCCACAGAGTTCTCATTGAGTGTAGATTGTGTTGTTGGCGTAAGTGGTTGTGTGAAATGCAGTCTTCTATGATGTGTTTAATGGTATGGGGTGCTGTGTTACATCCCGGGCAGGTGTCGACAACGGAGTCATCCAGTCTCTTCTGATAGCTCAGGAGAGCTGGATGGTGTCCGCATCTCAGCCTGGCCAGGTGGACTCTGTCCTCGCGAGGAAGGGAGGATTCGGAAGGATGGATTTCGGGAGGTCGTGCATGCAGCTGCGTGTTGTCTGTGAGTGAGTGGATGGATCGGTGAGAGATATGAGTATGGATGTGCTTCTGGAAGTTGGTTCGGGGTGGGCAGGGAGGGAGAGAGGACAATAATTGTGTGTGATACCGTGTGCTGGGTGTTGTTTTGATATTTCTTGGTGTCTGTGGGTGTGTTGCCATGTAGTTTAGTGGGTGGTCTTGGTTCGTGGAGGCTGCTGCCAGGAATTGAGTGCCTCTCATGTCCAGATGGTCTTTGACTTTGAGGATTTTGGTTTCTTGATGTAGGTGATCTGTGGGTGCAGTAGCTGTGCAGCCTGTAATGATCTTCAGGGCTTTGTTTTGAATAGTCTGTAAGGTCTTATGATGTGTTTCAGCTAGGTTAGAAGCCCAGGCTGGGCTTGCATATTCCATCACTGATCTTATGTATTGTTTATATACTGTGGTGGTAGTTTCTTTGTTGTGTCCAAATTTTGTGTGAGCAAGTGACCTGAGGGCGTTAAGTCTGGGTGTCAGTTTCTTTTTAATGTTTGTGGTGTGCTGTTTGAATGTCATATGTGTATCATATGTTACTCCTAGGATTTTGGGTGTGTGTGTATGTGTTAGGGGTGTGTTGTTTATGGTGAGTTGAGGGATGTATTCGTGTTCTCCTGTCCAACTTGTGAGCAGGGTTGCGGTGGATTTGGCTGGGGCTAGATTAAGTCTGTTTGTAGTGCACCAGCCATGTAGTGTGTTGAGATAGGGTTGAAGGAGATCTGTTGCTCTTTTTGGGTTATGGTGTGTGCATGTGAGTGTTATGTCATCTGCATAGGAGGCTAAGTTTATTTGGGGCGTATTGGGTGTAGTTATATCGTGCATGTACAGATTGAAGAGTGCGGGCGATAGGACGGATCCTTGTGGGACTCCGTTTGGAAAGTTTCTGATTTTAGATGACTGACCGGCAAAAGATACGTGTGCACATCTGCCTGCTAGGAAGTTGGCCAGCCACCGTTTTGTGTTGTTGTGAATGTTTGTGTTGTAGATTTTGTTTGTTAGGTTGTGGCGGGGGATGGCATCGAAGGCTTTACTAATGTCGAGTGTGGCTAATAGTGATCTGTGTGGTGGTCTAGCTGAATTGATGCCGTCGAAAGCTCTTTGTGTAAGGTCTGTGAGAAGAGTGTTTGTGGAGTGCAGTGGCCTAAAGCCATGTTGTGTTGGAGCTAGGGGTAGGTCAGGTGTAATTAGTTGTAATACTAGGCGTTCCATGACTTTGGAGGGGGAGCAAAGGAGTGTGATGGGGCGGTGCGAGGAGGGTAGCGTGGGGTCTTTGTTGGGTTTGGGGAATGTGATGATGATACCATGCTTCCAAATGTCTGGTATTGTGTTGTGTGAATAGCTGTAGTTTGATATGTTAGTGAGTGCTTGTATGCCTTGTGGTCCCAGGTGTCTGAGGTGTATGTTGCTTATGTTGTCTAGGCCACAGGCGGGTGAGTGCTTGAGATTGTTGATGATATGCTTTGTCTGGTGATTGGTGAAGGGTGTATAGTCAGGGTCTGTGGGGAATTGTCTCTTACGTCGGATGACACGTCGGTCGTCTTTGTGAGGTTTTAGGTGGCTGACATGTGAAAAGTGATTGATGAGAGTGTTTGCTTGTTGTTTACATGAAGGAGTAGAGTCTGTTGTTGTGATTGCAGCATGTGATTGTGCTGGGTATGTTGTCCATGTTTTACCCTCTCCACTCATTCCTATTGCCACACCTGCACACTTCCCTTCCTTGTCCTACCTCCCCGTCCACCCACCCCCACCCCCTGCCACTCTCACCTGTCATGACCGATACAGTACTTGAAGGCGTTCAGGGACCTAGTATATGTTAGTGAACTAAAGAATATATCTGCGAAACGTTGTCAATAAAGTGATCCTCCTCAAATGGCATTACTATTTTTTCCCAGAGAATCCTGTAAGGGAACCCTGTAGGATCCAAAGCTAACCACAGCCAATGAGCAAACCTCGAGTCAGACGTCTATCAACTTCAACTTAAATTAGATCAGGTTAAGGTAGGATAACATACAGTTGGTTTGGTTGTCTTCTGAAAATTAGGTAAATTAGGTTTAGTAAGACTAATTTAAATAGCATAGGTTTTGTAGGGTTAAGTTACACCACACTAGGTGTAGGACAGTGTAGGTAAGGTTGGAGACCTTGTAGATAAGGATACAGACAGGATAGGTAGGTACCATATGGATAAGAATAAGGTACGGTAGGTTAAATTATGGCATGCAGTTGAATTGACAAGGGTTGTTGAGAACTGCGATACCAAGAAAAATATGAACAATAAGGCCACTACTTACCAACAGGTGCAGGGACAGCAGCGGGGGCAGGTGGGATGGGTGGAGGGGCAGCCTGGGCCATACCACCACAGGCAGACTGTTTGAGGGCGGGAGGCAGGGTGGGCGGCAGAATAGAGCCTCGCAGCTTCAGGTTGATCAGCTTGCAAGCGATGCTGAACTCGTGTAGGTCCATCTTTCCATCTCCGTCCACGTCAGACAGAGCCCTGAGGAGCCAAGAATATAAGCAAAATATAGTACTGTACAGGCCTCCCTCACTATCTGATGCCCCGATTTACAATATACAGTAAACTTCCGTTAATCCGAAGGGCAGCGGACCGGCCCTCGTTCGGATTAGTGGATTTTTCGGATTATCGGACTTTACCCCTATGAACCTGTGTATTAATGGCCTGATGAAAACATTGAGGCATTAGGCCACCCAAATGACACACACACATATCATATGTTCATGAAATCACTTCAAAAGTTTACCATTGTCATTGTAGCCTATTACCTACTTCAAAACATTCAGATTAATGGTCAAAGGAATCTGCTGATATAAACGTCTTCTTCTTCTTCTAAACACCATATGTCCGCATCGTCTACTAGCGAGTTTGTCTTGCTCTTGAAGATCAGATCAGATGTGGTTCGGGAAGTAATGCCTTAACAACGGCACTTCCCTGAGAGGTTCTTGTAATTTTCCTTTTGTGACGTGCTCTGTTATATTATATTGTATTGAAAGCACCCTTGGGACGCTCCGATCACCTGAACTATAAATAGTAGCGTATCGGAACGTCCAAAGTTGCGTTTTCAAGCTCAAGACTGAATGCGCTTGCAGAAAATGCGGTGCAAGCCAGTAGCGCATCGGAGCGTCCCAAGGATGCGTTCAAGAGCAAAACAAACTCTCTAGCAGACGATGTGGTGTTTACGTTTATATCAGTAGCTTCCTTTGACCATTAATCTAAATGTTTTGAAGTAGGTAATAGGCTACAATGACAATGGTAAACTTTTAAAGTGAATTCATGAACATATGATATGTGTGTGCTCCATTATGTGTCATTTGAGTGGACTAATGCCTCAAAAAGGGGACTTTGGGACTTCTTGAAATTCGGACCATCGGGTGAATTCGGATTTGGCCTCAAATTGAAAAATTCGGACTATTGGGAGATTCGAATCATCGGTCGTCGGATTAAAGGACTTTTACTGTAATTATAGGTTTTGGGGGGGTTTTAGTTTGGGTTTTGGCTGGTCCAAGAACACATCCCCATTTACCCCACTAATTTTAGGGTTTGCTATATGATTTTTTCTATTGAAGATTGGGTTTTCAGGAACGTAACCCAATCGTAAATCGAGGGAGACCTGTACAGTAAAAGTCATATAATCCGAATTGCAGGGGACCAGACCCCATTCGGAATACTGGATTTTTAGAATTATTGGAATTTACCCCTATGAACCTGTGTATTAATGGCCTGACGAAAACATTGAGGCATTAGGCCACCAAAAAAAACCTTTTTGAGGCATTAGGCCACCTAAAACCCACCAAACTGACACATAATGTTACACACACATATCATATGTTCATGAAATCACTTTAAAAGTTTACCGTTGTAGCCTATTACTTACTTCAAAACATTCAAATTAATGGTCAAAGGAAGCTGGCACGGATTGTCCTCATGGGGAATAGGTCCACTTGGGGCATTTTGGCCACTCTGAACGGGAGTTAGGCGTCGGGCAATAGAAAAGATAGAAATTGCTGTATAAAAATTTAACCCCTGCATCCTGGGGAACGGTTATGCCTTTTTCTTAAGTCTTGAATGGCATCTGGAGAGGGAGAGACTTACTCAAACAGCGTTAGTATAAGTCTGTTCATAGTAGAGGGGGGTATTCACTGACACTTTTGGACATTCACCCTAAACAGGCAGCTATTATGCAGTTTTAATGCTGTGCACTCCCTTGATCGACAAGACTAGGGCGTGCCGTTGTTGCATGGAATTTATTGGACATTTGTCATGAATCGCTAGACCTAAGCGCCCAAACTCTTGAAGTCTACCAGTGGCTAGGATCGAACTGCAGACCCTTCGATCAGCAGTCAGACGCGCTACTGACCATACCACGGCCTGCGGCTGTGGATCACAAAATCTATCTATCTATTGCCGTATACCTTATTCTCCATTATGAGGGTGGCCATACACAAAATGCCCCCAAGTGAAACTGTCCCCCATGAGAAGGACAACATGTGCCAGTTTATTCAAGAATTTACAGGAATGACTACTCAACTTACAGTCCGTCCAACTCAAACGCCCTCTATATATCTTTTTAGCACTATTAGTGGGTGGCTAGTCCAATGACAGTAACAGTTAAAAATAAGTCCATCCACCAACTGCTTCACCCTTAGGTGAGCAGTAAGGATTTGTATAAGGTTTACTCCTCTAGACACATTGCCGACCAAAGCTGATGAGTCCCATCCACCCAGACTTATATAAGGTTATATCCCCTAGATGGGTTGTTGTTGCTGTTCCCCAGGCTGCCTGGCCGAACAGCCCCAAGGCCCCGAGCAAGACCAAGGCCATAACCGAGCGCCCCCTCAGAACCCTCCCTGCTGACCACAATAAAGCCTGGGTGACCAAAGCCACTCCATGGCGGGGAGCTGAAGAGGGTGCGGAAACGCCCAGGAAACCAAAGCCACACCCAGGGCCCTGTGCCCCTCAGCAATTATGAAGAGAAAGTTGAGGGGCAAATGAAAAATGTGACGCTTTGGCTTCCGATCTTGGTAGATTGGGAGGTCAATCCACGGAAGAGACGCCGTCACTTGAGATCTAGAAAATATATAAGTAAAAGGAACAGTCAGAGTAAGCTATGGGTATGGCAGAGATCGCTCAGTTCTCACTCTGATAGACCAGCCCATCGCCACCCCCTAGATGGGTTGCCGACCAAGGGTGATTAGTCCCATCCACTCAAAAAAATATCACGTAACCACATACTGTTCAACTCATTGCCACAGGAATATGAAGAAAGCTAGAGGAATGCTTGATGTCTTTTTACAGAAAGGACACCATGCTTCATCATGAGCTACTTAGTTTTCTATTCCTTAAAAGATAAAATGGGTTAAAAACTATGAAACACGCAAATTATTCCCAGGGCACAGGTGTTAAGTGAAGCTATTATTTTGTTACTGTTTTTACATTTATGGACAATTTTTATCTCATGTATTACTTAATAATGAACCATAGCAACTTTAATTCAATTGTGTTCCCTATGAGCAGTGTCATAACAAAACCACTTATAATATGGAGACTTGTGAGTGAGGAGTGCCTGGTAGAAATAATTGCTGAGGAGTCTCACCTAGAAGCAATATTTTGAGACATGCATATCAAAGATAGCTTACCGGTACTTCTTCCTGTGAACATCCCACTAATGGATGGTGCTCCTTTTGCCTATGCTACAATACTCCTTCCACTACAAGGATATTTTCATTTAAATATACAGTATATATTTTTCCCCCAACATTCCTATTGTATCCGACTGTCATACATCTTTCTTGTCATTCTATCCTCATCCATACTCTGTACAGTATATAGCCATAATATCACAAGTACGGTACCGGTACTGTACTTCTCTATATCTGTTCAACCCCTCTTCATTTAATGCCCAGAGCTTATTCTTCCATTTCAAGAGACTTGCATACTTTCCTATTGCTTAGTTCATCTAGGGGATTTATAACAGATACCATTCTGCTATATGGTATGTTTATGGATGGTGTGGTGAGGGAGGTGAAAAGGAGAACTATGGGAAGAGGATTGGGTTTAGTAGGAAAGAATGGTAGAGATTGGGAGTTGAATCAGTTGCTGTTCGCTGATGACACGGCATTGGTGGCGGATTCTGATGAAAAACTGCAGCGGGTAGTCAAAGAGTTTGGTGTGGTTTGTGGAAGGAGGAAACTGAAGGTGAACGGCAATAAAAGTAAAGTAATGGTGTGTAATAGGGGAGAGCATAGGGTGAATCTAGATGTGAGGCTGGATGGGGAAATATTGGAACAAGTAGAGTGTTTTAAATATCTAGGAGGAACGATAAGCAGGAGTGGAGGTAAAACAGAGAGTGTGTGAAGGAAGGAAGATTTTCGGAGCAATGGGAAGTATGTGGAAGACGAGAAATCTCGGAGTGAAAGTAAAAAGTGCACTGTATCAAGGAATTGTTGTGCCAACAGTGATGTATGGGGCTGAGACATGGGCTCTGAAGAAAAAGGAGAAAAGAGGGCTGGATGTGATGGAGATGAGCTGCTTGAGGAGTATGTGTGGAGTTACTCGTAGAGACAGATTGAGGAATGAAGAGATACGTAGGAGAGTGGGGCAGCAGGAACATTTGTCAGCCAGAGTGGACAGAAGGGTGCTGAGCTGGTATGGTCATGTTGAACGAATGGGAGATGAAAGGCTTACAAAGATAATATGTGAGTCAGGTACAAGGGGAGATAGAAGGGCAGGAAGACCCCCATTGAGATGGAGAGACTGTGTAAGAAAGGCTTTGGATGATAGAGGAATGACTATAGATCAGGCAGGGGAAGTGGTGGTGGACAGGAGTGAATGGAGAATGCTTGTGAATAGTTGAGTGAACACGTGGTCATTTGGAGTAAGGGGTCGGGCGCAAGTTCGACTAGATAATAGTCCATCAGGCGCCTGGCCCGGGGAGACGATTAATATGAAGGGTGTGCCTGGAAGTGTGGTGGGAGGGCTTGTGGCTTTGGCTCCGCTGCATGTCTGCCTGCCGAGATCGGAACCTCTCCGGGTGGTCAGGGGCCGGGGGAGTGCTGGAGCGACCTTGGTAACCCTGGTCTCTGGGTCTTCTCCTGGGTGACCTGGATGTGTGTGAGTTTGTGTTTTTTATCAGTGTTTATTTTTTGTTTTATGTTGTTTTTGTGTTTTCCCTGTTCTTGCTCTGTCTTGAGTCGGCTACCCCCAAAATGGGGATTGGGCCTGAGCATATAGATAGATAGATAGATAGACCATTCTGAAATAGTTCATTACTGTACTGTACTTCCTTTTTCAGTTTGGAAATGTTCCCATTATATTCTGTTCATATCTCATTTCCATACAAGTGTTGGGAGCAGCATACTATTCCTTGGTGACTGTTCAACTTGACAATTTTCTGACTGACTAGTCTTCCTTTCAAGATACTGTACAGTCAGGTTTTTCAATCACCCTTCTCTCTTTAGTATGTCTTTGGAAATGCTAAAATTGTCAAACCATCTAATTTTTGTTTTAATTACTCTAGTATTCTTTGTCACAATCATTCCAGTCTTAAAACTTAAAACTAAATTGGGTAAGGATGAAGTATTTGGGCGTATCGCCTGCCATGCTTACACTACTTGCTATTATGTTCCCGTCTATTTTGACTGCCATGGGATACAATAATGGGTTAAGGGGAGGCTTTTACCCCCCTCACCCCTCCATGACTTATTGTCATCATCATATAATATATTGCCAGCAGGGGGCAAATAACAGGAAAAATAGCCGGGAACATAAACGTGAGCGCACGACCTACTGTATGTAAACATGACAACCGTACGCCCGGATACTACATCCTTCCCCTAAATTGTCCTGGTTAGACACCCTACAACAAATGATTCAGGCCAAGAATATTCCACTGAAATAAAGTGAACTAACCATATGATGCCGAGGACCGGTGGTGGGAGGCGGGACTGTAGGAAGAAACCTTTGGCCTGGTCCCCCGTAATGTAGCCCCCCACGGGCCGGATGGTTTGGAACTGTTCTTCATGTTTGATCCGCTCACTAGCCGTTACCACCCACGCATCAGCCATCTGGGAGGAGAACACAAGAATCATTAATATTTGAGGTTAGCGCACTGTATAAGGCAGGGTAAAGTAAAATGTTTTGTCACAATAGGCAATAATAGAACATAATGTACAGAAGGTACAACAATATCAATACTTGTACAGTATAACAAACAAAATTCAAATATAATGTACAGAAGGTACAACAATATCAATACCTGTACAGTACAGTATAACAAAACAAAATCAGTTCATTAAACCTGGCTCCAACCCATCGTTTCTGACTCTGCATATATTAGCGGATACTCCTTATTCAGAAATGACTTTGCCTTCTGGAAGACCAAAGCATGGCATTTGTATATACCGATACATTAGAGATTCATTAAAAGCTGTATTGTGCAATGATAAAACCCAATTTCCTAACCTCTTTAACTCTTCAAACTCAGCTGGCCTCTTATACTCCACACCAAACTTTCACAGCAGAACTTGGGTGGCTTCTTAAACTCCCACGCTTTAAATATACCCCAGGGGGTAAGGGGGCCTTCATATAATGGTGGAGGAAAATAAGAATATGCCTCACGCATTCTACTGCGTGTCGTACAAGGCGACTAATAGGGGGAATGGCGATAGACTTGTGGACCAACAGCCATTACTATGCAATAAAGTCTTTATCTTAGCACTGTCTTGGAATGGCAGTGCCGAGGCTGGTGGGGTGCAGACAGGTGCCACAGGGGACTGAGTCTTACCTGGGCGCTGTTTGGCACCATACCTGTGTCGGAAACAGTGTTTGCATATTGGAGTAGTGTTGGGGCAAGACTTTATTGTTCCATAGTCCAAATTGCCTAATATACAGTAGAGTCTTGTTATGGTGCTGTCTTTTTGTAACACTGTTAAGGCTGGTGTGGTTGCAGATACAGTACCGTACAGCAGGTGCAATTGCTGCAGGGGGACTCTGTTGAGTCTTGCTGAGGCACGGTTAGCACTATACCAACATCAGCCACAGTGATAACTTGGTGGGGCAGTGCTGTGGTGGGACTTTATTGTACTACAGTACACTCCAACTACTGAAAGGCAACCCCGTCTGAGCCGTTACAATGCATGTACAGTACATGGAAAAATTACGTTAAACCATTGTATGTATGTATGTATGTATGTATGTATGTATGTATAACCTCACAACACAACTACCAGATGACATAGTGATGTCCGGTCAATGCCTGGATCAAGACAACAGTAAGTACTCCATTTTCCCATTAAGCTAATCTTTCTACGTCGAGACGATTCTGATGGCCTTACACTCTTACAGCGACCTGTTGGTAACTTTGGTAAGTATTTGAATTACGTATTTTTATGTTTTATATGTACAAAATATTCATATACAGTACTGTACATGCATATCTGAAGGCTTTCTGAATCATATGTAGGTGCTTAGGAAATATATTAATTAAATTACCAACGTTATAAGGGTGGTACCGCGATACGAAACGAAAGCAATAATTTCTAACTACAGTACCGCTAAATTCGCCGTTTAGCGCCAACTTCACGAAGGTTCACCATGTTATGACATGGCTGCCGTAAGCCGATTTTAGTGTTCTAAGTGACTTATGAATAGTTTAGAGTGTGCTCTTTACGAATATACCAATGAAAGTTGTATAGCCTACAGAAATTTATATGTGTAATGTGCAAACGAAAATTGTACTTTCCTTGACCGACGGTATTTTTAGCGGTGTTTTACCCAGAAAGTTTTAGTATTACTGAATATTATTGTCACAAATTATTTTGCAATATTTGAAGACAAATATGGAATCCATATGCTCTAAACATCATATGAAAATGTGTTTTAACCCTAGAGCATATATATAGATTCCATATCTGTCTTCAAATACCGGTATGTCAAACAAATTTTTGACATTAACATAGAGTTATACTCTCTGGTTTAACAAAACAAATAGAGGGACTGGACAATATGCATTTTAGGTCACGTATGGGATATAATTATCTAAGTATTTTCTATAGCTTTCTCAGCATTACCGGTACTGAATATTATTGTCACAAATTATTTTTCAATATTTGAAGATAAATATGAAATCTATTATCTATATGCTCTAAACATCATATGAAAATGTGTTTTAGCCCTCGGCAAAACCTAATAAAAATATATGGTACCGGCACTAAAAAAAAATCTTTCGTAACATGGTTGTCAATACTTTCCTATAGACGGCACCGATTCGTATAGCCTACAGTACTCGCCATTTTCACTTGTCTCCCGAGGTTCATATGAAAATTTGTTTTAACCCTCGGAAAAACCTAATATAAAAGTAGCCTACAGTATGCTACTAAAATTTAATTTTCGTAACAAGGTTGTCAATACGGTACTTTCCTGTTATGATCAACGTAGGCTACAATTAAAGCTGAAGATTGCAGAGTAAACACCGTAGACTTCATCAACTTTTCTTTCGCCTTCATAGTATCGACAGCCAATTTTTTTTTATTTAATTTTTTTTACTAAGGGATTAGGGCAAGAATGTTAAGAGCGAGCGTACCGCCATCATTGCTTACACTACGTGTAGTGGCGTCGGACCTTTGCCATCATGTTCCCGTTGCCTTTGGATACAATACTATGTTGAGGGGGGGCTTTGCCCCCCCTCAGCCCCCCATGACATATTGTCATCATCATATATATTACCAGCAGGGGGCAAATAACCGAAAAAAATCGCCGTCAAAATAGACGCGAACTTGAACCACGGCGATCGACAAATGTAAAGATGACGCCGTCGCCGGCGGGGGAGGCGTCGGACGCTTGCAGTCAAGTACAGGTACTCATCTATTTTGAATGCCATTGGATACAATAATGTGTTGAGGGGGGCTTTGCCCCACTTCACCCCCCCCCCCCCCCCCCACATGACATATTGTTATCATCATATACCGGTATATTGCCAGCAGGGGGTAAATAACAGAAAAAAATCGCCGTCAAAATACACGCGAAGTTAACCGCGGCGATCGCCTTATGTAAACATGACGACCGTACACCCAGTAACTACATCCATCCCGGGATTAGTACCCAACCAGCGGGGGGGTGGGGCTACCCCCCATCCATAATACTAGGATAGGTTAGGTAAAGTTGTTAGGTTAGGCTAATGTCTTCAAATCATAGCCCTCCCCTCTATCGGGCGGCGTGTCTTAAGATCGTTGTATAATGGGGAAACGTTTTTTCCCGAGCCTTGTAATTATTTCCAAAACACTATATATTGATCAAAACTAACAGAGAAAAATAAAAAAATCCATGGGAAAATTAGTGACACTGTGACATTAATAGTGAAATTTTCCGCTTTCTCTTACAGTATTAGTCACCACAATATATGTCTTTAGGCTACCGCTCCAAAATAAATTATTTTTCCTTAGACTTTGTGGGTTAAATAGCCTAAGGGTGGAAGGAAAAATGGCAGCCATCTTGGATCAATGGAGAACTAGCCTAATCATTTTCACTTATCCACCGTATTTTTAGTATTTTGTCATCTTGTATATCAATGTTAACCCAGCAGGGGTCTGAGGGCTGCAGCCCCAGGTTACCTTTACCTTTTGATACCTTTTGATGTGTTCGCCACTCTTCTAGCGGCACCAAGGAGCGCGACGCCCCTCATTATGGGTGGTGATTTGGTGCAGTAGACTGTTAGGTTAGGTTGTTAGGTTAGAGTAGGCCTAGGCCTAATGACAAAATATGTTTTTTGGTGGGGCATCTTTCTATATTGCTTAGGCTATATATCCTACGGTAATGGGTGAAATGCATTTGCAGAAGGAAAAATACAGAATTTATCTGTTTTACACCGGGTCGAAACCATCGATATATTATTTAGACAAATATCTTAGTTAGGTCGTGTACTTCATTGCCATATATGTCCACCCTATCGGAATTCATTATAAAAAAAATATAAACAGGGAACGTGAGCTGGGTTTAGACCGTCGGCGGGATATGCCGATTTGCCTTAGGGAAATATGACACCTGGCCTGTCCGACTTTTGCATGAGTAACGGGTTAAGTGAGTTAGGATGTCCGAAGAAACTCATTTTGCCTTCTGGAACCATTTCGGGGGTCTAAAGGGGGTCTTAAAATTGACAGGGAACATGGTCGTGCCAGATCGTTCAACCGCTCTAACTTTAGACTATTTTTTCACCCTGACAATTTTTTCAAACTGGACTGTCCGTCGGCGAGACAGGTTAGTTTTCGGTTCGGTTGGGTTAGGCTAATTTTTTTGCATTTTCCGATGGGGTTCATAAACAAACATTCCTAAAAAAAACCCAAAACAAGGACAAAAACTAAAAAATACTTGTATAGGCTACATCATCCCCGATGCAGGGTCACCGTGGCCCCGATGTAAAACTGGATATTTACCAAAAATACCTTAAAACACACTAGACTAGGCCTAATCAATGAAGGAACTGATGAGAAAAAGGATTAGGCCTAGGCCTATAATACAAAAAACACAGGTTCAATGTTATTTTAATACCACAAATTTTGTTGATATATTTGAAGACAAATATATATTGAATCTATATGCTCTAAAGACCATAAGAAAATTTGTTTTAACCCTCGGCAAAACTTAATAAAAAAGTATGGTAGGCTACTAAAATGTCTTTTTCGTAACAAGGTTGTCAATACGGTACTTCCAGTTATCGATAGCTCTAATTAGATCATATGAAAATGTGTTAAACCCTCGGAAATAGTCCCCCTATATAAGGGTAAAGGGGAAAGAGGAGTGTGTGGTAACCACCGAGGAATATGTCTTCTAAGCGTAGTAGGGAAGGTATACAGTAGGATTGAGAGAGTGAGAGTGAGAACGGAGAAATGGATAGGCGACGAGCAGGGAGGTTTTAGGAAGGGAAGAGGATGTGTAGATCAGATTTTTACCCTGAATTGTGTTGTGGAGAAGTATCTGGAGAAGAAACAAAAGGTGTATGTTGCCTTTATGGACTTGGAGAAGGCCTATGACAGAGTGGATAGAGAAGGTTTGTGGAAAGTACTTAGAATATACGGAGTAGAGGGCAAGTTGCTGAAAGCAGTGAAGAGCATGTATGAGGGTGCAAAGGCGGCAGTACGTGTGGAGAGTGAGCAGAGCGAGTTCTTTGACCTGAATGTTGGTTTGAAACAGGGGTGTGTGATGTCCCCGTGGTTGTTTACTGTATATATGGATGGAGTCATGAAAGAAATACTATCAAGAGCAGTGGATGTTGGTGTATCGCTGAAAAGGGAGGGAATTGAGTGGAAGCTACCTATACTGCTGTTTGCGGATGATACAGTTCTGATGAGTGATAATGAATGGGAGTTGCAGGGTCTGGTAAATGAGTTTGGAACAGTGTGCGAAAAACGGAATTTGAAGGTAAATGCGGGGAAGAGCAAGGTTATGGTCTTCGAAAGGGGTGAAGTCACAGAGTGTGAGGTGAAGCTGAACGGTCAGACTATGGAGATCGTCAACTCTTTTAAGTATCTGGGCAGTGTGTTGAGTAAAGATGGGACTATGGATGAAGAAGTGCGGGAGAGGGTACAACAGGGGAAGAGGGTTGTAGGAACGCTAAAAGCAGTAATAAGAAATAGGGTGGTCAGTATGGAAGTGAAGAAGTTCTTGCATGACAGTGTGGTAATCCGACACTGACTTACGGAAGCGAAGCATGGACGTTGGTTGAGAGACTCAGACCAAGAGTGAGAGCAGTGGAAATGAATTACTTAAGGAGTGCGTGCGGAGTTACATGGAGGGATAGACAGACTAATGAGGAAGTAAGAAGGAGGTGTGGTGTGGAGGTAGATGTGCTGGAAAGTGTGAAAAGGAACAACTTGAGATGGTTCGGCCATATGGAATGTATGGAAAGCGAGAGAATGACTAAGAGGGTGTATGAGAGCGAGGTGGAGGGACAGAGAGGGAGAGGTAGACCGAATGAGAGGTGGGAGGATGGAGTGAGGAAGTACATGAACGAAGGCGGTGCTGGTTGGGGGGAGGGGCGTCGCCTGACTGGGGACAGAGGTGCATGGGGGCGGTTCGTTCGTGGCCACCCCTTCGGGGATCACGGCGTCAGGCAATAGATAGATAGATAGATAGATAGAAAAACCTAATATAAAAGTAGCCTATGGTACTAAAATTTAATTTTCGTAACAAGGTTGTCAATACCGTACTTTCCCGTTATCAATGTAGGCTACAATCAAAGCTGAAGATTGCAGAGTAGGCTAAACACCGTAGACTTCATCGACTTTCTTTCATCTTCGTATATCCTAATCGACAGCCTTTTTTTTTTTTTTTTTTTTTTTACTAAGGGATTAGGACCTAGTACTCAACCAGCGGGGGTGTGGGGGCGGCAGCCCCCACCCATAATACTAGGTTAGGTTAGGTAAGGTTGTTAGGTTAGGCTAATGTCTTTTCAAATCACTATCGGGGTTCGGGGGCGTGTCTCAACATCGATCAATAGGCCTAATGGGGAAAATAGGTTTTTCCGAGATTTCTAATTAATTACAAACACTATAGCCTATAGGCCTATTGATGCAAATGAACAATTTCTTTTATAAAAAACACTCGGAAAATTTGTGGTAGGCCTAGTAAAATAACAAAAATCCAAAACACATAGGCAGCATGATAGGCTAGGCCTAGGCTATGTCACTGTGACCTAAAATTTATAGCCTATTGACCGGGGGACTTCACATCAAGCACAATAGGAAATTGGAAAAACCAAGGAGTCATGTCAGAGTCCTGCTAGGTTAGCCTGTAAGCTATTGTCAGCAACAATTAGGCTAGGCTACCGTCATGGCGTCATCTGATTTCTCAACAATTTCTCCATAGGCCTATAAGCTAGGAGTAATGTTATCATTCCAAAATTCTTATGACCCCGATGCCCTAGACAGTGGTAAACAGGGTCAAGATAAGCCTAAGAAAAAAATAGCAGCAAGTTACTAGGTCACGTCAAAGCAATCAGCCCGGGGTTACATTACTATCGTCTTTATCTATATATCAAACCTACTGGGGCCGCTTAAGAGTTGGCATACATAGCACCCAGTATGTGTACCTTTATTTGGTTCGTAAATTACCTTGAAAGACGGTGATGTTAGAAGGTAAAGCGCATTTAACCCTCAAAATTCGACCTGTCACTCGGAACCGTAATATTGACCACTACCTGGCGAGAGTAAGTGAGAATCATATTGTTTACATCAGCAATTATTAATCTTGACGAATTTTTCAACCTAACATAAACACATTATATTTGAAAAAATAATAAGGTTAATTTTGTAAGCAATATATTAACATTGACGGTCATATATTGATGCATATTGTGAATAGGATTGCGGTTATCACTTACTTTTGCCTCCTCGCGGCAGACGACTGAATGTCAATGAGTGCAGTTGTACCAAACCCGAGAGTCAGAGACCCTCCCTATTACAACGTGTATAGCCTCTGTTAGATAGTATAAAACTAGTGCAAGCAATTGTATATTTAAATACAGGCCTAAATATGTATATGGTATACACTAGATACACTATTAGGTAATATATGGATATCTATATATATATAATTTTTTACTATGGATTTGGTAAAACTGATCAGCCTCCACACTACGCTAGCACCGCCCCTTTTGAGGAGTGCACAAATTCAAGAGGCATAGGAGTCAGTGCTCATAAAGGCCATTAAAGGGTGTCTCTTCCCTGTCTCACAGTCCCATACACTCTGGCTCATGACTACATTTTCTGGGAGACCATTCATTTACAATTCTAGATTTAGAGAAATTATTCCTCTTGGTGGTTCTATGCCTGGGTTTGGCTAACTTCAGGCTATGTCCCCTGGTGTCTGGCCGGTTGTTCTTGTCACTAGTTGAAGGAAATGCCCATCCTTAACCCCGAGTCGATGCCATGAAGGCTTTTGTAGGTTTGTATCTTGTCCCCACGTTTTCTTCTCTGTTCTAGGCTTAATTCCAGCGTTGTTAGCCCAAGGCGAGCCAGCCTCTCCTCGTAGAACAACTCAGACAGCTCTTGGAACAATTTTGTGGCTCTCCTTTGTACTTGCTTGAGTTTGTGTATATCTCTTTGATATCTCATGGAATGATTTTTGCTTCCGTGGCCGGGGACCCTCGGAGAGTGCTGAACGCATTACCGCATAATCCTCTCGAGCATGGAAGGATACATTCCATTTTCTTTCTCTCACGCTAATGCAAACAAATCTTGGTTTATTCACGCTTGTTCTACTGCTATCCGCAATAAAGATGAAGCATTCAAACAGCCTACCTACGAATCTAGAATCTAATTCTTCCTAAGTTTCGGCCCGGAATCAAGTCAAATTTGTTCTCCGACTCGCCAAACACTCTTTATTTCATCAATAATCAATGCACTGAACTATCCAACTCTAGCTCTTCCCAAACTTTCTGGCATCTAGCCAAAAACCTCCCCAACAATTTTATTTCCTCATCTTTCCCTCCCCTTTTCCACTCTGACGGCGCTACCGTCACTTCTTCCTCTGACAAAGCTGAACTCTTTGCCCAAACCTTTGCTAAAAATTCCACCTTGGACGATTCCGGTGTTATTCTGCCCTCTCCATCCCCTCTCACTTACTCATGCCTAATATCCTAATCTCTTCTAAAGATGTACTTTCTACCTTCTCTGGGCTCAATACTAAGAATGCGTACGGTCCGGATGGTGTTCCTCCTGTTGTACTAAAAAACTGTGCTCTTGTGCTGACTCCCTGCCTAGGCAAACTCTTCCGTCTCTGTCTCTCCTCTAATGTCTTCCCTTCTTGCTGGAAGTTTGCTCTCATTCAACTTGTCCCAAAGAAGGGTGACCGCTCTCAACCCTCCAACTATCATCCAATTGCTCTCACTTCTTGTATCTCCATATATTTTTAAACTATTCTTACTTCAAAATTTCTTAAGCATCTCTCTTCCCATAATCTACTCTCAGATCACCAGTATGGATTCTTTAGGGGTCGCTCTACTGGTGATATTCTTTCATATCTTATTAACTCTTGGTCATCCTCCTTTCGAGACTTCAGTGAGACCTTTTCTAATGCACTAGACATATCGAAGGCCTTTGATAGAGTCTGGCACAAATCTTTAATTTCTAAACTACCCTCCTTCGGTTTCTATCCCTCTATCTGTGCCTTTATCTCTAATTTCCAGTTTGGCCGTTCCATAATAATAATAATAATAATAATAATAATAATAATAATAATAATAATACTTTATTTCAGACTCACACAGTACAGAGGGGACCATACTGGGGTCCATATATACCTTACAGTAACATAAATATATATAAATATATATAAGCTACTGTACATAGGCTACATAAAATAAAAAGAAATTAAATAATACCCAGCTTGCTATCATGTAGTTCACATCACTGCCTCAACCAAAAACAGTGGTCATCAAACTACTGTGTTACCAAAACCACTGTCCTAATTGTGTACAGTACCATGCCTCACATCATTTAGCTTCCGGTACAGTATGTT
The DNA here is from genome assembly GCA_032716605.1 of Paralithodes platypus. NCBI lineage: Eukaryota > Metazoa > Arthropoda > Malacostraca > Decapoda > Lithodidae > Paralithodes > Paralithodes platypus. The sequence continues at coordinate 1,957,409 of CM064497.1, forward strand.
GCTACAGTACAGTATAGGAATATCGGTACTGTACTGCACTATGAGGATCAGTACCGGTATGCTAATTCTGTAGAGTAGCAGACCTGAAATCATTACTTAAGGTTAAATATAGAGCAACTTCCTCCAGTGTGCCTGGATCCTGGAAGTGTACACTATGCTTGGAGTTTGTAGCATTTTAATGATCCTGTTCTCAGAAGTGTTAAGGCGCTGAATGAATTTATATGTTAGCTTTCTAATGAGTGATTTGTAACAGTGTAAGTTCATATAGGCACATAGCGTACTTGTACTCTCATATTTTGAGAGCCCCAGAAACATTTTCATGATATTGTGATATGAGATACTTAGTCTATTCACTGTCATTTTCTTATAGTTCCACCATAGTTGTGCTGTATACATTGGTGAGCAGTAGGAGTTGAACAATGTTATTTTTGTATCCCATGTGCACATATGAAATTTTCTTAATATTGAATTTCCCTGCATGTAAAGTTGCCTTCGCTGACGACCCATATCCTCATCATCTGAGCGATCACATGAAATATAGTGTCCTAGATACTTTACTTTACTTACTTCTTCTATAATTTCTTCATACAAATGGAATTTAGGTAGCTTTGATTTCAATAGAAGGTTAGATTTAAATATGATATTGCTCTTTATAGGATTAAATTTGACTGAATGTTCGATTCCAAATTTTTCACATACTCTTAATAATTTATCCAGTCCTGCTCCAGAGGGCGCGATTAAGGCTAGGTCATCAGCATACATGAGATGATTTACAATGGTGCTGCCAATACAGCACCCAGTGCGAGTCTTGTTCAGCTCCAGACTAAGATCATCCATGTAGACGTTGAAAAGATACGGAGACAATATCCCCCCCTGCCTAACACCATTGGTTACGGCGAAAGAGCCTGACAGGATGTTGCCCCATCTTACACACATTTTTTGATTAGCATACCAGAAAATAAGTATCCTAACAATATAGCTAGGCACTCCCCTGTTAACTAATTTTTCAAATAAGGTTTTGTGACACACCCTATCAAAAGCCTTACTTGCATCAAGAAAACAAGAGAAAATTGAGCTATTTAGTTTGTTGTATGTATCAATCACTTCTTTCAGCACATATATGCATTGGTCTGTGCCGTGATTTTTCTTAAAGCCAAACTGATTGCTGCTGGTGACAATATATGCAGACATTTCCATAGCTGCAGTTGTGGACGGCCATCGTTTACTTCCTCAACCTATCAACTCTGGTGTTCCTCAGGGTTCTGTTCTATCTCCAATTCTCTTTCTAATATTCATTAATGATCTTCTCAACTGTATCTCCAGTCCTATCCATTCATATGCTGATGACTCTACCCTACTGGCTTACACCATTCAACGATTTTTTCAGAACCCCCCAGCAAGCAAGCAATCACAAATTCATGTGATGATGCCATAAAACACTTAGCTTCTGACCTATCAAACATTTCCATTTGGGGTAGAGAAAATCTTGTTGCATTCAATGCTTCCAAAACCCAATTTCTCCATTTATCTACCCGTCAAGAACTCCCACAGGTTTATTGCTAATACTTCAACAATACACTGTAAAGTCAGTTAAAATAGGTTAGCCTAAACTGAACAAGATGCGGAAACATACTTGAGCCGACCAGGCCAAGTGGGATATCTCTATTGATCTAACTGGTAAGGTGTCTGCCTCGTACCATTATAATCGGTGTGAATAAAGCACCTGGCATTTTAGAGCTATACTAGAGGGTACCGGTATACTTGGCTAATATATACATTTTATTGTAATGTCTCAATACTGTTTTGTGTCCACTGTAGATATGTGAAGGGCAAAATTGAGGAAAATATTTTCTAAGCAGGGAAGGTATTGGGAATTTAGGTTATCTATTTTAGTGAAGCACTAAAGTTTTGAAAAATAAGATAAAGATAACATTCTCAAATTCAAATACTATATTAAATAATATATAGGAGATAATACGCACATAACCTTTGAACTAAAAGGATGCTATAATTGCAAGGACTCAATGTACATATGTAGCCTAAAGGAATTTGAGGAAAAAATAACACTACACTACAACCTACACAGTTTTATTAATGTAAGAGTATGTGTGAAATAAATAAATATATAGAACATGAGACATGGAGACATTGAGAGCAACCCAGGACCCACGTACACATACATATATCCAACTTGCTCAAAACCCATCACTTCGAGTCGCCATACTAAGGGTTCAGTTCTCTGCAATTCATGCGGGAACTGGACCCACTTCACCTGCACAACACTTGCCTCCAAGAAACACTACACAAACACCTGGACCTGTTCCTCATGCCCCTCCCTCTCCCAGTCAAATCCCTCACCTAAAACCCGTCCACCTCTCCTCCCCAACCCACCTAACCTTCCCATATCATCCACTCCCCCCCCCCCCCCCCCCCCCCCCCCCCTAAAACCCGTCCACCTCTCCTTCCTAACCCACCTAATCCATTCCAACCCCCATCTCCTGCTCCCCAATCCCCCCCACCCCACCTCACCCATCCCAACCCCCAGCCCTTCCCTCACCACCCCCCCCCCTATCCCATCCTCGTGCAGCAGATCATAATATGATTACTCAAATAATAGCCAAATGCAAACAAATACAATACATCGTAAGGTAAATATACATAAAACAAAGTTTAGGATTTAGTGTTATGATTATTATGTAATTGACAGCCTCATTATATCATTATTGTTATTATAATAATAAATGTGTATGTATACACTGTATATTGTGAAATTTGTGTTATTGTATGAATTATTGTGTGTATAGGTATGTATGTAGGTATATGTACATGCATGTGTGTGTGTGTCTGTGTGTGTGTATGTATATGTATGTATATGTGTATATATATATGTATATACTGTATATGTATTTATGTGTGTATGGGTGTATGTATGTGTGTGTATATGTAGGCATGTATTAAACTGGAGTGGGAGGGTCATTCTATGACATTAAGGAAAGTAGAAGGATTATAACAAACCCGCGCTAAGCCTAAGCCCAGCTTAGCTAAGGGTCCTTCTTAAACAGTTAGGGACAACTGGTTTGCTAACAAGTATAGAGATAAAAACTTACTAAATGTTGTATTCATGTTTGTGTTTATATTGTACATGTATAATATGAGTAGGGTAAAAGACTGTTTTATCACCTTTGCCCTTTTGAGACGTGTAATTATGTATTCCCATGTATTTATGCTTTCTCAATAAAGAATCAATCAATCAATCAATCAATCGTGCAGCAGCACCCAACATACATCGTGCACATAACATTAACATTCTTCAACTGAACATAGATGGCATCAACACAAAGAAACACGAACTCTCACACTTCATCAAACAACACAACATACACATTGCCATCTTACAAGAAACAAAACTCCGCACAACACAAAAAACACCCACATTTCATAATTTCACCACCATCAGACAAGACCGGGCTGTCGGCGGGGGCGGTGGACTCATCACCCTGGTACACAAAGAAATATCATACATAGTAACCAGTGTACAAACCAAATCCCTCCTCCCCCCAAATGATAACACAACAGAAATACAGTCAATTAAAATACGCACTGGCAACAACTCCAACATAACCATCATAAACACATACATCCCTCCCCAAACATCCCCTACAGTACCAAATGAATACAGACCACACTTACAACACATCACAAACACCCCACACACCCCACACATCATCCTGGGTGGTGACTTCAACGCCAAGATGTCGGCCTGGTTTGTCGACAACCCCGACACAGACAGAGGGCTGGTACTACAAAACCAAACTGATAACCTCATCATCCTTAACGACATCCATCAACATAACCATATTCCTCACCAAGCCCTCTATAACCCATCATCTCCAGACATCACCTTTTTCTCCCCAGAACTCGCCCCCACAACATCCTGGAGGGTGGTCAGAACCTTAGGCTCTGACCACCTCCCGATCATTATCACAACCAAAACCAGACTCACCCCAGCTAGCCACAAACACACATACACCAATTATAAAAGAGCTAACTGGGAAGCATTCACAAATGAGACAGAACAACACTTCACAACTCTAAACAGTACACCCATCACTAACATCAACAATGCTGTACACATACTCAATAAAACTATCCAAAACGCTGACAAGAAACACATTCCAAGAGGTAACAGAAAAAGACACAACCCCAACTTCACACCAGAAATTCAAAACCTTATCAGACAACGCGACATACTGAAACACTCCCCAGCACCCCACACACAAGACATCACACAACAAATTCAAGCACTCAACACCCAAACTAACAACAAAATACAAGAACAACAAAAACTAAATTGGAATAACTTCCTACAAACACTTGATCACAAAACAAACTCCAAAAAACTCTACAAAACACTAAACAGCATCACACTTTCCAACAGCAACACAACACAATCACTTCTCACATGTCAGCCACCTAAAACCTCACAAAGACGACCGACGTGTCATCCGACGTAAGAGACAATTCCCCACAGACCCTGACTATACACCCTTCACCAATCACCAGACAAAGCATATCATCAACAATCTCAAGCACTCACCCGCCTGTGGCCTAGACAACATAAGCAACATACACCTCAGACACCTGGGACCACAAGGCATACAAGCACTCACTAACATATCAAACTACAGCTATTCACACAACACAATACCAGACATTTGGAAGCATGGTATCATCATCACATTCCCCAAACCCAACAAAGACCCCACGCTACCCTCCTCGCACCGCCCCATCACACTCCTTTGCTCCCCCTCCAAAGTCATGGAACGCCTAGTATTACAACTAATTACACCTGACCTACCCCTAGCTCCAACACAACATGGCTTTAGGCCACTGCACTCCACAAACACTCTTCTCACAGACCTTACACAAAGAGCTTTCGACGGCATCAACTCAGCTAGACCACCACACAGATCACTATTAGCCATACTCGACATTAGTAAAGCCTTCGATGCCATCCCCCGCCACAACCTAACAAACAAAATCTACAACACAAACATGCACAACAACACAAAAAGGTGGCTGGCTAACTTCCTAGCAGGCAGATGTGCACACGTATCTTTTTCCGGTCAGTCATCTAAAATCAGAAACTTTCCAAACGGAGTCCCACAAGGATCCGTCCTATCGCCCACACTCTTCAATCTGTACATGCACGATATAACTACACCCAATACGCCCCAAATAAACTTAGCTTCCTATGCAGATGACATAACACTCACATGCACACACCATGACCCAAAAAGAGCAACAGATCTCCTTCAACCCTATCTCAACACACTACATGGCTGGTGCACTACAAACAGACTTAATCTAGCCCCAGCCAAATCCACCGCAACCCTGCTCACAAGTTGGACAGGAGAACACGAATACATCCCTCAACTCACCATAAACAACACACCCCTAACACATACACACACACCCAAAATCCTAGGAATAACATATGATACTCATATGACATTCAAACAGCACACCACAACCATTAACAAGAAACTGACACCCAGACTTAACGCCCTCAGGTCACTTGCTCACACAAAATTTGGACACAACAAAGAAACTACCACCACAGTATATAAACAATACATAAGATCAGTGATGGAATATGCAAGCCCAGCCTGGGCTTCTAACCTAGCTGAAACACATCATAAGACCTTACAGACTATTCAAAACAAAGCCCTGAAGATCATTACAGGCTGCACAGCTACTGCACCCACAGATCACCTACATCAAGAAACCAAAATCCTCAAAGTCAAAGACCATCTGGACATGAGAGGCACTCAATTCCTGGCAGCAGCCTCCACGAACCAAGAACACCCACTAAACTACATGGCAACACACCCACAGACACCAAGAAATATCAAAACAACACCCAGCACACGGTATCACACACAATTATTGTCCTCTCTCCCTCCCTGCCCACCCCGAACCAACTTCCAGAAGCACATCCATACTCATATCTCTCACCGATCCATCTACTCACTCACAGACAACACGCAGCTGCATGCACGACCTCCCGAAATCCATCCTTCCGAATCCTCCCTTCCTCGCGAGGACAGAGTCCACCTGGCCAGGCTGAGATGCGGACACCATCCAGCTCTCCTGAGCTATCAGAAGAGACTGGATGACTCCGTTGTCGACGCCTGCCCGGGATGTAACACAGCACCCCATACCATTAAACACATCATAGAAGACTGCATTTCACACAACCACTTACGCCAACAACACAATCTACACTCAATGAGAGCTCTGTGGGAAAGCCCGATCGTGGCCATGGCCTTTCTCAGGGACTCGGGGCTGTTCGGCCAGGCAGCTTAGGGAACAACAACAACAACAACAACAACAACAACATGAATAACAGTCAGGAAAGTACATCGAACCAGGGGATTTTTTTTTTTTTTTACCGCGAACATTTAGTTCACCTTACTTATTACACTGGGAATAATCAGTACCCGTGACATCCATTTCATTATATTCTTGAAACTATTAGGCAGTTTTATTAAGCTTAGGAAGGACGTCTACATTTAATTAAAAGGTTGCATACAATTTCAGTTATTAATTTTAGCTCCCATATATCCTTCCTAAGCTTCTTAAAATCGTCTAAATGTAGCTGAAACCAAATAAAAAGACATCACCGGTACTGAAAGGGTTAAAAAGATATAACAATGTTAAAGTGTCAATAATAATATACCCTTTAAAGGTAATTTAGCTATGCAATACATAATAGAAAGATATACTAAATAATCCACTGCATAGCACAATCAATATACCCAGCTTGAGTCTATTTACTTTTTTCATAGCCTTGATAGGGTGACCTAGATGTGTGTGAATTTGTGTTTTGTTTTGTTCATTGTTTTTCTGTTGTGTTGTGATGTCCCTGTTCGGGCTCTGTCTCGAGTCGCCCACCCCCAGAAAAAAAAATAGAAAAAGTGGGGAATGGTCTTTCACCTTAAAAGGAAGGTGTATGACTCATGTGTTAGGAGTGTGATGACTTATGCCTCGGAGATGTGGCCGGTTAAAGTGGAGGATATTAACCCTTTCACTGCGGTTGATGTGCACACACATCCTGGAAATATCCTAGGATTATTAGCCCATTAGAGCCAGTGGAGACAAGCGTGAGTGAACAGGAGCGCGGCAGGCCCCCGTCTGGTCAGCAGCAGGTTTTCCACGGCACTGAAGGCTCTCCCTTCACGTCTCGCGAGACATATTCAGTGTTGCCAAAGGCAAATGTAGCAAAACATTGCTAATTTCTAGCAAATATTGCTGATGTCTGTAGCAACGCTGTGGCTGAAACCTGTGAACTAGAGAGCTCGTTCTTGTGTCATTTGAAAGTTCTCTTCTTCTAGTTTTTGTTGTAAACATTCATTTAATTGAGGCTCTTGTTTAAGCAATCAAAAGTTCCCTGTACTGATAGGGTTTATAGAATTAAATAGAATAAGAAGAGAATCTTGCAATGGATATGTAGGGTTAACATCAGGGATGGGGTATCGAGTGAAGAACTAAGAAGGTATCTGGGCATTAGGAGTATCAGTGAAGTGATGTGCAGACTTGGTTGGCTTGGATATGTGGAGAGCATGAAGGATCAGAATTGGGTGAAGAAATGCCGGACTGTGAACGTGGGGGGAGCTGTGCGTAGGGTTAAACCTAAAGACGTGAGATCAGGTACATCCGTCCGATCTAAAACCAAATAAAATAACTTGACGACAGAGGCATCTCAAAACAGGGTTGCTTGGAATGCCGCTTTTAGGACGAAAGACTAAAACCACACACTCTGTGGACGAAAGGGTCTTTAAACTTATATGTATGTATTTATACATTGAAAATAAATAGAATAAATATATTAATTAGATAAAGCTACATATAAATAAACTTCTAGTTTATTTAGATATATACTACATCTAAAGTACTATTAATTATATCACTGATTTATATATATATTTTCAGCTATCACAATTTATGGTAAATTATTTATAAGTGAGTATTTAGTGCGGTGAACATAATAAATATCAAACTAAATATGCAAATACAATACTGTACACTACGGTATTTAACCTTTAGCACCTATCTTCAAGCCAAGCTCGATCACTCGTGAATTATTTGTAGAGATAACAATACAAAATTGGTAGGTTCTTGCTTTCTAATAGTATACCGAGTGTTTTTTTTGTTTTTTGTTTTTTTTTAAAGCTTCAGGGAATTGCAGTTATTGTACTTGCCATTCATTAGTTTTTAGGTACTCACAGTGGGCTGCTTCAGGCAGTATGGTACCAGAATGATAGTCCCTTTGGTTAAATTTGATCTTGTTAAGTGTCATTCTTCTCTGTAACATAGGATAATAATAAACCTAAATTTATATGTATAAAAATTGTAATAAATATAAAATTAAAATGTAAAACTTGCAAACTAAACAAATATAAAAAATAATATAAACAAATATAAAGAAATAGATAATAATTCAATATTCCAACTTATATTCTTAATTACGTTATTCATACAGATGCATATTGGCAGAAGAGGCGCTAACCAATCTCCCACTCCCAATTCACTTCCAATTTGGTCTTAACAAAAGCTCCTCAACATCAGGGTCCCATTCATCTGCTGGTGTACAGATACTCTATAATTATCAGTTTCATGGCCGTATATTTAATCATGTGGGTGGAGCGTTTTCTATCACATCGAACATACTGTAGACTATGGAAGTTAATGCACTAGCCTACTTGCAGCATTTTAGATCACTGCTAATCAGAACATACAAAATTACAAATCCTTTTCCAAGTCAGTCACTTCTAGAATCTTTCCTAATAGTCAATAGTCTGATTTGGGATTTGTTTGACCGAAGTGCAGTCCTGTACTTAAACCGGAAAAGGTGAGGGTCTTCATAAAAGGTTTGGTGGGCGAAGGCGAGGGTCCTCTTAACCCAATGACTGCGGGGATCGCTCCAGAATGCCATGGCAATTTATAGCAACTTACAGACTTTTAAGGTCTATGGAGACGAGTCCGAGTGAGCGGGAGCGTGGCAGGCCCGCGTCCGCTCTCCAGCCAGGCGGCCGCGGCACTGAGGGATAGCAGCCATGTCACGCTAGACATATGCAACGCTGCCAAAGGCAAATGTAGCACGACATTAGCGACATTTTCTCAGTATTAGCGAATATTTGCCAATGTCTATGATAGCGCTGCGGGTGAATCCTGTGCGGTACGAAGCTCGTTCTGATGTAATTTTTAAGCTATTTTCTTCTAGTTTTTGGCTGAATACATTTGATTTCATTCAGACACTTGCTCAATCACATATATATATATATATATATATATATATATATATATATATAATAAACATCATTGGACCAACACAGATATTTGTGGAAGACTAGAAGTAACAGGAGTTCATTCCGAGGAAGCAACCTTGACCTCAACTCGTCTCTGTGTCAGCCAACATTGAATCTCATTAGTTACCTCTATAGTCTATACTGATGCCAATTGTAAACTACTCACTTATGGTATGAGGGACCTTGTCAGAAGCTTTAAAATATGTAAGTAAAGGGTATCATATTCACTCAAGACCCTATGGAAGAGTATCAAATAGAGAAGTAGAGATAGTATAGAGATTATGAGCATACCTGTCTGTGCCTTAGCCCGAGGGGTGTTCCAGGGTTGGACCTCTACACTTGACAATATAAGGAACTGAGTGCAGCAGACCACACCCAGGACAACACTCAGACCAAACACTGTCCGCCACGCGCTCAACGTTTGCTGACACACAAACAGTATGACACATTAGATACAGTAATTATGACTCACTATAATTGTATTCATGTCAATATACTATATAGGAGAAAATAATGTCAAGCAAACTATACAGCCTTAAACTATCCTTTTATTAACTAAATCCTGTTATTGAATTTTTGATAATATACAAATTTATAGCTAAAATAGCATGATTATGAATTGCTCTGTAACAGTTGTCTCTGTTGGCGGTTATATATATAGACAGAAAGTATGAGAGATTAACATATACAAATGCAGAGTGAGCAAAACAGATATACCTACATTATGAAATTCTATGATAGCACCAGTGATCAGATACAGAGTGAAAGGGGTGATCATACAGAGATCAGAGACAGATTGAGAGAGGTGATCATACAGAGACAAAATAAACAAGAGATAAACCTACATTATTATTGATGATAGCACCAGTGATCCCCGGCGCCAAGAAACCTGTAGCGGAGCCAATAGTGTTCGTGATGCCCTTGAGAGAGCCGGCGAAAGTGGGCGCAATGTCCTGCTCGGAGATAACGGACCCGCTGTTGATGACGCCGAGAATCCCCACCGCCGTACACATGACCACCATGACCACCGTTGAGTTACATTCCACCCAGAACATTAATATCAAGGCTGCTGCTGATCCGTACATACCTAGCAAGACAGAGGTGGAGGTGATAAAATACATAGATAAGATACCATTCCTTTCATAATGACATTCCACCCACATCACTACTATCAGAGTTACTTCTGACCCATACATGCCTAGCGAAAAAAGAATTTTGATAAGGAAAGATGTAGATGATAAGATGTGGTGACCGGTCACTTCAACCAGTAGACCATTTCAACCAGTAGCTCTCAACCAGTACCAAATCAAGCAATACGGTTAGGTTAGGTTAGGTTAGGTTAGGTTAGGTTAGTACTATATTTTGGTACTGGTTTGGTTGGTCTGGGTTAATTTGGCACTGGTTGAGAGCTACTGGTTGAAATGGTCTACTGGTTGAAGTGACATGGAACCATAAGATGTATATATAGGACAATATATCTTATTGTACAATTTCTTTACCTTGCTTCGTGTCACCTCTTCGCATCTTTCCCTGCAGAACTAGGGCAGCCAGAAATGACCATGAATTTACGCTCTCTCCTCCACAATGTATAACTTCCACTTATCAAAAGTCGTTTTTCCCCAGAACTTCTACTCTCTGGAATTCACGACCTGCGGGAAGACTCTTAAGATCCTGGGCCTAAAAAAATCCATTTAAAACACCCCAAAAAAACTTGAACTTTTTTTTTTTTTGTTTTTTTTTTTTTTGCCCCTGGGCCATGCCAAATATCACTCCTCCACATCCCCTCCTGCCCCCCCCCCCCCCCCTCCTTCAATTATCACCTATTTTCCCTGTTATTCCCTTATTCTGTGGTCTATTTTCGTGCTAACATTAGCGAGTTGATAGCAGGGCGTTGTCATCAGTGTTGCCAAGCGTGGGAATTAGGGGAGAAGTCAAGAAGAGAATTGAGAGGTACCTCCAGTGTCTCTCAAAGCTTCGTGAGTGGAAGGTTGGCTCGCACTCACTCACACACACTCTCGCTTTCATTTCGCGATTTTGACCAGCCAAACACTGTTTCCACTTGTTTTATTGTTGTAACTGGTTAATATCTTCATATTAATGGTAAAATAGGCGCATATGAATAAGTATTAACGATATTTATGGTAAAATAACGATGTTAGTGATGGGAACAGCTCAAATACGTGCGCACAGGCGTGTGGTGTCTCATACCCCCCATGGCAGCCGAGAGGTTAAGAACCAAACCAGGTAAGAATACCAAGTGTTTGTTCAGGTAGTGGTTGTTTGGTTGTTTGCGGAATGTTGACCCGAAAATTACTAGATTGATATTTAACTTTCCTGCAGTCCTACAGAATCCTGGCTAAACTGGCATGTCATGAAAAAAACTCTCATATTGATGGATGTGTGGGGCCTCACTGCAAGATAGGTTACCTAATGATGAGTTTAAGGGGTGGATAGTTAAGAAGAATATCAGCAAAAAGATGCATATATTCAGGCTTAGATGCTTTGGCCATATGGAGATGATGGATAATTAAATTAGGTTAACAGATGAAAGTCCATGAATGTGGAGGGAGCTGCATCGACAGGCAGACCCAGAGTAACGTGGGATCAAGTCGTACAATCTGATATCGGATTTAAAAACCTGACAAGTAAGAGAATGACTAAGAGTGTGTACGAGAGCGAGGTGGAAGGACAGAGAGGGAGAGTAAACCGAAAGAGAGGTGGAAGGATGGAGTGAGGAAGTATATGGATGAAGGCGGTGCTGGTTGGGAGGAGGGGCGTCGACTGACGGGACAAAGGTGCATGGGGCGGTTCGTTCGTGGCCACCCCTCCGGGGATCACGGCGTCAGGCAATAGATAGATAGACAAGTAAGACAGCACAAAATAGGACTGCCTGGAACACTGCCTCCGTAGATCATTGGAAAGGGTTGGAGTATAGAAATTGTCTGTGTGTCATCTTTATGTCGACCCAGATGACCCTTGGACAACAGCGGTCTGTCAGGCTGCAACAACTATTTTATCCTATGGCCAGTGTAGAGTGTGGTGGTAGCTTGTCTGTTGATCAAAGTGTCCAGGGTTCAATGCTAGGTGGGTTGTGCCCGGTCATGTATTGTCTCTGATCAGTCTCTCTCACTGTACACTCGACCAAAAAACAATCTTTACACTAACCCTCTAAACATTCTGGAAATGGGTCGAAATCTTATGATAATACTTCACAGACGTATGTTTCACCCGGTTAATTCCTTTCACACTATATTATTTACAGCTCACCAGTGTAAAGATTGTTTTTTGGTCGAGTGTACCTGCCGACTCTCGTGTCAATCTGTCATTTGTCTGTTACTTATGGTAATCTCTGTCACGCGCGTCTGTCTGATACTAATTTATGGTCGTGGATAGTATTCTGACAACAGCTACGATGATGAGCTTCCTGGTCGATAGAGCTGACACCACCACCCCACACGCCAAACACACCACCATTTGCATCGGGTATGGCAGTCATTTACACACCTATGTCTGTTTCAGTCTGTCTGTCCATTTGATGTTAATCTCTGCTACTTGTCAGTCTATCTGTTCTTCACTTATGTTGGTCTCTTGTCAGCAGTTCTCAGTGTATTTTCCTGCTTGTATGTCAATCTCTTTGGCTGTAACTTACTTATGGCCGTGGAGAGCTTCCTGACGGCCGCAACGGATAAGAGCTTCCTGGCTGATAGAGCTGACACCACCGCCCCCCACACCAAACACACCACCACTTGCATCAGGTACGGCAGTGCTGACATCAACCCATTCTGGTCAAGAGATTAAGGTACAGTCAAAATATAGAGTTTGTGGGCAACCTTGCTCATAATGAATTCCATCGATGTTATAGAGATTTTGATAATTTCAAGGAATTTTAAAGATTTTTCGATTGCTAACGATTATTCTAGATACTTTACCATATTTTTCTAGTGACATTATGCAGGTTTTTAGTGTCTGGGGACATTCTAGCGACATTTCAATGCTATTCTAGTGTATGATTGTGTTATATTTGTCCTGTACCGTATTTTAATTTCCCTCACATTCTCCCCAAGAGTAACTTCCTATATAGTAGGCTATAGTGTATTGGATTTAGTGATAAATATTATTATATATGGCTATTTTAAGTTAGCTGATAATTATGAAGCAGTAATGCTAGACGATGGGAGTAATATATGTAAACCCATACCTCGATTCCTTCTTTTTGCAGTTGAAAGAAAAGTGAATGGCCAACCTGACGAGTACCCTACGAGAATGGCGAGAGGAGGAAGAGGCCCAAACCTAGACAGAAGAAGATAACCCTAGGACATGAGGAAGCTACGTCCTTATTGTTGCTGTATTTGGAAAGTTGAAGTCGACATGTGTAAGTCAAACCCTCCACAAGAGAGGGCACAGACCGAGGCAAGCAGAGCTACCCACGAAGATGAACGGGAGCACCAAGCTTATGTCTACTACTAAATACGACATAAGAGATAGACAAACCAAACTGAAATTATTACTGATTACGGATTACTGATATTTACTATAGGATGTAAGGTATCTTAAAATAACCCCCTAGAAATACTTTCTCTAAAGTATCTATTTCTTTATCCTCCCCATTTCCCCAGCTAACCTAATCCCACAAGGACCCCAATGGAAATACGCCTAACGGCCTTATTGGGCTATCCTTAGTTGGAATTATGCAAGGCTGGTACATGTCATATTTGTAACATACTATGTGGTACCAACTCTGTAAATTGCTAACTGAATAAATATTATTATTATTATTATTATTATTATTATTATTATTATTATTATTATGTACTCCCCTGCTGTGCAACTGTGTGAAACTGAACTCGGTCTAGAGTGTGGCTAGCTTACGAGCATCCGACGCCCCAGCGAGATAATAATAATAATAATAATAGTTCTTAAAGCTAGCGCATGCTAAGCTAGCTAAGGATAGCTCAATAAGGCCGATTAGGCGTATTTCCATTGGGGTCCTGTACTACTACCCCATCCCTTTGCTCATGAGGGATGGTAATGACTCAGTGCTTGTGAAAAATCTTTAATGCGCCGAGCGTGGGCGCAAACCCGGGCCTTCTGGGTGGAAGTCCGAGACGCTAGTCACTACACCAAGCGAGCCGCTGCCATCCAACAGGAGCAACAAGGCTCTTCTTGGACGAACAAGAAGACGACCCCAGGATCCAGGGATTACAACGGTTCAATCCCATGTGAGTACCAAGCCTAGAATCCCGCACCTAACCCGTGATAACCCCTCCCTTGTATTTACTAGTAGTTTAATTCGAGTTAATTACGAACCAGAGTTTGTGCCCTAAAATAGAACCACAAAACTACCAAACCAAAGTGTTGTAGAAAAAGAGTAGCAAGAAAAAGTACTCAAGTAAATCAGCCTTAGATTAGTTTACTTGATGTCCTACTTACACTGCTGAGGTTAAAGTGCTGGATGTTGCTGAGATAGGTGGGCATCTCAGTGAGGAAGGTAGAGAAGATGTAGTTGTACCCGAAGCTCATCAGTAAAATAGAGAAGAAGGGCACAGACGTGGCAATGTCGCGGACTGGTAGTGGCGGAGTCTGTTGAGAAAGCATGGTTTATAATAATTATATAATGTGTGTGTGTGTGTGTGTGTGTGTGTATCCGAAGTTAATCAGTACGATGGAATAGAAGAGCAGGAAGGTATTAACCCAATGCAAAATTGAGGTAGGGAAAAGTGCTCAAAACGGGTAATTTCTAGCTTTCGATTCTGACAGAATTTGTTATATTTATGATATGAAGCATTATTTCTTCTCCATGAGCATTTATTTTACTTATATGATGAACATATGAACCTTGAAGAATGATAAAAGAAGTGGGAATAGGAACTGGGGGGTGAAAAACGTATAATTTCGCCGCCTGGTCGTATACTGGGGCGGCCGGGCGAGAGACGCACATGTTACCTCTGCAACATTTCGCAAAACACTGAGGCTCCCGGGATAGATCTCACACTTCTAGAGGGAAAATAACCGATAATTTAGAGAAATAAGAGGAAAAATAGCTGATAATTGAGGAGGGGGGAAAAAGTGGGGGAAGGGGGTGGGGGGGGGGGGATACGTGGATAAGTGTTAGAAGGTAGGCTACTAGAGGGGAATTATCTCACCTAATTACATATTCCTTTGTTTTGGGAGCCCCTGGCTTGTTTTAGAAGTTTTTTTTTTATGGTCTTGCTTCCGTGAGGACTATCGCATTCACTATACACATATTGCATTTCTCGGGTTAAGGCGTATACTGCAGATCTTACACCAACCAGCTAGCTCACAACTTACGATCCACTGAGGAGTGTTATTTTAATCAATGTTTTCCTGCCCTTAGACAGGCTGTCGTCAAAGCTAACAAATCCCAGCCACCCACCTCATTACTTGCATTTTTCAATATGCAGGAAAATTATTTTATTTCCATCAATGCAGGAGAATTTGATTATATCATTCAAACACAGAATAAATGAACATTTCGCCACTTAAATGCACATCACGCACATGCACACGTGATAAGCCCTCCACTTAGCTCTCCCCATCCTATATTCTGATCCCCCATCATCCACCCTAATACCCTTATATGTGTGATATGCGCAAGTCCAGCGCCCTACACATTATAAATTAAGATTAAATTGAGATACCTTTTGTTTAGCGACATATGTGCGGTGGTTGAGGATATAGTTGAGTTCATCATGGTGAATGTTGGGATGTTGTTCTGGTAGGTTGTGTGACAGTAAGAACCACGGTACACCCCACAACAATCCCAGACCACCACACAAGTAGAACACTGATGGCCAACCTCCCAGAAACTGTACACAAAATAATGATAAAGTAGGCCTATATATATTATATAATGTATTACTTGTATTAGTTTAACCAGAACACATGCAAAGCATCATAGGCTGCTAGAACTCTTGTAATGATTAACCCTCTCAGGTCTCAATAAGTTTTTAAAGTTTCCATGGACAGGCGACACACTGTCTGGGCAGCTGAGGTTTTCACTTTGTCCCCGTTCACCCAGCCATGAAGGATTGCCAGATACCCCCACATATAGACTAGTATACCAGATATATCGCGTCCAAAAATGGACGCGATCGCATTTTTAGTGTGGTTTTACCGTCTTTCGGAAAGGCTGAAGGACGCGATCGCGTCCACCCGTGCGCGAGGGCAAAAGTGCTTTAGGAAGTGATCGCGTCTTCACGTGCGCGAGAGGGTTAATTTATCAATTTGTCTAATTCTAATAAACATGATAATGAACAATGTACAGACATTTTGGAAGACTTACTGCAACTCAAATTTGAGTTAAAGTACTCATTAGTATTGACCGAGTTAAAAAGTTTGAATGAAACAGGTGAAAGAGGGTAGTTTACGTACCTGAGTGTTGCACAGCCACCCTCCCGCAGCCATGGCTACCATCGTCCCCAAGTACGCCCCTACAGAGGAGATCCAAGGACCCATTAAGCAAAGACATTCATATTCATTAATCTAAAATTGGACAAACTGCACCAACATCTAGAGCATGTAAGATATACAATATATTTTGTGCAATGTTGAAGGAGATACAGATCATAAAGTGGGCCATATAATTAAAATATATTGATTTTGTAGCCTAAAAAAGGGCTAAACAGTTAAAAAGAGACTGAAAAAGGTCTTTCCAAAGCTCAGCAAAAGCATGTTCACCGGAAACCCCATTTACACATATGGGAAGTGGAGAGTGAGAGCTATTGATGTTTTTAACTATATTCCAAAATCCACTGGAATCTGAATAAGCTATTTTTAGGGGGCAAGGGCTTCTCTGCAGAGACCATCTTCATGTCTCTTAATACATTTCATTAATTGAGTTTAGAAGTAAAAGTTGGTTTTTGAAAAAATATGAAATAGCATATTTACATTGTGCTTTTGTGTGTCTACAATTAACAGAAACTGGACTCTGTTTTGGCCTACCAACATTGTCCCATACAGCGTATGCAACACGAGAGACCTGCTACAAGTCACTCATATGATCTACCCAGCCAGTTTAACAAAAGTTACCCCTCCTGGTATGATTAGACAACACATTGTGACTGGCCTGTTTCATACAACACAGGATATCCTCATATAATCTTCTAATGGTGTCATGATTATTATTAATTGTGTATTGTAGGTCAGAGCAGTGTGCAGCTTCAGGGAAAACTATTTAGTTTAGAAAGTTTTCAGTTAAGATTCTGTATCTCTAGAGCTTCTGATCACATAACCTGTCCCAACTGATTCTGGTAGAAGTTCCCTGACCTGTTGCATTCAGCTCAGGTAAGTTATCTACTGAGAAGGTAAAGGTCAAGGGAATGTGATCTTCAGATATATCGTAATTACTCTTTATCTCAGTAATTACATTATGACAATTTGCACTACAAACTGCATGGTCAAGCCAAGACGCAGTATCCCAAGAACTGCTAACAAAAGTATAGGAATTAGAGGGTAAATGTAACTGAAGAAATGAAGAGATTAATATAATTACAAAAATCAATCACATGTCAGGCAAATAGAGAGTTCTGGATATTGCCAAGATTTGAGTTCCAATCACCCACAATGACGAAACTAGTAATGTCCAGAACATTAACTACGGCATTCAGAGCACCCAAGCAGTTCATTTAACTTGCCTCATTATCAGCACATTGATAAGGTAGGTACACACAAATAATTACAAATAGTTCAGTGTCAACATAACAATCCAGTCTAAAATGCAGGAGCTTAATATATTTCTCCCACTTGGTGAGCCAGATAGCAACGCCCCCTGGTGGGTGACCATACAAGAGGCCATCTCCAAGGTTTGTGGTTGAGACATCAACACCATGAAAATGTCTATTATTGACACATGAATGGTCCTGTTTGGTAAGCCAGGTATATTGTAGGTATATAATATAATTTCTTCTCATACCATTCAGATTAATTATCAGACTTTAAAAGTCATTGTTAGGTTTTGGTAAACCTCTACAGTTATACAGTATAGCTTCCCACTATAAGGTTGTTTCTTGTCTCTTAAGAGAAGAATAATTTTTTAATATATTTTAGAGTTATGACAGTAGGTGGGGACTAGCAGTGACTGCTGTCACTGTAATAGCCACCAGATATGCAATTTTCAGTTGGATTTCTCTTTCCTTCCACCACTTTACAAGAGCACCTTTTGGCCAAGCGGACTCTATCATGAGACCATTATGGGTTTGGACATACATACATTACTTTTTCAACATTAAACTCTAAATTCAAATTTTCCATAATATGGTCCTTCACGTCTTCCTCAGAAACTGTAACTGACAAGGGTGCAGATGTGAGTTCAGGTGAGGAGGCAGATGCAGTTGGTACTTTTACTGGCACAGGCGCATGAACAGGATACTATGACGTCACAGAGGCAGGTGCAGAGATGCTAGTGGTTTGAGCAGCTGGTAGCCTACAGGTTGATGGGTGGGTGTAGTTGTATTTATTGAGGCAGGTGTTGTAGTGGTTTGTTCTACTACAGGATCCAGGATAAGGTCATTAGCAGGTTTAAATGATGCTGGTACAGGGGATGCAGCAGCTTGCTCTGGCAAAAGTTCAGGAATTGAAATCTTGGAACTGTCAGGAGTTTCTTTTTCTCTCTTCTTCATCTTTATATTCTTATTCTAATATATATATATATATATATATATATATATATATATATATATATATATATATACAGAGAGAGAAAGAGAGGGAGAGCGAGCTATGGCGATAAGGAGGAACAATACTCTCAAAGTTTCTCGTAAAATTAGTAAACAAATCCTGGACTAACCGGAGTATAGCATTGGACATAAGTAGCCCCTGTCCTCCGGTGGGATCCAGGCCACCAGGATGTACGAGATGGCCGGGTACAGGGGGGCCTGGGGGAGAAATGATTTAAGGGGACAGTGGTTATTTTTTTGGGGTCTATTTATTTATATATTAATTTATTTTTTAGTTTCCTCCCTAGACCTCCATCAAACTTTAAAAAAAAAAAAAAAAAAAAAAAGCCATTAGATCCCCCTTCGAGATTAATTTGTAATTTTTTCAGTAGAAAGATATACAGAAATGAGCAAAAAAATACGCCCATCCCCCCTTAATCATTTTGAGTGCAGTGAAGAGTTCAGTGGAAATGGAAATAAGACGTTCAAGGCTTAAAATATTACCTGAGTGAGCCCCATGACAATTCCGAGTGCCATAAAGAGTTCCGTAGAGACTGATGCACAGAGCGGTGACAGGAGGCTGAGCACTGACGGTACCACCACAGACAACCTGATCACCAATTGCTTACCCCTTTATGGGGAGATGGCTCGGTTTTTATGGGCCTCGATCTTCTTCCTCATTGGTTTTCAGAATATAAGACGTTTGACCCATAAATTTGCCAATTTTAAGATCTTTTGCTCCATTTCGTGTCATTTAGGTGTAATTTTTTTGCAGGCGAGCGATACCGAACCTGTAATTTTAGGAGGCGGCCAGTACAATTATCTTGAAGGGGGGGTTTAGGGGGCCTTTTCTTTAGCTTGATGGAGGCCTAGGGATGAAACTAAAGTAATAAATAAATAATTAAATTTATCAACCAAAAAATAACCACCAGCCCCTTAAAATATTACCTGAGTGAGCCCCATGATAATTCTGAGTGCCACAAAGAGTTCCGTAGAGACTGAAGCACAGAGCGGTGACAGGAGGCTGAGCGCTGACGGTACCACCACAGACAACCCGATCACCAACTTCCCTCCGTAGTACTCCGCCGCCCGCCCCCCGATGAAGTTGGTGGCGGTGTAGCCCCAGAAGAACGACCCGAGGATCAGCCCCTGGGTGTTTTCGTCCCACGCAAAGTCACCCTCCTGAAAATGGGACGAATATGTATTTATAGTTAGCATAGGTTTAAAGGCCTTTAGTAGTTCTACTTGAGGGGAGATGGGCGTATTTATATGTTCATTTATGTAGCCTTTTATTAGTTTTTTTTTTTAGTTTCCTCCCCAGACCTCCATCAAGCTTAAAAAAATCATCCTTCCAAGATCCTCCTTCAAGATAAATTTGTACATTTTTTTATAGAATTTTTTCCGGCCGAAGGCTAATTACAGGCTCGCTATCACTCACCAGGAAAAAATCGACACCAAATGACACGAAAAGTCTTAATATTGACAAAGAAATGGGGTGATAGGTCTTAAAATCGTCAAACTAATGGGCCGAACGTCTTAAAATCTGAAAAGTAATGGGGCTAAACATGAGGGAGAGGGAGAGCCAGAAAAACTAACCATCTCCCCTTAAGGAACCACTGTACAATTGCCAAGATAAGAACCTGGGACAAATACTGTGGAAGTGTGCATGTATGGTCAGGTCTCAGCTGGCATTACACTCACTATCTGTCTGGATGGGGGCTTTTTATTTTTTTGTTTATCCCCCCCTGTTTTGCCCCATTAGTTTTATGATTTTAAGAAGCTTCACCTCATTAGTTTGGTGATTATATGACAGTCGGTCCCATTTAGGTGTTAGATTTTTCCTGGCGAGAAATAGCAAACATGTAATTTAGGAGAAGTAAGCCTTTGGCCGAGACATTTTTCTATCGAAAAAGGATAAAGATTGATAGAGGAAACTAACCATGTAGGTAGTGTCGTTGTCACTGGAGTGTGTGTCGGGGCAGACGTTTGATATATTACTGGAGGTGTTGGTAGGGGGTGATGTACCGACCATGGCCACGATAGCTATACTGAGGATGAAGCGGGTCATATAGGCCACCATCAGACCCAGGAACGTTAGCAGGCATAAGGTGTGTCGCGCTTCCCAACACCCAACATCTGTAACACCATTAGCTTTTATAATATATGCTATAATATTTATTGCTTGAGTTTTCTATTTGTTGTCAACACCAGGTTTTCACATCAGCAGATTCAACAGTGCTCACATCAATAAACTTTCCAAAGATCATGAAGTCTACAGTTTTCATTTACAGTTAAAGATTATCTATCTAACCCGTACACTGCCACGTGCCTAAGTTGATGCTTAAACTGGAGAATGGAACTTTTCTCAATAGAGCAAACATTCCAAGGTACGAATATCACCTGATAATAGTTGAAAGGAAATCCAAACAGATATAGAGATAGTATATTGGGGTATTTGGGTGGAGGAAAATTTATCTATTATGCCAGAGGAGAATAGGATAATGATCACTCGAAAAGCGATCATTAAGAACTACCGAATCTAAGTGAGGTGCTACACTGCTACAAAATCGCTTGCAATTGGCAGATCTACAACAGAGAACGAACCATGTGTGGAAGACCTATAAGTTGGGATCATTTGGTTGAGGCAGCACAAACCGGTTGAGGATATCAACTGCTCTATATGGTTGCCTGGGTCATTTACCTACTGAGTTCTTGATACTTAATGGAAAAACATAACACTATTAGGTTTCTTTGTCATAGCAATAATAAGCTTTAATAATAATAATTTACAACATATTTTGCTATACAATCTTCCTAATAGCTGAGTCATCAAGATGAGGACAAGTCAATTTCTCACCAACTTAAAAATCAAGAAAAAAAACGAAACAAATATAAAAACAAACCGATTGTTATCTACTGATTACACTTGACCATTGGCGCAGTGCAGTATGTTGCGTAAACACATTAACCCTTTGAGTACCAGCGACGTGTGTTATATTTCATTCTAGCTATATTTAGACGATATTCTGCAGCTTAAGAAGGCTCTGTGGTGGTTAAAAGGGTTGGTTGAGGTAGTTTATGGCCCTGTTATTGCTAGCGGTCCTTCCTAAGCCGACTAAAATCGTCTAATCATTACCAGCTTATAATTAAAAGGATGTCAACGGTACAGAAGGGGTTAAGAGCCCTTTGAGCATGTACAGTGGCGCTAATAAGTCATGTCTCAGCTGCCATTACATTTGGTTCGCTCTGTGTTGTATTAATGTCTGCCAGATGTTGAATAGGGTGGGTAAATGTAGGAACTTGTGTGTATATCTCGCTCGAAACGAATATATAAAATTTTGGATATTACTGATACCAATTATTGATTAACATATACTTGGTTCCGATACATCACTTATTAGGCCGACTGTACACCTGCGATAATATTTACCTGTACTGTATCTCTCATTACTGTCACAACAACAGGTAAACCATATAATACCCTCCAACCAAAATAACTAATAAATAATAGCTAATTACATGATGCCATTATAGCTATGTACAAAAAGCAAGCTCACGTCAAATCTAGTCTGCAGTGTTAACCCTTTCAGTACCGGTCACGTCTGTTTTATTTTATTTCAGCTACATTTAGACGATTTTATGAAGCTTATGAAGGATATATGGTATCGAAAATGATTAATTGTAATAGTCTTTAGCCTTATAATTGGTAGACGTCCTTACTAAGCTAAATAAAATCGTCGGTTTAAGGAGAGATTTCCACCTGGAGGATTTTTTTCTGAACCTCTTTCTCCCTCATGTTTAGCCCCATTGCTTGTGAGATTTAAAGACGCTTGCCCCATTAGTTTGGCGATTTTAAGAACCCTCGCCCCATTTCTGTCAATTTTAAGACCATTCGTGCCATTTAGGTGCCGATTTTTTCCTGGCGAGCGATAGCGAGCCTGTAATTTAAGGGGAACCGGCCTTTGGCCGGGACATTTTTCTACCGAAAAATGTACAAATTTATCTAGAAAGGGGGTCAAGGGGGAGTAATTTTAAGCTTGATGGAAGTCTAGGGAATCAACTAAATACCTCCCCTTAAGGGGAGAGGGTTGCCTTTTACTGGACCCCCCTTCTCCCTCATGTTTTACTGGACCCCCCTTCTCCCTCATGTTTTACTGGACCCCCCTTCTCCCTCATGTTTAACCCCATTAGTCTCAAGATTTTTTAGAAGTTCGCTCCATTAGTTTGTCGATTTTATGATCTTTCACCCCATTTCTTTGTCAATATTATGACCTTTCGTGCCATTTCGGATTAGGCGGAACATCTTGGAATTAAGTGTAAATGCAACATATTTCCGGGACCTCTTGTTTTTTCTGGACCCTCTTCTCCCTCATGTTTAGCCCCATTAGTTTTGATATTTTAAGACATTTGCCCCATTAGTTTGGCAATATTAAATTTTTTAGTGTCATTTAGGTATCGATATTTTTCCTGAGAGAGAGAGAGAGAGAGATAAGATAGATAGTTATGATAAGAAATATGGAGATATAGAGACACCAATAAAAACCCACAAAAAATAATAATAAATAGACAAAAAATAACCCAAAATAAAACACACACGTTGCATGATCAGATCTAATTTATTTATTTATGCTGATAATAAATAGCACTATAAATTATCTTCCGATATTAACCCCTTCATTACCGAGGATGTATTTTGTGTTATTCCAGCTATATTTAGACGATTTTATGCAGCTTAGAGAAGAAACCGTGGTAGTTAAAATGGATAACCCAGATAGTTTGAAGCCTTTTCATTGCTACACATCCTCCCTAAGCTGCATAAAATCGTCTAATGATATCCAGATTATAATGACAAAGACAACTCGGTACTAAAGGGGTTAAGTCAGTATGTCTGCTCGCTAAACACTACCATTAAAGTTGTAAATATAAATAATAATAATACAAATAAATAACATAATTATACAATATAATTACATTCATATTTTTCTACCTGTCTATATTTATCTATCTATCCCCTTCTGTACCAGCAACGTCTATTATATTTATCTATCTATCCCCTTCTGTACCAGCAACGTCTATTATATTTATCTATCTATCCCCTTCTGTACCAGCAACGTCTATTATATTTATCTATCTATCCCCTTCTGTACCAGCAACGTCTATTATATTTATCTATCTATCCCCTTCTGTACCAGCAACGTCTATTATATTTATCTATCTATCCCCTTCTGTACCAGCAACGTCTATTATATTTATCTATCTATCCCCTTCTGTACCAGCAACGTCTATTATATTTATCTATCTATCCCCTTCTGTACCAGCAACGTCTATTATATTTATCTATCTATCCCCTTCTGTACCAGCAACGTCTATTATATTTATCTATCTATCCCCTTCTGTACCAGCAACGTCTATTATATTTTGTGCTAGCTATATTTAGACGACTTTATGCAGCTTAGGAAGGATCTGTGGTAGTTATATGGGTTGATTGTGATAGTCTGTAGCCTTTTAATGGGCAGACGTCCTTCCTAAGTTGAATATAATCGTCTAATAGTGGCCAGAATGTAATGAAAAGGACGTCGCTGGTACAGAAGGGGCTTTATGCCCTGTTTTATTTTGATCTTTATTATATATGTCCACGACACATATCAATCACCAATATATACCAGTACATACATAATTGCATAATATATAAATACATAAATAAATAATTACATAGATACGTAAATATGTAAATACATACAGTACATGAATAAATACATAAAATAAATATTTAAATATAACTAGCTAAGTTACCATCACTACTACTATTACAATCATCACTAGTACTATAACCATCACCACTCCTACTGTCACCATCGTCGCTTTAACGTCCCGTCCGTCCCCGACCCCTTAATTCGCCGTGCCTAGGCGGCGTCCGTTTTGTGCATGCATAAAATAGTCCGTGTGGGTCGGGGCAACTGCCAGAAAACGTGTTATGTTGGGACACCCACGGGACACACACGGGAGCAGTCGTCGTCTAGACGCAGCCTGGCGGCGTCTAGACGACGACTGGCGGCGTCTAGACGCCGACTAACGGAATGAGAACGGCGGCAAAAAACCGTTGGAATGGCCATCGTGGCCATCGTGGCCACATGGGGCCTCCAGATTGATGCCGTCCTGCCTATTTTCTTGGTCGGGGACGGACGGGACGTTAATTCGTGCATGTGTGAACCAAGCTCGGTTCACACATGCACGAATTAACGTCCCGTCCGTCCCCGACCCCTTAATTTGCCGTGCCTAGGCGGCGTCCTTTTTGTGCTTGCATAAAATGGTCCGTGTGGGTCGGGGCAACTGCCAGAAAACGTGTTATGTTGGGACACCCACGGGAGCAGTCGTCGTCTAGACGCCGACTAACGGGATGAGAACGGTGGCAAAAAAACGGAACGGCCATCGTGGCCATCGTGGCCGCATGGGGCCTCCAGATTGATGCCGTCCTGCCTATTTTCTTGGTCGGGGACGGACGGGACGTTAATTCGTGCATGTGTGAAGCAAGCTTATCAATAAGTAACACCCCGTTCTTAACATTAATCATCAATTGCAAACCCCAATGTACTTGAATAAACTAATGAAAGCATATGGTCCTCCCAGGATTCGAACTCTGGACACCACACCCAGAACATAAGCACCTAAACAATTGCACCACCAATATAAGCAAACCAACCTTTTCCGGAGTTGCTCGTTTGGGCAATATTTCTTTCGTCGGTAATGTAGGAAGTGTGTTGTTCCCTGTTATCACTTCTTCCCTGTTTCGTAATGTCCTCTCTTATTTTCCTTCCTTCCTCCCATCTCCCCCCATCATCACTAGTTCCTCTGCCTCCCTGGTTTCTTAATGGGTTGTCAGATTCTCCGGCCGCTTGGAAGGCTGGGTTGGAAGTCATGGTGGCACTGGAAAGGAAAATGCAATAATAAAACATATCTATTGCATATTAAGGGGAGATGGGTCGTTTTTCTGGCCCTCTTTCTTATTCTTTATGTTTAGTCCCATTAGTTTTCAGATTTTTAGAAGTTCGACCTATTAGCTTGGCGATTTTATGACCTTTCACCCCATTTTGTTGTCAATATTAGGACCTTTCATGCCATTTAGATGTCGATTTTTTCCTGTATTTGTAGAATCGAAAAATGTACATATTTATATTAAAAGGGGGTCTAGGGGGTGTATTTTTTTTAGCTTGATGGAGGTCTAGCGAGGCGACTCAAATATATAATAATAAATACATATACAGTAGACTAAAAAATATGCACTACCCCCTTAACCCAATTCAGGTATGGATGTTTGTAGGCGAGCGGTAGTAAAGCTGCAGGTCTGATTGGAAGGTACATTTGTCTACCGAAAATGTACTAACTGAACTTGAAGAGAGGTCTGGGATGCTGTTTATAATATAATGCCCGTGGTAGGTCTAGGGAGGGGTTTCACTTATTTGTATTTATTTATTGTAGGAGTTCAGTACCGGTGCCGTCCTATTAACATTATTCTGGCTACTTTTAGACGATTTTATTTAGTTTATAAAAAGGCCTCCAGCAATTAGCAGGCTTTGAACTATCTCACTTATCCCTTTTTACTACCACAGATCCTTCTTTAACTGCACAAAATCGTCTAAATATAGCTAGAATATATAAAAAGAAGTCCCTGGTACAGAAGGGGTTAAACAAAAGGTTGGTATCTTATAGCCCCTCATAGTGATATAGTTATATAGTAATTATAGATCCTCATAGTGACATGTGGATATATTAAAAGCACTTGAAGGATGAATATGCAACAGTTTAACCTATTTGTTGTTGTTTAATCCGTGGGTGGCCTGTATGATTCCACCCCAGCCCCAATTCGCCCCATTATTTTGGTTCTTTTAGGGCATTTCGACCCATTAGTTTGGTGATTATAAAGACTTTTACCCCATTCAGCTGTCTATTCTTTTCTGGGGACCGATAGCAAGCCTACACTTTATGAGACATCGGCCTTTGGCCGGGACATTATGCTAACGAAAAATGTATACACTTAGCATGAAGGGGCATATAGGAGTGTTTTTAAAGTTGAAGGGGCTGGGGAGAGGTTTATAATGTCTAGGAAGGAAGGGGGGAAAAGAAAGAAAAAAATATAAAATGACAAAAACCATCAATCCAGCTTAGGAAGGATATTTGGTAATCACAGGGGTAAGCAATATTTTAATTAACCCTCTAACTTCAATAACGTATTCCTCAACTGAATAAAGTCGTGTAACACTAGCCAATCAGGACAAGGAATGTATGCTTCTGCAAAATATGGGTGAGAAAAGTGAGAAAAGGGTATTTATTGAGCATACTGATAGCGTTTTATCTTTCTAACTGGTATAGTGCTTAGTGTGCGGAATTTCGGTGTGAGTATCCTAGATTTGAGTCCTTGGAGTACCACATGTATTCATTACTTTCATTGATTTCATTAGTTAGGTTTATTTGTAAATTAATTGGTGAGTTAGTGAAAACATATATGAATAAGATAGGTTTAAGGCCACCAATATACCTTAAATTGCTTAGATTATTTCGGGTACTGCATATACTCATTTCATGCCCATACATATTTCTAGAGTGTACAGTGGCACTAATAAGTTATGTCTCAGCTGTCATTACGTTTGGCTCGCTCTGTGCTATCAGATATTGAATAGGGTGGGTAAGTGTAGGAATATATGTTTGTATATCTCACTTAAAAAAAAAAAAATCACGTGTAAATATTGCCGATAACAATTATTGATCAAAACATAATTGGTGCCGAGACATCACTTATTAGGCCGACTGTACGTGATTACCTTTTGACTATATTGAGAGAGGAGCGAACAGATCTTCCCTCAACAACAGCTGTACACAAACTGACCTCCTCCTGCTTCAAGGTTTATGTACGTAGCCCACCTGTTTTTTTTCTTCTAACTCAGGTGTGTTCTTTAACCCGTTCAGTACCGGCGACGTCCTTTTCATAATATTCTGGCAACTATTAGACGATTTTATTCAGTATAGGAAGGACGACTACCTATTAAAAGGCTACATATTATCTCAATTAATCCTTTTAGATACCATACTCCTCATAAACTTAATAAAATCGTCTAAATGTAGCTGAAATAGAAACGCTAAAAAAATTACCCTCATTGTTCCCTGATTAAATAGCACTGTATGAATATTCCCATATTCAAAATATTAAATAGCACTGTATGAATATTCCCATATTCAAAATAAGCTACAGGGGGGCAATGCCTATTGAGTTAATTGCTCAATAGGTGGCCTTCTGAGAGTGAGGGTCTGAGACTAGGGGTTGAGACAGTGAAACGCATAAGGCGGTGTAGCTTCAGAGATGGGGCTGCTTCGAGCCAGACAGAGTAAGGGGCGAGGGAACGGGAAAGTGGTCCGGGACCCTAAGAATTGGAACTTTAAAGGTTTCTGTTCGGGCTTTGTCTCGAGTCAGACACCCCCAGCAATGGGATAAGTGCCTGAGTAAATACATACACAAGCACACACACACAATATATATATATATATATATATATATATACTGTATATTTGTATAAATATGGCAACAAATAATGTTGATTGACCATTTATCCGCCTATCACAATGTAACTGTTATCTACCCAACTATCTGATAACCCAGGCAACATCACACACTACACGGTCACTTCAAGTTCATGTCTTTACTTCAGGGATTCCCATTATCACATAGATAATGCCATGACTACCGTGCAGGGTGTCAAACCGGAGCAATATTTAATGAGGACTTGAATAAATATTAGAAGGAATACAAGAAAATTAACCAGAAATAGCAATGTTTTGACCATTTTATCACCACCAAAGACAAAATTTGAACTATGAACCACAATTTTATCCTTACATAATACAATAATAAGGACTAGAAATAATGGACTTTGTTTTCGGGGTTTTTTCGTTTGTTTTTTTTTTTTTCCCCAATATTCCAACTTACTTCCTCTCGGGCATAGGCTGAGAGCCTTAACATTCACCGCTTTACAATGAACAGTGAAGCCCGTGAGGTCTTGTTCCAGTCTAGGGAGTGAGACATGTGAAGCACGTAGAGTACAACGAGCACCTGCCATCTTGCCTTCACACCCTCATTACAAGTATAGAGCCAGTTAGGATGAGTTGCTCATTTTCTCTGGCCGGTTTGAGGGGGAGGTGGTCGCTTTTTTCCTGGACCCCCTTCTCCCTCATGTTTAGCTCCATTAGTATTGAGATTAAACTAATAATAAAATATATATATATATATATATATATATATATATATATATATATATATATACTGTATATATATATATATATATATATATATATATATATATATATATATATATATATATATATTGGTCAATTAACTCCTTAAATTAACTAGTTAAGTTAAGTTAATTTTAAAAGTTAATCGGTTAAGTTAATCAATTAACTCTACCTTTCATTTAAATTGTCAAGCTTCCCAAACTTTAATTTCTGCTTCTTTTATAATTATTTGCACAAGTTATTCAACTTGTGATTGCAAACATCTATTATATATGTATTAAGTAAAACTGTCTATAATATTTAATATCCTATGCTTTGCACATAATTTTGACTATCGGCTTTCAATGTATTACATACCGGTATGTCCACGTAAAACTCCTAACCTCCAAATGTTGTTTTAATCTGAACTACAATAAACTAGTTTAAGAGCCTGTTCATAATCAAAGATATTTACTAGATTGCCTTATTTCCTTACAGCTTTAATGTACACATTCTTATACAGTGCATTTAACTCGAACTTTAAACTTATTTTACTACTAAGCGATTTGAAGTTGACTGAAAATAACAACAATATGGGTTGGAAAGTATACATCTACAATACATATACCGATATTAGAAACACGAAATTAATAATATACAACAATTCATATGAAATATATGACAGGACAACCTATCACGATATTTTTTTCATACTAGAGATCTATAGAACTTGGAAGACAGCAAAACGTTTCCATAAGTATTTTTTCTTATGTGTGTATGAAGGAGACAAACGGCAGGCCGCCTGTAACGAGTGTCTCCCCCAAAGCCAAAAGAGTGACAGAGAGCCAAATTCAAGGGCCTTTGGGGTCAAAATGCCTGGACACACGGAAAATAAAGCAGTCTAAGTCATAGGAAGAAGGAACGATTAATTAAGGGAGAGAGTTTGTTAAGTAGAAGAAAGACCGAGACAATTTGCTAATTCTTGGGTTGGAAAGTTGGAGAGAATAGGAGTGGGAGTGTGTTGAAAGGCGGGTGCCTCACACTCGCCATTGGCCATTGGCCACCCCTTCGGGGATCACGGCGTCAGGCAATAGATAGATAGATAGATAGAGTATATTGATGGTGATATACCTTCCTATTCTTAAATACATAAACTCATTGGATATAATGATAGTGCATTACCTCTGTATCCTTATATGAGATGGGTCTATTAATACTAATATATCCAATGATTACAGAAGATATATACCATATGTACTAGAGAGTGTTAACCTAAATAATATACTAACCCTAATAAATTAACTACAGAGAGAGAGAGAGAGAGAGAGAGAGAGTGAGAGTGAGTGAGTCCAGAACCTAAGACAAAGCCAAGTAGTTCCCCTCGCGATTTTCAGGTTCAGAGCTTCATAGGAGAGGGCTGCGGCTGCTCAGTCAGAGAGGTTTAATGCCGCGACTCACTATGTGGCAGGTTCGGAATAAAAAGGTGGATTTGGCGCAATTTGCTGACTTGGTGATGAGATCCGAGATTTCAGATTTTAGATTTAGATTTTGTACTTTTTAATTTGTTTTCATTATTTTTGTATTGGTATCGTTTA
This sequence comes from Paralithodes platypus, assembly GCA_032716605.1. NCBI lineage: Eukaryota > Metazoa > Arthropoda > Malacostraca > Decapoda > Lithodidae > Paralithodes > Paralithodes platypus. Next base: position 1,988,309 of record CM064497.1, read on the forward strand.
TTATTTTTGTTATTATAATTATTAATATTATTATTATTATTATTATCATTATTATTATTATTATTGTTATTGTTATTGTTGTTGTTTTTGTTGTTGTTGTTGTTGTTATTATTATCCTTGTTTTATTATTGAGAATACCCCCATAACTTACTGTACCTGTGCACTGATTCCTGTATAGCCTAAATTCTATGTCAACTACTATAACCTCAAAAGTCATACATAATTATTATAAATCGTATTTTATTGAAATACTAACAAGTAGGCTACATTGCTTATGCTCTTTTTTTATTTATTTGAATGCTCAGTAATCTTTCTATTTATGCATTTTAGTTATCACGGTCCTTTTTGTTATGTGTTGACCAGTTGACAAGCAAAGATTGTGAAATTTTTCATTCTTCCATTAGGGTGTTGATACTATCTATGACTATGGTAATAGTATTGAGATACATTCACTTAATGATATTCACGAGGATGGGTATGTACTTTCTAGAATCGTCCATTTCATGCTAAATGTAACCAAAGTATCTCAATGCTTAGGTTCGGTGTGGTATATATAATACATCCAATCGTCTTTGTCATAATGTTATATAAATATTATATAAGTTGTATGGCTGGAAGTATTTCTTCTATCTATAGCAAAACATATATAAATACAAAAACAAAATTAAATAAAAAAATAATTGACTTAAAAAGATCAATATCGTGTGTGGTACCCCAGGCCAGGGTCAACAGTGCACCAGGATTCAACCATTGATCTACCAGACTCCGAATGATGGCAGTGATAATGGCGCAAGTCGACCATGATAATATAGCGTAGTACAGTCACCTCCGTATGTTCATGGTCCAAAACAGAGGCCGGGTTACGGTGACTTGAGGTACTGGTCATGGTGATTACAGTGACCTAGTACTACTACTGTTGGTCATGGTGAGCGAGGGTCAAAGCACGAACCATCATATGACCTGTTGGTGAGTCATCATAGGTCATCACCAGGGCACGTAGGATATGGTCACTCGTATACCACACACTATTATTGGCCAATATACCCAATTATTATTATATATATATATATATATATATATATATATATATATATATATATATATATTGGTCAATTAACTCCTTAAATTAACTAGTTAAGTTAAGTTAATTTTAAAAGTTAATCGGTTAACTTAATCAATTAACTCTACCTTTCATTTAAGTTTTCAAGCTTCCCAAACTTGAATTCTGCTTCTTTTATAATTAATTGCACAAGTTATTCAACTTGTGATTGCAAACATTTATTTGATATGTATTAAGTAAAACTTTCTATAATATTTAATATCCTATGCATTTCACATCATTTTGACTATCGGCTTTCAATGCATTACATACCGATATGTCCACGTAAAACTCCTAACTCCAATTTTTGTTTTAATCTTAACTACAATAAACTAGTTTAAGAGCCTGTTCATAATCAAAAATATTTGCTAGATTGCCTTATTTCCTTACAACTTTAATGTACACATTCTTATACAGTGCATCTAACTCGAACTTTAAACTTATTTGACTATTAAGCGATTTGAAGTTGACTGAAAATAACAATATGGGTTGGAACGTCTACATCTACAATACATATACCGATATTAGAAACACGAAATTCATCATATACAATTCATATGAAATATATGACAGGTCAACCTATCACGATATTTTTTCCATGCTAGAGATCTATAAAACTTGGAAAACAGCAAAACTTTTCCATAAGTATGTTTTCTTATGTGTGTATGAAGGAGACAAACGGCAGCCCGCCTGTAACGAGTGTCTCCCTCAAAGCCAAAACAAGTGACAGAGAGCCAAATTCAAGGGCCTTTGGGATCTAAATGCCTGGACACACCAAAAATAAAGCAGTCTAAGTCATAGGATGAAGGAACGATTAATTAAGGGAGAGAGTTTGTTAAGTAGAAGAAAGACCGAGAAAATTTGCTAATTCTTGGGTTAGAGAGTTGGACAGAATAGGAGTGGGACTGTTGAAAGGCGGGTGCCTCACACTCGCCATTGGCCATTGGCCACCCCTTCGGGGATCACGGCGTCAGGCAATAGATAGATAGATAGATAGAGTATATTGATGGTGATATACCTTCCTATTCTTAAATACATAAACTCATTGGATATAATGATAGTGCATTACCTCTGTATCCTTATATGAGATGGGTCTATTAATACTAATATATCCAATGATTACAGAAGATATATACCATATGTACTAGAGAGTGTTAACCTAAATAATATACTAACCCTAATAAATTAACTACAGAGAGAGAGAGAGAGAGAGAGAGTGAGAGTGAGAGTGAGTGAGTCCAGAACCTAAGACAAAGCCAAGTAGTTCCCCTCGCGATTTTCAGGTTCAGAGCTTCATAGGAGAGGGCTGCGGCTGCTCAGTCAGAGAGGTTTAATGCCGCGACTCACTATGTGGCAGGTTCGGAATAAAAAGGTGGATTTGGCGCAATTTGCTGACTTGGTGATGAGATCCGAGATTTCAGATTTTAGATTTAGATTTTGTACTTTTTAATTTGTTTTCATTATTTTTGTATTGGTATCGTTTATTATTTTTGTTATTATAATTATTAATATTATTATTATTATTATCATTATTATTATTATTATTGTTATTATTATTGTTGTTGTTGTTGTTGTTGTTGTTGTTGTTGTTATTATTATCCTTATTTTATTACTGAGAATACCCCCATAACTTACTGTACCTGTGCACTGATTCCTGTATAGCCTAAATTCTATGTCAACTACTATAACCTCAAAAGTCATACATAATTATTATAAATCGTATTTTATTGAAATACTAACAAGTAGGCTACATTGCTTATGCTCTTTTTTTATTTATTTGAATGCTCAGTAATCTTTCTATTTATGCATTTTAGTTATCACGGTCCTTTTTGTTATGTGTTGACCAGTTGACAAGCAAAGATTGTGAAATTTTTCATTCTTCCATTAGGGTGTTGATACTATCTATGACTATGGTAATAGTATTGAGATACATTCACTTAATGATATTCACGAGGATGGGTATGTACTTTCTAGAATCGTCCATTTCATGCTAAATGTAACCAAAGTATCTCAATGCTTAGGTTCGGTGTGGTATATATAATACATCCAATCGTCTTTGTCATAATGTTATATAAATATTATATAAGGTGTATGGCTGGAAGTATTTCTTCTATCTATAGCAAAACATATATAAATACAAAAACAAAATTAAATAAAAAAATAATTGACTTAAAAAGATCAATATCGTGTGTGGTACCCCAGGCCAGGGTCAACAGTGCACCAGGATTCAACCATTGATCTACCAGACTCCGAATGATGGCAGTGATAATGGCGCAAGTCGACCATGATAATATAGCGTAGTACAGTCACCTCCGTATGTTCATGGTCCAAAACAGAGGCCGGGTTACGGTGACTTGAGGTACTGGTCATGGTGATTACAGTGACCTAGTACTACTACTGTTGGTCATGGTGAGCGAGGGTCAAAGCACGAACCATCATATGACCTGTTGGTGAGTCATCATAGGTCATCACCAGGACACGTAGGATATGGTCACTCGTATACCACACACTATTATTGGCCAATATACCCAATTATTATATATATATATATATATATATATATATATATATATATATATATATATATATATATATATATATATATATATATACTGTATATATCAATTCTATACCCTTTAACATTTTTACTCATACACTTTTTATTACCTCGATTTCTAGCAGTGCATGGTTAGTTCTGTGAATTCGTAGCCAGCTGATTCGATACAATATAGTTCGGAGTCTCGGAGAATCTGTAGGGGGTATTCACTGTTCAGTTGTCTGTGTGCCTCGAGGGTGGACACTACGTATTTGTTGTGCTCTGCGTTGGAATTATTTGGTGTGCAATCTGTAACATATGCTGGTATTTTCAGGTATTTTGTATTTTTTGTCTGCATTATTATTTTTGATCTATTATCATGTGTATTTTCTTTCCTATTTTCAATGTTGTCTTTGCTTTCCTCTCACACACTCACTCTCATTCACTCTCACTCTCTTACTCTCTCTTGGGTTTGCCTAGTAGTATTGGCCATTTTATATTTAATTATTTATTTATATTTTTCTGTCATTTCCTTGACTTTTATTACCCCCCCCCCCTCCTTCCCACACGGAAAACATACCTATCATCATCATCATCATCACTAGCACACAAGATATACATATTTTTCAGGTGTATATATTCATTCTGTCAACTTTTCAAAGTTATTTCCACATTCTCATTTTATCCCAAGCCCGAACTATGAAACGTTTAGTATTATAAAAACAAAAAACAAAAACAAAAAACATCGTAAAAACTCTTGTGTTTACCTGGTAATCAAGGGACTGGGGTTCTCGACAAGGGGCTCCATTCCTGAAGATGCACTTGACTTACAGTGTGCTGGCTTAATAATCCGGAAGGTTGATAGCCTCTGAAGTCCTATTTTAACTAACTAAATAAATTAATCGTGTGTGGTATCCGAGTGACCATATCTTACGTGTCCTGGTGATGACCTATGATGACTCACCAACAGGTCATATGATGGTTCGTGCTTTGACCCTCGCTCACCATGACCAACAGTAGTAGTACTAGGTAACTGTAATCACCATGCCCAGTACCTCAAGTCACCGTAACCCGGCCTCTGTTTTGGACCATGAACATACGGAGGTGACTGTACTACGCTATATTATCATGGTCGACTTGCGCCATTATCACTGCCATCATTCGGAGTCTGGTAGATCAATGGTTGGATCCTGGTGCACTGTTGACCCTGGCCTGGGGTACCACACACGATTATTGATCTTTTTAAGTCAATTATTTTGTTATTTAATTTTGTTTTTGTGTTTATATATGTTTTGCCATAGATAGAAGAAATACTTACAGCCATACAACTTGTATAATATTTATATAACATAATGAAAAAGACGATTGGATGTACTGTACCACACCGAACCTAAACATTGAGATACTTTGATTACATTTAGCATGAAATGGACGATTCTAGAAAGTACATACCCATCCTCGTGAATATTATTAAGTGAATGTATCTCAATACTATTACCATAGTCATAGATAGTATCAACACCCTAATCATCATTACTAATACAGTAGGCCTATCATAGCCATTATATATAAATCATCCTTTTCATCATTAAATCATTATCAGTCACCATAATCAGCTTTACTAACATCATACTCATTATTAATCATCAGTCATCATCACCTCCTAGTTAGAGTCGCTTTCCTAACACTGTTGTTAGGATTAGGTGTCTTGCTGTTGGTGTTGTCATCTTTTAGTGGTTGTCCATTTGTTTTAATAACTTTCATCTTTTTATTCGGAGTTGTATTCGTTTTATTATTTGAAGTTGCTGTCCTATTTGTGTTATTGGGATTGTTTTAAACTGCTATATATATTTGGATTTTTTTTTTAAATTTGGTATAGCCTATCTGTCATCTCAATATTTGGAGTACATTGGCCTGATGAACCGTTGTCAACAATGTGCTCCTCCTCATATGGTGTTTAGTATATAGGTTGTCTGTTTTTATAAGTATACGGTGTTTTTATCAGGTTCCCAATGTTTGTTATGCAGAGTTTTTTCCTTCTTTTGTTGGGGTGTGGCTAATGTTTTCCTTTTTCACAGGAGGAGGAGGATAAATGACGAAGAAGAGGAAGGTACAAAGGAGAACAAAAGGAAAAGAAGGAAAAGGATGAAAAGGAAGAAACGAATAGCTAAAAACATGATATTAGGAGAAATACCACGTATATGCCTAATAAATGTATGCTATATAAATAAATGGATAATCAATAGTCTGTTCATTGTGACACCCTACCTAGTCCCTTGTAAACCAGGAAGGGCTGAAGCAAATGGGCTGTAAACGTCCACACCTATTTATTGAGTATAATTATCAGCTCCATTGTGCAGGTAGTTTGTCTATGTGTGTGTGTGAGAGAGAGAGAGAGAGTTGAGAGATACATAGATAGATTTACATTTATATATATAGATAGATAAATAGATAGATTGACAGAGAGAGAGAGAGAGAGAGAGTAATGACTAGTTTGTGAGATAGATAGATAAATAGATGCGTGCATAGATAGATAGATAGCTAGTGAGAGCGAGAGTAATTAGTTTGAGATAGATTGATAGACAGATAAAAAGATAGATAGATAGATAGTGAGATAGAGAGAATAATGAGTAGTTTGTTTGGGATTTCTAGACTCAGGATTAACACTATCTGATCTGACGTATTAGGGATGTTTATGATAGTTTGTCGTTATATTATTGTGGATTGAGGAATTTGAGAGTATTGTAAGGGTAAAGACAGCCTCAATTAACCTTCTGATTGCCATAAACCTTCCCTAATCTGAATAAAATCGTGTGATAATAACCAGAAAACGGAAAAGAAATGCGTAATCTGATCTTGAAAGGGTTAACTCACTAACTCTTGATGCGGATATCTTGCTCCTTGGTTGAATACAATATCCTGCCGGTACCATAATAGAACACAGAACTAATGAGACATCAAGCAATTACACAATAAATTGAATAATCAGAAACTAATTACAGTAGAAAGCCCGAGCACAGACTAACATATAATAAGTTAAGGGGAGATCTCCACTTAAGGGATTTTTTTCTGGACCCCTTTCTCCTTCATGTTTAGCCCATTGCTTTTGAGATTTTAAGACGTTCGCCCCATTAGTTTGGCGATTTTAAGAACTTTCACCCCATTTATGTCACTTTTAAGACCTTCCGTCCCATTTAAGTGTCGATTTTTTTCTGGCGAGCGATAGCGAGCCTGTAATTTAAGAGAAATCGGCCTTCGGCCGGGACATTTCTCTACCGAAAAATGTACAAATTTATCTTGAAAGGGGGTCATGGGGGTGTAATATCAAGCTTGATGGAAGTCTAGGAAACACACTAAAAACCTCCCCTTAACGCTGCATAGGTACATTTAATTACAAGCATTACAAGTGTTATGCCCTGTTTTTCTACAGGTTTAACTTGGGTAATGTGAGTTCTAAATTGACTGGGTATATAAGGCTGCATGCACAATACAAGATATGAGGAATAGAGAACACAAAGAAACACATGGTAGCAAGTTACATGATCACGTTTATTGTTATACCACTGCAGAATACTTGTGTAAGACAATATAATAGAATTGAACAACACTAGCATAAGTGGATCTGGATGGAGCCTAGTCTCCCACTTCCAACGTTCAGGTATTAATCTTCTGATCACTGGCTTTGATTTCACAGGTTTATATACCGAAGACCATCAATGTTACTTATAGATTCATATTCACTGTTAGATTTATTACTGGTAGCTCTGGTGCACAAGTAGTTCACAGACTAGATTAGACACACGTATTTTTAGAGCACGGGAATTCTAGTAACCTCAGGGGGTACTGATCTAAGTTTTATATCCTTGTCTCAGAAATACATAGAACGCAAATCAGTGGGCGAACGTTAGATATCACTAGAGTTTTAATATCTGAATAAGGTAATTACGAGAGTCAAGGTCGCCTGTTAATTAAAGAGCACTGATCGCTTAGTACGTCCCAAATGGAATGGTTAAGTATGAATTACACTGGGCAAGGTCTTAGCCACTTCGTAGAAATATTAATTAGTGAATCTAAAACAGCACAGTAATATGTAGTACTGCTAAAGGGAATCTTGGGTAGTATCTGATGGGTCTGGTCCTGGTTATCTTGCGTCCATGATGTTGGGGGCTAACGACTGGTTCCGCGGCCGTCCAGGGGGGCCATATGTGTGAAGTTCTTCAATACGTGGGCAGGTCCTTCTATCCAAATCTGCCACGGAGTCTGCCGGTTCTGGGATCTCACTCCGGAACAACACAAGGGCAGAGCTAGAAATTAACTGCAGGGTAGTGACCCCTGGTTGGTGTCTAGCTTTCAACTGATTTGACTGGGGGCGGGAGTTAGATTTATAGGCTCGGTTCTGGACCCTGTAGACAGTAGGGATCTCGAGTCTTATGGACTTAATTGAGCTCTCAATAGATATGGGGACTAGGTAAGATGGTATTTACTGTTGTGGCACAGGGCGATAGGAAGCCTTTATATTTTCATATAACTGAGCCTTAGTAAGAGGTACTATTTTGGCTATACTGGACGTATTTAGGGGAGAGAGACTGGATCTACTTTGCGAGGAGGATGGGGACAGCTGTGATAGGAGCGTCTCTCTAGATTGTTCAATCTTCATTCTATGGTATAGCTGAGGTGCTAATTTAGTGATCAGAGCATGCAAGAAAGGTAAATGGTTTATTGTGAGTTAATAGCGGTTAGTAAAGGTGTTAGTCATTCATGGTTAGTTCATTGATAGGAAGAATTCCTGTGCTACCTGGCAATGACTCGAAAGTCAAAACAGGGGCCAGGTATACCTCCGCGGGGGTGGGGGTCTCCCTCCTCGGGTGGGCAAAAAGGGGGAGCTGGGCGCCCTCTCTCTGATATATTCGTCCGGCGGCTGTGGCTAGGGGCTTGCCATATCACCAGTGTTTGTAATAACCCTCTGTGTATGAGACAGATGTGAGTGTCTTTAATACCAAAACCGAAGGTACCTTAGCTAGCTGGTTTTACTCGGCTGGTTGTTAATTGTAGGGTTTGCTGGATATGGTGGAGACTGGGTTGCTAACTCTGCCACATTTATCTGGAAGTATGACAATAGAAGTTAGTTACTGGCGGGGCGGCTAGCCTCGCACCGACGACCATTGGGTGCAGGGTTGTGAATGTGTTGTAAGAGAATAGATGGCATGCAAGGGGCTAGTAAAGTTCTAATGTTGTTCTGGCCTACTAAGTGAAGGTAGGCTGGATAGGAGTATATATAAAAGGTTGGAGAGCGTTAGTAACGGACAATTCAAGGATCTTCAAGAGGTATGAGAGAGAGGCTAGGTCGGACAAGAGTCGAGAAGCGCGGGTGTCCTAATGAGAGGGGGGGGAGAGTTCAAGGGCTACAGGGAAATTTTGCCCCTAAGGTCCCTGGGCGTGGGGGTGGCATTAGGCTACAATTTATATGGAAGTTTGAAAAGGCAGTAGAATACGTTAGCCAAATGCTACCGGGGAATGCAACTATGGGGTGGTATATGAGTCTGGAAAAGATAGAGTTATGTGATCAGTCAGAGGGTTATGGATACTATTAGTTGGCCCTGGGAACTGCGTTTTCTATTAAATATAAAATACCACCCACAGCAGCAGTTCGTAGGGGTACTTAGTTATTGTTTCGGGGTACTTATGACAGATACTGATAACCAGGTTATCTTATACAATCTCTGGTTGGGGTAAGAGGTGTAAGACACGAAATAAATTGGCGTAGTGTGGGCTGTGGATACGAAGGAGGCAAGGGGAAGACGTATGACAATTGTGGAAAGTAAATGGAAAAAGGTGAACACAATGGCGGATAAAAATACTTAACCTAAGGATTGCATACATAGATTTATGGGGCGATGGGTCTTCAGAAGCTTAGTCTGGCAAGACAAGATGTTAGGGAATGTTAATATTAATACTTAGTTACTAGAGGAACAGTGCAAGGGGCGACTGGGCACGGGTTACATATATCTATACTCGTCATGGAAAATGATATACGAGGTCTAGGGACAGCGTGGGTGTTTTAACTTCTAAGATATATAACATCTACTTCTCGGATGCAAGAACATACATAGATATAATTATGGCTGTCTGATGTGTTGGCATTGGCTCAACGTCGGGACAGGCATGGGTGTTTTTAATATGAATGTATATTCCTGTTCATCATCTTTGTAGTTAGAAGTGTAGGACACGAGGGGGTTAGTGTACGTGAGATGTGGAAAATGGTCAGTTTTAGAAAAGGTAAATGGGTGTGTCCTGGAGCTGTTTAGCCCTGCGGGCTTGGGCCTGGCTGAAATGGCTGGCTCGGTCGGCTGGTCCTTTCGTTCTGTGGACCTTTCCTTTGGTGTTTCTGTGTGGTGTTCGTTCATGGCTTCTGTGGTGGGCTTCTCGTTCTGGGGCATTTTAACAAGATTAAACAATGATCTATGAATCAGTCAAATACTAACAAGACAAATAAAACCCGCGCGAACTAGCCGACTAAATTCATTGTCGGTGTAAAAGGGGATATTTTGACGTGGAAACTAAGGACATTCCGACGACACTCGGGGATGATTCACTTTTTGGTCGATTTGTTTTAATTTTGTGTTTAATATTGTTTTACGTTTCCTCCCTAGACCTCGACCCATCAAACTTAAAATAACATACATTAAATCCCCCTTCTAGATTAATTTGTACATTTTACGGTAGAAATTTTTTCCGGCCGAAGGCAGGTTCTTCCAAAATTACAGGCTCACTATCGCTCGCCAGCAAAAATTTCGACACCAAAATAGCACGAAAGGTCTTAAAAAAGACAAGGAAATGGGGCGGAAGGTCTTAAAATCGACAAACTAATGAGCCGAACGTCTTAAAACCTAAACACTAATGAGGCTAAACATGAGGGAGAAGGGGATCTAGAAAAACGACCATCTTCCCTTAAAATAATTTGGTCACCTAAAATAATCTATCTTAAGTCTAGTTTCCGATACCTGTGAGCAAATAAATAAATAATACCAATACCATCCTAAAAGTGTTGCCGGAAGAATGATAACCCTAATAATACTAATACCATCCTAAAAGTGTTGCCGGAAGAATGATAACCCTACAAAATTGACGATAAAAGCGTTCGCGGTAGTGCTTGTATTTTGTTATATATATATATATATATATATATATATTTGAGTTTCCTCGCTAGACCTCTAACAAGCTTTAAAAACATACTACCTATAGATTCCCTTTTAAGATTTATTTTTTACATTTTTCGGTAGAAAAATGTTCCGGCCGAAGGCCGATTCTTTCTAATAATACAGGCTCGCTATCGCTCGCCAGGAAAAAATCGACACCCTAAATGGCACGAAAGGTCTTAATATTGACAAAGAAGCGAGGCGAAAAGCCTCAAAATTGCCTAACTAACGGAACGATCGTATTACATTTTCAAAACTAATATGCTAAACATGAGGGAGAAGGGAATCCAGAAAAAGCGACTACCTCCCCCTTAATAATGGACAACCATGAGCCGCAGAATTGGGAGTTATCAAATTTATGTAAACAAAATACCACACGAGCCAGCTTTCCTTTATCTATTATATTTATGTAAACAAAATACCACACGAACCAGCTTGCCTTTATCTATTATATTTCCCTATTTTGAATGTAGGGGGATACATTGTTTGCTTATCAGTTCAATTGTCTCCTGATAATCCCTATCTGTTTTCGTTGCATTATCAGCTCAACAGAGAACATCATAATATGTGTAGCTGAAGTTGAAGTAACTTATAGTAGATCAAACCGAACGGTCTTTACTTTTACACTGTAAAAAACATTCGTTAAATTTACACTGAAAGACCGTAAATTACCCCATTCGAAAACTTTAATCACTATTATGATTAACTATTTTGTTTTTTAATTACGTTAATGCGTCCGTATATACCTTATCCGGTAATATCAATGATCAGTTAACTTTGTGACTGTTGAAATTGCGTGTTATGTTGGCAATAGTGCTGGTTACCGTAAATATTTGCAAACAATTTTAAAGTATATTTCATCCAATAACTTCAGTACGGTAGGCCTATTTACTGGATAATTTTTGCAAGAAACACAACTTTCAAAATAATAATAATCAGTGAAATGTGGAAGTGACATTGATAATTGGTATATGATTTCCATTATTATTTATGCTAAACTGAATGGAGTTTGGAAACTTATGAAAATTTAAGATTATAATGATAGTTAGGATTGGAAAATCTAAAGAGAAGAGCCTAATTCTGAAAAGAAAGAAAAATAATAATACCACACAGATAGTCATTCAAGAGTTTATAAATAATGTATGCTCATTATACTATGTGCAAAATAAATAATTCAAATAAATAACATAAGAGTCATACAGCAAGAATACAGTAAAAATGGCGAATAACGACTACACTCCACTCCTCGGCAAGACTCCACACAACTCCAGATATTCCAAACTAGTGAAGGCTTTGGCGGGACTCACGGTGGAGCCAGCTCTCTTCCTACATGGCTTAGCTCATGCCACAGACCAGGTCATCTTGACGCAAATTTCTATAGACAAAATCTGCCAAGTTCAATTTAGATACAGTCAAGAAATATGTGATAATCTTGAAACAGGTAATTATGATGAAGAACAAGATCGAGTGCAACGTATGACTTCGAACTACAATGCCTACCTACACTGGGTTGAATATATTCCCGCATTATTTGTCTCAATAGTCCTCGGCTCCTGGGGTGATATTCGTGGTCGACGCTTTCCTGTCATTCTCCCAGTTATTGGTAGTTTTCTCAGCTCTCTATGTTTAATGGCTAATGCATATTGGTGGAATCTGCCGGCGTCTATGCTTTATGTTTCCTATATTCCTGTTGGCATGACTGGTGGATCCATAGGAATAGCCTCAGCTTCAAATGCGTACTTAAGTGCTACTTCGCAGGACAGGTCTAGAACAACCAAGTTGTCTTCTGTTGAGTGGTTGACGTATCTTTGTTATCCACTTGGCATGTACACCTCAATGTTCATATACCAAAAGAAAGGTTATGTATGGGTCTACAGTCTACAGGCTATCGTGTACTTTGTATGCTTCATCTACCTACTGGTCTGCTTGAAGGAGCCACCAAGCATAAAGAAGGATTCTGTAGAGAATTCGAAGAGCGTGTGCGCTGTTTTGTCTCCAGCCCAGCTGAAGAAGACGTTTACTGTGACGTGGAGGCGGTCGGATGGCAAGATATCGGTTCCACTTATCATCCACACTCTCATCATCTTCCTCGTCGTGTTTATAATGGGTAAAGTATAAACAAATTGCTATAACCTATACTTTAACAGGAGCAGCATCAAATTTGCCTTTAAAGCAATGTTGGCCTTCACGGTGAAAGATTTAACAAATCGAAAGCTAGCTTATTTATAATAATACACAGGGTGTCCCGCGAGTTTTGTCAAATACTTCCCGAGATAAAAGATTAAGTAATTCTAAGTAAACACTATTATATACACATTGGCTTTTGGGGGCATTTTGGTGTTTTTTGTAATTTTTAACCCTGTTTTTCTTCAATAAGATGAGGATAGGAAAAAAAACTATAAAGTGTATTATGAAGCATGATATCAATACTTCAAACTGACACCAAAAACCTCCCTACATCGTACTTCATATTCCCTTGACATGGAGTTGAATATTACAAGAAACCAACAAAACCTAATTTTAAGCTCATCATCACGGAAAGAAGAAAGGAGCTACAGAGGATTGTTTGGTGTTTTCATTAAGTATTGATACCATGCACCATCATACAGCATTTACCGTGATCGCTATTCATTTTCATTACTCGGAAAATGGGTTTAAACTGACAGTTTACACCAATAAATCCTCTTTAGCTCCTTTCTTCTTTCCGCGATGATGAGCTTAAAATTAAGTTTGTTGGTTTCTTGTAATAATATAGCTAATCCAAAACCCTTAATGAGTTGGATTTATTATATGCAAGTTGACCATATAATTAACCCGAACTATATCCTACTAATCACGAGATAAAGAAATATTTTAAATACAGAAGAATGGAGAAAAAAAAATAGAAGAAAATCTTCATATACTTAATGCGGTCCTTTCGATGTGAGAAAATGCGTATTGTTGTGGATTAAAGGTTGGTGGGATGTTACTCTGAAAAAATAATTATCAGTGGTCGTGGTTTGGGGTATAAATGTAGTTTGGAAAATAGTTTCTAAAATATGGAGAGGTGTTATGTTAAACTAAGGAGTTAACAGACATTTGTACAATGGGGTGAGATGCAAAGCGGTGGCGAAACTGAACATTTATCATAAATCGTCTATAAAACAATGCAGAGAACAATATTTCTGCAGATGATTCAAACTGTTTCTGCACCTCTGCTTCACATCTTTACCTTAATCTTTTAGCGAACCCAGACTTATTAAGCACAATTCAGAGGTATTATAACTTACCTGTTATTAAAGAGATATCATTATGTGCTATACAAGACCACTTCCTCTTGCTATGCCTATTTCTGACCGTAAACGTAAAACCAAAACCTTTTTCTTATGATTATAATTTATATATTTATGTTTTATTTATTTATTTATTTATGTATTATTTTTTTTTGTCTCCAGGTGTTAAGAATCAGTACTATTTGTTCACAAGGAAGATGTTTGAGTGGCAGTATGAGGACTACACAAAGTGGCTCATGTTCCAGTACCTTGTGTCGGCTCTCGGTAAGCTATCACACATTTGTTTTATTTACATCCATCCTTCATTCCAGTATACATAATAATAATACAATATTCAAATAATATGTTACAGGTGCTATGTGAAACTGTTATTGTTGGTCACAGACATATATACTGTATATATATATATATATATATATATATATAATATGTATTTATACCCAGCTACATGCCCCATAACTGGGGGTGCCCGACTCGAGACAGAGCTCGAACATATATATATATATATATATATATATATATATATATATATATATATATATATATATATATATATATACTGTATATAAATATATATACTGTATATATATATATATATATATATATATATATATATATATATATATATATATATATATATATATATATATATATATATATATATATATATATATATATATATATAAGGTAGGCCTATATATCAACAGATATACCCGCACCCAAATATTGTAAGGTAGAGTCATCAGCAATATACAGTAAGTGCTAGGACTAGTGGTAGGCCTACTGTTGAGTAGTTCATTAATAATTATTAGCAAGTGAACTTGGGGCAGGACAGAACCCTGAGGAACACCGGAGTTGATAGGTTGAGGAAGTGAGCGATGGCCAACTACAAACACAGCTATGGAATGGCCAAAAAAGGAAATTAGATACTATAATACTAATAATAATAATAATAATAATAATAATATTTATTCAGTTAGCAATTTACAGAGTTGGTACCACATAGTATGTTATAAATATGACATGTACCAGCCTTGCATAATTCCAACTAAGGATAGCCCAATAAGGCCGTTAGGCGTATTTCCATTGGGGTCCTTGTGGGATTAGGTTAGCTGGGGAAAATGGGAGGATAAAGAAATAGATACTTTAGAGAAAGTATTTCTAGGGGGTTATTTTAAGATACCTTACATCCTATAGTAAATATCAGTAATCCGTAATCAGTAATCATTTCAGTTTGGTTTGTCTATCTCTTATGTCGTATTTAGTAGTAGACATAAGCTTGGTGCTCCCTTCTCGCAGCTGTCCGGTTCAGGTGTTCCTTCAGGCTACGTCTGAAGGAATACAGTGTTCTCTTTTCACGGACTGACTTTGATGGCAGTGAAGAAGAATGTTTGCTTACCCTGTCCTTGGATTCTCGGGACCTTAAAATTAAACATCCTGTTTCTTGTATTATGTCCACTCCTCTCATTTGCTTTAACAACATAATTCTTTAGATACTCTGGAGCTCTGTCATAGAAAATTTTGAAGGCATTAGTTAGCCTGATTTGTTTGGCCCTGTCAGAGACATTGAGCACACCTAGTGACTGAAGTTGTTCCTGGCCAACATGTGATCTGGGTCCTAGGTTCAGCATGAACCTAACCATTTTATTTTGAGTGACCTGAAGTTTGTGCTGTGCTGATTTAGATGATGCAGAGTACCAGGATGACACAGAATAGTCAAAATGACATTGAACAAGCGCTTGGCAGAGGGTCTTTTTGGTCGCCGCGGGCAAGCATCCCACCTGTCTATACAGGTATTTTATACGTGCTCTACACTTACTCAGGATAGATTCCAAAATTGTTTCACCTGACAAACTCGCGTCCAGTTTCAGTCCGAGATATTTAACTTGTGACACTGTTGTTATAGGAATATCATTACAGTTGACCGAGAAGCCCACAATGGCTTTCAGTTTGCGTTTTGTTCCACATAAGATGGCTTCCGTCTTATGTGGAACAAAACGCAAACTAAACTCTACAGGGTTCACAAATCCCTGTAGCGCCGATATTTGTATATGTTAGAAACTAGCTAATAACCTCTTCTGGAAACTCCTGCGTGTTCCAAGTCTCATCTCCATAGTCCCAAGGGTTTGGGGGCTAGAGGATAACAAGCAGACAAGCAAACATACTATGCAATTTGATATATGCAGTAGAGAGATATTTTGCCTTTTTGTATTTTCATTTATTTGTATATATCTACAGTATATGTATATATTTCTTTACCTTATAGGCTTGTTCTTCTTGATGGTGGTGCTAAGTTACTACTGGAGGGTGGACGACTCCATTCTTGGCTTCATGGGGGGGTCCTCCTACATGTTCTTCTATGTTCTCTTTGGCACTGCACCTTACCCTTGGGTCCTATATCTTGGTAAGGCAACTATATTATAGATAGATGCATACTGTACATATCAATTATTATATAGATAGATAAGCAGACATAGCTACATATATTATGTATTAACATTAGAAAAGTGAAATATTGTATGGTCACAAATTTATCCGGCTTAGTAGTCATAATTACTTATGAGTTTTGGAGAAGTTTACTAACTTTATCTGAACATTATAGAACTGTATATTTAAAGTGATCTTGACATAGCTGAAAGTTGTTCTGGACATGTTAATCATATGACAACCATCAATTAATGATTGGCTTAAATCAGTAGATGTTTGTAATAACTTTATAACTTTCTCTAAGTAATGCTAAGCTTGAAATACTCACGGGTAATTTGACAATAAGTCAGTGTATTTTTCGTCGTGGTAGGCATTCTAAGTTATATATACTATCAATCTATCTATCTATCTATCTATATACTCAGGCCTAATCCCCACTGTTCCTATTTGTTTATTTATTTATTTATTTATTTATTTATTGTTAGGGGGGGGGGGGGCGACTCAAGACAGTGCAAGAAAAGGGACAACACAAAACACAACAGAAAACAACAAACACACAAAAACAAAACACAAATTCATACAGTATGATCAAATAAGAGATCTACTATAGGAGTTGATAGGCCTTCCGCAGAGTCATGTATTTTTAGATCATTATGGGAAGGAGTTAATTTTGGGCTAAGGTAACCTTTGCACTGTATAATGCCCAGAAAAATTGTGGCAATAGCCGAAACGCAAAACCAGATACGAGAATATACTTTAACTGCCAGCCCAAGAGAGGATACTTTATTGGACTCGTGGTAGAGTATTCGCCTTGCATAAATATTTATGGATCGGAAAACCCTTACAACTGGTGGCAGAAAACCCCTTACGTATTATAAGAGGCAACGAAGAGGGGGGTGGGGGGGTCTGGTACTGTTTTACCTAGGTAGGCATACTACTTATGGGGGAAGGAAATCCCTAAAAACCCCAGATAAGGCGAGTTTAATAACTCTTGGTTGCTTACTAGGGGAGACCCTCATGGATTTCAATGACCATAGAGGCATTTTAGTTGGTTGAAAGAGGGCGCTTGGCGTAAGTCTTTGCAACCAGCACTGTAACTCATTTGAATATAACATTAAGACCAGAGGTCTTTCAGGTAAGTACAACTCTGTACAACTTTGAATTTGGCTCTGTCACTCTTTCAACTCTAGGGGAGTCATTAGTTACAGGCAACTTTTGCCTTTTGTCTCCTTCATTCACTTAGAAAAAAAAATAAAAAATCTAGCCCACAGTCTGTAAAAGGGTCCGGAGCCTGAGCATCACTACTTGGTGGTCTGGGCTTGTAAAGCATACACGGTGAATCTAGACCACCAAACCAGATTGGTACATGCTATATCGAGAGAAGGGTTAATATAGTCTATTGGAACCCTGTACTTACATTACCTCAATGGTAGGTGGCATTCATGGCTCCATATCTAGAATTAAGGCTATTGGCGATGGAGCACTTGACTCATGACTCCAAAGCTCATTCCCAGATTGGCAGCACAAGCCTGTCTGTGGGTATCTCCTGGAATGGAGACGTAGGGTGAGTGCTATCGCGTATTGCTTCGGTGCATGATCACAATGGATAAAAGGGTTCATTTTTTGTATTTCCCATAAATAATAAACAGAAGCGATGAGTTAAACCACAATCATAAATATTAGACGTTCACAAATTATAGGCTTAAAAGAAGGTATAAAAAGGGCAATTAAGTAAAATTGTCCTTGCTATACATACCCGGCAGCTGTGATGTTCCTTCCTGAAAGTTTTAGCCTACTCTACTGGGCGAATACATCGTTCCTTCCGGAATCTGACCCTTAAAAAAACAATAAAATAAAAAATACAAAATAAAAAAACGCACCAGTGCCGGGGCAATGGATGCAATATATGATTAGGTGACATGTTTCCTTGCCACTACCTCCTCTCTTCCCCTTATATGTGTCTCACCCCCTCCCTCCCTCTCCTCCGCCCCTTTCTCCCTCAACTTCCCCCCTCCTCCTATGTTCTACTTTTCCGTCCCCCACTCGCTATACTTCCTCCCTCCCCCCTCAAATACATTCAGTCACTCTCCTCTACCTCTCCAGTACCTCCCCCTTCCTTATACTGTACATGTGCGAGATAATGGCAAGACCAATCAGTGTTGCGAGAGACTCCAGAGAGAGAGAGAGGGTCTATGCTGCTCAGCCGCCCATGCACTCGATACGCTCCCGTCACAATATTCCGTTGTTTCACTGGATATTTGCTCTTTACATCTATTTTCTGGTTTTTCAATGTTCATTATACAAGTAAAATATACACATATGGTGCAGTAATATTGCTTTATTTCGTAAATATAACAAATTTATCCGAATTGAAGGTAAATCTGTGGCACTGGTGGCACTGGAATTTACCGTCCTCACGCAGTTCTCAGGTTAATGTGCTACTTCACGGAGCAGGTCTAAAACTATCAAATTGTCTTCCATTGAGTGGCTCTATTTTGCTTGTTATCCATAGGGAATTTACACCTCTGTGTTCATATACCAAATAAAAACAACGTACTTTAATAGTATAAACCCAAATCACTATGATTCTACATGCCTTTTATACCCTTGATATGTTTTACAGTATACAGTTGCGATCATTAATAGGAATATCTCCCTATTTTCAGCCGCATTAGCGTCTATGTTGGGTGTAGCATCCATGGTATCGTCGCGAGGCAGCATATCTAAGATCGTGGGCCAGGACGAGTTGGGTGCTGTGTTCTCGACCCTGGCGGTGGTGGAGTGTGTAGTGCTGATGGTGGCACCTTCTGTATACACCATCATCTACAGTGCCACTCTGGATGTGTTCCCTGGCACTCTATTCTTGGTCATTGCTGGAATTGCTGCAGTTGTCTCGTGCCTTCATATGTAAGTTTTGAGA
This sequence comes from Paralithodes platypus, assembly GCA_032716605.1. NCBI lineage: Eukaryota > Metazoa > Arthropoda > Malacostraca > Decapoda > Lithodidae > Paralithodes > Paralithodes platypus. The sequence goes on from CM064497.1 coordinate 2,007,759, forward strand.
TTATGTTGAGTAGATGCCTTTTGTATTCATGAGCCTGTTTATATATCCCTGCATTCCATTGTGAGTTGTAAGTCTAATCTTGTCCGAATTCGTCTATTCGTAGGCTTCTGTATGTGTAATTATCTCTTGCATATGCATATAAGTTCACGAAACATTGTTAAGCCACTGTCAGATAAATTATCACAGCAATAACTTTTACGTATACCTTTTCATTATATTTTAAACTCCTTTATCTTATTCACCAGTCTTCATTCTACTTTATGACATACTATGCAATTATGTTAGGGTAATTAAGTTATTTCGTATAATTATAACAAAACACGCGGCAGTCAATGAAGATCTTGACCTTAAACCATGATAATATACTGTATTATATCCTGATCGCAGAGGACCTTAAATACGCTTAAACATCAACTATAGTAGACGTCTAGTTGACGTTTTAGCGTATGCAGGGTCATCTGAGATACAAGACACTTTTTCCCTGGCCGCTTCTTCACAATCGGCGTTACCGCCCTGCCATTGTCCTTAAACCACTTGGTTCAATGTTAGTATGTTTCTAAGTTTACTCTGGTTTGGTAAGCAAAATCTTTATTTGAATGACCAACCTTCAAGAATTCCACTTTAGCTCTGAGTTGATCACTTTCGAAGGTCTTTTTATTGCGCCCACCATTATGGAGAAATACGGGTTAATCCATCCGTAATGTGACTAAAATCGCGTCCCTACGAAGGCCAATCAAGCATTGGTGGTATGGTATTTGGCTAGGATAGTGCAGGGACACTCCCCTAGATTTACACCAGGTATTTACGGGACACCCTGTATATATATATATATATATATATATATATATATATATAAACTACAAAAGTTAACATTATTATTTTTCGTAGTAAACATGCATAACATGAATTAGTGGATAAATAAATGAATGAATGGATTAATGAATGAATGAATAAAACCAAAACTGAATGATAACTAACTAATAATTGTTCTCCTTTCCAGATGGTTACAGGCACATTACCCTCCACAAAAACTCAAGGCTTAAGGGGAGGTTTATATAGATTTAGTCATTCATCTATTTATTTATTTATTTGTGATTTTCTTTAGTTTCCTCCCAAGACCTCCATCGAGCTTAAAAAAAATACCCTCAAGACCCCTCTTCGGGATGAAACTAACACAAAATCGGTAGATATATGTCATGGTAGATATATGTCATGGTAGATATATGTCATGGTAGATATATGTCATGGTAGATATATGTCATGGTAGATATATGTCATGGTAGATATATGTCATGGTAGATATATGTCATGGTAGATATATGTCATGGTAGATATATGTCATGGTAGATATATGTCATGGTAGATATATGTCATGGTAGATATATGTCATGGTAGATATATGTCATGGTAGATATATGTCATGGTCGATATATGTCATGGTCGATATATGTCATGGTCGATATATGTCATGGTAGATATATGTCATGGTAGATATATGTCATGGTAGATATATGTCATGGTAGATATATGTCATGGTAGATATATGTCATGGTAGATATATGTCATGGTAGATATATGTCATGGTAGAAAGTTGGTCCCTCGTAATCTACAGGCTGCTGTCGCTCGCCATGAAAAAAATAGACATCTATAACTGGCTCTAAAGGTCTTTGCCAAAGTAATGGAGCGAATATCTTATAATCATTAAATTAATTGGGCTAAACATTAGGGAGAAAGGGGTCCAGAAAAACAAGCCTCCCCTTAACTCTGTCTAATCCGAAGGTGGTTGTTATAGGGACCCCTCGTGATTCGCCCCATTAGTTCACCCCATTCAGTACCGCTCACGTAGTTTGTATTGGATTTCCACTACCTTTACACGATTTTATGATGCTTAGGAAAGATATATGGTAGCTAAAACGATTACTTGAGATAGTCTGTAACCTTTTAATGGGTAGACGTCCTTCCTCACCTGAATAAAAGGGTGACCGGTCAACTCAACCAGTAGACCATTTCAACCGGTAGCTCTTAACCAGTACCAAATCAACCAATACGGTTAGGTTAGGTTAGTACTATATGTTGGCACTGGTTTGGTTGGTCTGGGTTAATTTGGCACTGGTTGAGAGCTACTGGTTGAAATGGTCTACTGGTTGAGATGACATGGAACCGAATAAAAGTCTAGTAGTTGCCAGAATATAATGCAAAGGACGTCACCGGTACTGAATGGGTTAAAATGTTTCGACCTATTAGTTTAGTGATTGTAAGATGTCTTTTTTTTTCCTGGTGAGTGAAAGCGAGCCTAATAATATTTAAGAGGCACTAACCTTCGGCCGGAACATTTACTACCGAAAAATGTACATGCATAGCTTTTAGGAGAGTCTGGTGAGCGTTTTTATTATTACTTAAAGGGCGTCTAGCTAAAAAAAAAAAAAAAAAAAAAAAATATATATATATATATATATATATATATATATATATATAATCTTCAATAATAATGAAAACAAGCACACTAACCCTCTAGTTCGTCGGATGAGCTAGTGTTAACCCTTTGATTATAAAACTCTCTTTGGTTTCACCCTTTCAGTATGATCATCCTTTCTTAACTCTATCTGGTGCTAGGCGGGTCTCATTGGAATCCACCCTGTTTAATTCCTTTAGTTTGGAGATTATTATGTTCTCTCCACTAACCAACTCTACTCCTAAACTCGATTAATGAAATTAACAAACACATGTGGCAGTCCGGGGATTCGAACCCAGGACGCTCACACCGAAAATCAACACACTTATGCATTGCACCACGAAGACAGTTTAAGACGTTTCATCTCATTAGTTTGGTGATTGTTAGACGATGAGGGAGAGAGTTCCAGAGTTTACTTGTCGAGTAGAAGAAAGACTGGAAAAATTGATTCACTCTTGGATTAGAGAGTTGGACAGAATAGGGGTGGGAATGTTTTGAAAGGCGGGTGCCACCCACTCTCCGTAATGGAGGAGGTATACACTGAGCATTTTCTGAAGAACACTGATTATTTTCATAGCGCTAGAAGAGTGAAAGAGATGCAACATTGCGGCGTGTAGTGAGAGATTTTAGGGAATTAGTTAGAGGAGGAGAGTTGATGTGATGAAATACTTTTCATGGCATCCTTTTGAGAAGTGCAGTATAGGTGGAACCTCACCACACATGCGAACAGTACTCAATACATGGGCGCACTGTGCCCCTGTAAAAAGCAAGAAGCTCTGGGTATATTTAGTGATTGACCTTACTCTCCTTACATTAGAGGGGTTTACTACTACCAATATACCTTTATAAGGGTATATTTTTATGGTTCTATTAGGTTACTCTTAGACAATTATATTAAGTTTATGGAGAGAGAGAGTACATTTATATATTATTTAAACAACTATGTATTATGTCAATAAAACTTATTAACCAGCATATATAGTTTTCTTTTTCTTAGCCAGTAGACAGGGCAAGCGCGCACAGCATAATACCCTTGTCAAGAGGAAACACGCCTCTCAAGATCCCCCTTGAAGCTAAACTTTCTCCCTCCTAAATTGTAGGCTAGTTAACCCTTTCATTGAGACCCTTCTACAGGCGGCTATTTTACCGGTAATTTCGCTAAATATACATCGCCCTAGCGCCATATCTGTAGCTCTGAGGGAATTTGAAGGAGCTTCAATGAAAAGATTGGGTCAAATATCTCCCTATATCAGTCACCACCCCGTCCCTACCCCTACTATATCACCCGGGAAAATCAACAAATATATTGGGAGGTTTGTCACCCGCTGGCCGGTTCCGCGCGAATGGAAACATATGTTTTTATCGTTTGTTACCACTGCTGATAACTCTAAGACATGTACAGTTATTGCATCACGTTTCTGTGGGTTCTTTACCCCTGCACAGCTTCTTGGTCTGTACATGGGCACAGTGCGCCCATGTATCGAGTATTGTTCCCATGTGTGGGGAGGTTCCACCCATACCGCACTTCTCGAAAGAGTAGAGTCAAAAGCATTTCACCTCATCAACTCACTTCCTCTTACTAGTTCCCTACAGTCTCTTTCTACACTGCCTGCCTTTTGTCTCCTTCATACACATAGAAAAATAATGGTAATTATATTAGCTCGATTAGTCATCTTTGAGTTATGAAGGTTAGTAGTCAGTATTTTTGTCCTAACTATAATGAATTGATTCGAAGGACCATTCCCGAAAATGACTGACTGGATATTATCTTCAAAAGGGCAGGTACTGGCAAGTAAGAAAATATTATATGACAGTCGAGATCACAAGTGGCGACGTACCCATTTGAATAATTATTGAACACAAGCGATACATAAACAAAACTTTATAATAGCTCAAATGTTTCAGTGCTTGCCTTTGAAGGTTCTAAGATTCAAATTGGCGAATCTTTATAATTATATGTACAATTGTTCAATACGATTTGGACCACTGCAAGCGATTGTACAGCAGCTAAAAAAAAAAAAAAAAAAAAAAGGAACTTTGCTTTATTCATATGTGTGGGAAATCATTCTCGGACCATATATTCCAAACTTTTATTTGTTGGGAATAAGTGTTTATAGTATTTATTTTTTTACTTAATATCGAAACAAGATTAAGTTAATATAGCTATTTAATTAAAGTGCTGATAAAGCTATCTAAATTAACGATTTAGTTAAATGCTGGGCTCGAGACAACTAATAAAAAACTTAATTACTTTAACAGATTTAGAATGCAAGATATCTTCGTTTAGCCCCCTAGGCATTATTCCTATATGAATTTCATGCTGCTCATATTCATTTACATTTTCACTTTTGTTCTCCCCCTTTGTCCCAAGCTAACCACAAGAAGGACCCCAATGGAAATACGCCCATTTAGCTATCCTTAGTTTGAATTATGCAAATCTGGTGCTGTACCATATCATATTAAATTTTAAAACATTATGTTGTACCAACATTGTAATAACGATAACTGAATATAGGCCTACATTAATATTAATATTATTATTATTAACTTCAAGACCATCAAACCCCAAGAAAACAAAAATAATAAAGTAGAGTAAAATAGGAAATAAAAAATAAAAAAATTGGAAAAGTGGGGATTGGGCCTGAGCATATAGATGATGGTCGTGTAGATTCGATGCCTCAAGTACTTCAATTCCGAGCAAAGTATCAAGCACAAGAATTGGCGCAAGAAATGAAAGAACACCAGCCAATTCAGCTATTGAGTGTGATAGTGAAGTGTTTGTGAAACTGACTCCATGAGTGATATATTTACACTCACTCATAAAAGAAAGGTACTCCCCTGAGTGAGAGATCTAAGGCCTCACGTTATTTAGTTGTGGTAACACTGGCCCTCAACCTCTAGAGGTGGCCTTGGCTGTGTAGAAAATCAAGAACGTAATCTACAATTGTTGGAGAAAAAGATAAAAGAAGCGTAAAGATAAGCAGTGATAATTATATTACCGAAAATATGAGCACGACACAAATTTAAATTGTAATAGTTATAGTCATAAAACCTAGGAAAGTTCAGTTGTAAAGGCTTAATCTTTCCGACCTGTCCTGTGATTGTTTACAATTTTACATGTTGAAGAAGAAGACGAAGGAAAGAGCGGTAGAGGAAGACTACATTTACAGGTAGGCTATACATACACTTCTAGACGCTGTCACATATTTAATTGTATATCATGGTGCATATGACCTCTCAAACTATAGGGTAGTGGGTTTAAATATGGAATTACAATACACATGATGGAAACAAATGTGTGCGCCCGTTACGTTGAACCTTGCCGTGCTGGTTCCAGAAGGGTTGATAGCCTCTGAAGTTCTATTTTAACTAATATATATGTATATATTAATCTATGACCTTGGCCTGTTAGGCTGTGAACCTGAAGATATTTTTTCTGAAAAATGGCTAGGTATAGGCCTAGCCTAAATTGACGAGATGACGGTCACGAGTTTTAGCATTTATTTGTGGATATTTTTCCTTTAATATAGGCCTACAGTGTTGTTTTACACCAAGGACCGTCGGAGATGAGTATTTACCCATTATCCAACAATCTAAAAACACGGCCCCCAATAGTGGGGATTTGTTATGACATGCTATTGACTATTATTGATGCTAGAATGCATTTAGGATAGCATGATCAAACTAAGAGAGGTAAGGCGCCGTAAATGTTGCAAGTAGGCTATCCCTCCTGAGCTTCCTCGTCCATAAATTAGTCTTGGTAGGACACACTGGTTGTATACAGTACTTGCATTTTAGAGGGAAGATGAAGCCTGCTTTTCATATGACCTATGCTTATTCAGTTGATTTATTTTATCATGTTCTAGCTTTGCCTTATCAACCAATAGTAGGCTATATACAGTAAATATATGTAGGCTATTATTCAACTGGTCCAGTCGCCTCATAATAATAATTGTATATTTATAATAACACTGTAAACGTAGATAAGTAAATAATTTATCATTTATGTTGTATTAAAATTGTCTTATTGCCTATCAATTTATAGCCTACACGTATTATATAATACACAAGTTTGGTGTAGGATATAATTAGTTTACCAACAAGTTCTTGACTCATAGTTCAAAGTTACTTGTATTCTACAATCCAGGCACCTCGATGATTATGTCATATATATGTACTTAGGCCTTGTATTTTTCTGTCATTATAGCCTATCCATAGCGTCGGAAATGAGTATTTACCTATTATCCAGTAATTTTAAGACACGGTCCCCTAAAACTATATTTTGTCATTAACCTAACCTAACCTGGGGGCTGCCGTCCCCAGACCCCTTTTGGTCATACCAATGAATTATAGAGAATGACATAATACTAAAAATACAGTGAATGAGGGAAAAAAAATGCTCTTCACAAAATCAAGATGGCCACCTTTCTTGCTTCAACCCTTATTTAACCCAGAAAGTCTAATGAAAAATAATCAAATTTGCGGAGGTAATGACATATAGGAATGATGTAGGGGTCATAAAGATTGAATATAGCCTACAGTATGACATCATTTTCGAGGTGCCTGAATTGGAGGATCAAAGTAACCTTGCCCACATCATATATTGAAGTATTGTGCAATTATGTAAATATAAAGTGAGGACAATTATACTTTAATATTAATCCTAAAGTTAAAGGCCACTACAGTATGTTATGTTCAATTTTCACTAGAGATCCTATAGAGATCACCCAACTTCCGCCATAATGGTGTCATTACTCTTGAAATGTGTTTATACCAATAATAAACATTCGGCAGTACTGATACAGGATATATAGTTTGGTCTTTGAATGTAAATTACGGTATGTGATCAAAACTAAATCATCGCGTACCCCGCTGTTTGGAAATTACGGTAACGAAACAAATCCTATCATTTCTCTACCACATAAGCTTAGCTAGTTTAGATTCAAGCAGCATTGTAAGGATCAGTAGACATATTGTTACTTGCTTTCCTTTGTACACACGGTGTCCATAGAAAACTGTGGGCGATCTCCCTAACTACAGGATATCTCGTGATCACAATAAGTAGGCGAAAACTTGTCCTCCCTTTGTTGTGGACAGGTAAAAAGGGGGGGGGGGGGGGGGGGATAATTTTTTTCTGGGGCCACTTTTCCCTCATGTTTAACCCCATTAGTTTTGAGATTATAAGACGTTTGGCGATTTTAAAACTTTCGCCCCATTTCTTTGTCAATGTTAAGACCTTTCGTGCCATTTAGGTGTTGAATTTTTCCTGGCGAAAGGGACACTATAAAAAAAAAAAAAAAAAATGGAGAAGGGTGAAACGGAAGCAGGTCAAAACGGCCACACTCCGAAATGGTCACAACCAAAACGGCCACAAACCGAAATGGCCACACTCCGAAATGGCCACACTCCGAAATGGCCACAATCCTAAATGGTCACAAACCGAAATGGCCACAAACCGAAATGGCCACAACGCGTAAATTCCATTAATACATTAATTAATGAACTTATTGTTCACCGTGCTGGTGGTGTAATGGTTAAGGTGGCAAAAATCTGTGTGTGATAACCCGGGTTCGAATCCCGGCGGATCATATATACTTTAATTAATTTCATCGGGGGTGTTTGGTGTTATGGTGAAATTAATAAAAATATAGACTATCTAAGAGAGAGAGAGAGAAGTGAGAGCGAGTTTAGAAGAGGGAGTCGTTTGTTAAAGAGATACAGAGCTATTAACTATATTTGGTTCGAGGGAATTCTTTTTGGATTTCCCTATATCGATCCATTTGTTGGGAGATTTTAAGACGCTCCACCCCGTTAGGTTGTCGATTAAATTACGCTTATTAATTTAAGTGAGCTATAGCAAACCTGTTACAAGAAATCTGCCTTCGGGAGGGACATTTTCTTTCCCGATAAATGTACAAATCTAACTTAAAGGGGGGTCTGGGTAGGCATTTTATAGTTTGAAGGAAGTCTGGGAAGGCGATTTTTGTTAGCTAGTGAGACATAATAAAATGTATTGCTCAAAAATGGCTAAAGCAAGGAAAATCTTCAATAATATTTTAATATCTCATAATAACCCTCATAACTATAAATATAGAATATTCTTGTCAAATACAAATATCAATTTGATTTTACTCTAATATCAAATACTACAAACACTTGGTACTAGTTGCATTATAATAACTATCCCTAACTCACATATACATATAATTTACAGTAGATATGCTGTAACATAATGGAACCTTGCAAATGTCGCTCCGATTATTTAAAATATGATAAGTCAGTCTCATCAAATGACCGTCCCAATGGTCTGATATCAATAATATCAGGCCAATCAGCGCTCTGCAGACCCCCATAATCCTGCGTTAATCTCTAACCGTTTTGGTAAGATGATCCTCAGGGTATTAGAGTGTTGAGCCTATAATTGGGCTTTGTAATTGATTTGGGGTTGTGTGGGACAGGGATCTGCCTTGCTTAGGCCAATCGGCTTTCTGCAGACTCCCATTTTCTTATGTTCTTATGTTCTTAATAGGAAAATTACTTAATAAATACTGAGAAAATTACTGACCACTTAGAAAATGTCATCTGGATCAATTTATTCCCACCATGTCTTAATACCTCCGAGGGTCACACACAAACCCGACCAAAGGAAAATAATGATGACTATACAAATTATATGACCACTAACGTTATCACCATCTAAAAAAAAAAAAAAATCTATATCTATCTATATTATATGTATCGATATAATTATGTATCAATATACAGTATATATACAGTATACAGGGAGGTGTGGTGGAGTGGTCTTGCCACTGGCCTGGTAATCCAAAGGTCCCGGGTTCAAATCCCGATGTATCAATGGGAAGATATTATTGGGATGGAATTTGTGCTGTACCTGGTATCAGTGCATTACCACAAGCCCACCGAAACGTCAATAAAATACCCTCATTGTTCCCTGATTAAATAGCACTGTATGAATATTCCCATATTCAAAATATGCTATAGGGGTGCAATGCCTGGTGAGTTATCTGCTCAACAGGTGGCATTGTGTGTGTGTAAGTGTGAGAGTCCGAGTGTAGGGGGTGAGACAGTGAAGCACGGGAACGAGGTGGCTTCAGAGATGGGGTCGTTTCGGGCCATGAGTGAGCACCGTGCCTCATGTGAAGGCAAGATGGCAGGTGCTCGTTGTACTCTACGTGCTTCACATGTCTCATTCCCTAGACTGGAACAAGACCTCACGGGCTTCACTGTTCATTGTAAAGCGGTGAATGTTAAGGCTCTCAGCCTATGCCCAAGAGGAAGTAAGTTGGAATATAGAAAAAAAAATAAAAAAAAAAAAAAAAAATATATATATATATATATATCGTCTTTGTAGACGATACCAGATTGAGGAGACGAGTAGATTCGTATAGTGATATACAGTAGAGTACCTCCAAAGTAAACTAGATACTTTACATGAATGGTTAGTAAATTGGCATGTGACATTTAACATGGACGGAGAATACACATTCAATATATATATATATATATATATATATATATATATATATATATATATACCTACTAGCTAATACGGAATTACAAATCTCAGACTGTGAGAAATATCTGGGTGTGTTTGTTAGCAATGAACTCAAGGGTAGGAAACAATATATAAGCATTCGTAAAAAAGCAAACAGGATTCTCAGGTTCATCTCTAGGAGTGTAACGAACTGCTAATGCTGTCTTGAAACTGTTTATATATACTGTATGTATATATATATATATATATATATATATATATATATATATATATATATATATATATATATATATATATATATATATATATATATATATATATATATATATATACTCCTGTATATATTCACACACACACACACACACACTAACATACATTTACTGAAAGAAAAAATACTGGAGGCCTATGTCAAAGTCCCACAAGCTACATAATACTGGAGGCCTATGTCAAAGTCCCACAAGCTACATAATACTGGAGGCCTATGTCAAAGTCCCACAAGCTACATAATACTGGAGGCCTATGTCAAAGTCCCACAAGCTACATAATACTGGAGGCCTATGTCAAAGTCCCACAAGCTACATAATACTGGAGGCCTATGTCAAAGTCCCACAAGCTACATAATACTGGAGGCCTATGTCAAAGTCCCACAAGCTACATAATACTGGAGGCCTATGTCAAAGTCCCACAAGCTACATAATACTGGAGGCCTATGTCAAAGTCCCACAAGCTACATAAGACCATTGAGGCAATACTCCATTCATTGTTATTGAACCTATCTGTGAATAAATGGTACTTCCCGGAAGGGGCAGGTCAAGGTCATATTTAATTAGGCGACCGTGGCAAGGCCACCTAGAGTACACCTAGGAACACCTGACAGATCCCCCTCACACCCAACCCACTCGTCCATATGCCTATCTAATTTATCTTAAAGCTCCCTATCGTTCTTGATCCCACTATAGCACTCGGTAGCCTATTCCACCTATCTACAACTCTGTTACCAAACCAATTTTTGCCTATATCTTTTCTGAAACGAAATTTATCTAATATGAAACCATTTGTTCGATTTCTTTCGCTATCTTTAGTACATTTTTCATGTCCACTTTATTAATCCCACTAACCCACTTGAACACTTCTATCATGTCCCCTCTAACTCTGCGTCTCTCTAACGAATGTAAGCCTAATTTCTTCAACCTTTCTTCATACGGAAAATTTCTAATATTATGGATCATTTTTGTCATTCTACGTTGTACTCTCTCCAATGAATCTATATCCATTCTGTAATAAGGACACCAAAATTTAACAGCATAATCCATATGGGGTCTCACTAATGACAAGTAAAGTTTTAAGATAACATCAGCAGATCTGTTATTCACACTCCTAGAGATGAACCCGAGTATCTTGTTTGCCTTGTTACGAACGCTTATACAGTGTTTTCTAGGCTTCAAATCATTGCTAACAAACACTCCTAATAGAGCTTTCTCACAATCTGCGTTTCTAATTCCATATTAGCTAGTTTATATTTAACATTTGTATGCATCTTCCCTATCTTTAATACCTTGCATTTGTCAATGTTAAACTTCATCTGCCAATTTACTGACCATTCGTGTAAGGTATCTTGATCCCTTTGGAGGCACTCTATACCTCTATCTGAATAAATTGTTCTCCCTATTTTGGTATCGTCTGCAAATTTACTTATCCTACTAGTTATACCTAATCAAGGTAATTTATGTATATAACAAACAACAGAGGACCTAATACAGATCCCTGGGGGACACCACTTTTGACTGCTCCCCATTCTGACTTGGTACCATTTATGCCGACTCTCTGCTTCCTACCAATTAGCCATGACCTAATCCATCCCAACAATTCACCTATTCCATGCGCCTCAACCTTTCTCATCAATCTCTCATGAGGACTCTGTCGAAAGCTTTACTGAAATCTAAATATATTATATCATGACTTGTCATTATCTACTGCTTCATATACCTCTGAGAAAAAACTAAGCAAATTAGTAAGGCAAGAACGTCCCCGAATGAATCCTTGTTGAGAAGAATTTATTAAATTAAATGTTTCTAAGTGGTTTCTAATTTCACTAGCAATAATTGACTCTAGTAGCTTTTCTATGATTGATGTAAGACTAATGGGACGGTAATTGGATGCTATTGATTTATCACCTTTTTTGAAGATCGAAACAACATTTGCAAACTTCCAAGCTTCTGGAACTAAGCCTGTCTCTAATGACTTGTTAAATACAAATGTTAATGGGTAACTTAACTCATCTCTGCATTTTTTTAATACTCTGGCATATACCTCATATGGACCAGGCGATTTATGAGGTTTCACTCTGTCAATTTCCTTAAGCACATAATTTCTACTTATAGTAACCGTACTTAACCTATTCCAAAACTTTACGTGTCATTAGTGAGACCCCATATGGATTATGCTGTTCAATTTTGGTGTCCTTATTACAGAATGGACATAGATTCATTGGAGAGAGTACAACGTAGAATGACAAAAATGATCCATAATATTAGAAATTTTCCGTATGAAGAAAGGTTGAAGAAATTAGGCTTACATTCGTTAGAGAGACGCAGAGTTAGAGGGGATATGATAGAGGTATTCAAGTGGGTTAGTGGGATTAATAAAGGGGACATGAAAAATGTACTAAAGCTCAGTGATAGCGAAAGAACTCGTACAAATGGTTTCAAATTAGATAAACTTCGTTTCAGAAAAGATATAGGCAAATATTGATTTGGTAACAGAGTTGTAGATGGGTGGAATAGGCTACCAAGTAATATAGTGGGATCAAGAACGATAGGGAGCTTAAGATAACATTAGATAGGACGAGATGGGTTTGGTGTGAGGGGGATCTACCAGGTGTGGGCCAATCGGCGCTCATCAGACCTCCGTAATCTTGTGTTAATCCCTGACCATTTTGGTGGGGGCAGTACTCAAGGTATTATAAATAGTGAGTTGGGCCTGTAATTGGGCATTGTAATTGGGGTTGGGTGTGACAGGGATCTGCCTTGTATGGGCCGATCGGCTTTTTGCAGACTCCCATTTTCTTATGTTCTTATGTTCTTATAATACTATCGCTATATACCTTACGGACTTCTGGAAACTGTGCCAAATTTTCATTAGTGAAAACGGAAAGAAATTGACTACCGGTATTTAATGTACTGCACATTTCTAAATAATTTTCTGTAATTTCTGCTATCGAAGTTTTAAGGGGACCAATTACATCTCTAACCTTGGATACACTGTATATAGTTGGTAAAAAGCTTTAGGATTATTTGTTGAGTCATTGGCAACCTTGATTTCATAATTTATGTTTTCTTTCCTAATATGGGAGGGGGGTTGTCAAATATTAACCAAATGCACTACATGAAAATACTTTCTAAATGTTTACCAAATACAAAAAGTTCAATTGTTTTGCTAGAACGGTATTTCTAGTAGAACACAAATCAACTCTTCTTGTGTTATCTCTAAAGGTGCGGGGTTAAATGGAAATGTCAATGATTGTATAAGCAAAGTCATTGATTTGCCAGGAACAAGGAGAGAGAGAGAGAGAGAGAGTTACAAGGAATAGTTAGAATCTCGGAGACCTTTCTGTCCATTCCGAGGAGATACTGGAAGTGGATGGTTGACCGTTTAGTTAACTACACTCATTTCAGTGTGTAAAGTACTATCTACTCTCTTCTTGAACTGCTCTAATGAAGAACTGCTTTCAATTTCTGAGGGAGGTTTGTTCCAGGTAGGACATATCTTATGTGAACAAGTTTTCACAATTACTAGCTCTGAACCTCTTCAGTTATAACTTCCAGCCATGGTTGAGTATTGTTTTCAAAATGAAGCTATACATTTAGAGAGATAGAGATAGAAAGATAGATATAATGATAGATAGATACATAGATATATATATATAGAGATAGAGAGAGAGAGGGGATATATATATATATATATATATATATATATATATATATATATATATATATATATATATATATATATATATATAGAGAGAGAGAGAGAGAGAGAGAGACTATAAGTAATTGTGAACAAAATAATCTTACAAGTATTAACTCCGCCCCCACCCCAAATTAAAGGCAGGATATCTTTAGCCCGCTACTTCAGGTCACAGATGTGGGAATCTCTTTCTCTCTCTCAAGCTTGCTTGCTTTTTTTTTTTTTTTTTTTTTTTTTATACAGACCATGTGACAATTAAATGAGGAAACTATAATAACACATCTGAATAATGCCAACCTGACTTATAAACACAAATATGAATGTAACCAGACGACGATGCTGTTGTTTCAGTGGAATAATGGCTCTTTGAGCAGTATGTATCGCCTTACTAGTGGTTGTCCCCTCACAGGATGGGGGGTGCTGCTCAATAAACTCGCCCCTCGGGGCAAAATCAAAATCAAATCTCTCTCTCTCTCTCTCAATTTTCTCTCTCTCTCTCTCTCTCTCTCTCTCTCTCTCTCTCTCTCTCTCTCTCTCTCTCACTCTCTCTCTCTCTCTCTCTGAGTCTGTCAGTAGCGGTCGAACAAGAAGGAAGTGTCTTCCCGAGCTCCGAGCGCCGCCCCCTGCCCCACACCCCACCGTGCATGCTGCCTTTCCCCTCTGCCCTCACCAGTATCTTGTAACTTAGTATTATCATTACTACAGGGGATTGTACCGAGTGATTGGAAAGATGCGAACATTACGCCGATATACAAGAAGGGTAGCAAGGCCAAAGCGAGTAATTACAGACCAATTAGTCTAACTTCAATTGTAGGAAAAATCATGGAAAAAATCCTTAGAGATAAGATAGTAGATTACCTCGAATCAAACAACCTAATCAAAAATAGTCAACACGGCTTTAGATCAAATAAGTCATGCCTAACAAATTTGATTGAATTTTATAACAAACTATTCACATATAACGACATGACGAAATCACTAGATATAATCTTCTTGGACTTTCAAAAAGCTTTCGACAAGGTGCCTCACCGAAAACTATTGGCTAAACTGGAGAGGATAGGTATCAAAGGTGAAATTCATTCTTGGATAAAAAATTGGCTTACAGGCAGAAGACAGAGAGTGGTGATAAATGGAGTGGAGTCGGAGTGGGAGCCTGTCACTAGTGGAGTTCCACAGGGTTCAGTCCTTGGACCGGTCCTGTTTCTCATTTACATTAACGATATTGATGTAGGGGTAAACAACACCATTTCCAAATTCGCTGACGATACAAAAATAGGAAATACAGTCCTGAACGAAGATGATAGAAATGCGTTGCAATCTGATTTAAACAAGATATCAGAGTGGTCGAAAAAATGGCAGATGCCCTTCAATGTCGATAAATGTCAGGTGCTGCAGGTTGGTAGCAGAAATATGAAATACAAATACGAAATGAATGGCAAACAAATAAAAACCGCAACGGTAGTAAAAGACCTAGGGGTACTAATTAAAATGTAAAACTTGCAAACTAAACAAACCAAAATTGGGACAAGGACAATATAAAGTCAAATTAAATTATCAAAATTGCTATGTGGAAACAACGTTTACTAAAATGAAAATTATGAAATAAAAGAACACAATCCACCACATAGGGTGTACATTACTACATGAGCAAGTTAATCTGTTTCCCAAGCAAACTAATCGCACATATAACAACGCACTATCGTCACGCTAAAGGAAGTAGTCAAGTTTGGGAAGTCCGGGACGTTCTGGCAAATTTTACTAAACTCTGCATGAATAAAGAAACTATATGTTAAATGTCAAAATATTATTTAAAATCAAATTTGCAACATGACAAGACATTAAAATAGTACAAAATACAAATATTGATAAGATATCTATACTATTACAAAATAATATATAAAATACAGTACAGCACTCACTAACGATAGTGCTATCGGGTAGGTACCTGTAAGCATAGCATGCCTCAAGTGACCCCTATCAATAACTACCCTACAAATAACCTACATTTATAGCACAAATAAACTAAGGAAATCGCAAAAGTAAGCAATTGATACTATCGACAATGAATACATATAATATAAAGACAAATAATTACAAAATATGAAGTAACAACAGATTTAAACAAAGAGTACTCTTTTAACAAGAACAATAAATTTAAAAAATCATCAATATTAATATTAATAATAATAATAATAGAAAAAGAAAAAGATAAACAATAAATACAGACAAAAAGTAAGCAGAGGTTATACAAGAAACTTCAAGTTAAAAATGCTTGATTAAAATTATTGATGTCAAATTTTAGAATACAGTCACAATAATTGACCCTAAAAAGATTAAATTTATGGAACAATTTACTTGCCTCAAAACCTCTGTCCACTAAGAGTCTGTATAGTAACCTAGCTCTAGCCCAAAAGTCATCTACTTTAGTGCAGATTTTACAAAATCTTATTAATTGGGAATAAAAACAATTATAAGTTATTTTACTATCGATATTACTACTAGGGAAAGGAAAGTTTATTACGTTAAAATTAAAATCATCAACTTTGTGATATACTTTAAGTATGCACTGTTCATTAACAATCTCTATATTTATATCAAGAAAATTTTCAACTTTATAATTTACGTTACATTGTGTGAGGGGAATAGAATTAGGGTAAATAAGTTTAGCAACTTGATTAAAATTTAACAAATTGCAAACAAGAATATCATCAATATATCTACTATTATTACTTAACAGTTTAGCAAGTGCTAATTTTTCTGGAATTTTATTTTTCTTGCTACTGTCAACTAAGTCTTTTATATATTTAAATTCTAAAGCAAGCAAGAATAAGTCTGCAATTAAAGGGCTAGCATTTCCACCCATAGGAATTCCTAATATTTGTTTGAAAATGTACGGCCCGAATCTAACATAAGTATTGAAAAGGAGGAATTTAAGGGCATCTTTAAGTTTAGTTCTATCAAAATATACAGAACTAGTGGGAGTAGAGCTAAGTGATGCATTATTAAAATATGTATAAACATTTATGAAATAATTACCATTCCTAACGAACCTGTCAAAGTGCAAATCTATAATAAAGCAAAGCTCTGAATATACTAAATCTAAAGGCAAATTGGTATACAAAGTTGAAAAGTCGAAGCTATGTACCGAGGTAACTTTCGGCATGGTATTTATTTTATCAATAACTTCTAACGAATTGTCAACACTCCAATAATAGTTAATGCCAGTTCTTTCATGATGGTATTACAATATCTTTTATGAGTACTTTTAATGTATTTTAAGCAATTTACGACTTGTTCTGATAGAGTTTTAGTGGTAGCAAATTTTGCTCCGGCAATAAAGCGATATTTATAAGGTCTTTTATGAAATTTAGGTAACATGTATAATTTTGCAATGCACTTGTTCTTATCAGAAAGTTTAATATCAAATATTATATTTTTCTTGGTATGTTCATCGATTAAGTTATCAATATTCAGATTATTTTGAATTTCATAAACAGAATTACCGCAAATATTTTTACGTAATATGTTACCCTTAATACCTAATTCTTTTTTCATATTTTCAAGATAAAATTTCTTACATGTGAAGCTATAATTATTGCTGGCTTTATCTACTGTAGTGATTACAAAATGTGTATGTAAATTTATTAAATCAGCTTTAAGCTTATTATAATTATAGTCTATAAAATCTGAAAGATTAAATTCATTTTTAAGCGAGAACATTTTATTTCTAATTAACTTAATTAATAATTTAGACCATGCTTCTAGTTCTTGCATTGCAGCACGCAATTTTTAACAATTTATCTTTTAATTTATTGACTGAAAAAACAATATCTTTTAAAATTATGTCCCATGTTACTTTATTACTCCCTATTCTAAATTTAAACCCTTTACGACATAGCTCCGCTAATTTGTCGTTTGCAAAATGTTTAACTAGTTCTACATCACCTGTTAATATGTGACATATCGGACTATAAATGAACTTTGCTAGTGCATCACGTCTGCTAGCTGGCATATCCATGACTCTTTCACACACGCATTTATTATTATTGAAAATATCATTATCTGAAAGATTTCCTAAAACTTTATTATAATTACAAATAATAGACCCAACAGGTCGTTCATATGAATACACTATTAATGGTTTGAAATCTTTACAACCATCTGGTAACATGGACTTAACTTTCTTTGAATTAATAAGACTGTTAACATTAATTTTGTCTAAAATTTTAGAGGAATAATTTAAAGTGGACATGACTTTATCTTTAATACGGTTATCTTTGGATTTCTTAGAATTAGCTCTAATATATCCCATAAAAGAAAAGACTATATTCTTAAATTTATTTGTGAAATTATGTTTATTATTTAGAATATTTTCTATAAAAGGAGCAAAACTTTTCTTTTGTAGGCCTTTCAATGAGTCTTTTAATTTTTTAATTCCGAAATTTCGATATAATGAATATAAATTATTAACAATAATTTTAATATCAGACCTGTTTTTCTTTTTATTAAATGTATTTAGTCTTCAAAACCTAAAAACTTCCGACCAATGTATAGCAGCTGCAAATAAGGCAAACATAGCATTGGGCTTTATTAAACGAAAATTTACATATAAACATGAAAATGTAATAGTGCCACTGTTCAAAAGTATGGTGAGGCCCCACCTTGAATATGGTGTGCAGTTCTGGTCACCTTATCTGATCAAGGACATTGTAAGACTCGAGTCAGTACAGCGTAGAGCGACGAAGATGATACCCTCATTAAGAAATAAACCATATGAAGAAAGACTTAAACGATTGAACCTGTTCTCATTAAAAAAGAGGAGGTTGAGGGGTCAGCTTATTGAGTGCTTTAAGATACTAAAAGGTTTCGAAGTCGATGTAAATGCACTATTCACATTAAACAATACTAATCAAACTCGCGGAAATGGAATGAAATTAAAAACCAAAAAGGCAAACCTAGATGTCACAAAGAGTTTCTTCACCTACAGTGTGGCGACAGAGTGGAATAAACTACCAGCGAGAGTGGTGGAGAGCGAGACAATAAACGCTTTCAAGGGAAGGCTTGACCTCTATCTGCAGAGGGCTGGGGTGATATGAAAAAAAAACAAAAAACAAAAACAAAAAAACAATGTATGTAAGTGTATGTGTGTGCACTGTACAGTATGTATATATATACTGTATATATATATGTATGTATGTGTGTATGTATGTATGTATGTGTATATGTGTGTGTATGTGTGTATATGTATGTACCGGTGTATATATATATATATATATATATATATATATAGTTTGTAAGGCCAGACTGCCTAGTAAGGACCTTGAGGTCTGTGTGGTCTGTGTATTTAAACCATCAGCTTATGTCTTTTTTTATTTGTTAACGCAGTATTTCATATTACAACTAGATATATTTCTGTGCGTTTTTCACTTTTACTTTTATCTAAGACAGTTTTAATATATACAGTTCAATAGATAACAACAATCTGTCAATCTGAGTTGTGGATTAAACTAAGATATACTCAGGGGTGTAAAGGTAATGAAGTACATTTATATATATTTTTTGTCCAGTACTTTTACTCTAACTTGAGTAGTATTTAGAAGAATTACTTGCACTTTTACTCCACTACATTTCATTTACTTCTTTTAATTTTGTAGAGTACAACTTCAGCAAATTTCCTAAATATTCTTCCCAATAGATTTGAAATTCCAGGTAGCATTTCCCATGGACATTCCCCTGAATGTAGGTTTGACATTCCTTAGCTAGTTCAAAGGTGACCACTATGTATATGGCGCTGAGAGCCCTCCCCACATATCCTAATGAAGTCCCTCGTACAGAGCTACCTGCATAGTGTCACACTGTAATATTATTTATTATGTTATTTACTAACTACAATATATTCTAGCCTGATATAATCTAACTTGCCATATTTTCATTTCCCAAACCTTATACCTAATCTCACTTGTTTAATCCAGCATAATCATAATTAACATTGTTTAATATCTATTCTGTTATGGTCTTGAACTAATTGAACCTAAACTTAGTTGCAGCTTTTACCGAGTTGAATATATTCTAGAGAGAGAATATATTCTAAGGAGATATTATCCCGAATCAAATCACTTTCTCAATGTCATATAATCTTAATCTCTTCAATTAGATATGCATAATGAATATGTTTTTTTGTCTGTGCTTGGCTCTATTTTTTTCTTCAGAATGTTATAAATATCACTGATTATATCGACTCGTCCGTATATCTTGCAAGTTTTACATTATAAGAAGTGTGTTATTGTAAGATAACAAGAGGGGGAACACAAAGTCAAGGTTCCTGTAATAGTTAACTATTAGTTTTCGTTCATGTTGACACACACACACATATATTAGAGGGGGAACACAAAGTCAAGGTTCCTGTAAAAGTTAACTATTAGTTTTCGTTCATGTTGACACACACACACACATATATTAGAGGGGGAACACAAAGTCAAGGTTCCTGTAAAAGTTAACTATTAGTTTTCGTTCATGTTGACACATATATATATATATATATATATATATATATTATATATTGAGTATATATCACAAATACACGTAAGCCACTAAATGTTTCTAATCTCTCAGTGGGGTTCGAACCGCGACCGTCAGGACGATAGCCGACGCTTTAATCAACTACACCACGGCAGTCTTAGATTAGAAACATATATATATATATATATATATATATATACAGTAGGCTATATATATATATATATATATATATATATATATATATATATATATATATACAGTAGGCTATATATATATACAGTATATTGGGATATTACTTTTTACTTTTGGTACTTAAGTAATTCATTCGGTAGATACTTTTTTACTTTAACTTAAGTACATTTCTAGTTGGAAACTTTTACTTTTACTTCAGTAACTTTTTCAGTAAATACTTTTACTTGGACTTAAGTACAATCATTAAGTACTTTTTACGAACCAAGATATACTGTATATCTTAGGATAGAACCAGTGTGAGTGGTGGTGGCTGGCCTCAACCAGTCACTACGCGCGTGTGGTCATTTCGGTTTGTGGCCATTTCGGAGTGTGGCCATTTAGGATTGTGGCCATTTCGGAGTGTGGCCATTTCGGTTTGTGGCCGTTTTGGTTGTGGCCATTTCGGTTGTGCCCGTTTTGACTTGAAAGCGGGTGAAACGATCAAACGACCACTTCTGATGATGGGTAGCCTTCATATGGGTTAAAACTGCAGAAGACCACGAGGGTGACACTGCAGACTAACAAAAGGATCACTACTGCAAAATTATCAAGAAGGGGCACTAGTGCAGAAGGATGGGAGGGACTCTATTGCAGAAGGGCTGTTTCCCTGGCGTAAGAGACCGCCAAGTAGAGGGCGATGATCAGTGACCAGGAGCCCAAGAAAGACAACATGAAGCCCACATAGTTGATCAGGCGAGGGAGAGAGTATTTATTATTTTCTTTGACTTATTACTACATAATTGACAAAAGGACAAAAATAGTTACTGCAGAGGAAAAAAGTCTACTACAGAAGGGCGGAACGATAACTACTGCAGAATGATGAAAGGATCACTACTGCAGACGGATGAAAGGGGTTACTACTGTTAAAAGGTAAGAGGGACGCTACTGCAGAAGGGCCGTTTCCCTAGCGTGAGAGATCGCCAAATAGAGAGCAATGATGAGAGATCCGCAGCCCAAGAAGGACACCATGAAGCCCACAAAGTTGACCAGGCGGGCTAGGGAGTACTTGGACTTCTTGGTGCCTCCCTTCTGATTGTTCCAGGCCACTGACGGGGTTTCCAGCGGGTTCTGACAGTAAAATAGAGGTTGTTGTTTATAATGTCTTGGAGTGGTCTGTTAATAGTTACATTACACCCTCGTATTGAATAGGTTGAGTGTAGGCTTGTATTCTAGTTATCATTCAATACATCCAGTTTACAAGCTGGAATCATATCCTGGTAGACTTGTAAGTCCGCTTGCCATCTTCAAGCTTTGTCAAGCTCAAATGCAATTATCCCTTAGGAGCATACCATGATGTAGTCTCTTATTTTATTTGAACTACTATTAGACGTTTTTCCTCTGCTTAAGAACAACTATAGAAGTTACTAGATGAAATTAAATAGTAATTATTGACGTGTTTTTACTCCATTAATTCCTAGAGATCCTCACCTAAACTATATACAATTGTAGCCTATCATGTTATGCTAGGTCACTATATGTTATTATTGTATTATACAGTATATTTGATAAACATTGTTTCCACAAGGACACAATGTGACAAGTCATTCATATCCCCTCCACCATGACTCTTTTATTACAATGACAACTTTTGTTCTGTTTTTGTGGCTATCATTAGATAATTTTGTTCCTAAGGAGCACCAGAGGGTTTATTTTATAATATATGTTTAATGATTCCATATAGCCTAAACCTTGCAGTGCAAGCCCCCACACTCTGGGGAACATTGTTGCTGAAGGCCATGCATATACAAATACACACTACAGAGTAGGCCTAATTTGAAAACAAAAATGGCCTATGCTTAGAATATTGAAAACTAAATTAGTATTATGATCTCTACAGCGAATATGAACAAAAACATCCTACAAATCAGAGGGTTAGAGGGTTAATTGAAATTCCTTATCCATATTTAATTCCTAGAAGTACATACCGTACTTCCCCTACTGTATGTTATTAGAGACTATGATGAAAGCTAGACCTCCTAGGATGGTACTAATTTGTGTGATTATATCGACGATAACTGACTACAATATAATTATGAGTGATTAATGAGGTACCGTAGCGTATGAAGGGTCCGGGTGTGTGAGGGTGAGTCTGACAGCCACATGAGCCACAAACACCATGGCTAGGATGGTCACATTACAGAACATCCACACATCCACCAGCTTGGGTTCAGCGGAGGGAGGGAGGGTGGAGCTGATCTGTGGAATGACCAGAAAATTACTAGTCTCTCTCTCTCTCTCATTGTCACTCTCTCTCTCTCTCTCTCTTTATATATATATATATATATATATATATATATATATATATATATATATATATATATATATATATATATTAAGTATATATCACAAATACACGTGAGCCACTAAATATTTCTAATCTCTCAGTGGGGTTCGAACCGCCGACAGTCAGGACGTGGTGTAGTTGATTAAAGCGTCGGTCGGCGGTCGGCGGTTCGAACCCCACTGAGAGATTAGAAACATATATATATACTGTATATATATAGGCTACACAGTATATATATACCATATTCGTAAGCATTTCTACATAAAATAATTATATGATTTCGAATTAATGAAATTTGGTGCATGCACACAGTTCAAAGAATTTGCTCTGGTCCAAGCATAGCGTTTAATAGGAAATAATACATAGATGTCAGGCAACTCAAAACCCGGTGATTAAGTCCACCACAGGTCCTCAATGATGGTAATGTAGGACTACTGTTTTGTTTTGTTTTTTTCTGAGAAGCAGGCATTATGCTGTACGGAAGTATTCTATTAAACTAAAACGTCTACAATTCTTAAGACGCACCTGTATAAAGAAAGCTGCCTTGACAATGAGGCAGGAGAGAGTGGCGGTACATCTGTTACTGAAGTCATCGGTGGGAAAGACATGTGTGAGGAAGCCTATACTCTCCAGCACCACACAAGGCAAGATGGTGTTGAAGACGTAGGCTCCATACCTCCGGGAGAGCTTCAGCACCATCATGGCCTGCAAATATTGGGTTTGGAGTTGGTCTCTCTCTTGCTCTCTCTCTCTCTGTAGTTGCGTTATCAGGGAACATAAACTTTTATATGTAAAAGAAAAATATCATATTTTTTCTTGACCATGACCTGACAACTGAAGGCTTAACCCTATTCAATCAAGGGGAGATAAGTCGTTTTTGTAGACCCCTTTCTCTCTCATGTTTAACCCCATTAGTTTTGAGATTTTAAGACGTTTGCCCCATTGACGATTTTAAGACATTTCGTTCCATTTCTTCGTCAATAGTAGGACCTTTCGTGCCATTTAGGTGTGGCCGGGAAATTTTTTACCAAAAAAATTACAAATGTATCTCTAGGGGTGTTTTTTTAAGCTTAATGGAGGTCTAGGGAAGAAAATGCAAAATATATTGACCTAAATAAATAAATAGACCAAAAAATATACTATATCCCCTTAACCCATACCATACAGTAGGATACAGTAATAAAAGACCCTGCAGTCCCAAGCACTGTGGCAAAAATGGCAGGAGAGACCACCTTTTCATCTCAAGAGTGAGGCAAGACTGGCCCTGCCACCCTTCAAGGGTCTTATATATGCTGTGAGAAGTGTTGCCAACACGGGAGCAGTGCTCAAAAGGTTGTGGTAACTGCTACAGGGTTGTACAGGCAGTTACAAGGAAAGTGCATTACTGACAAATATACTCGGGCCTGGGACTGGGGAGTTACTTATCTACTGACGAAAATACTCGGGCCTGGGACTGTAAGGGTTAACCTCTTAAATACCATCGACGGCTCACAGCCGTCAGTAAATATGTGACCCACCAGTACCAGCGACTGCTCTCTGCCGTCAGTAATATACAATCCTTGTTCTAATATCTAGCTGGAGCTGCTAACATGACTTGGAGGCACTGCTGTGAGGAGTTGGCAACACTTATCATGGTCCCTAGCAGCTACTCCAGGCTGGCTGACTCTTGAGCTGAGAGGGTATTGTCTCATTGCTTTTGCAACAAGTCTGTGGTACTGGAGGGTACTTTTAATCTACTGTGTCATGGTACAGTAGGGGTTAAACAATTATCACCAGTATTGTTAAATTTGGTGAACGTAATTCTTAAGATGGCACTTATTGATCTACTGGTTTAAATGATAACAACATAATGTTGAACTCACCGTATCCCTTTGACCAGATAGGACCGAGATAGAGAACTGGTGAACATCAAAGAGTGTAAGGACAAAGTTGTGGCTCCGTACAGCTTGGACGTGGCTGGTGTTCCATATAGCATCCGGGGCTTCGTGGCCTTGTAGTCTTAGTGGAATACTGCACACCTGCAAGTTTATTGATGTAGGCCTACTGAATGTGATGCATGTTTAGTTGTTGTTATTATTGATATCATCTTTATTATTATAAATTATTTGTATTTGTTATCATTGTATGAGCATTATGAGCATCCTAGGTTCGAATCCCTGGACTGCCACATCTAGGCCTATTTGTTGATTTCATTAATTGAGTTTAGAAGTAAAGTCGGTTGGTGGAGGGAACATAATAATACTATTTGTTCTTTTTATTATATTATTGATATTAGTATTACTTCTGTACTTCTGTGTTACGGGTGGATGGGACTCGTTAGCCTTGGTCGGCAACCCATCTAGTGGAGACAACCTTATAAAAATCCGGGTGGATGGGACTCGTCAGCCTTGGTCGGCAACCTGTCTAGGGGAGTAAACCTGATACAAATCCATACTGCTTATCTACGTGTAAGGCAGGTTAGTGGATGGACTAGCCGAACACCACTGTAGAAAAATAGTGCTAACAAGATACATAGAGGGCCTCGGATTCGGACGGATCCTAAATTGAGTGCTCAATCCTGTAAGTCCTTCAGTAAACTGGCTCGGGTTGTCCCTCTTACAGAGAATAGGTCCGCTTGGGGGCCTTCTGTGTATGGCTACCCTCATTAACACCTTAAGAGCGGGTGGTGGAGTATATTTCACTGTGCCGCCCAGCGGGTTTTTTTTACCATAAATGGGGTTGTTTCCGTGCTCTTTTTCATGCATAAACAAGACCCAGAGCGTAATACAAGTATGTATTCCTGAAAGGGCGTAAATTGAGCTTTCCAATGACACCCGAACCATCCTTCTACGATCACTGGTTGTCTTGCAACGATCGTGCAACCGAAGGGCAAAATCGCTAAAATACGGTAATTTCTTTATATAATTACGTATGTAGCGAGGGAGTGAGGGTGGATGTAAGTGGAGTACATCTTAGTCGGTCCACGGCGGCCGTGGCAAGCGGTCATGAGGTAACCCAGGCTCCTCCCGTCGCTCGTCTCTCTCTCAGAGCCAATATTGCGCCAAAATTGCACACAGACTTAAGTCGGGCCCCGCCACATAGTCCAAATTTTTCGATACGGACTTAAGTCAGGCCCCGATAGACAAGGGTTAAGGGGAGTAAGGCGTCCGGCAATAAATAGATAGATAGATTACTTCTGTTGCTGTATTCATTGATTTGTATAGGTCAATTTATTAATGCATTTATGTATTTTTCAGGAGCCAGGAATGACGTGATTTGGCGAAGAGCAGTGGAATGGGTGAGTAGGTTGAGTTTATTCAATTTAATATTCAGTTAACTATATTTTAAATCGCCATTTATGTACACATAAGTGTTGTGCAGTGCAGTGTTGTGTGTGTGTGGGGGGGGGGGATTAAAGACTGCCACACAAGGTAAGTTTGACTCATATTATACATCAAATCATAATAAGTTATGCTTAATATTTGCATTTCGGAAGTTCGTTTATGCGATTTGAAGTGCTCAGCATTCGTCTTATTGTATAGTGTTGAGTGACAGGCCTATCTGAGTGTGTTTGACAGCAATAAGTAGAAAAATATCTTTATTTTTTTATTTTAAACATCCGTCTACGTATTATGAAAAGCCTGTTATCCTTCGGTAACATGTAGGTGTAAGTAAGTAAAGTGAGAAAAAGTAAGTTATTATGATGGATACATGCTTTTCATAATACGTGTTGCTAGCCCCAAACACGCGAGCAACAGTGTCTTTCAACCATCCTGCACAAGCTACCTGAACGTCAAAAGGGTAGTAGAATAGATCCATATTACACATGAAGGTGACCACGTGACTCCTTCCTGTGTGTAGCTCGGTGTGGCTTCCGGGGAACACTCTCGCTGCGAAAATATACAGTATAATCTTTAGTCTTTCATTTTAGTATGTATGAATTTCAAATCGATACAAAGTAATTTTATTATATTCAGAGTAATATGCGCCAATTTGTGGCAATACAATATTTATGTTAGTCTTGCCAAAAATGCATACAAAATAATTCATATATGCAGAGAATGGAGGGATGCATCCCATTCAAATAAATCAGTCAGTCAAAGAAGTCAAATTTTATATTTTAACTTCATGAATCTGAAATAGGAGTCTAGTTAACAAATTTAGATTTTTCTGTAATGGTTGTGGACTAACCTTCAAAACTTTGGATAATTGTATCTTCACCATTTACCAAGGCCATCGCATCCACATCTTTGGAGTTAGTCGTAAAATCAAACTGTTCCTTATCATCTGGCACGGCTGTATCCATCATAACCTGAGGGAGCCACATTGTGTCGATGGTTTGGGGTGACAGTCGGATGGTAATGTTGTTCTTTAAAAATTTGAGCATAACTCGTGAATCCCGCCAGTACAGATCCAGCCCAAGACCCAGTTCCAAAATGTTATCAGCTACGTCAACTGTTTTAACTTGGTCCAGGGTCACTCTGAGGTTGACTTCAGCTTGTTTGTTCGTCCCTTGAGCTGGTGAGAATTTATTTGTGTATTCGTAAGGGAAGGCCACTCTCTCCGTGCAGAAGAGTTCGTCAGCAGCATCTTGACAATCGGTAATGAAGTCACATACAGCTTCCATATTGACACAGTTGCCGTTGGAACATGTGAACTGGCCTTCTTTACAAGCTGTTAATGTCAGTGTTACCTTCTTGTTTCTTATTCCGCTTGGTTGCCAGCTATGTCGGCCCATAAGCTCCTTCATGTTGCTCAGCTGACGCCAGAATAATGTTGCTCCATTCTGAACATTTTCTATTTGTAATCTTTTATTGTTGTTTTTGAGGCGGTAAAAACTTTCACTTTCAAATACTCCTGGTGTTTCATAGACTGGGTGGAATACATTATCGCCTTCAAGACCCAACATTCTGAAGTTGTGGTTCTCCGGCATTTCACAGAGTGTAGGAGCGTAAGTCTCACAATCTGCCAGCTCTCTCAGCATTGAAGACAAGTTAGGTTGGAGCCGCAGAATTGAGCATCCTGCTTGCTTGTCATCACTTCCAGATGCATTATTTTTTATCCAAAAGTATTCAGGAGCACCAGAGGCAACCTTGGAATACTGAATCAAATGTTCGAGAAGTCTATCCTTGTTTTCCAAAATGTATGTAAGTAACTTTCCTTGAAACTTAATGCAAAGGTCTTCAGCAACAACATATGTTACTTGTTGTTTGCAGAACAAATGTCTGAACTTCTTTGGATGTGGGTCAAGATCTTTATGATCAATAGAACCAAAAGTAATCCCGTTTATAGACTTAACTTTATCTTTATCCTGTATTATGAAGCTACTGACAGTGAAACTTCGATTGTCATTCTCCTGTCCTGCAAACACCAACTTTATTTCAGACTCGGTTAAAGCCACTTCGAACATCTGGATATCAGCCACATAGCCAGAAAAAGGCATGGCATTATTCTTTATTCCTCCTACAATGATTTGCATGTCCTGGAGATCTTGGTCATTGATATTTGTGCATCGTTGTTTTGTTGGCCACTTCCTGCCGTTGCTGTAGATACTGAGAGATCCATGGTCCTGCACCAGACAAAGATGGTGCCATTGTCGGATAGTTAAGAAGATTCCCAGTTTTTCATGGCAGTGTGCTCGCTGGATAGTCACTTGGCCTTTATGCACTGTGGATATACAGAAATGCATATGTATATGGTAGTATTTAGTTCTAGTTGATCAATATTTCCATTAAAACCACACTAGTTTCAAACTAATGTCATTGGAGTTGTTGAAATGAGTGTATACAAGACCTTAGTTCACTATGCCATGACTGTATGGCATCCTGGACTTAAAATATGTTATTAACTTTCATTATATAAATTCATGTTGCATGTCTTTGATAAAAAAACAAGGTTGTGATGAATAAATTAGATTAATAATACAAATTAGTCCCTGATATTGCGGCACCTAAATACCTTGAATGCTGTCCTGCTACACATTGATTTTGTGTGCACAGATAAGTACTAATGGGCACTTGGATGCCATAGTCTCTAGACCACTCATAAGTATTTGTGGACTTCATCTGGAAACGAATTTATGTCTATAATATTCTATATGTCAACTATAAAACGACAAATACTATTTATTGAAAGGCAAGTTCTTTCCCAAAAATGAATCCAGATAGTGTAAATTGCACAAAGAAAAAAATAGGGGGTCCACGAATTCTTATGAGTGGGCTGGAGACTATGGTATCCGAGTGTATCGTTCTATTTCCAAGTTGTCTACCTACATGCCAGCTGAAGGTAGTGGTTGTGGGTGTCGCCGATATAGAGAACATTGTTAGCAGTGTGGTGGCGGTGAGGCTTGATCCATAGACAGAGTGAGAGTGGGGTCAGGCGCTGGTGGTGGTATTGGTAGATGAGACTAGGAGCGCCCGGCCATACAGTCTCCATCAACCCACTCGAACCCACGTCCAGGAGAGTGGCTTGGTTCTTTGATGTCTCCTCGGGAAGTGGTTTGGGTTCGTCTGCAAGATAAACTGTGGGACACATTTTCAGAACGATTATGTACTTAACTCTGTAATCTGAAAACATTTCAAATTTATTTTGAAGGAGGGTTTTGGGGGTGGGTTTTTTTTTCTCTCTTTTTTTTAGCTTGATGGAGGTCTAGGGAGAAACTAAAAATTAAGAAAAAAAAATATATAAATAAGCAAATAAATCCGCCCATCCCCCCTTAAACTCTAGTAAGACACAATGTATCTCCATAACAATGGATGTAGGCCTAGGGAAGAAACTAAAAAAAAAAAAAAAAATATATATATATATATATATATATATATATATATATATATATATATATATATATATATATATAATAAAAAGATACATATATGAGCAAATAAATACACCCATCCCCCCTTAATTTAAACCAACTAACCTATATCATAATCCGCCGTCGCTGCTCCCGTCGCAAACACTAATCTAACTCCTTCATTTTCCACGTGGATTGCCGAGACATTTCGCGCCACCGGAAGTTCCTCTGAGGTGGTTCCGCTCTCATCAGTTTTCGGTTGACTTTCCTCGGTTATTGTTGAGTTAGGAGCAGCTACCACCAGGGCGGCGAGAACTGGAACAAATATAAGTAGAATTTGGACACACGATATATGGTTAAGGGGAAATGGGTGAGTTTAATGCCCCCCCCCCCCCCCTCTCTCTCATGTTTAGCCCCATTAAATTTCAGATTTTAAGACGTTCGGCTCATTAGTTTGGCGATTTCAAAACTTTTCGCCCTATTTCGTTGTCAATATAAAGACCTATTGTGCCATTTAGGTGATTTTTTCAGATCATTTCTAACAAACACCCAGATCTTTCTCACAGTCTGAGTTTTCTAATTCCGTATTAACTAGTTTATATTCTGCATTTGTATTAACCTTCCCTATCTATAATACCTTGCATTTATCAATGTTAACATTAATTTGCCAATTTACTGACCATTCATGTAAGGTATCTAGATCCCTTTGGAGGACAAATTAAATGAACTTGGAATACCATTAAACCTTTCGCTTTAATTTTCCTCTCAGCTATTAACTAAGTAAGACGATTAGTATAGTACCTTATTTTACTGGGTTTTGTTAAGTATTAAATATTATCAGTGCTCAAATCACCTGTGTACTACCTGTATAATAATTTGTCTTGTCTGTTTTGGGAGTATATCACTGTTTAGACGAGACTAGGATGATCTGAATTAGCTTGAGTACCTGTCACATAAACCCTTTCTGTACCAGTGGCGTCATTTTAACTCTATTTTGGCGATTGTATTAAGTTTAAAAAGGGCCCCTAGCAATTATCAGACTTCGAACTATCTCGTTTAACCCATTATACCACCACAGATCCCTCTTAAACTGGACACAATCGTCTAAATACAGCTAGAATAAAGTTAAAAAGACGTCGTCGGTACTGAAGTAGTTAAATATTGCGTAAACCAGTAACACAACCTTGATATATTGAAGGTCAGAGCTTTACTTGTACACCTTATTACAAATGCTCTTTCTGTTGGAGTTGGTTCAAGTCAGTGGGATAGAACTGTCTTTCTATGCGAATATAATTGCACTGTGCCATATTTTACTATTCATAGATGTGTCTTTTAACCCCTTTTGTACCAGCGACGTCTTGTATATTTTATTCTAGCAGTATTTAGACGATTTTGAGCAGCTTTGGAAGGAGCTGTGGTAGTAAAGATGGTTAAATGGGATAGTTCAAAGCCTGTTAATTGCTGGAGGCCCTTTATAAACTGACTAAAATCGTCTAATAGTAGCCATAGAATCAAGTTAAAAAGACGGTGCCGGTACTGAAAGGGTTAAACTGAGAAAGGTTTATATTAAGAATCCCCCCCCCCTTTTTAGATAAAGGTCTAAGAAGTAAACTAAACCAAATATATATACCGATAATATTTACAAATACATAAATAACGTCCCTTGAAATAGGCAGTCCAAGGAACTCAAAGACCTTATAACCTTGAATATAAACTTGCTGACATTGCCTTGATGAAAACATACCATCTGCGACAACCTAATTTATCTGTCATTCAGTCGCGGTATGACGGTTTGACAGTCTTTTTACTGGAACTGTCATATCACGTATATTATGGAAGTCTGAGTGTTGTTAAGTTATGTAAGGCGGATACAACTGTTTCTGGGAATGTGTGATTGTCATTGCATGCTTAAGGTTATATTTAGAACACACACACACTCAAACACACACACACACATGTAAGCGACGGTGTTTTATACGTATGTATGTATGTATATGCTCAGGCACATACCTCATAGCTGAGGGTGGCCGACTCGAAACAGAGCCCGAACAGGGACAACACAAAAAATAAAAAATAATTAATAAATAAATATATAAATTAAAATATAAACAAATAAATACATTGAAATAAAATAAATACATACAAAAATAAATAAAAAATATATATAATTCACACACATCTAGGTCGCCCAGGAGAAGTCACAGAGACCTAGGCCCATTTGGGGTCTCCAGCAAAAGACTCCTAGGTCTCAGACCTCCAGGAGAGGTGCCGGTCTCAGCAGGCAGACATGCAGCGAAGCCTACCACCACAATGCCCACCCACCTCACATCCAGGCATGACCCTTCATATATACCGGCTCCCTGAGCCAGGCGCCTGACGGACTATTATCTATAGTGACTCTAGTCCAACTGGCGCCTGACCCTCTCTCCCAACGACCGCTTTATCACTCATCTATTCACGAGCATTCTCCATTCACACGCTATTAATTACCACTTCTTTTGCCTGTTCTTCAGTCATCTCTCTACGTTCCAACGCTTGTACTACACCATCTCTCCATCTCATCCGAGGTCTTCCTATTCTACCTCCCCTTGTTTCTGACTCATTCTTTGTAAGCCTTTCATTCCCCATTCGTTCAACATGTCCATAAAAAAAAAAAAAAAAAAATCTTAAAGGAAACATTGGACATACTTGTGTAAGATCAGAGCATTATTAAATACCAAACAAATATTGACCTTTATACAACTTCCTGTCCGGCCAAAAGTTATCAAAATCTATAGTGACCACAACAAACAACAATCCGTATTTGAAACCTGTAACACATTTGCGAAAGATAATATAAGAATAGAAATAATAATAAAAAATAATAATAATAATAATAATAATAATAATAATAATAATTGCGGTGATCAATGTAATGTTAGTATAAATTAATGTAGTATGGATCCTTTCGACCTTCCTCCAACTCCACCCTTTCCCTTGTTGACGTCATTCGGGAACCACTGTGACGTCAGAGTTTAAGGTTGGCCTACTTACGACACTATAGTCTATTCGTTGTAAGTAGGCGAGACATCATGACCTCTATCCTTTGTAACTCAAAAACGACTAGAGTAATCGAGCTAATATTTCTACCATTTGGGAAGAGTTAGTCAAGGAATAGATGTGGTAATTTACAGCCAATTTGTTATAGCCCTTTTTGAGTTACAGAGGATAGAGGTCATGATTTTTCGCCTACTTACAGCGAATAGACACCATCAACCCATTCAGTACCAGGGAAGTACTCTTCATCAATAGACACCATCAACCCATTCAGTACCAGGGAAGTACTCTTCATCAATAGACACCATCAACCCATTCAGTACCAGGGAAGTACTCTTCATCATATGCTGGCAAGTATTAGACGACTTTATTCAGCTTAAGGGGAGGTTTCTAGTTTGTGTTCTACTCCTCCAGCAATCTTAAAATTTCACCCCCTTGACTCCCTTTCAAGATAAATTTGTACATTTTTCGGTAGAAAAATGTCCCGGCCGAAGGCCGATTACTCTTAAATTACAGGCTCGCTATCGCTCGCCAGGATAAAATCGACACCTAAATGGCACGAAAGGTCTTAAAATTGACAGAATGGATTCTTAAAAATCACCAAACTAATGGGGCGAACGTCTTAAAATTTCAAAAGCAATGGGGCTAGACATGAGGGAGAAAGGGGTCAAGAAAAAAGTCCCTCAAGTGGAAATCTCCCCTTAAGTAGGACCTCTACCAATAACATGGCTTCAGACTATCTCAACCAACCCTTTTCATTACCACAGATCCTTCCTAAAATCGTCTAAATCGTCTAAATCGTCTAAAATCGTCTAAATATAGCTAGAATATAATGTAACACACGTCGCTGGTACTTAAAGGGTTAAGGAGAGGGGAGGGTTGGATTTGTTGTGGCCCCCCTTCTCCCTCATGTTTAGCCCTATTCGTTTTGAGATTGTAAGACGTTCGGCCCATTAGTTGGCGATTTAAAAACCTTTCGCCCCATTTCTTTATCAATAGTAAGACCTTTCGTCCCATTTGGGTGCCAATTTTATTCCTGGCGAGCGATAGTGGGCCTGTATTTTTTGGAGGAATCGGCCTGCGTCCGGGACCTTTTATTACCGAAAAATTTACAAAATTATCTAGAGGGGGGATTTTGGGGATGTTTTGTTAAGCTTGATGGAGGTCTAGGGAGAAAACTAAAATAATGCTAAAACCGGATAGCCTACATTTGTTAACCCTTACCGTACCGGTGACGTCTCCTATGTTTGATACCAACGACATATAGACGATTTTGTGAAGCTTAGGAAAGATATATGGTTGCTAAAAGGATTGATTAAGTTAGTCTGTAGCCTCTTAATTGATAGACGTCCTTCCCAAGCTGAGTAAAATTGTTAAATAGTTACCAGAATGGAAATGTCACCGGTATTGTACGTACGGGTTGTCAGTTAGAACGTTAACACATTATTAAGGGGAAATTTGTACTTCAGAGCTATTTTTTGGACCCCCTTCTGCCTCATGTTTAGCCCACTTGTTTCGAAATGTTAAGACGTTCGCCCCATTAGTTTGACGATTTTAAGAACTTTCGCCCCATTTCTGTCAGTTTTAAGGCCTTTTGTGTCATTTAGGTGTCGATTTTTTCCTGGCGAGCGATAGCTTGCCTGTAATTTAAGAGGAACTGGCCTTCGGCCGGGAAATGTTTCTACCGAAAAATGTACACATTTATCTTGAAAGGAGGTCTAGGTGGTGTAATTACTAAAAACCTCCCCTTAAAGTTTTCAGTCATTAATTACCGAACACATTATACTATCTTTCGTAAATTTAAAATGCCTGGAAAAAGTATTCATATTTTTACTCCATACCATTACATCCCAATTATTATGCATACTATGATAGTTTGGTTACGTCTGGGTTCGATATTACACATGCTAATTGTACGGTGTAGCCAAGATTTACATCCTTGATTTTGTTTGCAGTGTGACCGGATTTATTAAGGGGAGGTTTTTAGTGTGTTTCCTAGACCTCCATCAAGCTTGAAATTACACCCCCTAGAGTCCCTTTCAAGATAAATTTGTATATTTTTCGGTAGAAAAATTTCCCGGCCGAAGGCCGGTTCCTCTTAAATTACAGGCTCGCTATCGCTCGCCAGGATAAAATCGACACCTGAATGGCACGAAAGGTCTTAATATGGGGTGAAAGTTCTTAAAATCGCTAAACTAATGGGGCGAGCGTTTTATAATATCAAAAGCAATGGGGCTAAACATGAGGGTGAAAGGGGTCAAGAAAAAAATCCCTCAAGTGGAGATCTCCCCTTAAGATTAGGAATGACTAAAAAGTGTATTATAGTCTAATTAATAGTTGTTGTTGTTGTTGTTGTTGTTGTTGGTTGTTGTTGTTGTTGATAGTATGTTATATTAGCTACTGTATGGTATTTAATAGTTGATAGTATGTTATATTAGCTACTGTATGGTATTTAATAGTTGATAGTATGTTATATTAGCTACTGTATGGTAATTAATAGTTGATAGTATGTTATATTAGCTACTGTATGGTATTTTACCGGTTTTACACTTTTAATGTTTAACAGTGTAGATAGTTTTAGTAAGATTAATAATAACCTCTAGCAAAACTAGTATTATTGTATATTTTATAGTTGATAGACATACTCCATCCAATACTAATAGCAGGCGCCGTCACTAGTTAGACGTTTCTGCATAAATGGGTTTCGTCACTCAATAAGCTCATTACTTTGCAAATTGTTGGGTACGCTATTGCATGATACGTAAGTCGTAATTATGTTTACAATATTTATAGTCTACCAAAATAACCTAAAGCACTCAACCTTTAACGGTGTTGGTGGTGTAATGGTTTAGGTGCTTATGTTCTGGGTGTGGTGTCCCGAGTTCGAATCCCGGGAGGACCATATCCTTTCATTAGTTAATTCAAGTACATTATGGTTTGTAATTGATGATTGATGTTGAGAACGGGGTGTTACTTGGTTATGTACAGTATGTAGCTAACTATAGTCTGTCGAAGTAAAGGCTCACGTTAGGCTGTAATTTACCGCGGCGCTCATCTGTGTCTTTCGCCTTTGGAGCCTGAGGTGGGTGAGTTACCCAGCCTGGTACACAGGGGCTACTGTAAATTATCCAGGTTACCATATTTTATCTCCTCTGATGGGACGTCATACATGTACACCTACTCAAGATTCCTATTTACTGCTACGTCAACAAAGGATATCGGGTGTGAGGAGACTACCCTGCCATCACGTTCTGGTCGGGAATCGAACTCGAGTTCTCTTGGCTTCGAGGCGAACTAGCTAACCAATGCACTATTGTAGCAGCGACATTCATATATTATAACGTCCTCATCGGATTTATATTATTTTGAAGGGAGAAGTGGTTTTGTAATCCTTTGGATTCAAGAGTTCCTTACATGACTAAATTATTTGTGTGGTAGCTACAATGATAAACACAGAAGACGTCACAATAATAACGCGATAAGGGGTGATAGGCTCACGGGGAACACGATTGAAATCGTAACACTTTTATATATATTTTTTTCTTTGTAAGTTTTACTCTGAAATATTTCGATTAAAAATATCTCTTCTCTCCGCCACGATCATAATTATATTCTTCCATCTTAGTGTGACCCACAATATCGTATATATAAGGAACAAAAATAAAAAAATAAAACATTCACACACACACATCCATCTCTTTACAGTATATATATATATATATATATATATACAGTGTGTGTGTGTGTGTGTGTGTGTGTGTGAGCATGTTTTCCGTCAAGTGCACAGTTTAACCAGGTTAGTGTGTTTAGTCACAAGTTGATAACGTGTAATGACTTAAGTGTTTGGTCGTTGGATAATAACCGTCATTACCCTTCATTAACCGACTATTACCTGAATATTAGATAAGTGAGAACGCTATATAGTCAATAGACATTTTTTTATAATAAGTTCACTGCCTTTATATCCAAGAATGAGTGACCTGAATATTAGATAAGTGAGAGCGCTAATAAGTTTACTGCCTTGATCCACGCGGGTGTAGGCTATATCAAAGAAGGAGTGACGTAATGAGTGATAATATTCCGAGGAGTGACACGAATATAACCGTAACGAAATGACAATATATAATGGTTTTAAGGGGAAGTTTTTAGTTGTTTTCCCTAGACCTCCATCAAGCTTAAAATTATTCCCCCTTGGCCCCCTTTCAAGATAGATTTGTACATTTCTAGGTAGACAAATGTCCTGGCCAAAGGCCATTATATATCATTGCTGATATATACATTTGTTTTAGTTTGCTCCCTAGACCTCTATGAAGCTATACAAAAATAACAATACAAAAATCAAATAATAGCCATCCCGAACACCTCCATAGGGATAAATGTGTAAATTTTTCGGTAGAAAAATTTCTCTCCTAAATTACAGGCTAGCTCTCGCTCGCCAGGAGAACATGGACACCTAAATAGGGCGAAGGTCTGTAAAGTTTAAATCGCCAAACTAATGGGGGCGAACGTCTTATATTCTCATAACTAATGGGACTAAGCATGAGGGAGAATGAGGTTCAGCAAAACAAAAAAGAGTACCTCCTCTTAACCCCTTCTGTACCGGCGACGTATTTTGTATTTGGTTTCAGCTATATTTAGACGATTATATGAAGCTTAGGAAGGATATATGGTAGTTAAAAAGGATTAGTTGAGATAGTCTGTAGCCTTTTGATGGGTAGACATCCTTCCCAAGCTGAATAATATCGTCTAATAGGTGCTAGAATAAAATGAAAAAGACGTCGCCGGTACTGAAGGGGTTAAAGGGAGGTCACATTAATCGCATAATTATGTAATAACAATAAACCTTGGCATATTGCACCACATTCGTATATTGCACCACATTCGTATATTGCACCACATTCGTATATTGCACCACATTCGTATATTGCACCATATTCGTATATTGCACCACATTCGTAATATTGCACAACCACATTCGTATATTGCACCATATTCGTATATTGCACCACATTCGTATATTGCACCATATTCGTATATTGCACCACATTCGTATATTGCACCACATTCGTATATTGCACCATATTCGTATATTGCACCATATTCGTATATTGCACCACATTCGTATATTGCACCATATTCGTATATTGCACCATATTCGTATATTGCACCATATTCGTATATTGCACCACATTCGTATTTCATTAAGGGGGTAGTGCATATTTTGTGTTCTATTTATTCATTCATTGTTATACTTGTTATATTGTTTCATCCCTAGAACTCTAGCAAGCTTTAAAAATACACCCCCTAGACCCCTCTTCAATAAATGTGTTAATTATTTGGTAGAAAAATATCCCGGCCGAAGTACGGTTCATACTAGATTACAGGCTCGCTATCGCTCGCCAGGAAAAAAAATCGACAACTGCATGTCACGAAACGTCTTGATGTTGATAAAGACATGGGACGAAAGGTCATAAAATCGACAAACTAATGAGGCGAACGTCTTAAAATCTCAAAACTAATGAGGCTAAACATAAAGGATAAGGGGGTCCACCAAAAGTAGTTACCTTCCCCTTAAGGGGGTGGGGGGGGGGGGGGGTTAGTGCCCCTTGGGGTCCAGATGGCGTTAAGGGGACAGTGGTTATTTTTGGGGGTCTATGTATTTATATATTAATTTATTTTTTAGTTTCCTCGCTAGACCTTTATCAAGCTTAAAAAACACTCCCTAGACCCCCCTTCAAGATAAATTCGTACATTTTTTGATAGAAAAATATCTCGGCCGAAGGCCGGTTTCTCTCAAAAATTTCAGGCTCGCTATCGCTCGCCAGGAAAAAATCGACACCTAAATGGCACAAAAAGTCTTAATATTGATATATAATTATTATGTTCCTTCCAACAACCAACTATACTCCTAAAATCGATTAATGAAATTTACAAACACATGTGGCAGTCCGTGGATTCGAATCCACCGAAAATCAACACCTTATGCATCGCACCACGTAGACAGTTAAAGAATGGTGGACACTGCCTACGATTTATTATGCAACTTCGAATCCTGCATATCAATCTAAGCATGTACACACATCCCAACTGCAACTCACGTAGGCTATGCATATGTGAATGGAAAGAGCAATTAATGGGGCCTTAACCACTATTTAAGAAACCATAGACCCCACGAAAAAACGGAAAGGTTTTCAAATATCGACAAACTAATGGGGCGAACGCCATAACATCTAAAACCCAATGGGCTAAACACGAAGGAGAAGGAGGGCCAGGAAAACCAGCCCATCTCCCCTTAAGAGGCTTAAGGCGTCATGTAGTCGTGTTTAACCCCTTCTGTGCCGGCGACGTCTGATAGATTTCACTCTAGCTATATTTAGACGATGTTATGCAGTTTAAGGGGAGAGATGGTTCACTTTTAGGGGTGATTTTTGCGTGTCGGCTATTCATTATTTTTCTCCATCAAATATATAAAAAAAAAAAACATCCATTAGATCCTCCTTCTAGATTAATTTGTAAATTGTTCGGTAGAAAAATGTCCCGGCCGAAAGGCGGTTCTTCCAACCTTACAGGCTCACTATCGTTCGCCAGGGAAAAAATTGACACCTAAATAGCACGAAAGGTCTAAATATTGACGAAGAAATGGGGTGAAAGGTCTTAAAATCGACTAACTAATGGGGCAAACATCTTTACATCTGAAAATTAATGAGGCTAAGCATGAGGGAGAAAGTGGTCCAGAAAACCGGCCCATCTCCCCTTAAGAGGGATCTGTGGTGGTAAAAAGGGTTAATTATGATTGTTCGAAGCCTGTTGATTGCTGGAGGCCCTTTTTAAACTGACTAAAATGGTTTAATAGTAGCCAGAAGAGAGTTAAAAGGACGGAAATGGTTTAATAGTAGCCAGAAGAGAGTTAAAAGGACGGAAATGGTTTAATAGTAGCCAGAAGAGAGTTAAAAGGACGGAAATGGTTAATAGTAGCCAGAAGAGAGTTAAAAGGACGGAAATGGTTTAATAGTAGCCAGAAGAGAGATAAAAGGACGGAAATGGTTTAATAGTAGCCAGAAGAGAGATAAAAATAAACAAACAGGGGTAACGGATAATGGTTTAATATTAGCCGCAGAAGAGAGATAAAGGACGGAAATGGTTTAATAGTAGCCAGAAGAGAGTTAAAAGGACGGAAATGGTTTAATAGTAGCCAGAAGAGAGATAAAAGGACGGAAATGGTTTAATAGTAGCCAGAAGAGAGTTAAAAGGACGGAAATGGTTTAATAGTAGCCAGAAGAGAGTTAAAAGGACGGAAATGGTTTAATAGTTGCCAGAAGAAAGTTAAAAGGACGGAAATGGTACTGAACGGGTTAATTTAATCTACGCAGGCTACTTGACCTCTCGCCCGGCCCTCGGGTACCTATAGCTTTCCATTCATTATAGAATTATATATAAAATTATGGATTTTATTAAAGTTTGATGGAGGTCTAAGGAGGAAACTCAAAAAATATAATATATTAATTAATTATGTACCGTACACCGACCAATAAATAAGCCCATCCTGCCTTAAGGGGAGGTATTTAGTTTGTTCCCTACGTTTTCATCAAGCTTAAAATTACACCCCCGTCTAGACCCTTCGAAGATAAATTTGTACATTTTTCGGTAGAAAAATGTCCCGGCCGGAGGCCGGTTGCTCTTAAATTACAGGCTCGCTATCGCTCGCCAGGAAAAAATAGACACCTTAATGGCACGAAAGGTCTTAAAATTGACAGAAATGGGGCGAAAGTTATTAAAATCGCCAAACTAATGGGTCAAACGTCTTAAAATCTCAAAAGCAATGGGGCTAAACATGAGGGAGAAGGAAGTTCGAAAAAAAATCCCTCAAGTGGAAACCTCCCCTTAAGGGGACAGTGGTCATTTTTTGGAAGGTCTTTATATATTATTTTATTTATTTTAGTTTCCTCGCTAAACCTTCATCAAGATTTTTTTTAAAGTCCCTAGACCTCCTTTCAAGATAAATTTGTACATTTTTCGATAGAAAAATGTCCCAGCCGAAGGCTTTTTCTCTTAAAATTTCAGGCTCCCTATCTCTCGCCAGGAAAAAAACCGACACGTAAATGGCACGAAAGGTCTTGATATTGATATACAAATGGGACGAACGTTTTCAAAAATTGACAAACTAATGGGGCGAACGTCTTAAAATCTGAAAACTAATGGGACTAAATATGAGGAAGAAGGAGGATCAGAAAAACGGCCCACCCCTTCCTTAACACTACCAGTACAGCGGGTGTACAATATAAACCCCCTTATGGCTGGGCATATTAAGGAGAGGTATTTAGTTTGTTCCCTAGATCTCCATCAACCTTAAAATTACACCCCCTCGAGCCCCTTTCAAGATAAATTTGTACATTTTTCGGTAGAAAAATGTCCCGGCCGAAGGCCGGTTCCTCTTAAATTACAGGCTCGCTATCGCTCGCCAGGATAAAATAGACACCTGAATTGCACGAAAGGTCTTAATATGGGGTGAAAGTTTTTAAAATCGCTAAACTAATGGGGCAAACGTTTTATAATATCAAAAGCAATGGGGCTAAACATGAGGGAGAAAGGGGTCAAGAAAAAAATCCCTCAAGTGGAGACCTCCCCTTAAAAACCACTCTCCTTTACGGAACATTTTATTCATCTTTTCTGGGCCCCCTTCTCCCTCATGTTTAGCCCCATTAGTTTTGAGATGCTAAGACGTTTGGCCCATTAGTTTGGCGCCTTCAAGACCTTTCGCCCCATTTATTTGCCAATATTTAAACTTTTCGTGCCATTCAGGTGTTTATATTTTTTTTCCTGGCGAGCGTAAGCGAGCCTGTAATTTAGGAAAAACCAGCCTTTGGCCAGGACATTTTTCTACCGAAAAATGTACAAATTGATGCCGAAGGAAGGTTTTATATCTTAAAGGTTTAACTCTTTCAGTTCTTTTCATTATATTACGGCAATTATTGGACGAGTTGAGCAGTTTAGGATCAATTAAGAGGCTACAGACTATCTAAACTAACCCTTTTAACTACCACACATCGTTTCTAAGCTGTATATATTCGTATAGATATAGCCGAAATATAACAACATAAATATATTCCCGGTAGTAAAGGGGTGGTTAAGGGGAGATTTCCACTTGAGGGAATTTTTTCTTGACCCCTTTCTCCCTCATGTCTAGCCCCATTGTTTTTGAGATTTTAAGACGTTTGCCCCAATAGTTTGGTGATTTTAAGAATGTCCGCCCCATTCTGTCAAATTTAAGACCTTTCGTGCCATTTAGGTGTCGATTTTATCCTGGCGAGTGATAGCGAGCCTGTAATTTAAATGTAACCGGCCTTCGGCCGGGACATTTTTCTACCGAAAAACGTACAAATTTATCTTGATAAGGGGTCAAGGGGGAGAAATTTTAAGATTGCTGAAGGAGTAGGAAACAAACTGAAAACCTCCCCTTAATAGAGGTCTAGCGAGCAAACTAATAAGACAAAAACAAACCAAAAATAACATTATTAGAATCCTTTGTGCCCCACCGAATCCTTTGTGCCCCACCGAATCCTCCTTTGTGCCCCACCGAATCCTTT
Organism: Paralithodes platypus; assembly: GCA_032716605.1. Taxonomy (NCBI): domain Eukaryota; kingdom Metazoa; phylum Arthropoda; class Malacostraca; order Decapoda; family Lithodidae; genus Paralithodes; species Paralithodes platypus. The sequence goes on from CM064497.1 coordinate 2,050,119, forward strand.
GTGCCCCACCGAATCCTTTGTGCCCCACCGAATCCTTCTTTGTGCCCCACCGAATCCTCCTTTGTGCCCCACCGAATCCTTTGTGCCCCACCGAATCCTTTGTGCCCCACCGAATCCTTTGTGCCCCACCGAATCCTCCTTTGTGCCCCACCGAATCCTTTGTGCCCCACCGAATCGTTATTATCAGTAATGGACGTGTTCTGTTTATAGCCAGTGAGGCAGGGGTTTAGTGCCGTCATTACGCTACTATAATTATTACCTTATATTACGTTATATTTTATGGTGCTACTGTACCGTATACTGAGAAACGTAAAGGGTTGTGTTAGGGAGTAAAAAACGGGTTGTGTTAAAGGAAGGGGGGGGGTATTTTTTTTGTTTTATTATTTCTCTCTCTCTCTCTCTCTCTTTTTTTTTTTTTTTTTTTTTTTTTTTTTTTTTTCCCCGAGATCCCCCTTTCTAGATAATTTTTTGGTAGAATAATGTCCCGGACAAATGCTGGTTCCTCCTCTAAATTGCAGTCTCGCTATCACTCGCCAAGAAAATATTGACACCTAAATGGCACGAAATATCTTAAAATTGATAACGAAATGGGGTGATAGGTCTTAAAATTTAGCCAAACTAACGGGGCAAATGTCTTAAATTTTCAAAACTAATGGGGCTAAACATGAGGGAGAAAGGGGTTCAGGAAAAAAAAAAATTGACATATATTTTGATTTATCTAATATTACTTATTGTTTAGGTAACCTTAATAATAATAATAATAATAATAATAATAAAAATAATAAACCTTGATAACCAAATAGGGTCTGGAGTGTGTTCAGGGGATATGTTTTTTTTTCTTTTCTGATCCGCCTTCTCCCTCATGTTTATCCCCATTAGTTTGCAGGTTGTAAGACGTTCAGCCCATTAGTTTGGCGATTTTAACACCATTCGCCCCATTTCTTTGTCAATATTAAGACTTTTTGTGTCATTTAGGTGTCGATTTTCTTCCTGGCGAGCGATAGCGAGCCTGTAATTTATGAGGAACGGGAACGGGGTGGGGGGGGGGGGGGAGTATACAGACAGATAGTGAGAGAGAGAGAGAGGGGGGGGGGTATAGACCAACCTGTAGTAAGGAGCGGTATACCAAGCCACCGTCCAGTCATGGTGGCCGAACTGGAATGATACTGGACACTTTACTGCTAACTCTACCAGTACGCACACATATATACGCACATTCTCTCTCTCTCTCTCTCTCTCTCTCTCTCTCTCTCTCACGCAGACTACGAGGTCAGCTCATTGAAGTTTTCAAAATACTTAATGGGTTTGACAATGTTGATTATAGCAAAATGGATAATAATAATAATAATAATAATAATAATAATAATAATATTTATTCAGTTAGCAATTTACAGAGTTGGTACCACATAGTATGTTACAAATATGACATGTACCAGCCTTGCATAATTCCAACTAAGGATAGCCCAATAAGGCCGTTAGGCGTATTTCCATTGGGGTCCTTGTGGGATTAGGTTAGCTGGGGAAAATGGGGAGGATAAAGAAATAGATACTTTAGAGAAAGTATTTCTAGGGGGTTATTTTAAGATACCTTACATCCTATAGTAAATATCAGTAATCCGTAATCAGTAATCATTTCAGTTTGGTTTGTCTATCTCTTATGTCGCATTTAGTAGTAGACATAAGCTTGGTGCTCCCTTCTCGCAGCTGTCCGGTGCAGGTGTTCCTTCAGGCTACGTCTGAAGGAATACAATGTTCTCTTTTCACGGACTGACTGGGGTAGGTCGTTCCAGTCTTTGATGTCGGTGAAGAAGAATGTTTGCTTATCCTGTCCTTGGATTCTCGGGACCTTAAAATTAAACATCCTGTTTCTTGTATTATGTCCACTCCTCTCATTTGCTTTAACAAAATCATTCTTTAGATACTCTGGAGCTCTGTCATAGAAAATTGTGAAGGCATTAGTGAGCCTGATTTGTTTGGCCCTGTCAGAGACATTGAGCATACCTAGTGACTGAAGTTGTTTCTGGCCAACATGTGATCTGGGTCCTAGGTTCAGCATGAACCTAACCATTTTATTTTGAGTGACCTGAAGTTTGTGCTGTGCTGATTTAGATGATGCAGAGTACCAGGATGACACAGAATAGTCAAAATGACATTGAACAAGCGCTTGGCAGAGGGTCTTTTTGGTCGCCGCGGGCAAGCATCCCACCTGTCTATACAGGTATTTTATACGTGCTCTACACTTACTCAGGATAGATTCCAAAATTGTTTTACCTGACAAACTCGCGTCCAGTTTCAGTCCGAGATATTTAACTTGTGACACTGTTGTTATAGGAATTTCATTACAGTTGACCGAGAAGCCTTTCAGTTTGCGTTTTGTTCCACATAAGATGGCTTCCGTCTTGCCCAGGTGAAGAGATAGTCTATTTTCCACTAGCCATTCACTACATGGAAAGTGAAGCGGCAATACTTATTGGGTCTTTTCCTGAAACCAGAAGCACGCTGTCGTCTGCATACAGTAATAATTTACATGAGACGCTCAGTTCCATGTCGTTCACATAACAGAGAAAGAGTAAGGGACCAAGGATGCTTCCCTGCGGGACCTCACAGTTAATTGGCATAGGATCAGATATATTATCATCAATTTTGACTCTGGGTTCTACCACTAAGATAAGATTTAAACCAGTTCACAGACCCTATGCCCATTGCTTGTAGTTTATTACATAGGATATCATGGTCTACTGTGTCAAACGCTTTTTGTAGATCAAGAAGAACCATACCGGTGTAGTTACCTTTAGACATTTCTTTACGAATGTGATCCGTTAAGTGGATGAGACAGGAGTCTGTCGAGTACATGCATCTGAAACCTGATTGAAACTTATAGAATAGATCATTTTGTTTGAGGTAGTGTTCAATTTGGGTGTATACCGCTCTTTCAAGGATTTTAGATACAATACATAATATGCTAACTGGTCTGTAGTTGCCAACTTCTAGTTTATTTCCTTTCTTGAATAGAGGGGTTACAATAGCTTCCTTCAGTTCAGCAGGTACTGTGTTGGTGTTAATTGACAAGTTGATGATGTGGGTTAGGGGGCCTGCTATACCAATGGCTCCATCTCGTAGAAATTTGGCAGGAATTTTGTCTGGTCCTGTGCTCTTATGTACATTTAGGTTAGACAGCTTGTCAAAAGTGTATTTTGGTGTAACATTTTGCAATCCAAATGTGTTCGGGTGTATGTCTTTATCTCTGTAGAAATTACGAAAGGTGGTCGTTGTTGTCGTGTATTTATTGAGAGGTTGAGGTAGGTTCTGTGCAAGTGTGTTTGCTATGGAAGTGAAGAAGGAGTTGAAGTAGGTTGAAATTTGTCGTTTATCGTGGCAAACCTGATCATTAATGGTGAGAGCAATATTAGTGTTAGACAAATCCCTTGTCTTGTTGCTGTAGCCTGTTGTTTTTAGGTGCCTCCATAGTTTCTTTGGGTTATTCTGATATTCCTCTGCCTTATTGTGAAAATAATTAGTTTTCGCTGATTTTATTTTCCTACTTAGTTTATTCCTGGCCCTGTTGAACTCATGTTTCAGACCTTGATCCTGTCTATGTTTCGCTAGCCTTTTTAACAGATTGTCTCTGTGTTCCAGATGGTGTAGTATGTCATTGTTGATCCATAGGTCTGACCTTGCTTTAATTCGTATGTCTTTCAGAGGAGCTATTTCGTCTAGGATGTTTGTGATGATGGTTCTGAAGCCAACCCATGCGTCATTAATAATAATAATAATAATAATAATAATAATAATAATAATAATATTTATTCAGTTAGCAATTTACAGAGTTGGTACCACATAGTATGTTATAAATATGACATGCACCAGCCTTGCATAATTCCAACTAAGGATAGCCCAATAAGGCCGTTAGGCGTATTTCCATTGGGGTCCTTGTGGGATTAGGTTAGCTAGGGAAATGGGGAGGATAAAGAAATAGATACTTTAGAGAAAGTATTTCTAGGGGGTTATTTAAAGATACCTTACATCCTATAGTAAATATCAGTAATCCGTAATCAGTAATCATTTCAGTTTGGTGTGTCTATCTCTTATGTCGTATTTAGTAGTAGACATAAGCTTGGTGCTCCCTTCTCGCAGCTGTCCGGTTCAGGTGTTCCTTCAGGCTACGTCTGAAGGAATACAGTGTTCTCTTTTCATTAACGTTTGTACTTCCAAACACTGGAGACCAGTCTGTATTCCATAAAATGTCCAGAAATGTTTCCTTATTGTAGTTTCTGAGTGACCTTGTTTTGATAACCTTGTGATTCTCTAGGGTAATTTTTTTGGTTTTCCGTGTGCAATATGTGACGAAGTGATCACTTATCCCAGTCTGTATAACCCCTGATTGGGATATTTTGTCCTCTCTGTTACAGTTTATGTGGTCTAATATTGTGGCAGTGTTCTCAGAGATACGTGTGGGGGTTGTGATGAGTTGTTTGTGATTGTGCATTGTCAGTATATGCCTATATTCTCGTACAAGCCTATCATTTCGTTGTTTGTAACATGGTCGTAGATTTCATTTTCGCCCAGCCATTCGCCCAGAATCAAAAATATTTTGGTCGAAAAACCTTGTGTTTAAGCCCAGGCAAATCGGTGATTTTGGTCGAATTTTGACTTGTCAATATTATTACATATTTGGATTCGTCTCGCCTTTGCGGGTTCGATGGTGTAATTATTTTTTAATTTTCACCAATTTTTAGGCCCAATAGGCCTATTTTAAAGTTTAAAAACTCCATAGACGAGTTATTTATGTACGGATTTTGTTTAAATTTATACCTTTAGTACACTTTGGCAAGCTGAATCGAATGGCGCAAACAGAATTAAAATCGGACCATTAGTTTAGGATTTAGATTTTGACTTGGCCTTCCTGGAGGGCCCAGGGGACCGTTTTTGGACTTTAAAAGTCCACTGTAGCCCAAACTATAAGTCCTAGAGAATTCTAACTGGTGCCATTCTTTTTTTTCTCGCCGAGCTACTTCTAGACATGGTCGTAGATTTCATTTTCGCCCAGCCATTCGGCCAGAACCAAAAATATTTTAGTCGAAAAACCTTGTGTTTGCCCAGGCAAACGACTCGCGTCCAGCTTCAATATGAAAGCAACACGCAAACATGGCTGGAAATTAGAATTGAAAAGGTTCAGCCTTAGTATTTGTGGACACTTTTTCACATATAAGATCTGTTCTACCTGCAACAAACTTACCTCCGAAATTGTAAACAGTTCTTCAGTAGAGCAGCTCAAGAAAAGAGTAGATAGTATCTTGCACGCTCTGTAAAGAATGTAGTGCACTAAACAGTGTCTATCCTTCCACTTCGAGTATCTCCTCGGAATGGACCGCAAGGTCTCCGAGATAATAACTATTCCTTGTAACTCCTTGTAACTCTCTCTCTCTCTCTCTCTCTCTCTCCAAGTGACTGACTTGGAAAAGGATTTGGGTGTTCACAAAGTTACAAATTTAAGCTTGATGGAGGTTAAGCGAGGAATCTAAAAAATAACTTTAAATTTAAATATATAGACTAAAAAATTAAACCTACCCCCTTGATGGCAAAGTAAGAAACTGCTATATCTCTGTATGATATTAATGCAAAGTGTTCCCATTTACCACCATTTATGACTAAGAAAACACTATAATACCTGAATGATTAAGATGGGAACAAGTCTATTTCTCGCCAACTTAGAATAAACAGAGTATAATGTAAGTATTGAAATGATACCACTTTGAATACCACTATATTTACTACACGGTATTATTCCTCAACATAACATTACGCATCTGGATACCTCAGACAAATACAGTAGATTATTAAGCACTCCCACCTTTCTATGTCATAGATCTGTTTATAGAATACATAGCCAGACATTTGTATTCATAAATATATAGTTGATTGCAATTGTTATCTTAATCAGAAGCGTTTGAGATATTCGACGTACAGGGTATTAAAAGAAATCTCAACAACTTCACGTAATGAGGATGATCAAGTGTTGGAGATATCAGAAGAAAGATATTAGACCGTCATTTGTAGAACCCATTATGTCAATCAGAGAGTTAATTGTGTGTAAAAATATGTTTGTTTTGTTTTTTAGGAAATTCTGGTTAAACATGGAATTCAATCGTTTAGAAAAGCAAGATGTAAAAGCAATAGTGCAATAGTTGAAGGGATGAGAGCGGTTACCCTTCGTCGGGAAAGGTTGAATGAGAGGAAATTCCAGCTAGAAGGGAAGGAATTTTTAGAAAAGACACAAGATCGATAGAGTTTGCTTAACCCGAAGAATGCGGCATGCAAATTAATTACCTTTGATTTGATAGAATTTGTTATATTTACCATATAAAGCAATATTACCACTCCATGTGCATATATTTTACTTGTATGATGAACATGTGAACATTGAAGACCAGAAAATAGGTTTAAATAGCAAATATCCAGTCAAAAACCTTATATTTGTGACGGGGGAGGGTTGAGGCATGTGACAGGGCGCACGACATACACTCTCCCTCTCCAAGGTCTCGCAAGATACTAGACACATACGGCTGCCTCCTGGGTGGAAGTGGAGGGAGGGAGGAAGAGTGTGAACTCGACATATTACAGGGGGGGAATAGAAATGGGGGGAAATACAGACAGAAAAATTGAGATAATTGAGGAGGGACGAAATGAAGAGAGAAAGGGGTGGGGGGGGGGGGAAGAGGGAGGGGGATAGAAATATGTTAGGGAAAGGCAGGAGCTGGTGGTAAGCAGACATACCACCTAATCACATATTGCTTCCATTCCACCGGTAGGCCTTCTGTTGTTTTTTTGTTTTTTTGTTTTTTTATTGGCTGTCTTCCAGAAGGTAAATATAACAATTTAATTCATAATATTACCTCTCCGCGGCCCCAAACACGCTGTATAACGTACACATATACCTGCCATAGCCCTCACGTATTTTGTTGGTTAATTTTGTTTCGGCGGATCAACTACTGTCTGCCGTAGGTACTCTTGATGCCAAGTGCTGAGATCTCGAACATGTAGGTTGAGAAATTCATGAAGCTGGTGCCAATAGTCTTCTTGGGCATTACAAGCAGCTTGAGGTTCCCCTCCCCAATAAATTAGCATCTTCTTTGTCCCGAGATCAGGACCCTTGTAGCTCGGAGGAAGTGCGTAGATACTGTGGTCTGAGCTGGTGTTGTACGGAGGTTCTATGATGTGCCCTGCTCCGGGATAGATAATGGTGCGACACTGAGATTCTCGACCATGTCTTCTCATCCGTTCAGCCATTCCCTCTACACATTCCCAGGCACGTGTAGCATCTTGATCACCAGCAACTAAAAGGAAATATGTGTCATCTGGAGCAGTTTCACAAGGCACCATATGTGGACTGTCATGACTGAAAAGTTCCCGAGTGATGTTCTCATCATGAACAAATCTTCCTTGATCATCTCTCTTCATTATATCTTGTATGTCAGCGCCTTTCCATAGCTGACGACCTTTGTAGGACAAAGTTGTGCCAAGAGCTGCTAACATTCCTCCCATACAAACAACTGCTTTTACTCTGTCGATGTGGATGGCCATAGCCAAGGACATGTCAGACCCTTTGCTGGAACTGACAACTCCACAGCGGTCAGGTATAACTTCCGGTTGACTCAGCAAAAAATCAACAGCTTCCTCAAAATAGTCAAGTTCTAAATTGTCCATTGTTTCAGGTAGATCTTCATATTTGAAATAGGCCAGAGCAAGACAAGCATATCCTCTTGATGCTAGAATGCCTGTAAATGGATAATCTTGGTGTTAGTATTGGCTAATGAAGAAAAAAAGAATACTGGCAGTGAGATTAATTTGGAAACGTGTTATGCATTATTTCATCTCAGCATAAAATATATATCTAGAGTTTCATTGTACTGAGCAGGAGTGAATTTACCTGCTCTATATTCTCTAAGACCACCAAACCCGCCGAAGACATCAATGACAGCAGGGAAGGGTCCATGGCCCGGTGGCAGGAATAGAGCACCCCTGACCCTACCATTGTGGACCATGACCCGCCTCACCCCGGGCCCCATCACCAGACGCACCAGCTGTGTTGACCCCACCACCACCACACCCCCGGGGCCCTCCCACTGATCCTGTGTCACGTGACCTGAACAAACACTCACGTCCATCTGGTTATCACAAAGTAAACAAAAAAATTGGTTAAGTTCATATATATACTGCGTATAAGAAAGGATTACTGAATCTTGTTCTGAATTTGGGCTAAAGTTATGAAAATTTTGCTAATAGGCGGAAAATAAGAATAAATTTATAAGAAAATAAAGATTAATTAAATTATACTACTCACACAGTACATATCTCTGTCACAGAATAGCTATCATTGTATTATAAAGGGATGAATGCAGTCATTACCAATCACTTAATCTAGTTGACTTTTTCAATGACACCTTTAAACGAATATATAGCAGGTGACATGATGAGTTATGAGACTCATTGAAAAAATAAAAGAACATGGTTTAGATGGAAATTATCTCTGATGGATTTGAGATAAGTTATGCAATGCGTAATAATAAACAGTAAAGTCAATAATTGGTTACATGTCACTAGAGGTGTAGGCTACCACAAGGATCAGTTCTCGGATCTATTTCGTTTTTAAAGGCCATAGCTCATGAAAAATCCCATTTCATTTTATCACTGTCTAAAGCATGATTGATACTCCAGTTATCTTGGTTTGCCATATATTTTGATCTAGATGGTGTATTGAAGATGCTAGACAGATACTGAGTAGTGCTGATATTACAGCTTAGCCAACTAGATTTGTTTTCTATGTGTATGAAGGAGACAAAAGGCAGATTGCCTGTAATGAGTCTCTCCCCCAAAGCCAAAAGAGTGACGGAGCCAAATTCAAGGGACGTTGGGGTCAAAATGCCTGAGCACACAAAGTTAAAAGCAGTTTAGGTCATAGGATGAAGGAAAGATTGGTTGCGGGAGAGAGTTTGTTCCAGAGTTCACTTGTTGAGTAGAAGAAAGACTGGTAAACTTTGCCAATTCTTGGGTTGGAAAGCTGGACAGAATAGGAGTGGGACTGTGTTGAAAAGTGGGTGCCTCTCACTCGCCACAAGGGAGGGGGGTATGCACTGAGAGAGCTCTGAAGAACACTGATTGTTGTTATAGCGATAGAAGAGTGAAAGAGATAAAGAGATTGTTTGGACCTAGTAAGAGGAAGTGAGTTGATGAGGCGAAATGCTTTTGACTCTACTCTTTTGAGAAGTGCGGTATGGGTGGAACCTCCCCACACACACGAGCAATACTCGATACATGGGCGCCCTGTGCTCTGATACAGACCAAGAAGCTGAGCAGGGTTGAAGAACCCACGGAGACGGTTTAGCACACTTGACTTTTGGGAAGCTGTTTTTAGTAAGAGTGGAATATAATAGCATTCACTGTACACAGACCTTTCATTTCACAACACCTGAGCCTGGACTACGAAAGAGTATTACTGACCTTCCAGGGTTTGGTCGGGTCTAGCTTCTGTAATCTGGTGCCAGTGAAGGGAAACTCCTTGATGGTAGAGAATAGTCCCATGGGGAAGACTCCGGTATATGACCCACCAACAGACTCACTCCGGTTCACATCCACCTCACCATTAGAGTCACACACGTACTGACCCACAGAGCTGAACTGTCACAACGAAACACACCAATTTAACTCTACTTCTTGGTTCTTCTTCTGGCGAGAGATTGTCATATACTATCATAATTGCATAGTCGATAGAATTTGTATTCATGGATTGCATTATATTTTATGAAAACATGCAGAGGTATAATTTCATATCAGCTCATAAGAGATATAGGTTTGGGAGATAAAGAAAACACAAATTATATATTAAGAATATTTAAAGCTCTAATTTGTGTCCATCACACTACTAATATTAGTACGACTAGCACTGTATTTGATAGCTATAATAACAAGAGTATTCATGTCACTGGACTTTTCCATTCCCGGTATATCTAGAAGAGATATTATTGGGTATTAACTTGTACTTCACTATAACATTAATACTGTCATTACTTTAATAGTTGTTTGCACATGCAATGAATGAAATTAATATGTGTTGGAGAAAATATGGGATTGAGGCAAAAGAGGAAGATTGTGTTACCTTCTGCCCTTCGTCATTGTGAGTGTCCATCCTGACAGTGATGGGTGAGTCTGGGGGAAGTCCTGAGACCGTGATGGTAGTGAATACATCGTGGAGACAAACCCGCGGCCTTCCCTCCACCATCACCACCCTCTTACCACCACCACCTACACTCTCACTCATTCTAGGCAAAAAGAAAGGAAAGAATAACTCAATACCAACATTACTATATTCTCACCATTAAGATTAACAAACTTTTTAGAATTCGTTAATTTTTAGCATGTTATATTATGTTCATTCACCTTTGACCCACATTCAAGCAGGTACTGAATTACTGCCCTAACTCAAGTAAACTTGACGTCCTTTCAGTATTACCGGTATTGTTTTCTGTCTTATTGATTATGTGTTTTTTAGAGTGTAACGTCTCATTGTGTGAGACCTATTGTTGTGTATAAAGTGTTGTTTTGTACCTATTGTATAACAACTTGTCCTGCTTAATCCGTTACTTGTATTTGTTTCGTAAATGTTTACATATAGCCATGTTCTTAATAACTATGAAGCTACTATATAATATATATATATATATATATATTTTTTTTTTTTTTTTTTTTTTTTCCAATAAAGTAATGCAGCCATTTAATAATAGTTATCATACTATAGAGTACAGTATTTGGGGGTATCAGCCCTCTCGGAAGATATTATACACCTGAGAGCTCTCTCTACCATTGTTATGATTGGCTAAGAGATGCCCTTTGCTTGAACTTGTTCAAAGTTTGGAATTATGTATCTCAGCCATAGATATTATTGATATATGGACTAGAGGAAACACTGAGCCCACTCCGTGATGACACCAACAGTCATAATACCGTCACCTTAGAAGAGAGCACTAATGATTACTTTTGAAAAACATACAAAAAACAAAAAAACTATTGTCAATATTGAATTGTTAGCACTATCTACTAAAATTCATCGTCAAGTTATTTCTTACCGTGCTTTTTATCATGGGCAGAGATGGAGCTATGTGGGCAGCCATTTGATAATCTATCACACTATAGAATACAGTATTTTGAGTTAACAGCCCTCACGAGATCTGAGATCTTGGATAGGTGCGCTATCTAATCTATAACTGTAGTGATTGGAGTAGGCCTTTCTGGGAATAAGAGAAAATAGTCTAAAAGAGACGGCTGACTCTCCTTCCCACGTATATGCCTATATTTCCTCTTAAACTGCGTTTTCTGTTACCCCAAAGTCTGATAACCCACTCATTATAATGGGGTGGCACAAAATGAACAAGGGGCGATACAGACTTTTAAATATACACATTATATGAACAACCTTTCCTGACTATTTTTAAGAATGAAAGTAAATATACATTGCAGAATAATTACTACAAAGCAAATAAAGACAACATAAAAGCGAAATAGCGTAATATACCAAATATCATGAGGTATGTCAGGGACTGGAATAATCGACAACAGAACATATCGGCAATAAATTTGAATATATACAATTTAAGATGTGTTGTGACATTACATATTAGGTGAAATTATACAACATATTTATTTGTTTAATCTATTTGTTTCCAGTCTATCGGAGATAATGATGGTAATGGAAAATGCGGCTTTATCCTCTCTAAAGAGAGGGCGTGATAAAGTCAGGATAATTTTTGTTATCACAGTGATCTCCAAGTGTTCACTGATAACATGTTGATAAGCATTTAAATCAAATTTATCCTGGTTGTTGTCTTAAAACTGCCTGATCAGTGCAGTTCTATTCAATATGATCAGCTTCCTCACTACCCCTTCTGTACCGGCGACGTCTTTTTAACTTAATTCTAGCTATATTTAGATGATTTTGTGCAGTTTAAGAAGCAACTTTGGTAGTAAAAAAGGTGAGATATTTCGAAGCCAGTTAGCTTCTGGAGGCCTTTTTTAAACTAAATATTATCATCTAATAGTAATCAGAATAAAGTTAAAAGGACGGTACCGGTACCAAACGGGTCAATATATTTTGGGTTTAGAAAAAAAAATAGGAAAATTGGGAATTGGGCCTGAGTATATAGAATATAATAGAATAGGGTTTGAATCGGTATGCAGAAGAAATTAAGAACAGTGTGTATATAATTATGTATATATATAACATATATTTTATTGATAAATCCCATGATAGAGATGAAGTACTCACACTATAGAGAAAATTATAAACAGTTAACTTGGAAGGCATCCCTCAGCATATTATAAACCTAGTTTGCAGAATAGTTATCGACAAAGCATTTGAAAAGTGTTGCTTATAATTTAGTAATGTAGGTGCGAAAAAATAAATTTGAATACATTTGTGACGCACACTACAGGACATAAATTGTGACCTTAAGTTTTCGAAGTTATCCCGAGCAAAATATAGTCTTAGTATTTTTGTATCTAATACTTACATTTCGGAGTTTCATTTTGCTGTTAGGAGGTTCATTTATGTTTTGCTATGTATATGAAGGAAACAAAATGCAAAGCTGTCTGTAACAAGTGTCTCCCTAAAGATGAAATAGTGATAGAGAACCAAATTCAAGGTATGTTAGAGTCACAATGTCTGGACACATTGAGCGTGAAGCAATTCAAGTTATAGGATGAGGGAAAGACAGACCGAGGGAGAGAGTTCCAGAGTAAAAGAAAGACTGGAAAATCGGTTCGCTTATGAGTTAGAAAGTTTGACAGAATAGGGGTGGGAGTGTGTTGAAAGGTGGATGCCCCACACTCTCCATAAGGGAGGAGGTATACACTGAGAAATCTTTGAAGAACACTGATTATTGCAATATCGGTAGAAGAGTGAGAGAGATGCAACATTGTGACGTGTAGAGAGAGAGTGTACGAAATTAGGAAGAGGAGGTGAGTTGATGAGACAAAATGCTTTTGACTGTCCCCTGTGAGAAGTGCGGTATGGGTGGAACTTCCCCACACATGCGAACAATATTCGATACATGGACACACTGACCCCTTGTACAGAGCAAGAAGCTGTGCAGGGATGGAGAACCCATGGAAACAGTTGAGCACACTTAACTTCTGGGAAGCAATTTCAACAAGAGTGGTAATATTATCTTTCCAAGAAAGGCCAGAAGAAAAAGAAACACTGTGAATACTGAGAGAAGATGAAGGGTTAATATGTGTATTTTTAAAGGGTAAGGGATAATCATGTGGAAGATTATGACGGATATATAGAAGGAAAAATTGGGTTGTGGAAGCATTGAAAGTAACAAGATTTTCTTCGTCCCAATCGGAAATAGTTAATAGATCAGAAGATAGGCATGGTATGGCCTCATTACGTGAGTTTTGGAGTAATTGCATGCTGGCTCGTTGTGGAAAACTAGTTAAATATTGTAAGGTAGAGTCATCAGCATATGAGGGGATAGGACTAGAGGTGCAGTTGAGAAGATTATTAATGAATATTTAAATTGAAAGAGAACTGGAGACAGGACAGAACCCTTAGGCACCGAAGTTGATAGGTCGAGGAAGTGAGCGATGGCCATCCCCAACTCCACCTATAGAACAGCCAGAAAGGAAATTATAGATAGAGGGATAGAAACCGAAGAAGAGTAGTTTAGAAAATATGAATTTATGCCAGAATCTGGCAAAGGCTTTCAATATGTTTAGTGTAGGCTAATATAAAAGGTCTCACCGAAGTCCCGAAAGGAGGATGATAACGAGTTAGTTAGGAGTTAGAAAGAAGATCACAATCTTAGAGATGCAAGAGATGAGAGCAAATGGACGATTGTTGGTGGGTTGAAAGCGGTCACCCTTCTTTGAGACAGGTCGAATGAGAGCAAACTTCCAGCAAAAAGGGACAACGTTTGAGGAAAGACAGAGACAGAAGAGTTTGCCTAGGCAGGAAGTCAGCGCGAGAGAACAGTTTAGGTACAATATATACTGTATATATAATTGTATATAAATACACAGAAACACACACATATACAGTATATCAATTATATTTCACAGCTACACGTGAACTACTAAATGTGTTTAGACTCCCAGCCAGACTCGAGCCACCGACAGTCAGGACGAGTGTCCATGTTTAATCCACTACACCATGGCGTGATAAAGGATACTTAACCTTTTCCAATATATATTAAGGAGAAGGGAAATCCTACATGGAGAAAGTTTTTCATTCCATACACAAGTCGTAGGATCTATATTCTACGATACCATACAGGGATTTTTATAAGTAGCCCCACGCAACTTGAGTTTAAGTGATTTAATTTAATTCTCGCCCAGCCAAACACGATAGTAATTATTATCAAGTATATCTCACAAATACGTGTGGGATACTAAATGTTGTTATACTCCCAGCCGGACTCAAACACCGACAGTCAGGACGAGTGTCCATGCATTAAATAGGGTAGAGGATACAATATTATTTGGGGTCACTAATGATTCTAAGCTGTCTTGGAATAATCATATAACAAATATAAAAGTCAAAATTGCAAAGGGTATTGGGATATTACGCAAAGCTAAAACTTAATTGAATATTTTCACCTTGGCAACACTTTATAACAGCTTTATTGTTTCATATCTTACTTATGGTATAGAAGTCTGGGGATCAGCAAGCGACTGCTATATTGAAAATATTATTGTGCTACAGAAACGAGTGATTAGAATTATAGCGTCTAAAAGGAACAGGTACCATACTGCACCAATATTTACATCATTGAGGATATTGCCTTTGTCAAAATGATATGTATTGCATAGCAAAAATTATGTTCAAATTTATGAAAAGATGTTTCCTGCAGACCTGATTGATATGTTTTGTAGAAATTAAGAAGTTCATCGATATCTAGCTAGACAGAGAACCCAAATGCATTTACCAATAGGTAGAACTTCAGTGGTGTATAAAACGTTTAGGTATAAAGGAATTAATATTTTGAACGATCACTCTACTTCCATAAATAAAATCCCGGAGAGGGTATTAACTCAGCGGCAGAGTGTACCCACGATCTACATACACACACAAAACTTATTATTTGAAATTACTGTAGCATAGGTATTTTGCTGACCGACGCCAAACACCTTAGAAAGAATATTACATATTGGGTCACTTGAATTCGCTATACAAATAAATACATAAATATATTAATAAATAAAGTTTAGATCAAAATATTGCATAATCCAGTGGACTTACCTTGTCGTGTTGAGGTGCGCGTGTGAGTGGTGTAGCCTGGCGATGTGTGGTGATAGACTACAGTGAGAGAGAGTGGAGTGGGAGTCTATTGTATGATAAGAGTAAACACACACACACACACACACACACACACACACACACACACTCAGATAACACGCATACACACCCATGTATAACTGTGTATGTCTTATGTGTAAATTGTCAGCCTTTGGCTGCTACTCTAAATAAAACGTTTTATATTATCATAATTTGTCTTATTGTAGTATAATATCTACATTTACATTAGATGAATGACAGCCAATCGTAAACTATATACAGTATATATATATTATATATATATATATATATTTTTTTTTTTTTTTTTTTTTTCTATATTCCAACTACTCCCTCTCGGGCATAGGCTGATAGCCTTTACACTCTACCGCTGAACATGGTGAGGCCCGTGAGACATGCGAAACTTCACGGCTCGAAGCAATCCCATCTCTGAAGCCGCCTCGCCTCTGCGCTTCACAGTCTCATTCCCCACACTCTGACCCTCACTCTCAGAACGCCACCTATTGAGCAATTAACTCACTAGGCATTGCCCCCTGTAGCATATTTTTGAATATGGGAATATTCATACATTGATATTTAATCAGGGAACAATGAGGGTATTTGTTTGTACAGCACAAATTTCATACCAATAATATCTTCCCATTGACATATTGGGATTCGAACCCGGGTCCATTGGATTACCAGTCCAGTGGCAAGACCACTCCGCCACACCTCCCCTATATACTGTATATATATATATATATATATTAAAATGCCCCAGAATGAGAAGCCCACCACGGAAGCCACGAGCGAACACCACCAGGAAACGGGAATAGAAACACCCGAAGGAAAGGCCCACAGAACGAAAGGACCAGGTGACCAAGCCAACCAGTTAAGACAGGCCGAAGCCCGCAGGGCTAAGCAGCTCCAAACCACACCTGCCTATCCCTTCTAACCACTGACCTTTCCCCCACCTCGCGTATACACTACCCCTCGTGTCCTACACCTCTACCTACATGATGATGAACATGAATACACCTTAATTTAATACACCCATGCCCTGTCCCTAGGTTGAGCCAATGCCAACCAGGCCTAAATTTATGTATGTTTTTTCCATCCAAGAAGTAATATGTTAACCCCCTGTCTTGCCAGACTAAGTTTCTGAAGACCAACCGCCCCCATAAATCTATGTATGTTCTTCCCAGGTTAATACACCCATGCCCTGTCCCTAGGTTGAGCCAATGCCAACCAGTTCAGACAGGCCTAAATCTATGTATGTTTTTTCCATCCAAGAAGTAATAATAATAATAATAATAATAATAATTCTTTATTCCAGACACATAAGATAGATACAGTATAAATACAGTACGACCTAATGGTCCATATCACATACACTTCTCGTCAGAGCACAGATAATAATTATACACAAAGATATATTAATAAAGACACAATAAAATAAAAAATACAGTAGGCCTATTTACAGAATAGAGCACATATCACATTTTGTCACAATATAACACAGATAGGCTAACTAAGGCTATTGCTCAATGTTGGTTAACACCTATTGCACAGATCATTGCTCATAGTTCAATTAGACCTATATATTACATTACAGTACATACTATGTGTGCAGCAGCTTCTGCCAGTGAGATATAATACGGGATTCATAGATATGATCACTAGTCCAAAGAGCTACAATCAGCGTGTTACTGGAGGATTGCAGTCGCTGCGAAAAGCTGTACACCAGTCTCCTGATGACAGCCCGACAGCACTGCACATCCAACAGTGTGCACACCATACTAGTGCTTTCATATTTAGAGAGACCAATGAACATCTTGAGTATATTATGATAGGATGTACACAGACCATTTATGGTGGCTCTCTTATACTTCCACCACAAATGGGCCGTGTACATAGAGGAACAATATGTCCGGAACAAAGTGACTTTAGTTTCCCAATTACACATGTGGAATTTTCTCAAGATGGTGTTACCACGTAAATATAGCTGTCTGCGCTGACGGCCGATATCTGCATCATCTGAGCAATCGTTTGAGATAATGTGTCCCAGGTATTTTATTTTGTTTACTTCTTGAATAATTTGATTATTGAGTGAGAAATTTGGCAGTTTACTTTTATACAGTAATTTTGATCTAAATATAAGAACAGCACTTTTCAGTGGGTTGAATTTAACACAATGTTTACTACCAAAAGATTCACATATATCAAGAAGTTTGCTCAGACCCGCAGAAGACGGTGCAATAATGACCAGATCATCAGCATACATGAGATGGTTGATGATTTTATTCCCACCATAACATCCAATCTGCTCTTTATTCAATTTATCACTTAATTCATCCATATATACATTGAATAAGTAAGGTGAGAGAATACTACCCTGTCTCACTCCATTGGTTACTGTAAAGGAATCCGAAATAATGTTACCCCATCTTACATTAAATGTTTGATTGGCGTACCAGTACTTCAAGATTCTCAGTATATAGGATGGCACTCCCCTTGTTGCTAATTTATCAAACAGGATATTGTGGCAGACTCTGTCAAATGCCTTACTAGCATCAAGAAAGCATGCAAAAATAGAGCTGTTCATTTTGATGTACCCATCCACTAGCTCCTTCAGAGTGTAGATGCACTGGTCCGTACCATGATTCTTTTTAAAACCAAATTGATTACTATTAGTTGAGATATACACTGAGATTCTGTCTAAAATGATTAACTCTAGTATCTTACTTACAATACTGGCAAGGGCAATAGGTCTATAGTTGTCTTTTGATGTAATTTTGCCAGCCTTGTCTTTAATTACTGGTATCAAGGTAACGGACATCATAGATTCTGGTAGGAAACCATGGATTAGAAAGCTGGTAAAGCAACTGCTGAGTTTCTCCAAGAGGAGAGTGGAGGAGTACTTCAAATGTTCAGCATATATACCATCAAAACCACAGGATTTGTTAGCATCTAGCCTACTTATTGCAGCCTTGATTTTTTCACTTGTAACTTTAATTGTGTCATATTTTCTTCTTTGTTACACTCTGTTGTAGCAGCAATGGTATTTCCTTGGTGCCCAACAGAGTTAAACAAAGTTTGGTAATGTGTTTTCCAAAGATTGGCTATGTTATTAGTACCAGAGATCCCATCTACACTAACGGGTAGAGGTGTGCAGCTATTATGCATTTTTTTAATATCCTTCCAGAAGGCCAATGTGTCTTTGCTAGCAAAGTTTTTGGCCAATGCTTCTCTTCTTAATACATTTTCATTGTTTTTTATATATCTGATTGCATACTTACATCTAGCCTTTAGTCTGGTGAACATGTCAAAAATGGGTCCCTGTCTCGGTTTGTTATGATCCAGCCATACACTACGAGCATCTCGGGTAATATGTTAACCCCCTGTCTTGCCAGACTAAGTTTCTGAAGACCAACCGCCCCCATAAATCTATGTATGTTCTTTCCATCCGAGAAGTAGTATGTTAAAACCCCATGTCCTAATTGATAAGAAACGATGATACCCACGGGTACACCAGTGTATATATTATATAACCATCGTTCCTGTAAGACCTAGACAGAAATGACTAAAGATGTTAGCCACCATACAGTAACTCTAATTCTTACCCCAACCAGAGATTGTATATACAACCCTCTTTTACCATTGTCTCGACGCATTTTCACCATGAAACAATACCGAAGCTACCCCTACGAACTGCCGCTTTCTTTGGTGTATATGTCATAGAAAACGCAGTTCCCAGGAACAACTAGGTCAGCAAGAAATAGTGTCAGATTAACAGTGACCATAACCATCGTATTGACGAGTAATAATACACCATGTTTTTCTCTACTTTTATCCACAGTCAAGCACACACCTACAGTTAACCTCCTCTTCCCCACAGCCCCACAGTCCACATGATTCTATCCCTTCCAGACTCATATACCACCCCATATTGCTCATCCCCCGGTAGCGTTTGACTAATATACTTTCCCTGTCATTAACCCCCAAGCTACGATACCAACTGTAGTCTAATGCCACCCCTACGCC
Organism: Paralithodes platypus; assembly: GCA_032716605.1. Taxonomy (NCBI): domain Eukaryota; kingdom Metazoa; phylum Arthropoda; class Malacostraca; order Decapoda; family Lithodidae; genus Paralithodes; species Paralithodes platypus. Next base: position 2,069,488 of record CM064497.1, read on the forward strand.
CAGAGACCTTAGGGTCAAACTTCCACGTAGCCCCCCCTTAACCCTCTCTCTCTCGTTAACCCCCTACGCTCCTCGACTCCTTTCCGACCTAGCCTCTCCACCATACCTCCTGAATATCCTTAATTTTCCCGTTGCTAACATTCTCAAACCTTTTGTATATATACTCCTATCCAGCCTACCTTCCCCCAGTAGGAAGGAACACCATTAGAACTTTACTAACCCTTTGCATGCCATCTATTCCCTCACAACCCATTCACAACCCTGTACCAAATGATCGTCAGTGCGAGGCTAGCCGCCTCGCCAGTGACTAACTTCTATTGCCATACTTCCAGATAAATGTGGCAGAGTTAGCAACCCAGTCTCCAGCACATCCAACAAACCATGCAATTAACAACCCAACCGATTAAACCAGCTAGTCAAGGCACCTTCGGTTTTGGTATTACAAACACCCACATCTGTCTCATAAACAGAGGGTTATTACAAACACTTGTGATATGGCAAGCCCCTAGCCACAGCCGCCGGACGACCATCACAGAGAGAGGGTGCGCACCTACCCTTTTTTACCCACCCGAGGAGGGAGACCCCCACCCCTGCGGAGGTATACCTGACCCCTGTTTTGACTTCCGGGTCATTGCCAGGTAGCACAGGAATTCTTCCTATCAATGAACTAACCATGCATGACTAACACCTTTACTAACCTCTATTAACCCACAATAACCCATTAACCTTTCTTGCATACTCTGATAACCAAATTAGCACCTCAGCTATACCATAGAATGAAGACTGAACAATCTAAGAGAGACGCTCCTATCACAGCTGTCCCAGTCCTCCTCGCAAAGTAGATCCAGTCTCTCTCCCCTAAATACTTCCAGTATAGCCAAAATAGTACCTCTTACTAAGGCTCAGTTATATCACATTATGAAGGCTCCATATAGCCATGTGCCACAACAGTAATCACCACCTTACCTAGTTCCCGTATCCATTGAGAGCTTAAATAAATCCATAAGAACTTGAGATCCCTATGGCCTACAGGGTCCAAAACCGAGCCTATAAACCAAGCTCCAGCCCCCAGTAAAATCAGTTGAAAGATAGACACCAACCAGTGGCTGGCCCCCTTAAGTTGACCTCTAGCTCTGCCCTTGTGTTGTTCCTGAGAATTGAGTTCCAGAGCCGGCAGACTCCGTGGCAGATTGAGATAGAAGCATCTGGCCACGTACAAGAAATCTACGTGCACCTTATAACCTTCACAAACCAGTGGGTATATAAGCGTGTAGCCAGCAACGATCGCCAAGAGATCCGTCTTGAGAACTTCCTACATATGGACCCCCTGGACGGCCGCGGAACCAGTCGTTAACCCCCAACATCACATACGCAAGATAACCAGGACCAGACCAATCAAATACTACCCCAGATTCACTCTATCAGTACTACAGTGTTACAGTACTATTTAAAGACTCACTTATTCATATTTCTACGAAGTGGCTATATCTTTGCCCCAGTATAATTCATATATAACCATTCCATTAGGAAGTGCTAAGTGTATCAGTGTTTATTAATTAACAGGCGATATTAACTCCCGTAATTGCCCATATATCTAGATATTATTACATAGAAGTAAAACCCTAGTGATATCTAATGTTCGCCCACTGATTTGCGTTCTACGTGTTTCTGCTATAAGAATATAAAACTTAGATCAGTACCCCCTGAGGTTACTAGAATTCCCGTGCTTTAAAATACGCGTGTCTAATCTAGTCTGTGAACTACTACTTGTGCACCAGAGCTACCAGTAATTTGCAGGTAGTAGGGGTAGGCAGCCCCGCCCAGGGAAGTACTACCGCCAAGGTTTCGGGAGACTCAGGGAATAGCCTGAATTCCATTTTCTCTCCCAGGCCTTGGTAGCTGGATACATATCTTTCTGCCTCACACATCAGGGGTATCAGGAAAACCCTCTTTATATAACATACACATCCAACTTCACGACATTGCCCTACATCGCTATCCTCTATCCATAAAATACTACTCTTCCCACTACATACCATACATGTAACACCATACACTTACCTTAAATATGGCAGTACAATTGTTAAGAGCAAACCTGGTGGTCCCTCGGATATCCACCCCCGGCAGGGTTGGGTTATTGACACAGGGCCCTCCCGGTCGTCATCATGCGACTGTGTCAAGAGCATTGCAACGTCCCAAAGCTGCTTGTCAGTACAGCTATTTCTTTAGTAATATAAGGGGACTTCACTCTAACATCAATTCTGTACACCAATTTCTTCAAGCAGAATCCCCTACTCTCCTTTTTTTGACAGAGACTCAAGTAACATCCACATCTGACACATCTAGATTTAATTTTCCAGGTTATCAACTGCTCCAAAATTTCAGACCTAAAGGTGGTGTATGTTGCTTCGCAAAATCTGAAATTGCCCTGGAGGAGGTTACTAGTTTCAATTGTCCCTATTTTGATTATTCTATATACAAATTAATTTCTGCTGGTAAATTTAAATACATATGTTGCATCTACCGTTCCCCAAATACTCCTCCAGAGCAAAGTCTTTTTGATTCTCTGTCCTCACAACTCAGTGTCCTCAACTTAAATGCTTCTTCTGAAATCACTGTGTTGGGTGATTTTAATGTCCATAATGTTGAATGGCTCACTCATTCAGCCAGGACTGATGATGCTGGTCTTGAATGTGAGCTATTTGCAGACTCATTTAATCTCATTCAACTAGTCAACCAACCCACCCGTGTACCAGATAATCCTAATCATAATTCCCACCTACTCGACTTATTTTTAACAACCAATTCAGAAAATTATGATGTTACAGTGAGGTCCCCACTTGGATCTTCTGATCACTGTCTGATACAGGCCACCTGTCTATCACCTACCACACCTTCCCACTCTGAACCTGTTTTGGTGACTAAATGGCATTACGATAGGGCAGACTGGGAGGGTCTTCAAGGTTTCTTTATTGATATTCCCTGGACCTCTTTCTTTTCTAATGATGCACACTCCACCTTGAGCCACATACAAGATTTTGTAAAAATTGGAATGGAAACTTTTATTCCTCATCAAAAGTACAGTAAAAGATCTAATTCACCTAAATGGTTTGACCATAATTGTGCTAGAGTAACTGAACAAAAAGCAATAGCCTACAATGCATACACAAGATCAAAAACACATGAAGCCTTTAATTACTTTAGAAACATCAGAAATCATGCCAAAACTGTATTAAACCTAACTAAATCAAACTTTCTCCATAAGCAGGCAAATAAACTTCTAAATAATCCAAATGATAACAAAATATTTTGGTCTACTCTTAACTCATTCAAATCCAACTTCACTACTGCTTCATCCATTCCACCATTAAAATCTCCGACTGGCAATCTTGTAAGTGACCCACGAGGTAAAGCTAACCTTCTTGCAGATATTTTCTCCACCAACTCAACCTTAGATGACATAAATCAAGATGTCCCTGTACTTAATTTTAATTCACCTGAAATTCCCTCACTTAAGATCCACACCAGACATGTCAAAACTATTTTGCAGAATCTCTCAGTAGATAAGGCTCCTGGTCCAGATGAAATTCCTCCAATAGTACTTAAGAATTGCTCCTTGGTGCTCGCTCCTGTATTGGCAAAATTTTTCCGTCTGTGTACTCATACCTCATGCTTCCCAGTACCCTGGAAAGAAGCAAACATCCATCCAGTTCCTAAAAAAGGTGCCTCTTCAGATCCATCAAACTACAGACCAATAGCTATAACTTCCACTCTTGGCAAAGTTTTTGAAATTATATTAAATAATCACATAATTAAGCATCTGGAGAATAATAAATTAATCAGTGATAGGCAATATGGTTTTAGACGATGTCGATCAACTGCAGACATTCTTTGCCTTCTTACGCATCAAATCAACCAAGCTACAGACCAACATGGTGAAACACATACAATAGCACTGGATATATCAAAGGCATTTGATAGAGTCTGGCATCAATCCTTATTGTCGAAGATGTCACACTACGGCCTTGCATCATTAGTTCCACTAATTTCTTCTTATCTTCATAACAGAAAAATACGTGTAATGGTAGATGGCCTTTATTCTCAATTTCACTCAATAAATGCTGGTGTTCCCCAGGGATCAGTTTTGGCCCCAACTCTGTTCCTCATTCATATCAATGATCTCATATCTACCACTCATAATCCAATACATTCCTACGCAGATGACTCAACACTCCACAGTTCCTTCACATTTACCAATTCTTTCACCCAACCCGATCTTATAAATTCAAAAATAAACACTGCAATTTCTCTGAACCAGGACCTTTCTAGAATTAATGAATGGGGACAAGAGAATCTAGTTTCCTTTAATGCACAGAAAACCAAGTACATTCAATTTTCTAACCGACAGAATCTCACTGACTCCCATATATTTTTTAATGATGTAAATATTCCCACTTCCCCTAGTATTGACATTCTCGGTGTAACATTGACTACTAACTTGAGCTGGACACATTATGTTAGAAGCATTGCTAAGAATGCCTCTAAAAAACTGGGACTCCTGTACAGAGTTCGAGAATTCTTCACTGACGAGCAGTTGGCCGTAATATATAAAAGTCATGTGCGCTCTCAGATGGATTACTGTTCACCTCTGTGGGGTGGAAGTGGAGTGGTTGCATTGAGGCAGTTGGACAAAATTCAAAATAAAGCTATTAGATTAATCAATAACCCTGCAATCACACAGGACCTTCCTACATTAGCCATACGAAGAAACGTTGCATCCCTTGCATTATTCTACAGATATTTTCACAGCAATTGTTCCGAGGAACTTGCTTCAATTGTGCCGCCTCTCCACATCTTTCCCCGTAGAACTAGGGCAGCTGAGAGCGCCCATGAATTTACACTTTCTCCTCCACAATGCAGAACTTCTGCTTATCAGAATTCATTTGTCCCCAGAGCTACTACTCTTTGGAATTCACTTCCCTCGAATTGCTTTCCACAAACTTACAATCAACAAATGTTTAAATCCAGTTGTTACAAACATTTTATGAATGGAGGATGCCTTTAGGCACATGGACCTTTTTGTTTTATCTGTGTTTTTCCTTCCTCCATTCATTGTCTCTTAAAAAAAAAAAAAAAAAAAAAAATCAATCTAAATAGTGAAATTGAATCTATAAGTAACATTGAGGATCTCCAGTATAAACTTGCGAACAAAGCCAGTGATCAGAAGATTAATACCTGAACGTTGGAAGTGGGAGACTAGGCTCCATCCAGATCCACTTAATGCTAGTTGTTCAATTCTATCATTTGTGTTGTACGAGTGTTCATACCTTCTTATGCTTCCTATTAACCATCATCAATAAACGTGATCGTGTGTCTTGTTACCGTGTGTTTAACTTGTGTTCTCTATTCCTCATACCTTGTTTTGTGCATGCAGCCTTATATACCCAGTCAGTTAGAACTCACATTACCCAAGTTAATCCTGTAGAAAAACAGGGCATAACATATATATATATATATATATATATATATAAAACATGAAAAATATTGATTCTTGTGGTAAAAATATATGCGAATATGCTTCCACACTAAAGGTGTGTAGAAAAGGGTAGGTTCACTGCACAAAGTTTAAAAAAATTTAGTGCTAAAATTAAATTGCATCTAAAATATATTGCATGCACAAAATAAGGGTTTAAAAAGTATGTCCGAGTATTAGAAGGCTCGGACTGTTGTGTACATATTAAAATAATGTTTATGTAAAAGTGTTAAAATGCATTTCTCTACTTTCGTAGATCTTCAGTTATTATAAAAAAAAATCGCAAGAGTGGCTGCCTCCAGAGTCAGGTATTTGTTCTGTACTCTTCTGTGGATTTCCAGTCACTCTTGCAAATTTTTATAATAACTGAAGATCTACGAAAGTAGAGAAATGCATTTTAACACTTTTACATAAACATTATTTTAATATGTACACAACAGTCCTAGCCTTCTAATAAGATACTCGGACATACTATTTAAACCCTTATTTTGTGCATGCAATATATTTTAGATGCAAATTAATTTTAGCACTAACATTTTTTAAACTTTGTGCAGTGAACCTACCCTTTTCTACACACCTTTAGTGTGGAAGCATATTCGCATATATATATATATATATATATATATATATATATATATATATATATATATATATATATATATATATATATATATACTGTAATATATATATATATATTTTTTTTTTTTCTTTTTCTTTAAGGCATACAAGGTTAAAGGAAGTAGCCGTTTCAGCATTCGAAATTTTATTATTCAGAGTTTCAATGTTTCTGATTAATCTTCTTTGGGATTCAGTAAGCAGGTGGATAAGGTTAGCAAAGTTCATGGTAAGAGCGTTGTAAAGTGTAAGGACTATTTCCTTATTTACATACTTAAATTGCCTCTTAATATAGCCCAATCATTTCTGAGCTTTCTTCTCTACTTCAATGCACTGCTTGGTAAACCTTAGGACACTGCTAATCAGAACACCAAAATCCTTTTCCAAGTCAGTCACTTCCAGAGGCATTCCCAATAGCGAATAGTCCGACTTGGGGTTTGCTTAGCTGATATGCATTACCTTGCACTTTTCCAAGTTTAGAGGCATCTGCCATGTCTCCAACCATTTACCCAGTCTGTTGAGGTCCATCCTGAGCTGTTCAACCCCCTTTTGGGTCCTTCACATTCATTCCAAGCTTTGTGTCGTCTGCAAACTTGGAGACCGCGCTCAACAGACCAATATCGATGTCATTGACATATATGATAAACACAAGTGGGCCAAGGACATATCTCTGTGGAACTCCAAAAGTTACTGGAGACCACTCAGAGGAAATACCATTGATTACACTCGTTGTTGTCTACCTGTTAGCCAACTTTCTATCCAATTTATGACCTCTGGATTGATACCTAGTGCACTCACTTTTGACATTAGCCTGCAATGAGGCACTTTGTCAAAAGCTTTTTGAAAATCTAAATAAAGGATGTCTATGGCTCTAATTTTGTCATACTCACTCAGAATTTTTTGGAAAAATTCCAGCAAATTGGTAAGACATGATCAGTGTCGCTTGAATCCATGTTGGGAATCTGTAAAGAAATTGTGGATTCCTAGGTAGTCAACTATCTTGTCTACTAGTATCCCTTCTAAGAGTGTTCCTATGATAAAAGTCAAGCTAATTTGTCGATAATTTTTGGGACACTCATGATCCCCTTTCTTAAAGATTGGGGTAGCATTGGCCAGTTTCCAGTATTCAGGGACCTCTCCATTTTCTAGTGATTTATTGAAGATTTCTGCCAAGAAAGGTGCGATATCATCTCACACTTCTCGTACAACTCGGGGTAGAAAGCTATCTGGGCCAGATGACTTGAACCTATTTAACTTATCTGTTCTTTTTGCTAACTCTTCTGGGGTACATCGAATTCTGCTAAGAACTTCACCCTCATGTACGAATCCTGGACTTGGCATGTTACTGGTATTTCCCCTGGTAAATACCGAGGCAAAATAGTCGTTTAGGGATTTAGTTATATCAGTGTCTGAGGTTTGAAGTTGGCCTCTTGGATCCTAATTAGAGGTCCAATGCTACTTTTGAATGGGTTCCTGCTGTTCACATAGCTGCAGAACTCTTTAGGACTCTCTTTGCAGAGGGCTGCAACCCTGAGTTCTTCATTCCGCTTTGCTTCCTTTATAAGATATTTCACTCTTCTACACATATTTTTGAAAGACTAAATCACTTTGGTCTTGACTTCTTTTAGCCTTTCTGTATGCAACTTTTCTCTTTCTAATTGCCGAAGCTATGTCTCTTGTGAACCATTTTGGTTGGGTTGAGCTTGATTTGGTAAGTTTAGTAGGAACGAATGCAGCTTGTTGATCCATACAAATTTCCTTCACATCCTCACCCTCAAGTCTGATTTGGGATTATGTAAAGTCAGTGAAAATAGGTTAGCCTAAACTGCATGAACAAGATGCGGAAATACACTTAGACTACCAGGCTAAGTAGTTTACCTTTATTAGTTTCGTGGTAACGTGTCTGCCTCGTAACCCAAGGGTCCTGGGTTCACCCCCCCCCCCCCCCCCTTAGCTGGTATGAGGCCCATTACAATTATTACAGCTAGCCTACAGAGAGTATATAGTTTCCAGGGCTTGATGGCTGTGATTTTTCCTGATGGTCCTGGTGTTCTTGTCCTATCTTTTCCTTGGCAACAGTGATTTGTTTGGCGATGGTGGTTGGATTTGTGGTTCAATATACATCACTATATAAAGACTTTTAGGCCTACCATCTTTTGTTTTCCGAGGTGAAGTCCGTTACCTTCGTGTATAATTTGTAACTTGTCTTGTGCTGCCTGAGGATCGACTGTTAAGGGGTCTGTTTTGGTGTAGAGTTAATCCCAAACAAATTGTAAGCTGTTGAAGATCTTGTTGAATATCCAGACAGGTTTTGTATTAGTCATCCACGCTAGCAGTAACGTTTTCTGTGCCGCGTCGGCGATTTGGCTGGCTGACATTTTCTGTGATGTATGGTGCTCGGGGAAACTAATCTGTTTACTGGCAGTCGAGATAGGGCATCGACGTTCGATGTAGGATACAATTAATTATGTCAAAATTCAATTCCTCAAGATTTTCTTGCCAATGCAATATGAGGGTGTTTGTGGTCTTGGAGCAATGGAGCGTCTTGGCCACTGTATGGATTGGTGATCACTTATCAGTGACTAGCATTGCTAATGCTTACCTTTAGTGATTGCTTACCTTTAGTGATGGATAAGAGGCTAGGGAGCTATGCTCACAGGGTTGCCTCCCCTCAGGGATTCGTTAATATAGCAGTCATATCTATTTAAAAAAACACATTAACACTAGTACTGGCTACTACATTTTCTGGGAGTCTGTTACAGTTGTTTATTATTCTTGCGTCAAAGAAGTTGTTCCTTTGTATGTCCTGTGACGTGGCTTCTGGAGCTTGAAACTGTGACCTCTGGTGGCGATTTGGTGTCTCCTGGGTGTGAACTGGAAGAACTGGTTTGGGTTGATGTTTTCGTACCCTCCTAGGATCTTGAATACTTCGATCATGTCTCCCCTGATTCTCCTGTCTTCAAGTGTTGTAAGATCTAGCATATGTTACTTGGAATCCAAGTGGAATCCACAATCCGCCGCATCCAAGAGTGGAATCACCTCCCATCTCACATAGTTAATAGTCCCACTCTTGAATCCTTTAGAAATAGGATCACTAATCATTATCTCCCTAATCCTTGACCCAATCCTATCCCTTAATTGCTCCAAGTTCCCCTGCATAACCCCCGCATACCATGCTGCCGAGAGCAGCCCTCTGCGGGTCTCCCTGACAAGACAAGACAAGACTCGATCTGCTACCCAGGAGAAAAGATCTAAAGTGATTCAGAGCCCAGATGACACCTGCGAACTGTCTTATTGTGGCCGCATAGTTCTTCTGAGCGGTGTTTACGGTGGCACAGGCACATAGGCCTACTATTAAGTGTTTTCTTCCGTTATGCTAGGAATGCACCAATGGCGATGAGGGAGACATCAGTGTAAAGTCGAAAAGGCTGAATGTAATCCGGAAAATCAACAGTGTGGGCATCTATTAATGTGTCCTTGAGGTGTTGAAAGGCGTTGTGGCGTTCTGGAGCCCATTGAAAGGCTTCTTCTATCTTGGTGAGATCAAATAAAGGCATGGCGATGGTGGCGATTCTTGACAAAATGTCTATACTACACAGCTAGTCCCCAAAATGATCTAACTCCTTTTACGTCCTTTGGTGGAGTTTGGACAGCTATGGCGGACAATTTCTTGGGATCTGGGGCGATAACTTCCTTTGGATATGATGTTTCCTAGGAAACCCACTGATTCACGAGTTAATGACGTGCATTTTGAAGGTTTTAGTTTTAGGCCTGCTTGTCTGATGTGGTCGAACACAGTCTGGAGTCTTTGTAGGTGTTCATTCCAGGTTCTGGCAAAATTATCACGTTGTCGAGACATGCTAAACAGATTTCCCAGGTCAAACCTTTTAGTACTGAATCCATTAGATGTGAATAAGTGGCTGGACCGTTGTAGAGCCCGAAGGGTAGGACGTTGAACGCTAGTCGTAAAAGCCATCTTTTGTTGGTATTCTTTGCGTACTGGGACTTGCCTGTACCCTGTTTGTAAGTCGAGTGTGGTGAACCATTTGAACCCATGCAGGGAGTCTAACGAGTCAGCGATCCTAGGCAGTCGGATGGCGTCATTTATGGTAGCATAATTTAGGCGCCTGTAATCCACACAAAACCTAGTTTAACCATCCTTCTTCTTAACAAGTACAACAGGTCCGGTGTAGCCATCCCTGCGCTGATCATCTCCTGGTCTTGTCTTTCTTCCTCCTGTCTTTGGAGGGGAATTTTTCTTCTTGATGGTTGTCTGTCCTGTGGTGTGAATGAAATTACCCAGGACATGAGTTTTTCCTATCTCGGTGGGAGAAGTGACAAAAACAGCTTGATACTGTAGTAGTAGAGCGTAGATTTCTTCCTTTTTTCATGGTGGCAGGTGGTCTGGTAATTGAGGTAGAGCAGTGGGCGTGAGGTCAATGTTAATGGGGTCAACATCGTCGAAAGTCTTTAAATCGCCGATGATGAGGCTCTTTAGTAAGGCAAGGCATGAGTCGGTAATTTTTGGACTGGCACTGCATGGGTGTGTGGATGCAATATCGCAGGCTGAATTAAGCACCGTGGTGTTAGTGGTTGTTCTAGCCTGGGAACTAACATGATTGTGGTGTCTTCAGGCTATACAAGCTGAACCCAGGCTTGATGCCAAAGGGGTATCAGAATAGTTTTCTTGTTGATGGCAGATGAAATGATGGTTGGAGGTGGTGATGTAACTTCTATTTGTGCAATAGACTTCTTTTCTTCTTGGTTACCCGTTTCCTTGGTGGTGTTGGTGTGTCGATTTTTCGTTGTTTAGAAGTATTTGTTTTTCTTTTTATTGCAAGCGACGTATTCTGCAGTCATTGTTGGGCTGGAGCTCCTCCATTACGTCCAGGTCGAGGTACCCGATATATTCTTTGCACTTGGAGTCAAACACTATGAAGGGGTGATGACATGAAGCTGCAGGTTCAGGAGTGACTATTTGGAGTGGTGATGTTTCTCCTCGTAGTGGTAACAAGGTGTCAGCGGCACTAATAAATTTGGATGGTGATTCTCTGAGTTCCCGAATTCATACCTGAAATTTTTATACATTTTTGTAAACAGACATGAACGTGCGTCTCCTGTGTCAGTAAGGAGCCTAGCTGCTATACCATTAATTTCTAGTTGGGTGTTTAAAGGAGGGGAGTGTGTTGACTTATGTCTGCCCTCCACAGCTGAAATAGACAGGGGTCACCTTAAAAGTCCGGAGAGGCCTCAGGACTTCCCTCGGGATCTGTTTTCAGTTCTTCGTGGGCTTCTGGTACTTCTTCTACATCACTCTGTTGATCTTTTTGTTCTTCATGGGAGGCGTGTATGCCTCATTGGTATTTCTACGGGCTCTGTTTGAGTTGGTTCCGCATATCGTGAATGGAACATCTCGAATTACATGAAGTAAACTCAAATGGATTTAGGGGTGCCATTGACTTACCCCAACTTGTAGAGTTGTATTTGCCCGAAAGTCTAATCTTGGTATGAGGAGGATTTGCTGAACGTCCTCCTTCACCTACAGTTTTTTTCCAGTTGGCATTGAACTTGTGGCACCAGGAGGGCCCGTCTGTGCGGTTATGCCAAGAGTTAGAGTGGCTGAGGTTGAGTCGGTATTCGCTTGAAGGCTACGATCTTTTGTTGAGGGGTGTCATCAGAAGTCAGCAGTTTCCTAATCGTAATTACATAATTGTCGAACCCTACCAGGTCGTGGTTGAATTTTTTTTTCTTTACCATAGGGGTAATATTCGAAGAAAAGAAAATGACCCCAGAAGACTCTCTATAGGCTACTTGAAGCTCTGTATATTCAAGCTTTAAGCACCAGCATAAATAGCCAAACACTTGACCTACAAATATTACCGTCTGCTAAACGCCACTACCTCGCCACGGCCGCCGCCCCTCACTTCACTCACGTGCCCTCGACGTCTACGCAACCTAGAGCGCAGCTCTCTACCCCGATGACTCCCAGCAACCAGCTGGAGTATGCTGTTCAATTCTGGTCTCCAGAACTCAGGAAAGATATAGACTAGAAAGAGTACAAGCTATAGCTACAAAGTTTATTCCATCGCTTAGAAGACTGAGCTATGAGGACCGGTTGAGAGCTCTTAATCTCTTTCCGTTGGAGACACGCAGACTACAAGGTCAGCTCATTGAAGTTTTTATAATACTTAATGGGTTTGACAACGTGGATTATAGCAAAATGTATAGCTTCCATATGAATACTACACGCAACTATGGCTGGAAATTATAAATGAAAAGCCTCTCTCTCTCTCTCTTCTCTCTCAGATCAGATCAGATGATGGTCACTTGCTAGCTTAACTTAACATGTAGGGTCCCCAAATCGACCACAATTGCATAATATGGTCGGGAAGAGGTCCGGGTCAGGTAGGCTTGGTAGGGAATGAGCCAGCCAGTTTTTGAGTAATTTTGAACATTAAATTTGGTGGTTGTTGGCTGGTATATTTATATCTCCCTGGGATAGGTTGTTCCAAGATGTTATAATGGTAATGAGAAAACTTGGAAGTTCAGTAGGTCTGTCGTTGAGTGGGGAGGAAAAAAGAAAAGAAACAAAATGAAGGTTTTGAGGGAGAAGGTTTGATAGACCGAGGGAATATATACTTTTGCTGTAGTTTCCCTCTTGTGTGGGAAGAGTTTCTCTTGCCCATATGTTTCTTGGTTGCTTGGAGGTTCCTGGTGTTCTGGAGTCTCTCATAAGCCAGGATTTCTTGGAGTTGTGGTAGATTCTTTCTCCTTCGTTTTTATGCAGTTGATCTCACTTGTACATTGGGTTGTTGAGTTTGCCCTTTTTAGTTGTTGATTTCCTTCTCTTTCTTGGTGCACCGCCTCCAAAATGTATAGATAGCTTCTTTCACAACCTCTATACTATCTTCATTGAATAGTAAATCACCAATGATGTTATTTGTAATTTCAATATAGGGTTGTTGTAAACTTTCTATATTTTTCTTTCTCATGGCTGTTTATTTGGACATAAGAGAAGGAAATGGCTTAGGGGTTCTTCTTGGTTTTTACAGACATAGCAGTTGGTATTGCCATTTATATGCTTATTTCTGTCGTTTAAGTTTAACGTGTTGATTCTGCACTTGTATAGAATGACAGATGCTGATGTGTTATATATGTCATGTTCACTCCTTATTTCCCTTTTCCATGTTCTGTACACTTCTAGGCTTGATTTTTTGGATAGTTCTGCCTTCCATTGCTTTGTGTCATATTCATTGATTTTAATTTTATATCCTTTATGCTCAGTCTTCTCACCTCTATGTGCTTCAGGTTCAGCTCTTGTAAGTATCAGTAGGCTATAATGTCTTTGACTCACTTGTATTTTTTGGTAATTGTCATTTTGTTGACAATTTCTTTTAAAGGCATATTTCCTTGTTTACTGTCACATTCACTTAATGGGTTTGATTCTGTTATGGCTCTTAGTATAATAAAGATGAATGGAGATATAACACCAGTACTCTTCAATCCTTTATTGGCTAGGGTTGAGTACAGGAGCGCCGAGACGCTAGTTGGTTATGTGAGAGTCTGGTGTGAACTGAAGGACCTGCTGCCTCCACAGGCCTGGGTGCCAGAGGCGCCCGCAAGTCTAAAGTGTCTGTGGTGCCATATGGTGTTGGACAATAGTGGTGTATACATTATTATTATATCTCCCCCCCCCTATTGGCGTCCGACGAGGCGATGGTGGAGTCGGGCGGTGTAGGTTGAGTGGAGGGCGGTAGACGAAGCTGTCGTAGGAAGCGGCGGTTGCGGAGTGTGGCTCGCCCCGACCCATCCACCCGGATGGTATACTGGCGGTGTGGATGCACCTCCACTACAGTGCCAGTCTTGTTCCACCGTGTCGGGTTGTTGCCCCCCTGGTTCTGGACGGAGACCCGGTCACCGACGTGGAGTGGTGATAAAGGCCGGGCTGAAGCATTATAGTATGTGGCTAGGGCAGCGTTACGGTGAAAAAGGGCTGCCTCACGAGCTTCGGCCGAGAGAAGCCAGTGGGGGTGGAGGTGGAGAAGTGCAGGATTGCAGGGGACGTGGTCCCGTAGGGTCCTGCCGAAGAGAAGTTGAGCTGGTGACTTGTCAATGGTCGAGAGGGGTGTGTTCCTGTATTGGAGGAGGGCGCGGGCTGCGGCGTTGTTGTCTAGAGAGCCAGTGGGGGATGTACAGTCCGCGATGATGCGGCGGGCTGCTTTAACAGCCAGCTCGGCGCGGCCATTAGACTGAGGGTAGAACGCAGAGCTGACCCGCTGTGACACACCCCAATGTGCCAGGAATTCTTGGAAGTCCCCGGCTGTAAACTGGGGCCCACCATCGCTCGCCAGTACCCGGGGTGCTCCGTAGTGGGTGAAGAGGGTACGGCACGCCGAGATGAGGTGGTGAGCATCACATTTACCTGGTGGCAGGTAGAAGATGTGGACATTGCTGGAGAAGCGATCGACGTAGACCAGGTAGTGTTTGCCCTGGTGCTGAAAAAAATCGGCGGCTACCTGGTCGTATGGCCATTGGGGTGGGTCAGATGACATGAGTGGCTCTTTCGGCTGGGACGGGGCGTGGGCGCGGCAGTAGTGGCAGGTATCCAGGCAGTTGCGTAGGGCCTTGTCAATACCTGGCCAGTAAACACTCGCACGTGCACGGGCCTTCATGCCAGTCATACCCTGATGAGCTGAGTGAAGGGCCTCGAGAACTCTGGACCGAAGATGATGGGGGATGACTGGTCGTTGATCCATGAGGGCTACCCCGTCGACGGAAGTGAGGCGGTCTCTAACACCCCAGAACTGTCGTAGTTGTGGGGCGGTCGCCTCTCTGGAGTCCGGGAAGCCCTCGGGGATGGTCTGAAGAAGGGAGGTATACTCGCTGTCTTGTTGGCCGGCAGATTTAAGGTCAGACCATGATACAACTGGGTCAGGTATGGCGGCGAGCATGGTGAGGGAGGCCAAGGCAACTGAGTGGATATCGAGCTCGCTGGCGGCCGCACTATGCACATCATGGGCGTCCGCGGAGGGCCTGGTCGGGTAGCGGGAGACAGCGTCAGGGCCGCGGTGCCATTTGCCAGGCGTATGTTGAATGGTGAACTGGTATCGTAGGGTACGTTCCTTAATCTTGAACAGGCGAGGGTTTGGTATGTTGTCCAGCGACCGGTTGTTAAGGATGTGCAGTAGAGGTCTGTGGTCCACGACGACGACGAGGTCAGGGCAGCCCAGGACAAACATTCTGCATCTGTCAAGGGCGTCAGCCACTGCTAAAGCCTCGCCTTCGACGGGTGCGTAGTGGGACTCCGCAGGTGTGGTAAAACGGGAGCCGGCGAAGACAAGTTTCCAACCGACCTTGCAACAGGTGGGGGCAGATGCGGTGGGGCAGGAACAATGTTGTTGGAGTAGGAGGAAGCCAAGGCCGGTTTTGCTCCAGTCTGTGGCGAGGCACGTGGGTCTGCCGATCTCGAAGGAGCAGACCCCTTCCTCAACCAGGCGTGTGATGTGGTCCTTAGATGTGGCAAAGGTACAGTCGAGTGCCTCATCCCAGTGGAAGGGGGTTTTGGACTGCACAAGTTCCCGGAAGGGCGCCATTTCCGGTTTGATGCTGAAGGCCCAGGCGACCTGTTCAACGAGACCAAACCACGACCGGGCTCCTGTGATGTCTGTAGGCGTGGGAAAGTCACGGATGGCCTTAATCATGGACGTGCATGGCTTAATTCCAGTGTCTGTGATGGTGAGTCCGGCGAAGTCAACTGAAGGGGCGGCGAAGGTAAACTTGTCAGGGTTGAAAGTGACACCGTTGGTTGCACAGAGGGCCAGGTAATCAAAAGTGTGCCAAAATGCCTCCTCGACTGAAGAGTCCCACAAAAGGGAGTCGTCGACACACTTCACCTTACGAGGGACAGCCTGTATGATTGCGTCGAAGCGTCGGGTATAGGCGTCGCCAGCTGCCAAGTAACCTTGAGGGGCCCTGATATACCTGTAACGGCCAAATTCCGTGATAAAAGTCGTAGCCTCCCTGCTGGATTCGTCGAGTAAAACAGCATGGTATCCATTCCAGGCGTCTAGGACCGTCTTACGAGTGCCTGCAGGGATGGATTGGGCCAAGTTGAATGGGCTCGGGGTGTGATGTGTCTCCCGAAGGCAGGCGTGGTTGAGTGCCTGCAGGTCAACTGTACGGCGGGGTTGTCCAGTTTTCTTGGCGACCACCACCATCCTAGAACACCAGATAGTAGGGGTACCGATGGGGACAGGCTCAATAATGCCCAGTGCGACGTCCCTGTCGAGATCTGCTTTGACCTGGGCCTTCCAATGATGTGGTATAGGGGCAGGGGTGTGCACGGCACGTGGAGATGCGCCAGGCTTGATGTGGATGTGCATGGGAGGGCCAGACATCGTGGGGAGTGGGCCGCTGGTGGTGTTAAATGCAGAAGATGCAAACTGTGACAAGAACCAGTCACGAAGGTCAGACAGGTGCAGGTCGTTAGGTGGGAAGGGGAGGGAAGTGGGCCGGTGTGGTGGAGGGGTCCTGGTCAAGGTGGGTGGTGGTTGGGCTGTGTGGGCGGCCATGCAGGGGATAGGTGTGGGGAAGTCGGGAGGGATGATATGTAGTGCCCTACAAGCTGACATGCTAATAAATAACGGTGACTGTGCCTGAATAATAAAAATATCATCATCAGTACTGTAGGGGGTGCCGGCAACGTCGGTGGCGGTAATGGTAGTCGGCATATAACCCAGGACCTGGAGAGTGTGACCCCCCACGGCCGTGATCCGTTGGTGAGTAGGCTGTAGGTGGTGGCGTTGGAGGCCCAGTGCCCGTAGTAATTGCAAACCAGCCACAGATACTTGGGCGCCCGTGTCAGGGTGGGCCGTGACGCTGGTGGGGTGAGAGTGGGGCGACATGGCAGTAGAAATGGTAATGGGCAAGGAAGGGAGCCGTGCGGGTGGTGGTTTGTTAACAGCCTGTTTGATAGTACCAATGATAACAGCCGCGGATGAAGGTGAGGGCGTGGAGTGACAAACTGTGGAGTAATGGTTGAGTTTGTTGCATGATGGGCAGGTCTTGCCCCAAGCAGGGCATTTGGATGGGCGTTCGGCTCGAGAGTGTGTGGATAGGCCGCACCCACTGCACTGGGAAGAGGTGGATTTACAAACCTTGGCAAAGTGGTTAGGTTTATTACACGCCGTGCAGGTCTTGCCCCATGCAGGACACTTCGAAGATCGTTGGGCTTGTGAATGTGAAGATAGGCCACACCCGGAGCAACGTGTGGGAGATGAAGTGGGGCCGACGTGGGGAGGTGGTGGGGCGGGTGACGGGGGCTGAGTGGGTTGGGCGGGGGGCTGGATAGGGGCGGGGCGTGGGTAAGTACTCTTGAGACGCTGGTATGGTGATTTCACAGCATGTACCCCCGGTTGCATTGCCGTCTGATCGAGTGCCGCAGATTCGAACCCCACACAGTAGTTGATAACATCTTGTAAGGTAGGTAGGGTGCGGTCTTTAGTTAAAACATCTTGCTGAAGGGACGAATCACTAATCCCGATAGTCACTTGGTCCCGTATGTGTTCGTCAGAGACATCAGTGTGGCAACAGGGGCAGGTAAAGCCACAGTCCAAAGTGGCCTCCGTAATACGTGTGACGTAGTCCCGGATCTGTTCAGTAGGTTGTTGGAGAAGAGACCGGAAGTGGTGGCGAGCGGCTGCGCGGTTCCGTTGTCGGTGGACGAGTTGTGTGATGAGAGTTGCTAGGTCGATTTCTGGCAATGAGGAGAACGCCTGATTGTGAGCAAATATGGCGCTCTGAAGGGCAGGGTCGCACGTCTGGTAGAGCTCGATGGTAGCCTCGTGAGGTGGTAGAAGGACGAGCCGCTTGTAGACCTCCCAATCAGCCCAGAATTTGCGTAGGGCGTGTCCCGGCATATGTAAAGCGGCCTGGGGCCGCGTAGGGGCAGCCCGGCGGGGCGGGGCGGGGCGTGGCTGGGCTGGGTAGGAAGGGACTTGAGGTGGTGGTGGTATGATGACGTCATGCGCAGAAGGGGCTGCGCCGTGAGGGTTGGTGCCAGCCGTACGATAGCCAGGGGGGGCATAATGGCCGCCGTAATACCGACCGTCGTTACCGACACCAGTGTGGGCCTGGCCGTCAGTAGGGGAGGGTGTGGGATATTCGCTCTTGAGAGGGTGGGTAAGGGGATTAGTCATGTTCATATGTGATAAAGACATGTGGGGAATAACTGGCATATGGTGGGGCACTGAGACATGGGTAACTGGCATATGGTGGGGCACTGAGACATGGGTAGCTGGCATATGGTGGGGCACTGAGACATGGGTAGCTGGCATATGGTGGGGCACTGAGACATGGGTAACTGGCATATGGTGGGGCACTGAGACATGGGGAGATGTATGAGGTGTGGGTGTCTGTGTAGAGGGATGAATAAGTGTATCACTGGTGGGGCGTGAGGCAAAGGATGGGTCAGCCTGGTGGGTAACATTACTGGCCTGAGGCTGATGTTGTAGAGGCTGGTGGGGCTGGAGATCCTGGCGGGGCGGTGGTGGAGCTGTCGCGGGGCGATGTTGTAGATCCTGGCGGGGCGGTGGTGGAGCTGTCGCGGGGCGATGTTGTAGTTGTAGATTCTGCTGGTCCTGGTGATGCTGTAGAAAGGTGGCGATACTCGATTGGAGGGCGTCGATCCTTTCATTCAAGTAGATGATGGTTGGGTATGGAGACAGGGCATCGGGCAATGAAGGCTCGACCGGTTGGGAGGTAGATGTAGCCGGGTAGGGACCGCATGGAGGCAAGCCGGCTTCCACAGCAGCTGCAGCCTCAGCTAGGTAGTGCAGGTTCTCCATGTAGGTTCAGATACTGATACACACTGCGCCATATAATAAAGATGAATGGAGATATAACACCAGTACTCTTCAATCCTTTATTGGCTAGGGTTGAGTACAGGAGCGCCGAGACGCTAGTTGGTTATGTGAGAGTCTGGTGTGAACTGAAGGACCTGCTGCCTCCACAGGCCTGGGTGCCAGAGGCGCCCGCAAGTCTAAAGTGTCTGTGGTGCCATATGGTGTTGGACAATAGTGGTGTATACATTATTATTATACTTAGGTAGGCCTACTGGATTTTCCCCTCCATAACTCTGCTCTTCATCATTGATGCTCCTTGTCTCCCCTCTCAATGTGGTATTTGGCGCATATCGTGAAGCTCCCAAGATTTGTCTATAAGCTTTGTTTTCAAGTTGTTTGTAATTTATTTATTTCTATCTGGGTTAGACTTATTAAATTTGTGCCATATATTATGGCGGGCAGAGCTACACATTTCTAATGTTTTCCCTATCGTAAGTTTGTTGCAGCTTTTGTGGAATATAGGGTAGGTTAAGTTGATACATTTTTCGGCTTTCTCAATAATTGAATTGTTCTGCAGTAAAGCAGTTTCTTGAGTTGTTGATCAGAATCCCCAATTATTTGAAGTGTGTTTAAACTTTAAGAACATAAGAAAATGGGAGTCTGCAAAAAGCCGATCGGCCCATACAAGGCAGATCCCTGTCACACCCAACCCCAATTACAAGACCCAATTATAGGCCCAACTCACTAATACCTTGAGTACTGCCCCCACCAAAATGGTCAGGGATTAACACAAGATTACGGGGGTCTGCTGAACGCCGATTGGCCCACACCTGGTAGATTCCCCTCACACCCAACCCATCTCGTCCATATGCCTATCTAATTTTATCTTAAAGCTCTCTATCGTTCTTGATCCCACTATATCACTTGGTAGCCTATTCCACCCATCTACAACTCTGTTACCAAACCAATATTTGCCTATACCTTTTCTGAAACGAAATTTATCTAATTTGAAACCATTTGTACGAGTTCTTTCGCTATCACTGAGCTTTAGTACATTTTTCATGTCCCCTTTATTAATCCCACTAACCCACTTGAATACCTCTATCATATCCCTTCTAACTCTGCGTCTCTCTAACGAATGTAAGCCTAATTTCGTCAACCTTTCTTCATACGGAAAATTTCTAATATTATGGATCATTTTTGTCATTCTACGTTGTACTCTCTCCAATGAATCTATGTCCATTCTGTAATAAGGACACCAAAATTGAACAGCATAATCCATATGGGGTCTCACTAATGACAAGTAAAGTTTTAAGATAACATCAGCAGTTCTGTTACCCACTCCTAGATATGAACCCGAGAATCCTGTTTGCCTTGTTACGAACGCTTATACATTGTTTTCTAGGCTTCAAATCATTGCTAACAAACACACCTAGATCTTTCTCACAGTCTGGGTTTTCTAATTCCATATTAGCTAGTTTATATTTAACATTTGTATGCATCTTCCCTATTTTAATACCTTGCATTTGTCAATGTTAAACTTCATCTGCCAATTTACTGACCATTCGTGTAAGGTATCTAGATCCCTTTGCGTTTGGAGACACTCTATATCTCTATCTGAATCAATTTTTCTCCCCATTTTGGTATCGTCTGCAAATTTACTTATCCTACTAGTTATTCCTAAATCAAGGTCATTTATATATATAATAAACAACAGAGGACCTAATACAGATCCCTGGGGGACACCACTTTTGACTGCTCCCCATTCTGACTTGGTACCATTTATGCTGACTCTCTGCTTCCTACCAATTAGCCATGACCTAATCCATCCTAACAATGCCCCACCTATTCCATGATGCCTTCTATTTCCTCTGGTTGTTCTTTCATATTATAAGTTATGACATTACTATAATAGCCTATATATAGACCTATGCAGTATTATATATATATATATATATATATATATATATATATATATATATATATATATCTCTCTCTCTCTCTCTCTATATATATATATATAGATATATATATATATACTCTCTCTCTCTCTCTCTCTCTCTCTCTCTCTATATATATATATATATATATATATATATATATATATATACTGCATAGGTCTATATATAGGCTATATAGTAATGTCATAACTTATAATAATATGAAAGAACAACCAGAGGAAATAGAAGGCATCATGGACCCTATTTTATAGCATAATTACCTCCAGACGTCAAAGATAATTAATCCATCTATCAATATATATATAAATATATATATACTCTCTCTCTCTCTCTCTCTCTCTATATATATATATATATATATATATATATATATATATATATATAGATAGATGGATTAATTATCTTTGACGTCTGGAGGTAATTATGCTATAAAATAGGGCAAGTTAACTTGTAGCGCCCTGTGTGTGTGCGTATGTGTGTGAGTGCGTGTGAAAGTGAGCAACTCGCATGTTGAGTTTGCTAGACAAAATATTTGCAGATAAGTGCTTTCTTTGATATTGAAACTTTACCATATCGAATGTATAACATATTGTGCCTATGTACCATAATAACATAACGTGTATTTGTCAATGTAGGCTATTATTTAATACAAATGTATTTTATTTATACTCGACGTAACTGCGAGATACGAATAAGTGGCATTACTGTTATAAATCAAAATGCAAAACTCAATTTTATCTTATGAATACTATAATCAAACATTAATATTGTACTATTGACGTATACAAAAACATGAATCTATCATTTGAGAGGAGTGAAAATAAGGGAGCTACTTGGTTGAAACTTGGCGGAGGAGTGAGTGGTGCGGCCGAACATGGCAGCTACTAATGTTTGTGTTAATGACAGTGAACGGATTGGTAGTGACAGTGGAGTGCACGATTCTCGGGTGTCAATCTAAGTGTTATGTGGTAGTGAGCTTTTGACAACACTATATGTTGAAAATAAAGGTGTACTAGTGTGGGAATGTGTGTTAGAGGAGCTGACCTGGCTCTCTTAGCGCCAGAAATCAACAGTTGAATTCAGTCGTGTATTGTCAAACCCAAATATTATCTTAATGTCTGGCTTTACGTGATACTCCAAGCATCTTCGGGATATTTACTGTAGAATGATACTCCAGAATGGATGAGAGGTGAGTTGTACTGGAGGTGAGGAAGGTTATTGCGTGTGATGTGGGTGAAAAGTGAAGTTGAAGTTATTGTTTACATGGGGTGTGCCCTCTTGAAACCCACTTGTCGCTCCCTATACCGCCCCCACTCTCCTTTATAATAAACACCAGTAACCCACATCACTACCGAGTAGCAAGGAATTTCATTAACACCCACTTTTTGCGTGTTATTATAGATGTTCTTGCACTTCTCTGTAGATTGTGTGTGCCCTAAATAAGGTCAATAGGGTAAAGTTCAGATGAAGGAATTGAGTAAGTTTAATTAATTAGCCTAGGCTAGCCTAAGATTGGAGAACTGTGTTTAGGCTAGCCTGAATCTGCCAGCCATAGCCTAGGCTAAATTTCATATGGAAGTTTAGGGAGGTTGAAGACAAATTGAGTGATTCCAATCAGTGTAAACAATAGATCATATCATAGGCTATAATGAAAGACGAGTCCTTTTAAGCTTATCTTCCAATTCAGGCATCTCGATAATTAGCCTAGCCTATGTTGGTATGTTTATAACAAATTTCAGTATAACTAAATAAGTTGGTCACCAATTATTTTGCAATATTTGAACACACATATGGATTTTATATGCTCTAAACATAATATGAAAATGTGTTTTAAGCCTCGGCAAAACCTAATAAAAATATATGGTACTAAAATGGAATTTTGTTGAAACATTGTTGTCAATACCTTCCTATAGACGGCACCGATTCGTACATACGCCATTTTCACCTGTCTCCCGAGGTCTGTCCACCAGCTTTTTAGTCCACTCCACCTGCCCATCTCTGTCGATAGGTTGGGTTGTTTGGTTAGGTTAATATACTAGGTCTCAGAAACAAGATTCGTAGTTGCGGTAGTATTTACGGTATCTGGACACTTCGAGCGAATTCATATTCGAGCGGAGGCGCATTTAGGTTAGGTTAGGTTAGGTTAAGTTAAGTTAAGTTAAGTTAAGTTAAGATAGGTTAAGTTAGGTTAGGTTAGGTTAGCCTAGGTTAGTTTAAGTTAGGTTAGGTTAATTAGATTGGATTGTGCATCCGCTCGATCAGGAATTCGCTCGAAATTCCTCACATTCGTATTTACAGATACGGCCGAATACCGGTAGGCTACTAAATGGGCGCCGGCCCAACCGCCATGTTGTATCCCACGTAGGCTTACTAGGTAGCCTACTACGGACACATTGTAGGCGTTAGGTGTGGATTAGGCTTGTATCCAATGTATTAGGTCTATGTTACTGGATATTTATGATTTAAGTAAGTGCTACGTTTTCGATAAATCTGGTTATATGGCTTTGCATTTAGGGAAATCATGAGCCGATTTCCGACATGTAGTTAGTCTTTTTCGATTCTCAAAATACGATCAAAGTTTTGCCAAAAATTGGCTCGGGTTTTCCAAAATTATGCTTTTTGGGGTTTGCAATTTAGGGAAACATGAGCCAAAATTCTAAATTAGGTTACTGTAATTTGTTTACTCTTAAAATTCGCAAAATCCGAGCCAAGTTTTGCCAAAACTTGGCTCGGGGTTTCCAAAAATCGGGGTTTTTGCCTTTGCAATTTCGGGGAACCTGAGCCAAATTTCTAAATGAAGTTACTGTCATTTTGTTATCTACAAACTCTCAAAATCCGAGCCAGCTTTGGCCAAAACTTGGCTCGGGTTTTCGAAATATTGGGTTTTAGGCCTTAGAAATACCTTAAAACCCGAGCCAAGTTTTGCTAAATACGTTTTAATCGCCGTTTTACGCATTTAACCCCTCATTTTCCCTGTACTTCATAGCCCTCCCCACTATCGGGCGGCGTGTCTTAAGATCGTTGTATAATGGGGAAAACGGTTTCGCCGAGGGTTGCAATTATTTCCAAACACTATATATTGATGAAAACTAACAGGGAAAAATAAAAAAATCCATGGAAAAATTGGTGACCATCTTATTTAGTTTTTCCCAAATTTCTAGGCTAGGTCCTACTGTAAGTGTAAATTAATCAGGGTGTCAAACTGGAGCCCCCGGACCCCCTAGAGTTCGCTCCGTCGCGCTATAATGATAAAAAAATAATAAACCATAATGATAACAAAATTCATATGTGGTGATGGGCTGGTCTTTCAGAGTGAGAACTGAGCGATCTCTGCCATACCCATAGCTTACTCTGACTGTTCCTTTAGCTTGTGTGTTTTCTGGATCTCAAGTGACGGCGTCTCTTCCGTGGATTGACCTCCCAATCTACCAAGATTGGAAGCCAAAGCGTCACATTTTTCCCTTGCCCCTCAACTTTCTCTTCATAATTGCTGAGGGGCACAGGGCCCTGGGTGGGGTTTTGGTTTCCCGGGCGTTTCCGCACCCTCCTCAGCTCCCCGCCATGGAGTGGCTTCGGTCACCCAGGCTTTATTGTGGTCGGCGGGGAGGGTTCTGTGGGGGGCGCTCGGTTATGGCCTTGGAATTGCTCGGGGCCTTGAGGCTGTTCGGCCAGGCAGCTTGGGGAACAACAACAACAAAATTCATATTTTGTGGATTGACACCCTGTTTTATCCTTACATAGGCAGCAGGCTAGGCCTATTATTATAGGTATACTATAATAAAGACAACAAATAATCGATTCGGCTCTTCTTTGCAGACGCAGGCCTGTTGGACCTTTTTCTTATTTTTGGTGCGAATTTACTTTAGGCCTAGCCTGCAGACTAAGCGCACACTTTACACTTTACAGGTACTACCACAAACTTATTAGGCTAGAGAGTCTTTTTTTTTATTTCCATGCATCCAACATCAAGCTAAGCTACACCCTTTTCTGGTATACGAAACACCCACAAAGTAATTGGGACAATAGGCTAGTATTAAGGTCAATATAGCCTACCGGTACAGGAGACGCAACAATATAGGTAGGCCTAGCAAATTTCTAATGGTAGTTTTGGGTTCCTATCATCATATGCTTCATTTCTATATACTTTTTAAAAACAAATCTTGGGATTTTTTCATTTTTTGGGGTCATTAACCTAACCCAAAAACGTAACCTAACCTAATAGCGGCCCCCCAAATACATTTAGGTTAGGTTAGGTTAGGTTAATGAAAAACAAAAAAATCCCAAGAAACAAATGAAAAATCCCAAGATTGTTTTTTCCCCCGGGTATAAAAAGTACCGGTATATAAAAATGAAGCATATGATTATTTGGGGGGGGGGGGGGGGTCGCCTATAGATTGTTAAATAATAGGTAAATACTAATTTCCTGCAGTCCTGCTGTAAAACAACATTGTATATTAAAATAAAAGGGATGGATGTAGTGATCGGGCGTATGGTCGTCATGTTGTGCGCTTGCAGTTACGTTCCCGTCTATTTCATAAGAACATAAGAAAATGGGAGTCTGCAGAAAGCCGATTGGCCTAAGCAAGGCAGATCCCTGTCTCACACAACCCCAATCACAAAGCCCAATTATAGTCTCAACACTCTAATACCCTGAGGATCATCTTACCAAAACAGTTAGAGATTAACGCAGGATTACGGGGGTCTGCAGAGCGCTGATTGGCCCCTTCAGACCCAACCCTTCTCGTCCATATGCTTATCCAATTTTATCTTAAAGCTCCCTACCGTTTTTGATCCCACTATAGCACTTGTAAGTTGGTAGTCCATTCCACGCTATATTTTCTACTATTCGCGCCTTCGCCGCTCCGTCGCGCTATAATGATAAAATAATAAACCATAATGATAACAAAATTCATATGTGGTGATGGGCTGGTCTTTCAGAGTGAGAACTGAGCAATCTCTGCCATACCCATAGCTTACTCTGACTGTTCCTTTAGCTTGTGTGTTTTCTGGATCTCAAGTGACGGCGTCTCTTCCGTGGATTGACCTCCCAATCTACCAAGATTGGAAGCCAAAGCGTCACATTTTTCCCTTGCCCCTCAACTTTCTCTTCATAATTGCTGAGGGGCACAGGGCCCTGGGTGGGGCTTTGGTTTCCCGGGTGTTTCCGCACCCTCCTCAGCTCCCCGCCATGGAGTGGCTTCGGTCCACCCAGGCTTTATTGTGGTCGGCGGGGAGGGTTCTGTGGGGGCGCTCGGTTATGGCCTTGGAATTGCTCGGGGCCTTGAGGCTGTTCGGCCAGGCAGCTTGGGGAACAACAACAACAAAATTCATATTTTGTGGATTGACACCCTGTTTTATCCTTACATAGGCAGCAGGCTAGGCCTATTATTATAGGTATACTATAATAAAGACAACAAATAATCGATTCGGCTCTTCTTTGCAGACGCAGGCCTGTTGGACCTTTTTCTTATTTTTGGTGCGAATTTACTTTAGGCCTAGCCTGCAGACTAAGCGCACACTTTACACTTTACAGGTACTACCACAAACTTATTAGGCTAGAGAGTCTTTTTTTTTTTTTTTTTTCCATGCATCCAACATCAAGCTAAGCTACACCCTTTTCTGGTATACGAAACACCCACAAAGTAATTGGGACAATAGGCTAGTATTAAGGTCAATATAGCCTACCGGTACAGGAGACGCAACAATATAGGTAGGCCTAGCAAATTTCTAATGGTAGTTTTGGGTTCCTATCATCATATGCTTCATTTCTATATACTTTTTAAAAACAAATCTTGGGATTTTTCATTTTTTGGGGTCATTAACCTAACCCAAAAACGTAACCTAACCTAATAGCGGCCCCCCAAATACATTTAGGTTAGGTTAGGTTAGGTTTTTTGGTTAGGTTAATGAAAAACAAAAAATCCCAAGAAACAAATGAAAAATCCCAAGATTTTTTTTTCCCCCGGGTATAAAAAGTACCGGTATATAAAAATGAAGCATATGATTATTTGGGGGGGGGGGTCGCCTATAGATTGTTAAATAATAGGTAAATACTAATTTCCTGCAGTCCTTGCTGTAAAACAACATTGTATATTAAAATAAAAGGGATGGATGTAGTGATCGGGCGTATGGTCGTCATGTTGTGCGCTTGCAGTTACGTTCCCGTCTATTTCATAAGAACATAAGAAAATGGGAGTCTGCAGAAAGCCGATTGGCCTAAGCAAGGCAGATCCCTGTCTCACACAACCCCAATCACAAAGCCCAATTATAGGCTCAACACTCTAATACCCTGAGGATCATCTACCAAAACAGTTAGAGATTAACGCAGGATTACGGGGGTCTGCAGAGCGCTGATTGGCCCCTTCAGACCCAACCCTTCTCGTCCATATGCTTATCCAATTTTATCTTAAAGCTCCCTACCGTTTTTGATCCCACTATAGCACTTGTAAGTTGGTAGTCCATTCCACGCTATATTTTCTGCTATTTTCCCCCTGTCATTACTACATAAATAATAGGTTAGGTTAGGTTAGGTTGTTTGGTTAGGCTAATGTATTTTTATATCCAAAGGCAGTCAAAATAGACGGGATCACGGGAACATGATGGGAAAGGTCCGACGCCACTACGCGTAGTGTAAACAAGGCTGGCCAGTGTGCCAAAATAGGTCAAATCTTTTAGTCATACCGAATTGGAGAAATTTTCAAAATTCATACCAGTTTGGCTGCTAACCAAAAATTCCCTCGATTGGCCTGGGGACTGGCAGGCAGACTGTCAAAAGTCCGCAAAACTCGAATGTCTCGGTCATCATTTGCAAACTCTCATTGTTCATTAGCACATAACAAATTCCATAACAATGGTATAGGCCTATATCCAACAAAAATTACATAATAACTTGTAGCTACCTTCCACTTGCGGCTTGCCATCAGGCGAATCCTTTACAACGGCACCTTCTTGTGTGTTTACAAAAACATAACTGACGATGCGAGCGCCCTCCATACTCTATAACCGGGCAATTATAAAGACATAAGAAGAAACAAGAACCAAGATCAACAACCAAGAAGAAATAGCACATAGTACATAATATATTTTACTGTCAAAATAGAAAACTGAAAACACAACAAAAGGGAGGCGCCGTTGCAAAGGCATAGCGGGTAGGATGTAGTGAGCGGGCATACCGCCATCTTTGTTTACATTACACGTAGTGGCGTCGGACCTTTCCCATCATGTTCCCGTCTATTTTAACCTAACCTAACCTAACCTAGTATTCATGTAGTAATGACAGGGGGCAAATAGCAGAAAATATAGCGTCGAAATAGACGGGAATGTAAGTGCGACCGCGGCGATCGCCCTATGTAAACAATGACGACCGTACGCCCGAACTCTACATCCATCCCGGCATAGCTTCCCGACCAGCAACTGAACTGACTCCCCGACACCGAGTATTTTTCATAGCGCAATTTATCTCGGCGTATGAAATATCGAGTCAACCGAGATGCTCAAATAACCATTTCCCGGCCTATTTTCCTAGTAATGATGAGTATAATCATCTTCATGGTAGTACGGTAAGTGATGGTGTACCGGTACCTATGAAATAATAGTGATTTTAATGAACAAAAGTGGGTAATACAGTACATGTATTATAAATAACATGTGAAATATGAAGTTACGGATGGTCGGTCGGCTATTTTACTGTTTTTATCGTGTAATAATGCATGACAGCATCTTTAAATTAATGTCCCATAAACTTTGAAGGTCGGTGGTGATGTGGATTCCCCAAAACGGGGATTTTAGTGTTAAAAAAGTTGTTAAAAACTCCAAGTATGAAATTTAACTCGAGGCCGAGTTGCCCAGGTATGAAAATTATGGTTGGGATTTTTCAACTAAAGGCTGCAGGGGCTCCTGAATTTAAGGAAGACTGAGAAACACATTCACCATTTTGATCATGTTGTCATAGGGAATGTAGAAAAGCTAGATGGTGTCATGGAAGCGAGTGGGGAGGACCCCATCATCTTCCTCAATGCAGGGAGCAACGACATTTGGAAATGCAAGACTGAGGAGTTGCTCACCACGTACCAGGAAATGTTGGAGTCTGGAGAGGATCAAGGAGAAGGGTGGAGTTCCTGTGGTACACAGGAGGTAAAGAAACAAATTACTAAATTAAGAGTTGATGCTAGGACGTATGAAAATGTATCGGACATGTGTGAGGTAATGAATAACAAATTGGGGTCAGTTTTACTAGAGAGGAAGGTTTTGACGAACCACAGGCGGGAGTACTGGAGAGTGGTCTTAGTAAGATTGAAATAACTAGAGATGAGCTGTCATCTGCGATGAGAGGACTTGAAGTAAGGAAAGCTATGGGACCGGATGAAGTGTCTGCCTGGGTTTTAAAGGAGTGTGCAGAGCAATTAGTGGAGCCAGTGAGGGACATAATTCAAGCTTCCTTAGATAAAGGACAGGTTCCTGTTGAATGGAAAAGAGCTAATATCATCCCGATATACAAGAATGGAAACCCTGAGGACCCTCTAAACTATAGACCAGTTTCACTTACTAGTATTGTATGCAAGATTTGTGAAAAGCTAATTAGGAAGAGATGGATGAAAATGTTGGAGAGAAAGAAGATAATAACCCCAAAGCAATTTGGATTCAGAGAAGAGACATCTTGTGTTACCAGTTTGCTATGTTATTACAGTAGGGTGATAGATGTACTCCAAGAAAGAGGCGGATGGGTGGACTGCGTCTACTTAGACCTTTCCAAAGCATTCGATAAGGTACCACATAAGAGATTGTTATCTAAGCTTGAGACGCTAGGATGTGTCAGGGGGAGTTTGCTGAAATGGATGGAGAGCTATCTAACAGATAGGGAAATGAGGACCAACATTAGAGGAACTTACTCATCGTGGCGGAAAGTTGAGAGTGGTGTGCCGCAGGGATCTGTGTTGGCACCTCTCATGTTCCTTATGTACGTGAATGACCTGCCGATAGGCATAAATTCCTACATGTCAATGTTTGCAGACGACGTAAAAATTATGAGACAAATAACAAATAAAAGTAGTTGTGAGGAGCTGCAAGGGGATTTAGATAAAATATATGAATGGAGCACCAAGTGGAAAATGAAATTTAATATAAGTAAATGCCATGTGTTAAATATGGGAAGAAGTGTGAATAGACCAAATTGGGAGTACAGGATGGGAGATAATATAATTAGCAAGGCCGAAAAAGAAAAGGATTTACAAGATAATTTGTCGCCAGAGAAACATATTAACAAGCTCTTTAGCGGAATGTATGCAATGGCCGGGAATATGAAAGTTGCTCTGAACTACAGTACTTGGATGAGACCATGGTAGCGAAAATTATGAAGAGTATGATTAGACCAAGATTGGAGTATGCAGCAGTGGTGTGGTCCCCGCATCTAAGAAGCATATTCACAAGTTAGAAAGAATCCAGAGAGCAGTTACTAGATTGGTTCCAAGTCTCAGAGAACTGCCATATGAAGGGAGGCTAGACAAATTAAATCTACCAAGTTTAAAAGAGAGAAGAGAGAGGGGAGACATGATAATGATGTACAAATGCACCCGGGGGCTGGATAGGGAGGATATGTTAATTATAGATACAGGAATAACTAGAGGCCACAGCTACAAAGTAAAAAGACCTACCTGCAAGAATGATATCAGGAAGTTTAGCTTCCCCTATAGATGTATTGACAAATGGAATGGGCTGGAGGAGGAGGTGGTAGGGGCAAGGAACATCAATATTTTCAAGACAAAATTGGATAAAAAGTAGACAGAGACGGGACAACACGAGCTTAGCTCAACTCCTGTAAACTACAATTAGGTAAATACGATTAGGTAAATACAGTATCCTACCAAGAAGAGGGGTAAGGAAGGAATGGTTCTCCAGGGCTATTGGTGTAAATAGCCGGCTGGAGAAGTATTGCAAGGCAAATACTTCTCTGACCCCTCTGACCCTTGACCAGTGCGGACGTCCCCAGTGACCGCTAGTGAACCTGTTTACCCCTAGTGAGGTCCTAGTGAACTTTCTTAGTGATGGCTGTTGTTGATGAGTCTGCTGTCTCCTCCCATACTCTCCAGCTTTGTCTTGCTTTGCAAGAAAGACTGGAGAGTGTGGAGCAGGAGATTCAGTGTCTCAAAGATGAAAATTTGGCCTTGAGACTAGCTATGGCGGAGAAGAAGTGTGAGGCTACCGGAAGTGTTCCCAGGGATCGTGAAGCCCCTTGGAAAGTGGTGTCAACCAGTGCAACGGCCTGCAAGCTGAAAAGGCAGCCACTCAAGACCCACAACAACTTCAGCACCTTGGCTGATGAGAGTGATGGCGAGGCAGTGAGGGGGGAGGGGGGGAAGTCTGCTGCTGTTGCTGCTACAACTCCTGCTACACGCCGACAACGGAAAAAAGCTAAGTTCATTGTCGGTGATTCAATGGTTAGGTACCTTGACGGGGCTACTAACACTCATGTTAGTAAAGTTGTCTGCCTACCTGGAGCCGGAGTCGGGAGGGTGGCAGAGAAGATGGATGGTGTCCTAGAAGTGGGTGGGGAGAACCCCATCATCTTCATCAACGTGGGATCCAATGACATCTGGAGATGCAGGACTGAGGAGTTGCTGACCAAGTACCAGGAAATGCTGGAGAGGATCAAGGAGAAGGGTGGATTTCCTGTGGTACAACAGTATCCTGCCAAGAAGAGGGGTACGGAAGGAATGGTCCTCCAGGGCTATTGGTGTAAATAGCCGGCTGGAGAAGTATTGCAAGGCAAAGTCAATACCATTCCTAGATAACTGGACCCACCTCTATGGTAAGGATGAACTGTATGCCCAGGATGGAGTACATCTTTCTCGACTAGGAGTTTCGACCTTGGCCAGCTCACTGGACAAGATTGTTGCGGGGTTTCGTTAAAAAAACCTGGGTGTGTAAGTAAAATACTGTCTCCATATGGAGCAGGTACTTCATGTGGACAAACCAGTGAGTAAAATAGAAATAATCAGTCAAGATAGTGCGAATATAGTGATGTGTAATAGTAGTATCGATAACACTACACATGTAACTGATAGTAAAGATGAGATTACTGATAGAGTAGAATTTCCGTCTAGAGCTAGTACAGTATTTCAACAGGAAATAATAAGTTAGCTAAAAACAATAGAAAATTAGTTGCAAATAAAAGTAATAGGTTGAGGGTATATTATAAAAATTGTAGGAGTTTATGTAACAAAATGAACGAACTTAGAGCACTCGTTAGCACAGAAAATATAGACATAATAGCGCTAACTGAAACGTGGATTAATACAGAATCTAGGCATTTTTTAGCAGAATTTGATATTCCAGGATATAGTTTGTTTAAATATGACCGAACAAGTAGGAGGGGCGGGGGTTATAGCAGTGTTTGTCAGGAGTACATTAAAAAGCTGTATTAAATCAGGTATTAGACTAAATAATGATAATGAAAGTGTTTGGGTAGAGGTTAACGAAGGTAGTGAGACCATAGTTATTGGAGTTATATATAGACGCCTAATATGAGTAGAAATGGCGGAACATCGTTTGGGAGGAAATTAAAATAGCATCAAGGTTTAGCAATGTGTGCATTATGGGGATTTTAATTTTCCGAACATTGATTGGCAGCACCAAATAGGCGACTCCGATTCAGTAGAGTTTATTGAGGTAGTACAAGATAGTTTTTTATTTCAATTCATAGATACGCCGGCTAGAAGTATTAATATTCTTGATTTAGTTTTCAGTAACAATGAACATATGATAAATGATGTAGAAATTGGTGACCACCTAGGAAATAGCGATCATAAATCTATTTATTTTAATATACAATGGACAGGGAATGCTAAAGAGAATACGACACTTATCCCAGATTTCAGAAAAGCCGATTATGGTGGGCTAAGAAGAGACTTAAGGGTGGACCCTATTGTTAAGCAATTAAGTCAGGATATGCCAGAGTTAAACTTGCCACCTACATATAACAAGTTTATTGCTTCACTCCACAATGCTCAAAATAAATATATCCCTAAAAGAAAATTTAGATCGCCGCAGAACCAACCAAAATGGATGACTAATAAGCTAATAGATCTTATAGGAAAAAAGAAAGGAATATATAGAAAAATAAAGAAAGGCGAAAATCATTCTACATATATACTATCAGACTCTATCAAGACAGGTCAAAAAGGATATCAGGAAAGCAAAAAGAAATTATGAAATAAGGATAGCCAGTGACTCAAAAAATAACCCTAAAGCTTTTTACCAACTATATAAATCTAAAGTTAGAGATGTAATAGGCCCCCTAAAAACTTCAATAGGAAAAAATAACAGAAAATGATTTAGAAATGTGCAGTACATTAACCCTCTCACCACGGAAGGGCTCTTGAACACCCATAAAAAAGCATATAACAGGTACCCGGAAGGCCTCTTGAACGCCCAGTGGTTGAAAGCCTGTGAGCTTCGTGTGCGAGGCGTCGGTCCGACGCATGTAAACAACAGCCGGCTGGACCGACGCCCCGCATCTCCGGCCACAAGAAGGAGAGCGTCGCTTGTTCGTGTGCCTGTATGTTGTTGTTAAGGATCGAAAAGTGGTGTAAAAGTGGCTGTTTTGGCCATAAAGTTATCTCCAATGAAATCATCATCACCGCTCAACCAGTGGGCTTGGAGGGGTCTACTTAATGCCATTCTACTGATAAATAACACACCTAGGCTTGTGGATGCGCGGGGGAATGCGGGAAGCAGTCCGATTAACGAATATACGGTATAGCCTAGCCTAGACGTTTTTCGGCCAAAACACCCGGGTTCGAGGAATATATATAATACATAGCCGGGGCTGGAGGGTTAAATAGTCAGTTGCTTTCCGTTTTCACTAATGAAAATTTGGCACAGATTCCAGAAGTCAATATGGTATATAGTGATAGTATAGAAAATATGTTAAGTACAGTTAGGATAAGTAGAAATGATGTGCTTAAGGAAATTGACAGACTGAAACCTCAAAAATCGCCTGGTCCTGACGAGGTATATGCTAGAGTATTAAAAGAATGCAGAGATGAGTTAAGTTACCATTAACATTTCTATTGAACAAGTCATTTAGAAACAGGTATAGTTCCAGAAGCTTGGAAGCTTGCAAATGTAGTTCCGATCTTCAAAAAAGGTGATAAATCGATAGCATCCAATTACCGTCCATTAGTCTCACTTCAATCATAGGAAAGCTACTAGAGTAAAATTATTGCTAGGAAAATGAGAAACCACTTAGAAACATTTAACTTAATCAATTCTTCTCAGCAGGGATTCACTCAGGGACGGTCTTGCCTTACGAATTTGCTTAGTTTTTTCTCAGAGGTATATGAAGCAGTAGATAATGACAACCATATGATATTATATTTAGATTTCAGTAAAGCTTTCGACAGAGTCCCTCATGAGAGATTGATGAGAAAAGGTTGAGGCACATGGAATAGGTGGGGCGTTGTTAGGATGGATTAGGTCATGGCTAATTGGTAGGAAGCAGAGAGTCAGCATAAATGGTACCAAGTCAGAATGGGAGCAGTCAAAAGTGGTGTCCCCCAGGACAGGTCCTCTGTTGTTTATTATATACATAAATTACCTTGATTTAGGTATAACTAGTAGGATAAGCAAATTTGCAGACGATACCAAAATGGGGAGAAAATTGATTCAGATCGAGATATAGATTGTCTGCAAAGGGATCAAGATACCTAAACCCGAAATGGTCAGTAAATTGGCAGATGAAGTTTAACATTGACAAATGCAAGGTCTAAAGATAGGGAAGATGCATACAAATGTTAAATATAAACTAGCTAATTTGGAATAGAAAATTCATGTGAGAAAGATCTAGGTGTGTTTGTTAGCAATGATTTGAAACCTAGAAAACAATGTACTGTATAAGCGTTCGTAACAAGGCAAACAGGATTCTCGGGTTCATATCTAGGAGTGTGAGTAACAGAACTGCTGATGTTATCTTAAAACTTTACTTGTCATTAGTGAGACCCCATATGGATTATGCTGTTCAAATTTGGTGTCCTTATTACAGAATGGACATAGATTAATTGGAGAGTTAAGAGAGTACAACGTAGAATGACAAAAATGATCCATATATTAGAAATTTTCGTATGAAGAAAGGTTGAAGAAATTAGGCGACATGCTTTAGAGAGACGCAGAGTTAGAGGGGATATCTAGAGGTATTCAAGTGGGTTAGTGGGATTAATAAAGGGGACATGAAAAAGGTACTAAAGCTGAATGATAGCGAAAGAACATGTACAAATTGTTTCAAATTAGATAAATTTTGTTTCAGAAAAGGTACAGACAAATATTGGTTTGGTAACAGAGTGGTAGATGGGTGGAATAAGCTAACCAGTGAATAGTGGGATCAAGAACGATTAGGGAGCTTTAAGATAAAACTA